>CAMTDV010000002.1:36212749-36874291 GCA_947069175.1 Scalesia atractyloides | reverse complement strand
AAGGAAGCAAGGCTATACTACAAGTTAGATAAAGCTTTGTATGGACTACACCAAGCACCTCATGCATGGTATGCAACCTTAATAGAGCATCTGCTTGCACATAGATATACCTTGGGGATGATAGATCAAACACTATTCATTAAACGTGTTGAAAGGATATTATCCTTGTTCAGATCTATGTTGACGATATCATTTTTGGGCCAACTAATGAAGATCTATGCATGGAGTTCGAGGAGGTGATGAAGAAGAAATTTGAAATGAGCTCACTGGGAGAAATGACTATGTTCCTAGGTTGCAAGTTCGTCAGAGTAGTTAAGGGATCTTGATTCATCAAGGAAAATACGTTTAGGACGTTCATGAAAAATTCGATATGACAGATTCTAAGCCTATGGACTCCCCCATTGCAGAACGACCCTTGCTGAATGAGGATGATGAAGGAAGCCCAGTCAATTAGACAATGTACTGATCTATGATTGGTTCATTGATGTACTTAACTACGAGCCGGCGGATTTCAGGCTAATCCTAAACCTCTCATCTCACTTCCATTAAACAAATATTTAGATACCTTAAAGGAGCTCCAAAACTGGGACTCTAGTGTCCTAGAGATTCAAAATTTGATTTGTTTGCTTTTTCTGACAGTAACCTTGGAGGGACATATAGGGATATGAAGTCTACATTGGCTGGATGCCAATACTTGGGAGATAGACTCATCTCATGGCAGTGCAAGAAGCAAAAAACAATGTTTCTATAAACTGCGGAAGCTGAATATGTTGCAACATCTGCTTGCTGCTCCCAAGTTATTTAGATGCAACATCAGCTCGACGATTACGGTTTGACTTATCTTAACATGCTATCTACTGCGATACCGATGCTGCTATCCAAATCATCAAAAACCTTTTTTCGGTCCAAAACCAAGCACTTTAATATCAAAGTTCATTTCATTCGAGATTGCTATGACAGAGGCTTGATCAAACTTGAACAGATCTATACTGATGCTAATACAATGGCTCTGTTTACAAAACATGTCAGCAACTTGAGATTCAAGATGCTTATATCATTTTAAAAATGATGCGGTACAGCGACTAAGCAACTATTTAAAAAAAGAACAAGGGTTTTTGTATATATGATGAGTAAATAAATTTGCACACAAAGTATTCTACTTTTGCACAAATTTAGGGGGAAAATATTTGAGAGGGAGATGCAAGTGAAATAAATTTCCGTACTAATGAATTTCATTAACATATTTAAGGTATCGATGATGAAAAGGCAAGGGTTCATTTCGATGTGTTGATAGGCTTATCGCTCAAAGGGAAAAAACATATTAAGTTACGAAAACTCTACATGCGATACATAATGTGGGTAACATATCATCAGCGTATGATTTCAAGGTCTTAAATCCTGCGTTGATGGATAACCAACGTCTGAGGTTCTGGGTCGATATACTAGTGAGACATCCAGGGATATCTTGGCTACCCTTCTGTTGCATCCAGATTATATGCAGACCTAGGCATAGTCAGAATATCCTTAAAAGAGCCAAAATAGAAGGGCAAAACCTTAAAAGAAAGGAAATCATATCATGAGAAAATTCTATGAATTCAAACATACCACATAAGGTATTTGCCTAACCCTCGTCAGATACTATTGGTCACTCTTCTGTACGAAAGTACTGACCTGTTCACCAATAGTCTGATGTTGTAAAAGATAAAGGATGATCTCAGTATACTCACCTGCTACGATGAATCGTTGTGCTTACCTTGATCGTGGGGGTATGTCATGGTATGGGACGCACGAATATTATAGTATAATACTACCTTAAGCATATCACGAAGTTGAAAAATGAAAGTTGAGCGTTAAAGTTTAAGTGGACAAACATATTGGCAATCACTAAGACCAGTCTGAATAAGTTCGCACTGAAAAATGTTCCTTGGTCCTCTTGAAAACGATTTTGATCCCATTGCAATTGTATAGTTGTAATTATTGAGTTAGTTTCTTTGTTTATTTGTGTTTCTGATTATATTCTTATATTTTAAAAAAAAAATATAGAAAATTCAAAAATCCAAAAATAGAGTGCTTTATTTGTTTTATTAAAAATTATTAACCGTTCTTGAAGATTTGATGAATCATCAAAGGATGAAAGAAATTTGAATTTCGATCTGAGTACAAGTACTTAGATGTACAAGTGTTCATGCAGTACTCTCCCGGTTGCATAAGAATGTTTGCTTATAAATTTTGAGAATTGTGCAGATCTTGATTTAGGTCAAGAAACAGGGGTTGCTGAAATTGAGATGCCGACAAAGCATGAAGCATCACAACTACAAAGTGTACCTGAGTCAGAAGAACCAGATGCCAGTCATAGTCTGACAGTGATAGTACATTTGAAGAAGTACCTAAGAACCTGCTTGCTTGAAAGAGAACGATTGAAGAAGAAAGAGCTGCTGAGGTTCCTCTCTCACTTTCTTTTTGACAAAGATGTTTCAAGCAAAGCTGATCAAGATTCTGATATGAAGCTAACTACAAGAGCTGAAGAAAGAGACCCAGTGCTGAATGTTTGTTGAAGTGTGAGGTTCAAGAAGTGCAAGACTGACTTCCACAACACATACACATAGAGGCAATCATAGATTCTGTTGAAGATGTTGCTAAATTGATGCTATGAGGACAATTTGATGCATCATTCTAGGGGGAGATTGTTAGGTCCTATAAGTGTGAGACTGAAGTATCAAATATACGCAACGGTTTATGGTAGTTAACTGGGGTTAGCTGGGTTAGTTTGTATTAGGTTTGGACCTTATAGGTTATTTGGGTATGCCATAGGCCATGTGGGCCAGGCAAGCCCATGAGGGGCATGCCCTTACCCTAGGTATATAAGCTAAGTTTATGTTATTTCTAGGGTTAAGACTTTTGGGATTTCTCTAGAGAGAGCCTCCATCTTATACCAGACGGTTTTGCTTGTTCAAGTAGTAGAATCGTGTGCAAGGTGTTAAAGTTGATTCGTGTTGTTCTTCGTTATTTCGGTTTTCTTGAAGATCACCAAGTTTGGGTTACACCCATCCTTGGTGATTGTGTGATATCATTGATAGATCTGGATTATCGGGACTTACAACTATCGTGAGCTCAAGAAGCTTACGGTCAAGAACCAATACCCACTTCCTCGCATCTATGACCTTTTTGATCAGCTTCAAGGCGCGACTTGTTTCTCGAAAATCGACCTTCGCTTCGATTATCATCAACTTCGAGTTCTCGAAGAAGATATACCCAAAACCGCGTTTCGTACACGTTATGGGCACTATGAGTTCGTGGTCATGCCATTTGGTCTGACCAACGCACCCGCCATGTTTATGGATTTATGAATCGCGTGTGTAAGCCCTACCTCGACCGATTCGTGATCGTCTTCATTGACGATATCATAATCTATTCCAAGACGCGAGAAGAGCATGAGCGACACTTGCGTCTTATCCTTCAGCTGTTGCATACTGAACGTCTTTACGCCAAGTTCTCCAAGTGTGAATCTTGGCTAAAAGAGGTTCAATTTCTTGGTCATGTCGTCAACGAACTTGGTATTCGCATTGACCCTGCAAAAATCAAGGCGGTGAAAAATTGGATTGCTCCTAAGACACCGTCCGAGATTCGTTCATTTCTCGGCTTAGCCGGTTATTACCGTCAGTTTATTTCAAATTTCTCAAAAAATGTCGTACCTCTCACTTCCTTGACCCAAAAGGATAAGCCTTTTGTTTGGAGTTCTGAACAAGAGGAGTCTTTTCAAACGCTCAAGGACATGCTTTGCAATGCTCCTATCCTAACCCTTTCCGATGGTACCAACGACTTTGTCCGTGTATTGCGATGCCTCAAGACAAAGTCTTGTTGCGTTCTTATGCAACGAGACAAGGTTATCGCTTACGCGTCACGACAACTCAAGATTCATGAGAAAAATTATACTACACACGACCTTGAACTTGGTGTAGTTGTTTTTGCATTAAATATATGGCTACACTACCTTTATGGTACAAAGTGTACGGTCTTCACCGACCATAAGAGCCTCCAGCACATCTTTAATCAAAAGTAACTCAACATGCGTTAGCGTCGTTTGGTAGAATTATTAAATGACTACGACTGCGATATCCGCTACCACCCTAGTAAAAGCGAATGTTGTGGCCGACGCACTTAGTCGGAAAACTCATGTTAAGAGTGTACGTTGTTACCAATCTTTGGGAAAGCTTCAAGACATGATTCGTGAGGCACAATACTCGACCGTTAATGAGGGTAACCCTGATAATGAGTTGAAGTGTGGTGCTGAAAACCAACTCGTGACCAAATCTAATGGCATCATATGCTATCTCGATCGTATTGGGATTCCAAACCGTGATAATCTTCGTGACCTCTTGATGAGTGAAGCTCATAAGTCTCGGTATTCTATTCATCATGGCACCAATAAGATGTATCATGACCTTCGTGCGTCATATTGGTGGCCTGGGATGAAGAAAGATATCGCCTATTACGTTTCAAAGTGCCTTACTTGTTCCAAAGTAAAGTCCGAACATCAACGACCCCCTGGCTTACTCGAACAATCAGAAATCCTTGTTTGGAAATGGGAGAGTATTGCTATGGATTTAATTACCAAACTCCCCCGAACATCGTCTGGTCACGATAGTATTTAGGTAATCATCGATCGTCTGACCAAGTCTGCTCATTTCCTTCCCATACGTGAAGACTACCAAGTCGAGAAATTGGCTCGTATCTACACGGATGAAGTCATCTGTCGTCACGGTGTCCCCATTGACATTATCTCGGACCGTGATGGTTGTTTCACTTCTCGTCTTTGGCAAACCTTTCAAAAAGCTCTTGGTACTCAACTCAATCTCATTACTGCTTTCCATCCTCAGTCTGATGGTCAAACCGAGCGTACTATCCAAACTTTGGAGGACATGCTTCGTTCTTGCGTAATCAATTTTGGTGGCAACTGGGACATGCACTTACCTTTGGTCGAATTCTCGTACAATAACAGCTACCACGCGAGTATTCAAATGGCACCATTCGAGGCATTGTATGGACGCAAGTGCCGATCGCCTATTTGTTGGCACGAGATCAGGGAAGCTCAAATCACCGGTCCTGAGCTTATACAACAGACGACGGACAAGATTTTACAGATTCGGGACAACTTGCTAAAAGCTAGAAGCCGACAAAAGAGCTACCCAGATAAAAGACGCAAGCCTTTGGAATTCAACGTTGGTGACTTTGTACTTCTCAAGGTATACCCTTGGAAGGGTGTGGTTCATTTCGGGAAAAAGGGAAAGCTTGCTCCTCGCTATGTGGGTCCTTTCAAGATTCTCGAAAGGATTTGCAAGGTAGCGTACCGACTGGACCTACCACAAGAGCTCAACGATGTTCATCCTACTTTCCACGTCCCAAACTGAAAAGATGTCTCGCCGAAGAAGGATTCCAAGTTCCACTCGAAGATCTTCAAATTAATGAGACCTTACACTTCGTGGAGAAACCAGTCGAAATTATGGATTGAGGTACTAAGCATCTAAGGCGCAGTCGAATTCATATCATGAAGGTTTAATGGGAAGGAAAACGTGGCGCCGAGTTTACTTGGGAACTTGAAAGCGATATGAAGACTAAGTATCTGTATTTGTTCGTTGCGTCTTCCTAAATTTCGGGACGAAATTCCCTAAAAGAGGGGAGACTGTAACGCTTTGCATTTGTAAATTTCCATTTTTAGTAAGCTCGATTCATGTTTCTATATTTGGGAAGTCCAAACCTTGTATCGTGTTTCCATTTCTAAATCAATGTAAATCTAAGACTTTGATTGTAATCAAATTGATCGATTATATGCAATTCACAATCTTTATGCACCATTACAAATATAATCATATGCGCATTCGTTACGCAATATATAAGTTTGAATCAACTTACATGTTCTTACCATATTTCCATGAAAGTTAAACGTTCAAATCAAACAAGCAATTGGTAAGTTAAACTCAAAGTACGAAGACCATTTGATATCTTGAATCTTGTTACACTTATTTAAACACTTACACATTACATTTAGGGTTTATGTATGCCTTAAAAATCATGTTATAAACTTCCGAAAGCACATCACACTTATTAGTATATAAATTACATCATTTAAATAAAAACAAGGCAATTATATAAATTAAACAACAACAAAAAAAGACAAGGCAGCTTGCGGCCGCAAGCTGCCAAGTCCCAATCTCCCTCATTTTTTTTCAAGTTTAATCTCACCTAAACACATTTAATGCAACCCTAATCCTAACCCTTATCCTTTTACTATAACAGTAAGCCTTCCCCCACCCATTTCTCACTTTTACAAGCCTCCAAACACCTCAAACAAGCTCCTAAAGTTCATAAACTTTCTACTTAAACCAAACAGATTGCAAGTGAGTTTCAACTCACTTCTCTTCTTCTTCACGCCTTGTTTTTCTTTCTAACACCCTTGGATAACCTCTAGGAAGGTTCTCATAAGTTTTCTTGGGCAAACTAAGGTGAAACCCCACCATTTTGAGTCCAAAAGTGTGTTAACTTTCTGACCATTTTTATCTTTTTAAACTTTAAGATTTTCTAAGTTTTCTTCATGTTTTCTTCCTCAACATTGTTTGCTAAGCCCTATGGAATGTTACCATAGGTTTTCCATGAAAAACTAAGGTGGAACAATACCAGTTTTAGGACCAAACTTTCTGTTTTGGAAGTTAAACTTATAAACTTTTACGAACTTGTTTTTCAACTTAACAACTCTATGCTACTTGTGCTCTTATCAAGTTTATGGTTAGTGAGCTAGCTAGATTGTTCCATACAAAATCAAGAGGCATAACATGCCTCTAAAATTGTGGTTTTACTAGGGTTTTAAACCCACAGGTGTTGAGCCATCCAAGCTTACAAGCTTGTGTTCGGTGAAGGTGTGATTACATTGAGGCCTTGGCTATCCAACTTTTAAACTTTAAGATTTTCAAAGTTTTCTTCATGTTTTCTTCCTAAAAATTGTTTGCTAAGCCGTATGGAATGTTACCATAGTTTTTCCATGGAAAACCAAGGTGGAACAATACCAGTTTTAGGGCCAAACTTTCTGTTTTGGAAGTTAAACTTATAAACTTTTTCGAACTTGTTTTTAAACTTAACAACTCTATGCTACTTGTGCCTCTAATCAAGTTTATGGTTAGTGAGCTAGCTAGATTGTTCCATACAAAATCAAGAGGCATAACATGCTCTAAAATTGTGGTTTTAATAGGGTTTTAAACCCACAAGTGTTGAGCCATCCAAGCTTACAAGCTTGTGTTGGTGAAGGTGTGATTACATGGAGGCCTTGGCTATCCAACTTTCCAATCCACCCCTCACTTGATGATTTATCCATTAAGCTACGGTTCACTTTCACTAGAGTAACATGGCTACGACACGTCCCCAAACGTTGCCATGTTCGGGATGCAGCACCTAGCTTGCTTATTCGGTTCGAAGCGTAGCTTAGTGAAGTACTATATTCTTGAGCATCCAAATTGTCCTTGTGGCAATTTGTGTATTGGTGAATCTTACTGAAAGAGGTTTAGGACGGTTATCCTCCTACCTCCATGCATGACTTCTATGACTTATATGATATCCATGAACTATATGAATTCTATGATGAACTTGTAATATTATAAACTATATATGTAAATAAATAATATAATCGAACCTTTGACGATGACCATATGGTTACTTGTCCTAATATTAGCGTATTTTATCTAAGACCTAACCATCGTTACAATTCTATTGGGCATGACCCATAAAAACACAAACACCCCTCGGGGCTTATAGTGTCAAAAACGAGCGTTAACGTCTAGATAATACTTTCGATTATACATACTTTTTGCATGCTTTAATTCCTAAAAGCTATCAAACTCCATCGTCAATCTAATACTCACACACCTACATTTCCTTGTGTAGGATAACTTGGTGTTCATCCCCCTAAAACAACCTAAACGCTCAGGGAACTTAACTTTGCAAAACCATGAGTACACTCGACACCCTTTTTAAGCTTTACACTTTTTGGGTGCAATATGTTAATCTATCAAATACATAAATCCACTATCAATCACACAACCAATCCATCATACATGCTATAGTTATGTGATACTTGAATTGTTACTTGGTACATTCTTATGTGATACTAAATGTCATTAACTTCGATCAAGCCTCTCTTAACATGTATAGCGCTATAGGAGTAACGCACTGCCCGTATTCTTGTGGTCAATGTTATGTTTTAATCTATTATGCGGTACACTAGAGAAGTGACTTGTAGTTCACATGCCTTGTTTACATTTATCTCGTATACTAGCTTATCATGTGGATTTGTTTTAAATCTTTTTATTACTTATGCTATGATATAAACACTTGTGTACTCGCCAATACTTTGTTATTGAACTATACTTTTTAACATATTGCAGGTTGATGAGAATGACATGACGAAACTTAGTAGGATCGGTATAGAAACACACTTAGAATGCTAAGTTATTTAATATGTCTTGTTGAACATGTCTCGTATGATGTTGTTTCTATTTGGATTGTATTGTAATTTAAAATTTGGTGATTTGAAATGAAATGGGTTGTTTAAATTAAATTTTGTCACAATTAGTGTTATGATGCCTCGAGCAATCTAGTTCGTCTCACTCTGATGTTTCCGCCATCGAATGGGGTGTGACAGCGGAAGCGTCGGCGAGGTGTGGCTAGAGCGGCAATCGTGCATTCAATCAAGTAAACGACAAATATAAATCATAATAAGATGTACATCCATACTTTTTATTTAAACTAAATTTACAATCAACTACTTGTTTCAAAAACATGTACAACTTTAACAACATTGTTCAAATTTTAAAACACAAGTTTTACATCATGATAACAAAAGAAATCTGGATGAACTTCACAACACACAGACATATTTTTCCAAAGTTGTCCACTAGTTACCTGTAATACATGTTAGTTCTTGAAAAACGTCAACAAAAGTGGGTGAATTCATGTATTGACTTTGCATCAAATAATTCTTGATAATATTTGAAGTATTAAATATGGTATGTAATTAAATGAAACTTGCAAGATTATTAGTGTTTTGCAAGGACACAATCTGTATGCCGAATAGGAGGCTACCAAACCTTGGCGATAAGTTGTGTCTGAGACACTCGTTTTAGACATAAAAGCACTCTATAACGATCTGTTTTAATTGCCTTTCAGAGTGGGCCCGCCAAAACCCAATAGATCTATCACGTTTGTCCTTGGTACTTGTTTATACATTAATGGCCCCTTCATTTAATTTTATCCGCATGTGGTCTAAATATTTTCATTCTTTAAAATAGTCATACCAAGTGAAACATGTATCCTCCTCGAACTTTAAAATTAAAACGATTTAAATAAAAGGGAAAACATGAACTCACAGATTTGCATTCCGTGCAAATCTCTATGCGATATTTGATTCTTCGTTCGTTTTCTCAACCTACAAGTGTTCCACTCCCATTAGACACTTAGGTTTATGATCTTTTCGTACAAGTATTCATATTGAATTCATAATTATACTTGTATCTGTTTATTTTCTTGTTTGTATATTCTTATATATATATATATACACAATATATATTCTTTCATGTTTGAATGGGCCTAGCCCAAAGGTTAAGTGTTAAGAATTTAATTCCAATGTTTTTATATGTGTGGGCTAGCCCAAAGGTTCTATGGGCCAACAACTTAATTCAAATGTGTGGGCCTAGCCCAGTTTGATTTTATATGTGTGGGCCTAGCTCAACTTATTTTAAATGTGTGGGCCTAGCCCATTTTGTTTTATATGTGTAGGCCTAGCCCAAATAAATATACTTAAAGTGGGTCAAGCCCAAATGGATTGTAACAATGGGCCTAGCCCAAGTTAATTATGTAAGAGTGGGTCTAGCCCAAAATAGTTTATGGAAGTGGGCTTAGCCCAAATTAATCTTACAAAAGTGGATTCTAGCCCAATCTAGATTATAAAAGTAGTATCTAGCCCAATCTAATTTATAAAAGTGGACTCTAGCCCAATCTAGTTTGTGAAAGTGAGCTCTAGACCAATTTAGTTTATAAAAGTGGGTTAGTCCATAAGGTTATTTAATTGGACATGATCCATATTTTCATATTTACTAGTAATAATTTATAAAAAAATGTTTACAAAACTACTAAAATTTTATATAAATCATTTTGTAAATTCGAGTTTGTATAACTTTTTGTGTATTGTGTGACGGTTCATTTGTTTGTTTTGACTGTTGCGTTTGCGTCATCCGTTTCGTTTGTGTTGTTTGTTTCGTCCGTGTGTTTGTTTTGTCCGTGTTGTTTTATTTTTTTGATATGTTCAAATTGTCCGTTTTGTCCGAATGATCCTATTGTTCGATTTGTAAGTTTAAGTCCATGTTTGGACAAAAATATTTATACTTGTCATGTTTCAAGTATTTATATATATTCTTGAACTTTTTGTGTAATTGTATATTTTTGTATTTATTCCTAATGACCTAAATAAATAATATTTATAACAAAATACACACACATACTTGATCATTACTACATATATATTCCATCTAAATTATATAATATACATATATATTTATTCATTATTAGTTTGAGAAAAACTCTTGAAATTTTATTTAAACTTTTTCATCAAATTTTGTTTAATAATGATTAAAATCCTTAGTTTAACCTACTTTAATCATAAAAAATTTATAAAAATTTTGTCATAGTTTCCCTTAAACTATGGACTTTCCCATGTTTAAGTAAACATGTTTTAAACATTTTTCAACTCAAATAATGATCAAGTATCAATAACTAATCTTCTAGATTATAAATTTCTAACAAGAAATGTTATGAACTTGTAGTAACTTTAAACCTTCCAAAAATGTAAACTTTATTAACACTTTTTAACCAAATTCTTAAATTATTTATTTCATATGAAAACCCATACTATATGTAATACATGATATCTTTTTAAGTGTGTAGACATGTTCATAACCCTTTCAAAAATGAGGACATGTTCATAATCTTACCAAAAATGGAAACTTTATTGGTGTTTTTTTCACAAAATTCTTAGATCAAGTGTTTTATATAAAAATCCATACTTCCTATAATGTAATAGATATTTTTAAGTATGAAATCATGCTCATAACATTTTTGTCAATGTATCTTGCTAGATCTGAACATGCATGTGTTAAGATCTTTATTTTTAACCATAAAAATGCAGATCACTTCTATTACAAAAATACAACTTCAAGATCATCAAAATCATCAAATAAGTTAAATAATCATATTAGTATGTTTATTCTTGTTAATGTTTTTGAATGATTTTTTATGTAAGATTCAAGATGATCTTGTACACTTTATATTAAATCATAATATAAGAATGTAGTAATAAAGTATGAAGCTTACTACTAGCTTGATAACAAGATGAAGGTGATGATAATATAAAGAAAAAGATGATGATCCAAGAGTTTCAAGTCTTGAGAAAATGCTCCAAGTGGGTCTTCAAGTCTTGTAAATGCTTTGAATCATTCATACACCTCCATGTTTGCTTGAAATCTTTGAGTTTGAATTTTGAAAAAAAAGATGAAGATGATGGATGATGGTGTTGGCCAATTTTTGGAGAGAGAAGGAGGGAGATGAAAGGTTTTTGGTGAATATTGGAAATGAAGATGATGGTGGAGTGTAAAGTATTAGTTTGGTTATGTTTTACACTTCTCCGTACACTAATTATGCTCTCCTATTACCAACACATAAAGCAAATATGAGTGGGCATGGGGACCCACCCATAGCCATGAGAAGGGGGATGGTTTGGGTTTTTTTTTTTGTAAAATCTTGATATATTTTATAAACTTTGAATCTTGAATATTTTATGTATTAGTGTTATAAAATTTTAATGATCCAACATCTTAAAGTGATGTTAAAATACGTCCAGCTAATTCACTATATTTATTGTTTCGTTTTCCGGTTGATAGTTTCGGCTCAGGTCTCGTACCGGGTCGAATACCAGCATTTTATTTTACTTATGTAAACTCGTTTATACAAATATCTTTGTGATATTTTTATTATCCAAATTTATTAATCTATTTCTCCGGACTTATAAATTTGTTATCTCGGACACAGTTTCTATACCGGCTTTGTTGTCGGGTAGTTACCGAACTAACCGTGTAGCTTTAGAACATAAAGTTTAAATAAGGGTTTTGTGTTGTTTTTAATACCCTATATATTATTTATGATAAATGATATTTATTTTTGAATTTTGGACATTTGCTGTGTTGTTCTGCGTGTGCTGTATACGCTGCAGAAGTGCTCAATTTTTCCACGGACCGGACAATTTAGTGTTTTAATAGAATTTTTCAGAAAGTATTGTTCATACATTATTTACAACTAATGTTTTATATAATATTTATCACGGACATACTTTATTTCTCATTTTTGCCGTGTCGAACTGTACCGCGACTAGTCCTGACATGTAAAGTGTGTTCGCGTTTCTGCTGCCAGTCTAGGACATAGTTTTAAAGTGTTTCCAATTGTGGCGGATTTGTTATCATACTAAGTTATGATTTTGTAATTCCTATACTTTTAAGACTCAATTAAATAAAATCAAGTCAAAATAAGAATGTAATAGTTGTTTAGGCTGTACGGATTTACCGGTATTTTGCTGTGTCACATTCTCCACCTGTTTAAGACAATATTGTACCGAAATTTAAGTTGCATAATTCGTTGCAGGGACTTTCTCAAACAAGTGAGGGTACTTTCTTTTCATTTCATCTTCTCGTTCCTAGGTAAACTCGGGTCCGCGCTTCGAGTTCCAACGGATTTTAACTAGTTTGATACGACTTCTCCTCGTTTTCTGAGTTTTCGAATCCAAAACCTCAACAGGTTCTTCATTGAAATGGATTTTGTCGTCTATAATGATTTCATCCGGGGGAATAATGAATGAGTCGACCAAAAGACACTTTTAATGGTTTGACATGTGGAAAGTGTCGTGGACGTTGATAAGAGTTTCTGGTAATTTTAACTTGTAAGCAACAGTTCCAACTTTTTCCAAAATTTCATAAGGTCCTATGTATCTTGGGCTATGCTTTGATTGCTTCCCAAATCTTGCTACTCCTTTCCAAATTGAGACTTTTAACAACACTTTGTCTCCAACTTCGAAGGATAATCTGTCGGTCTCGGCCGCCTTAATACGTTCTCAGATTTTAAATATTTTATCAGTAGTCTCTTGGACTAACTCTGGTCCTATCATTTGTTTGTCTCCCATTTCCGCCCAACATAGCAGAGATCGACACTTACGTCCAAATAATGCTTCGAATGGATCAACTTGAATACTTCTGTGATAACAGTTATTGTATGAGAACTCCACTAACGGCAAGTGAATGTCCCAATTTCCGCCTAAGTCCATCACACAAGCACGAAGCATGTCTTCTAAGGTTTGAATTGTGCGTTCATTTTGGCCATCAGTTTGGGACGAAAGGTCGTACTTAAATCTAAGCGAGATCCAAAAGCCTTTTGAAAAGATTGCCAAATTCTTGACACAAAACAACCATCTCGGCCTGAGATTATCGAAATAGGTATTCCATTTCTTGCCACAATCACCTTGAGATAGAGTTCAGCTAACTTCTCAGTTTTATCTTTCTCGCGTATTGGCAAGAAGTAAGCTGACTTGGTTAATCAATCAACAATTACTCAACTCATGTCATGACCGCGAGAGGTCCTGGGTAATTTAGTTATGAAATCCATGGAAATTTGTTTCCATTTCTAAGTGGGCATTTCAGGTTGTTGTAACAATCCTAAAGGTTTTTGGTATTTGGCATTAATTTTTTCACATGTTAGACACTTTCCAACATAAGTTGCAATATCATCTTTGATATTAGGCCACCAATAATATTCTTTAAGATCATGATACTTTTTATCTGCTCCTGGATGTATCGAGTAATTGGATTTATGAACTTCATCTAGAATTAGAACTCGAAGATCGCCAAAGTGAGGAACCCAAATTCTACACATAAAGTATAAGGCTCCGTTTTCTTTTGGTTCTAGATGTTTTTTCATACCTCTAAGCATTTTTGCTTTAAAGTTTCATTCCTTTAGTGCTTCTTGTAGGGCGCCATGTATTTGAGAGGTGAGGTTATTGTGAATTGTGAGTCCAATGATCATACACGTAGGGGCTTTACTCATTTGTTTCGACTCAAGGCATCCGCGACAACATTCGCCTTGCTTGAATGATATTTGATATCACAATCATAGTTATTCAACAATTCAAGCCAATGCCTTTGGAGCATACTTAACTCTTTCTGATTCAATATATGTTGAAGACTTTTGGGATCAGTAAAAATTGTGTACTTAGTGACGTAGAGATAATGACGCCATATTTTTAATGCAAATACAACTGCACCTAACTCTAGGTCATGTGTGGTATAGTTTTTCTTGTGAACTTTTAATTGGCGTGATGCGTATGCAATAACTTTCTCTCGTTGCATTAATATGCATCCTAATCCTTGACGTGATGCATCACAATCAACTACAAAATTGTCTGCGTCGTCTAGAAGTGATAGAATCGGCGTATCACAAAGTTTGTCCTTAAGTTGTTGGAAAGCTGCTTCTTGTTTCTCTCCACAATCAAACTTCTTATCTTTTTGAGTGAGGGAAGATAGAGGTTATGCTATCTTTGAAAAATTCTCAATGAATATCCAATAATAACTAGCCAATCCTAGAAATTGACATACTTCGGTTGGCGTCTTTGGTGCGTTCCAATTCTTAATGGCTTCTATTTTAGATGGATCGACATGTATACCTTTCTCATTGGATACATGTCCGAGAAATTGAACTTCGTGAAGCCAAAATTCGCATTTAGAAAATTTTGCATAAAGTTTCTCCTTCTTTAATAATTCAAGAATAGTTCTAAGATGATGTTCATGTTCATCCTTGTCTCGTGAATACATCAAAATGTCATCGATAAAGACTATCAAAAATTTATCAAGGTATGGCTTGCACACATAGTTCATTAAATCCATGAACACTACTGGTGCATTTGTTAAGCCAAAAGGCATAACAAGTAACTCGTAATGACCGTAGCGAGTTCGGAATGCTGTTTTCAGAATAATTTCTTCTTGAACTCTAAGTTGATGGTATCATGACCGTAAGTCAATCTTTGAATAGAAACTCGATCCTTGAAGTTGATCAAACAAGTCATCGATCCTCAGTAAGGGATACCGATCTTGATCGTGAGGTTATTGAATTCTCGATAGTCTATGCACATCTTAAAACTCCAATCCTTCTTTTTCACGAATAAAACTGGAGCTCCCAATGGTGAGAAACTTGGTCTAATGAAACCTTTGTCCAACAACTCTTGAAGTTGCATGGACAGCTCTTGCATTTATGAAGGAGCTAGTCGGTAAGGGGATTTTGCAACAGGTGCGGCTCTTGGAATTAAGTCTATACGAAATTCGACTTGTCGTTGTGGTGGCACTCATGGCAAGTCTTCTGGGAAACCTTCAGGGAATTCCTTCACAACAGGGATCTCCTCAAGTTTCGGCTCCTTAGCTTTCTTATCTACTACACGTGCTAAGAATGCTAAAGAGCACCCTTTAACAATCTCACCAGATTCAATTATTTTTCCATTCGCTAGTTCGATAGTGAAGGGAATATCTAATATATTCGGATTTAATCTAAGTATATCTTTGAACTGTAAAGACATAAAACTATAGTCTACGCCAGTATTAAATAAAATAGATGCAAAGTGATTGTTGATAGGAAACGTACCCGTGATCACATTAGGATCTTGGCGTCCTTCTCAAGCTCCTAGCACCTTGGTTCTTTCCTTTCCTGTTTCCATTTCCACTACTACTTTCTCTCTTGTCTCCATTCTTGTTTCCCTTGTTATTTCCCTAACAATTCTCAGTGCGGTGTCCTAACTTTCCGCACTTATCACAATTGGTGGTTCAACATCCACCATAGTGATGGTATCCACATTTGTTGCACCTTGGTGCATTTCCTGCATACCCTTTTGGTCCAGTTTCAGTTGTAGCCACTAATGCTTTACCTCCTTTCGTTGTGGGGGTTTCCTTCTTCTTGTTGGTCGGTCTTATTCCCTTTTTAAAATGAGAAAATTTTCTCTTGTTGTCATATGAAGATGACTCCACGTGTGTCTCCCTGGACTTCTCAGCACCTCTTCTTGAAAGCTTATTCATTCTTACCGCCTCTTCGGTAAGACTCACATCAATTGTTATAGCTTCGGTGATAGTTGGTGGATATGATGATGTAACCATACTCCGAATCTCCAGGCTTAATCCCTAAATGTAACATTTGATTCGTTTGAATTTGGGAGTTACCATATACGGAACAACCCGAGAGATATTATGAAAGCGTTGAGTATAACCGTAAATGTCGGATCCAATCATCGTTAGGTTCCAAAATTTCATTTCCAGTTTCTTCAATTCAGCTCTTGAACAATATTTTTCTCTCATCATGTCCTTCAATCTTTACCAAGTAATAGCATATGCGGTTGTATCTCCTAGTGTTTGCAGTTGTAGATCAGATTTCACAGAAACGTATATCTAATCTAGAGTGCAGAATCCCCTAGATCAGATTTCACAGAAACCAGAACACGAACACGAACACAATCACCTTCAAATTGTCTTCTATTGATTATCCAACACAAAGGTTTACAATCAATTCAAGACTCTCTCTCAACTCTCTCTAAACAACTAAACCAGCAACACGATCAACAGAACCAGCAACCACAACCCTAATGCAAACCTCCCTTTATATAGAGACAGGTTATGCAACTGGGCTAGGGTTTCCCTACATGGATTGCTAATGGGTTTAAAGCACAATTCGCCTTCCATATGCTATTTAGTGTCAAGTTCATCCCAATACTTTAATTAACTATTACAAAACTAAACCCGCTAACCTTTTATCATTTTACTAATTACAAGATATCCAAAGACCAAATCTAAGCTGTTGTTACAAATATGCACCAACAAACTCCCCCTTTACAATAGCTTCATAAAATAACTTAGTCTTCAGTCTTCTTGCAATCTTCAACATCTTTGAAAAACGTTGGTCTTTGGATAGCTTCAGCTTTAACAGCTTATGTCAGCAACAGACTCCCCCTAAGCTGATGTATCCAATCACCAAATCTTCTAAATCGTTAGCGTTTGAGTGAACTCTAGTTTAGTCCTTGCATAGCAATCTTCAAACTCTACAACTTTGTCTGCAATGTAGAAAGGTAGGTTCTACCAAGCATCCAAGCAAACTCCTCTTCACTAAACTTCTCAGCAACACACTGCTACAATCTGTATACTATAAAACAAACATCTCGAGAAACCATAAGAACTTTTCAACACAAGTTAAACAAATTATTATTATTCAAGAGATAGTAAAACTGTATCACAGATTAAGCACTTCTCAACTCAAACCACACAGTCAAGGATTTTAAAGCACACAGAACCTGCAAGATCTTAAATTTTTAAACTCATCTTCTAACACCGTCTCCCCCTATCGATAAGAACTCCTTCATGAACAACTAATATCCATACATTAAGAATTTACAAGAAAATGAAATCTTTTTGGATTTTTATATTTTCTGAAAGAAAATAAATAATGAACTAATAAACACTCTGTTTTTGTGAGTATCACCGTTAAGAAGATCATATCAGCAATATCAAACAGTTTTCACACTATTTGATAATTCTATATGCAATATTCATGAAAAGCAGTTCAAGACGATTACCAGTGTTGTTTATCCACTTAAACAAAATACATGAACATTTCTTGTACCATTACCTAGTGATCTGTTTAGATAATTTATACTGATATACTAGTGTGTCCCACTTCAGGACTTACCCCTACGATCAAGGTATGCACAAAAATTCCTCGTAGTAGGTGAGTATACCGAAATTCATCCTTTTTATTTACAACGTTAGATAATTGGTGATCAGGTCAGTACTTCCGTATAGCAAATCCAATGAGGGTTAGGGAAATACCAAATTTTGGTACGAGTAATGCACTTTGCATATTTAATGACTCTCTAGGAGAGCTTCTTCAATTTTTTGGGATTTGGCATTTGTAGCTCTTTTTAGATATCCTGGTTTTGCCTAGGTCAGCATTTATCCGATGCAGCAGAAGGACAACCTTGATATCCCGGATAAACTAACGATATAAAGACCTAAAACCTCAGATTTTGGCAATCTATCAACGCAAGATTTAAGGTTATAAAACCATACGCTACTGATGCGTTACCCACTCATACACAATTAATTATATTTGTATCTAAAGTAAGTTGATTATTCATGCCTTTTGCCTACTGGTACATCATACGATGAAGCCGCTATCACACTTAAGCAATTTTAGTTCTAAATTTAGTGTGACGGTCTAACTTGCTGATGTACTATCATTCTCCTTATCACACAGTGAAACTCATTTTCAATTTTCTATTTTTTTATGTTTGGTTTGAAAAGCAGTAAATTATTTACAAATTTTTTTATGGAAAAATGGTTATTCAGGATTCCTCATCCCGTTGAGTTCGACTAAATGTTCAAAACGAGCCCTGTCAAAGGCTTTTGTATAAAGATCTGCCGGTTATCAAGTGTGTCGACTCGATGCAGTTCAATTAATTTCTTTTAAGCACAATCCCGTATGAAATGATGACGAATGTCAATATGTTTTGTGCGACTATGTTTTACAGGATTGTTGGTGATTGATATGGATATTTTATAATAGGAGTACGAGTGAAATTCAAACCATAATCACGCATCTGCTGTTGGATCCAGAGAACCTGAGAGCAACAGCTACCCGCCGCAATATATTCAGCTTCACACTCGAGGTAGACACGCACGACTGCTTCTTGCATTGCCATGACACGAGCCTCCCTCCTAAGAACTGACAAACCACCTGTGGTAGACTTCCTTGTTGATTTGCATCCTCCAAAGTATGAATCAGTGAAAGCAACAAACTTCAAATCACTAGCAGCTGGATACCATAATCCAAGTTTAGGTTTCCCCTTCAAGTAACAAAGAATCCACTTCACCGCTTTCATGTGGGACTCCTTTGGATTCGTTTGATATCTAGCACAAAGACACACGCAAACATGATGCCGGGTCTTGAGCAGTCAAGTACATCAGAGAACCAATCATTGCCCTGTATTGAGTTAGATCAACATCCTCCACACTCTCATGATCTGGACCAAGATTGTGATTCTCACATATAGGTGTATTGAAAGTAACGCAATCCTCATTTTGAAACGAGACAAAATGTCATACACGTACTTCGTCTGATGTATAAACATCCCATCCTTCTTATGTTTAACTTGTAAACCCAAAAAGTAGGTTAGCTCACCCATCGCACTCATTTCAAACTTGCTCTTCATTACCTCCTCGAATTCATGACACATGTTCTCATCAGATGACCCAAAAATGATGTCATCAACGTATACCTGTACCAGTAAAAAGTCTTCCTTCTTCCTTTTAATGAAAAATGTACTGTCAATCTGACCTCTTTCAAAACCATTCTTTAACAAATGTGCTGACAGTGTCTCATACCACGCCCTAGGTGCCTGATGCAATCCATACAATGCCTTATCAATTCGATAGACTCGATCTGGATAATCTGGATCAGTAAACCCATCTGGTTGTGAGACATACACCACTTCTTGAACTTTCCCGTAAAGAAACGCACTCTTCACGTCAAGTTGGAAAACTTTGAAGCCCTTGAATGAAGAAAAAGCTAGGAACAAACGAATTGCTTCCAATATTGCTACTGGTTCAAACACCTCATTGTAATCAATCCCCTCTTGCTGATTGAACCCTTTCACCTCCAACCGAGCCTTATTCCTTATCACGATTCCTCGGTCGTCTTTCTTGCACTTGAACACCCACTTGGTGCCTATTTCCTTCTCTCTTTCAGGCAAGTCAACTAGCTCCCAAACTTTCATAAGATTGTGCTTCAGCTGCTCAACATGGTTCACTTTATCCAGTGTGATCTTCCCGTTGGTTACTTTTCCTCGTCCTGTAATGTGCCCGCCTTTAGCACCTGCAAAATTCACATGTCCACCATCTATATTCTCAAATCCTGTCAACAGCCTCGCATCCCCCATCATGTGCCTGGAGCAACCACTATCAACATACCACAAGTTGATAATCCTCCTTAGCAGCTCCTGCACAACCCAACAAAATTAGTTAGATTGGGGGACTCAAGCATTAATGGCCTTGGGTCTTCCAGATTCATCAACCACAGGAACCTCCATCCAGTATCCATCACTCCGAACATGAGTTTTGGATCTTAGACCTGTTGATGGAAATGGTTTTTGATTTCCACTAGGTCTCACGTCCTAAGGTTTCCTAAACATGTTTGGACTTTGCGACCTTTGGAAATTATGAATTTGGTTCCATGAATTTTGATGATAATAATTTCTATAGCCATTGTAATAAAAATTTCGACTACCAACATTATGTATCGAGTTTGATATTGACCTTGACTTCTGAAATTATTTGATTGACCATTTAAGTTATTCATTCTTGGTAAACTACTTCTAGGTCTTTCATATCTGCCTGATGTGAATTCAGGCTGAAATCTTTGTTGATTACTTTGAAAACGAGGAACTTGGTGAGTTCCTTTTTCAGCCTAATCTACACCCACAACAACACTCTGTTTCTTGATAGCAGATATCCTTGGTGAGTTAACCTTCTTCTCACCATCACCACTTTTTGCTGGTGATTTTTCTCTCTGTCTCTCACTTACTTGTGCTTCACTCTTTTTGTTAGGACAACAACTAGCTACATGTCCCTTTTCATGACATTTGAAGCATGATTTTCTAGCCGAAGACTTCTTAACTGAAGCCTCTTGCTTAGATTCATCAGGCGACGAGGATGATGATGATGCCTTTGAAGGATCTTGTTTAGTTTGCTTAACTTCTGATTTTTCTTTATTTTTATTCTTAGCAAACTGCACATTAGACTCTTTTGTAATAACAGCAACCTCTTCCTTCATATCACTCCCCTTAACAAAATCAACCTTTTTAACAAAAAATTGTTTTTGATTCTTAGGGTGTGTATTCTTTGTTTTAAAAACTGGTTCCCTGTTATTATCCTTCTTGGCATTCTCACTCACGTCAACATCCTCTGATGTGGAACTACCAGGTGTAGTTGACACAAAGTCTGTAAGCTCTTCTTCATCTTGCAAGAAAGAATAGTCGTGACCAAGAGGTGGTGGAACTTCATTTAAACCTTTGAAGCCCACACATGTCTTGTTATTACTCTTCTTCAGGCCATTCATCATGTGTTTCATAATAAAAGATGAATCTCTGAATTGATTTAATTTCTTTTCAAGTTCACAAATTTTAAGTTGTGCTTCCGACAACTCTTTGCATTTTTCAAAAAACTCTTTTGTTTTCTCACTCGTCGTATCATGAGCTAAATCAATAACTTGAAGTTTTTCATTAAGCTTACAGGTTAGAATATTGATTTCTTCTTCATAACCTTTAATTTTCTTCAAGTATAATGACCCATTTCGTTTTACAAAAAAGTTTGATTCTTTTAGGTTCGAGAGCTCATTTACCAGACTTTGGTTTTGATTGGTTAACTTGTCAACCTCACTTTGCAGTTCACGACATTTTAAACAAACAGAACTACCAAAGTTAGAATGTACCTCTCCTGTTGACTTGCTTAGATCAGCCATGAAAGCAGCAAAATCAGCAGCCATCTTCTTCTCCGTAATAGTCTGTTCTCCATCAGGTTTTTCAGCTACCTTCTCTCGCGCCTAAGCATCATCTTTCACTTCTTTATCAACAACTGGAGCTATCTCAGCGATGAACGCCTATGAGGCATTGTTATCACCCTCTAGAGGAACACTCCAATCATAAGAACCCTCTCTAGAAGTAGAGATCAGGGCTTTTGATCCAGTGTTGGTTGATGCATTTCTGTTGCTTGAACCATGACCAGGAGAATCTTGAAAGGATGAGTTAGAACGAGATTTAGTTTTTGGTCGTTGACATTCTCTAGTAAAATGTCCGTTGTTTTGGCAATTGTAACACTTCACTTTAGACTTGTCAAAACCCACACTCTTTCCAACGAACTTCCTACCTGTTCTGTTCATGAACCTCTTCACTCTTCTAGAGATCATGGCCATCTGCCATTGCAAATCCATCTCCTCTAGGTCATCAGGGCCGATCTGATCATAATCTTCATCAAACGTAACAGGATCAGATATTCTTCCCTGAATGTAGTTCTCATAGGAAGCAAGAAAGAAGCAAGCAATGTAAGATGATGTTCAACACTTTTGACACTCCGAGGTATAGACTTAGTACTGCTGTTACTATTACTTGATTGCTGTCTCTTTGCCCCTGATGAGCCTCCTGAAGCAGCAACAAAACATACTTCACTATTTGAATTTGTGATGATCTGCTCATTTTCACATGAGAGAAACGCAGTTGCACTATCACTTGAAGCATTGTTGGTAGATGATGGTGTAAGTCCTTTATAACCTGTCTCCTTCTTCTTCATATTGAGCTCATAAGCTCTCAGTTTCCCAACAACCTCTTCCAAGTCTTTCTTTTCATAATCAGCTTCACCCTTTATCATCAAAGTATAGATATCCCACTTTGCAGGTAAAGCATCCAACAACTTGTCGTTTATCTCCACATCCGTGTATCCCTCTATGTCATAATTGTCCATTTCTGAAATCAGATGATAATATCGTGTGTAATATCTTCAAGGGACTCACTCCTCAGACTTTAAACACAACAAATTGTTTCTTCAACAGATCAACCTTGTTCTTCTTCACATCAGTATTGCCCACATACCTCTTCTCTAGGGCATCCCACATCTCCTTCGATGTAGTATAACGCTTGAATGTAGGTTTGATGCCATCAGGTAATGACTTCTTTATAGAAGCTAAGGCTTTCTTCTTAGACTCATACATCCTTTTCTCAGCTTCTGACATGTTCACATAAGGAGTAACCCGTTGTCTGCCCTCAAAGTCGTGCGTTGGGTTTGCGTACCCATCTTGAATACAGATCCACGTCCGTGTGTCCTGGTATTCAATAAACGATTGAAACATGTCCTTCCAAGTAAGATAATTTTCAATGTTCAGCATTTTTGGAGGTTTATTAGTCGTGCAAGCCTCATGCTCCATTCTTAACAGTTCATTTAGATTAGACATATTCGACATTTTTACTGAACCAGTTCGTTAAAACGTTAAAACTTGTCCGAAATGAGTGGTTACTAAATTATACTGTTAGACTCGTCTCGACGATATGATTCTAATGATGTATATTGCCCGATTATGATTTTAGGAATTTTCTTGCCTTTTTTGTCCTAAAAATCAAACGAGTCTAACTGTGGAACCGGATTGTCAGGATTATCTATGGATCAAATTCCATGTCCGAAAACGTTTAAATCCGGTTACGTCAACTGATTAACTTTCCACCTTCTTGTATATAACTCGGAACAATACCAAATCCGGAATAGTAACTTGGATTAACAATCCGAGATGGAAACCCGGAACAGTAATCCGAATTGCAAATCTAAGATGGTGATTCAGAATAGTGATCCGAGATGGAATCCGGAATGTACTGTTCTGATCCAAGATGGAATCCGGAATGTACTGTTCTGATCCAAAATGGAATCCGGAATATACTATTCTGAACCCAGATACGAAATTCAATTCAAGATGGAATCCGATTTAGGCTTTTCTAATCCGAAATTGCACTTTTCTGATCCGAAATGCAAGCTTTCCTGATCCGAATTGCAAGTCTGACGATCCGAAATGCAGGTTTCTGATCCAAAATTCAAGTCTCCAATCCGGAATGCTTTGCTGTCAATCCGAAATGCTCTCCTTCTATCCGAAATACCTTGCAGATTATCTGGAATAGTAACAGAAACCCTAGAACAGCAGCAAAAACCCTAGTTTCAGACATCACAAACTTCAAGACAGCCTCCTAAACGTCCAAAACCCTAACTTTTTCTACTATTACAATTCTGACCCGAGCAAAATCAAGAGCCGAGTGCTCTGATACCAATTGTACGTCCCCTAGTCCGTATGGATCTTCACAGAATAGTCTATCTAATCTAGAGTGCGGAATCGCCTAGATCAGATTTCACAGAAACCAGAACACGAACCCGAACACAATCACCTTTAAAATGTCTTCTATTGATTATCCAACACAAAGGTTTATAATCAATTCAGGACTCTCTCTCAACTCTCTCTGAACAACTAAACCAGCAACACGATCAACAGAACCAGCAACCTCAACCCTAATGTAAACCTACCTTTATGTAGAGACATGTTATGCAACTGGGCTAGGGTTTCCCTACATGGATTGCTAATGGGTTTAAAGCCCAATTCGCCTTCCATATGCTATTTAGTGTCTACTTCAGCCCAATTACTTCTAATTAACTATCACAAAACAAAACCCGCTAACTGTTTATCATTTTACTAATTATAAGATATCCAAAGACCAAATCTAAGCTGTTGTCACAAATATGCACCAACAATTCCACCTTGAAAGAGCTTCGTCAATGAATAAACCCGAAACATACATAACTCTTTGATTAGGAGAACAATTAATCATACGATTCACAGAGTCCGTCTTTTCAGTCCATCGAACAAATGCCACAGCACCACCAGTGCCATCAAAGTTTAGTGGCTTGCAATCGAAAAATTGCTTGTACGTGCATCCTGAAATGTTTGTTCTCAAAAATTGTAAAAATATATATTTTTGCAAATAAATATTAATGATAATTCTTTTTGTAAGGTTATGAATAACCAACCGTTGGGGTTTGAATTCTAGCTTCGTTATCTTGATTGGTACGGTTAGTTTCGTGTTGTGCGATCACGTCGGCCATTCGCTGGTTCAGCAAAGCATCTAGTTCGGCTTGCGATGCCGGCAGATGAATTTGTCAAAGTTGGCATACATATCTTCTTTTTGGTTCCATGATCTTCATATATGTAGCATATAGAAGTGATTAGACAAATATTTAAATAAATATTGTCATTCATGGACTCCAATTGAATATTTACGTCATCATAAAGTATACTAATATATAAAGATCGAATGAATCAAGTCATCTCTTCACATAAGGCATCCATACGATAATCATCATAACATGAACATAACGAATAATAACAATGTATAGTAAAAGAAATGATACCAACTTTCACATATATATATATATCATCAACTTGTTGCATCATTTTTGTGAAGAACAAAAATAATTTTAGAGTTACATCGCGCCGATGTACAAGTTATATATAGTACAAAACAAAATAAGTATTTTTGTTCACATTTCTTCTTCAAAATCTTCAAGCTGACTTATATATATCTTCAAAAATCTTCAATATTCTACCAAGCGGGTACGCGTACTACCCTCAAAATGTAATCACATACCAAATCTAGACGGACGGTGGGGGTGAAGATGCATGTATCACACCACGAAAGTATGCTATCTCCTCCTCGATAGCACTGATACGCCTCTCATAAGATGAAGAGGCAATATGGGATGGTGGAAGTGAGGATACTGATGGAGATGGTGGTAGTGGAGATGCGGAAGTGGTGGTGGTGGTGGAGGTGATGATGTGGGTAGTGGTGGATGGGATGATGATGAAGGAGCACTCTGAGATGCTCGAATAGCAAAAAATTGAGCACTAAACTCATGAAACCGACTAAACAAAATACCAAGCTGTATCTCGATGGATATGCTTCGATACTCGTTGGTGGTAAGTGGCATGTGGCTCGGGTGGTACGGATTAGATGGCTGGACATGGGAAACAGCATAGTAGGGTGAGGGATATGTCATAATTGTCCACTTCTGACATCAGATGATAATATCGCGTGATAATACCTTCAAGGGAATCACTCCTCATGCCTTTAAACACAACAAATTGTTTCTTCAACAGATTAACCTTGTTCTTCTTCACATCAGTATTGCCCTCATACCTCTTCTCTAGGGCATCTTACATCTCCTTCGATGTAGTATAACGCTTGAATGTATGTTTGATGCCATCAGGTAATGACATCTTTATAGCACCTAAGGTTTTCTTCTTAGACTCATACATCCTTTTCTCTCCTTCTGACATCTTCACATAAGCATTAAGCCGTTGTCTGCTCTCAAAGTCATGCGTTGGGTTAGCGTACCCATCTTGAATACAGATTCACATCCGTGTGTCCTGGATTAGATGGCTGGACATAGGAAACAGCAGAGTAGGGTATGGGATATGTAACATTACCATGCACATGTGGTGGGGGATGAGACGCAATGAAACCATCTAACGCTGTAAGTGCTTCATCTTCATCACCGCTATCTTCTTTCCTCCATTTCCCTTGTGGCAGAGACACATAATCTTTGTCAACGATTGCGCTAAAAATTGGTTTTGCGTTGGGAAAAGCTTTGAGATGCAAATTCATCTTCTTTAGCGTTGAGACATTCATATGCTCTAGCTTTAGAATATCATTTTTTTTCTTTTTCAGATTCAGATATAAGTGGTCAAGCAGCATTTGGATAAAATGTGGATACTGTAAGAACTTCTCCGTTGATTGTTTTGGACCATTTGGGAAAAGATCACTCTTGAGAAGTTATACAGCAAGTTCAGAATCAGTGTAGTGATCATGCACATCTGGTAATCAACTAAATCATCAAACCCTCCTATGCGATAACTGAGAGCATGTATGACACAATGTGCAATATATCTAAATGGAGCACTCAAGTTAGCCTTCTTAAATGGAGCTGCGTTGACGTAGCAGGCATAACCCATTCTATAAAAAAACACCCTTTCACCATATATTCGGGAAAACCTTTAGGGTCGTCCTCAGTATCACTGAACTCCAGCACGGTTCTGATCAAATCTTCAGTGATCTTAACCTTAATATCCTCATCGTTAATCTTTATAGTAGACACAATTGCGTTTTCCTCCTCATCATATTCGGCAGCATTCTAGATATATTCAATATGTGAGCGACATGCTATATGACGATCTGGGAGAGCTTTCGTGATGGGAAGTCTACTCAGAAAATCCAAGACTTCTCTATAAGCAGCAATTTCTTGGATAATATCATCCAGAAGATAGCAAATACTATGGAATGGCGAAAATGAAGATTTCTTGACATGTAAGCATAGACAGTTCTAATACTTAGAAAATCTTTCAATGAAGCATCGTGATTGAACCCAGACTTGTTTCAAGTTTAATCTATCATGATTTTGAATGAGAATATCTTCTTTTCCTTTCCGAAAACATGTTGAATTAACTATGTATTTGACTTATTTCCTAAAATTATTAAATTGCTTGGTGAAACTTTTGACAAAATCTTGTTTAGGTTTAGAAAATTTCTTGCTCCTGCAATGTTTCGCAGTATGTCCTAAATGACCACAACGAATACATTGATTGCAATTTGCTCTTTTCTTTTTGGTGGACGCCGTGTGTGAAGATTATGCATGTTATGAGAGTCAAGAGCTACTTGAAGCGTTGTCTGATGATGTAGTGTAGCTTGAACTTTCGACTTTCTTCACTTTCTTGTCAATACGACTTTCCTTCTTAATGCAATCTTCATCATTCTTGCTATTTGATGAAGTAGCTGGTTCTTGATTTTCACTTGAATCATTTGATTCCTGATCTTCTCTTGAGGTTTCTTCACCACTTTCCAAAGTTGTTGTGCTCGAGTCTTCACTGCTGCTGATTGCGTTGATTCTTTATCAGACTCTGATGTACCTGTACATGATGGAATAAACTCAAGAATTTCCTCTGTAAGGAACTTTCCAAGTATGTTTTTCTTCAATTCTAGAACAAACATAGGGGAATCAAGCACAACATTTTCATCACAAAAAGCAGAATTTATGTCATGACGTTCAACCATTACATTCTCGTGGTTGTGGGTCTTAAATGTATGCATATGGCCATTACAGACATCCCAAATATTAAATTTAGGACACGGCCATTACAGTCATCCATCCTAGTCAAACTATTACATCAATCCCGAATAGAAATACAATTTTTCTTGTTACAATTCTAGGCGAACCGGTGGAATAACTGTCACCCGAATATCCTATCTCTATTTCCGATCCTCCATTGTCATCATCCTCATCGCGCACATCTTCTTTACGCTCAAACACATCTGCATTACTTTCAGAATTGTTAGTACTTTTGTCATTTCCGTAAGAGACATTTTGAGCAAAAAGATCATTTTTTATCAATTAAATCATTATTAGGATGAGGGGATGGAATAGGTACATAGTTTTTGTAGTGCGGAGGAGGAAAGTTGTTTCTTTCGTTTCCGAGCTTATCCTTGTATCCAATCCTATGTGAGCGACATGCTATATGACGATCTGGGAGAGCTTTCGTGATGGGAAGTCTACTCAGAAAATCAAAGACTTCTCTATAAGCAGCAATTTCTTAGATGGTATCATCCAGAAGATAGCAAATACTATGGAATGGCGAAAATGAAGATTTCTTGACATGTAAGCATAGACAGTTTTAATACTTAGAAAATCTTTCAATGAAGCATCGTGATTGAACCCAGACTTGTTTCAAGTTTAATTTATCATGATTTTGAATGAGAATATCTTCTTTTCCTTTCCGAAAACATGTTGAATTAACTATGTATTTGACTGATTTCCTAAAATTATCAAATTGCTTGGTGAAACTTTTGACAAAATCTTGTTTAGGTTTAGAAATTTCTTGCTCCTGCAATGTTTCGCTATTTGCTCTTTCTTTTTGGTGGACGCCGTGTGTGATGATGATGCATGTTATGAGAGTCAAGAGCTACTTGAAGCGTTGTCTGATGATGTAGTGTAGCTTGAACTTTCGACTTTCTTCACTTTTTTGTCAATACGACTTTCCTCCTTAATGCAATCTTCGTCATTCTCGCTATTTGATGAAGAAGCTGGTTCTTGATTTTCACTTGAATCATTTGATTCCTGATCTTCTCTTGAGGTTTCTTCACCACTTTCCAAAGTTGTTGTGCTCGAGTCTTCACTGCTGCTAATTGCGTTGATTCTTTATCAGACTCTAATGTACCTGTACATGATGGAACAAACTCAATAATTTCCTCTGTAAGGAACTTTCCAAATATGTTTTTCTTCAATTCTAGAAAAAACACAGGGGATTCAAGCACAACATTTTCATCACTAAAAGCAGAATTTAAGTCATGACGTTCAACCATTACATTCTCGTGGTTGTGGGTCTTAAATGTAGGCATATGGCCATTACAGTCATCCCGAATATTAAATTTAGGACACGGCCATTAAAGTCATCCATCCTAGTCAAACTATTACATCAATCCCGAATAGAAGTACTATTTTTCTTGTTACAATTCTAGGCGAACCGGTGGAATAACCGTCGCCCAAATATCCTATCTCTATTTTCGATCCTCCATAGTTATCATCCTCATCGCGCACATCTTCTTTACGCTCAAACACATCTGCATTACTTTCAGAATTGTTAGTACTTTTGTCATTTTCGTAAGAGACATTTTGAGCAAAAAGATCATTTTTATCAATTAAATCATTATTAGGATGAGGAGATGGCATAGGTACATAGTTTTTGTAGTGCGGAGGAGGAAAGTTGTTTCTTTCGTTTCCGAGCTTATCCTTGTATCCAATCCTATGTGAGCGACATGCTATATGACGATCTGGGAGAGCATTCGTGATGGGAAGTCTACTCAGAAAATCCAAGACTTCTCTATAAGCAGCAATTTCTTGGATAATATCATCCAGAAGATAGCAAATACTATGGAATGGCGAAAATGAAGATTTCTTGACATGTAAGCATAGACAGTTCTAATACTTAGAAAATCTTTAAATGAAGCATCGTGATTGAACCCAGACTTGTTTCAAGTTTATCTATCATGATTTTGAACGAGAATATCTTCTTTTCCTTTCCGAAAACATGTTGAATTAACTATGTATTTGACTAATTTCCTAAAATTATCAAATTGCTTGGTGAAACTTTTGACAAAATCTTGTTTAGGTTTAGAAAATTTCTTGCTCTTGCAATGTTTTGCAGTATGGCCTAAATGACCACAGAGAAAACATTGATTGCAATTTGCTCTTTTCTTTTTGGTGGACGCCATGTGAGAAGATGATGCATGTTATGAGAGTCAAGAGCTACTTGAAGCGTTGTCTGATGATATGGTGTAGCTTAAACTTTCGACTTTCTTCACTTTTTTGTCTATACGACTTTCCTTCTTAATGCAATCTTTATCATTCTCGCTATTTGATGAAGAAGCTGGTTCTTGATTTTCACTTGAATCATTTGATTCCTGATCTTCTCTTGAGGTTTCTTCACCACTTTCCAAAGTTGTTGAGCTCGAGTCTTCACTGCTACTGATTACGTTGATTCTTTATCAGACTCTGATGTACCTGTACATGATGGAACAAACTCAAGAATTTCCTTTGTAAGGAACTTTCCAAATATGTTTTTCTTCAATTCTAGAACAAACACAGGGGATTCAAGCACAACATTTTCATCACTAAAAGCAGAATTTAAGTCATGACGTTCAACCATTACATTCTCGTGTTTGTGGGTCTTAAATGTAGGCATATGGCCATTATATGCCGAATATTAAATTTAGGACATGCATTACAGTCATCCATCCTAGTCAAACTATTACATCAATCCCGAATAGAAGTACTATTTTTTTGTTACAATTCTAGGCGAACCGGTGGAATAACTGTCGCCCGAATATCCTATCTCTATTTTCGATCCTCCATAGTCATCATCCTCATCGCGCACATCTTCTTTACGCTCAAACACATCTGCATTACATTCAGAATTGTTAGTACTTGTGTCATTTTCGTAAGAGACATTTTGAGCAAAAAGATAATTTTTATCAATTAAATCATTATTAGGATGAGGAGATGGCATAGGTACATAGTTTTTGTAGTGCGGAGGAGGAAAGTTGTTTCTTTCATTTCCGAGCTTATCCTTGTATCCAATCATATCCTTCACGAATGTCAGCCGTTGGCAATTTTCAATGTCAACCAGTGCCTTTTGGTTAATTTACCATTTATCATCGTGATTTGCAATTTATTTTTTATTTTGAGATTTTTCTAACCTTTTCGTTAAATCATTTATGACAAAATCTTTTCTAAAAACTATTCTTTTAATGTCTGCATTTCAGCTAACGTTGAGTTCAACTTTCTCTAATATGCAGCTTCGTTTTCTTTAAGTTCTTTGTTAAATTGCAAAACCTTTTTTTTCTCTAATCAGGTCACGGTTGAGTGATTTGTAATGTGCCACGATGTTCAAACATGGTAGGGAGCATAGTTTTTCTTTAGATTCATATGGTATGTGTTTACCAAATCCTTATCCTCCTTTTCTTTTGCATAGTCAGCTTTCATGGCGGTTACAGGAGTTTCAGCTCTCTCATTCTTGATGCCGCTAGTTGCTTCTTGGGCTTTCTTCTTCTGTTCAGGCTTCTTAGCTTCTTTCTTTCCCTTATCTGTTGATGGTTCAGTAGGAGCGATTATGCTCTTCAAGCCTTTATCTATAACCTTTTCCCACTTAGGAATTCCTGTAGCTTGTTTCTCAACACAGCTTGATAAAGACGAGACTGATGTAGTAGAGATTTTAGCCATAAGAGCCTTGTTGACTTCTTCCTTGGCCTCAACAATTTCTTCAGGCCAGTCATAATCTTTACCACCAGTGCCTTTGGGGTGTTAACATTCTCATTTCCCTCAATAGAGTTGGCCTTCTTGCTGGGACAATCTCATCATTTTCATTCTTCAACAATGGGCAATCTCTCTTGAAGTGACCCAAATTCTTGCAGTTGTAGCATCACAACTTTGACTTGTCGAAACTGGCTTTTCTGAGAGACAATCTCTTTTTTGTCTTGTCTTGAAACTTTTTCAGCCTTAAGGTGATCATATCCATCTGCCATTTGAGATCCATTTCTTGCATATCATCTGATCAACTTGGTAATGTTTTCAGCTGAAAGAAAATCCCGTTTCAGTTCACCCGACATAAGAGCCTCATAGCTGCTGAGGAAGGTGTAAAACATTGCAACATGTTTAGTCAAGTCTTTAGTGCTTGAGCATCACCTACCACAGTAGCTTTCTTGTTGGATGGTGGAGCCTTAGCAGAGTTTGCGGAAGCGTTGAAGTAAGATGTTCCAACACTTTGAGAGCTTGAACTCCCAGAGACTGTGGGGGAAACGGATGCCATGTTCTTAGGCTAATAGCAGCAGCGGATTGGCAGACTTTTGTCATGAGTATCCTTTTGGTTCATCTCTCTTTTAAGCATGTCCATTTCGAAAGCCTTTGGAGTGTTGATCAATTCCGAAAGGGTAACTGGAGTCGTACTGGTTAGGAAGGTTCTTTTGAACATCATGCACTATAGGCTCCATTCTTTTGGAAGAGAGTCCAAAAGCTTTTTGATTGAAGCATAGTTTGCAACAGGATTACCAACTTTCTTCATTTTCGTTAACAAATTCAAAAAGCGGCTAATATGATCTGACAAACTTTCACCTCGAACACTTCCAAACATGTCGTATTCTTTCGGAACCATATCTCTCTTGTTTATCCATCAGTTCTTTGTTGCCTTCGTAGTGATCAACAAGAGCCAACCATAGTTCATGAGCTGAGGTGTATTCCTCAAACAAGTTGCTGCCATCCTTTGATAGAGCCATTGTTAGAGCAGCGTGAGCCCTACGGTCACGTTGGATGAGTGTCCTATCTTCATCAGTGAAGGTTGAGGGATCTTCATTGATTGTACGAACACCATCACGAATTACCATAGGAACACGGGGTCCTACAGTGACGGACATCCATTGATGTAGTCAGTATACTCAAAGAATGATTTGATTCGATTCTTCCAGCTGCTGAAATCTTCAGATCCTTTCAACTTAGGAGGCCTAGTTGCAGTTCCAGTTTCAAGTTCGGCTTGAGCGATTGGATTCAGTTGATTAACTGGATTTTGGTTTGATTTCAAGTTCAAAGTATTGAACAGGGATTAATTACGCTAGTTTTTCAAGTTACTGTGCTTAAAATCGCTGGTGAAGATCAATTACGCTCGGAATTTGTGAGATCAATGAGCAAATAAGCTGAATTTAGTAATTATGCTGATGATTCTTAGCTTCTTGGACCGGTGAAAATAGCTAAATCCTTGGAACAGACAAAACGAACATGAGTTTAGCTAAATACGCTGATCACCGTGATAAAATCGCTGGGATCTTTATCACAACTTCTAAGTCGCCTTCGATTAAACACGGTGACACTATTTCGCTGAGAATCAACAAATGCGCTGGTGTATTGCCGGCGTATTTGTTAATTACGCGATCTTCGAACTAAATACGCTATATTCAAATTTATCTACACTGTCCTCAAATTTAAATATGCCCAGCAAGGTTTAAGTACGTACAAAAACCCTCTAATCACCAGAAAACGACTCAAAATCCATGTTTCTTTGTACCAAAATGACCCAAATGTTCACCAAAACACTGATTAACAACAACCCAATGATTAAACACACCAGAACAAGCCATTTTAAGTCTAAAAATTTTAAACACCTTGAAACTTTGAAAACTTTTGAGAAACCTTCAAAACTTGAAAAATCTTAACAAAACTCAAACAATCAAGAGCACAAAGGCTCTGATACCAAATTGTCTGTCCCAAAACCGATTCGGATCATAGTGGTTTGATTGTTATCACCCAAACAACTATAGATTAGTTGCTTGAATGTGTTAAAGTTAAGAAAAACCAAAAGATGATGATGAAGATTCTTGTATGGATCAAATAACAAGTGTTGCATATGGAATCCCAAATAATATAATCACTAAAAGCACATGGATTTTCGGATTTAGCACAAGAACAATAATCACAACACAAGAGAAATCACCAAAACTTATCAGAGAACCTTGGACTAGGGTTTTCATTGATCACATATATATACACACTAACTACCCATCGTATTTATTAAAGATGTTGGGACATTAAATACGCTGCTATAGGGAAGTTTCCCTGTAGTTACTTTTTCAACCCCTAAACTTTCTAGAATACAATAAACTATTACAAAACTATCCAAAACCTACTAAACCAAGTACGAACGATCTCAAAAGTTCCAACACATGTATTATTTGAATCAATCTTATTTGTTTCGTGTCTAATCCTCAAAGACTCACTCGTATAATGTCCTTGCATTATAGTTTCGAATTATAATGTGGTACTAGTGGACATTTTGTGACAATGCAATGAAAAACAATTGTTGCGATTTCGAAAATGACTTATTCGACTTTTATAAAATGATCATTTGAAATTGTACACTTGACTCAAAAGAATCTTAGTTCACTACAATTGAAGCTCTGAAACAAGGTCTGTCGCACCGTAATTTTCGTTGTTGCGGAAGCGTCAGCGAGGTGTGGCCAGAGCGGCAATCGTTGCATTCAATCAAGTAAACGACAAATGTAAATCATAATAAGATGTTTATCCATACTTTTTATTAAACCAAATTTACAATCAAATACTTGTTTCAAAATCATAGTACAACTTTAACAACATTGTTCAAACTTTAAAACACAAGTTTTACAACATGATAACAAAAGAAAACTGGATGACATCAAACTGCTTGACTTCACGACACGGACATATTTTTCCAAAGCTGCCCACTTTACCTGTAATACATGTTAGTTTTGAAAAACGTCAACAAAAGCTGGTGAATTCATGTATTGAGTTTGCATCGAATAATTCTTGAAAATATTTGAAGTATTAAATCTGGTATGTAATTAAATGAAACTTTAAGATCATTAGTGTTTTACAAGGATACTAATCTGTATGTCGAATAGGAGGCAACCAAACCTTGACGATAAGTTTTGTCTCAGACACTCGTTTTAGACACAAAAGCACTCTGTAACGATCTATTTTTATTGTCGTTCAAAGTGGGGCCTGCCAAAACCCAATATATCTATCACTTTTGTTCCTCGGTACTTGTTTATACATTTATGGCCCCTTCGTTTAATTCTATCCGCATGTGATCTTAATATTTTCATTCTTTAATATAGTCATACCAATTGAAACATGTATTCATCCCGAACATTTAAAACTATAAAACGATTTAAATAAATGGGAAAACATGAACTCACAGATTTGCGTTCCATGCAAATCTCTATGCGATATTTGATTCTTTGTTCGTTTTCTCAACCTACAAGTGTTCTACTCCCATTAGACACTTAGGTTTATGATCATTTTCGTACAAGTATTCATCTTGAATTCATAATTATACTTGTATATGTTTGTTGTTTTCTTTGTTTGCATATATATACTTCATATATATATTAGATATTTCTCGTTTTGAATGGGCCTAGCCCAAAGGTTAAGTGTTAAGAATTTAGTTCCAATGTTTTGTATGTATGGGCCTAGCCCAAATGGTTTCCTATGTGTGGGCCTAGCCCAACTTATTTCAAATGTGTGAGCCTAACCCAATTTGTTTTATATGTGTGCGCCTAGCCCAACTTATTTCAAATGTGTGGGCCTAGCCCAATTTTTTTTATATGTGTGGGCCTAGCCCAAATAAATTTACTTAAAGTGGGTCAAGCCCAAATGGGTTTGTAGAAATGGGCCTAGCCCATGTTAATCATGTAAGAGTGGGTCTAGCCCAAAATAGTTTATGGAAGTGGGCTTAGCCCAAGTTAATCTTATAAAAGTGGATTCTTGCCCAATCTAGTTTAGAAAAGTGGGCTCTAGCCGAATCTAATTTATAAAAGTGGACTCTAGCCCAATCTAGTTTGTGAAAGTGGGCTCTAGCCCAATTTAGTTTACAAAAGTGGGCTAGTCCATAAGGTTATTTAATTGGGCTAGATCCATATTTTAATATTTACCAGTAATAATTTATAAAAAAATGTTTATGAAACTACTAAATATTTTATATAAATCATTGTTATAAATTCTAGTATGTATAATTTTTTTGTAGTGTGTGACGGTTCGTTTGTTTATTTTGACCTTTGTTTTGCGTCATCAGTTTCGTTTGCTTCGTTTGTTTCATCCATGTCGTTTGTTTCGTCCGTGTCGTTTGTTTGTCCATGTCGTTTTATTTGTTTGATATGTCCGAATTGTCTGTTTTGTCCAACTTGTCCTATTGTCCGATTTGTTAGTTTTTGTCCATGTTCGGACAAAAATATTTATACTTGTCATGTTTCAAGTATTTATATATATTCTTGTACTTTTTGTTTAATTGTATATTTTTTACTTATTCCTACATGATCTAAAAACATAATATTTATACACAAAATACACACACATACTTGATCATAACTAAATATATATTTCATCTAAAAATATATATTTATCCATTATTAATTTGAGAAAAACTCTTGAAATTTTATTTAAAAATATTCATCCAATTTTGTTTAATCATGATTAAAATCCTTAGTCACTCAAAATCTTTAGTTTAACCATACTTTAATCATAATAAATTTTATAAAAATTTTGCTATAGTTTCCCTTAAATTATGGACTTTCCTATGTTCAAGTAAAATGTTTTAAACCATTTTTCAACTCAAATAATGATCAAGTATTAATAACTAATCTTCTAGATCATATATTTCTAAAAGAAATGTTATGAACTTGTAGTAACTATAAACCTTCCAAAAACGAAACTTTATTAACACTTTTTAAAAAAACCTCAGATTATTTATTTTATATAAAAACTCATACTTTATGTAATACATGAAATCTTTTTAGGTGTGTAGACATGTGGTTTCAAGTATTTATATATATTCTTGTACTTTTTGTGTAATTGTATATTTTTGTATTTATTCCTACATGATCTAAACACATAAAATTTATATACAAAATGCACACACATACTTGATCATAACTAAATATATATTTCATCTAAAAATATATGTTTAACCATTATCAGTTTGAGCAAAACTCTTTAAATTTTATTTAACTTTTTGATCCAAATTTTGTTTAATCATGATTAAAATTCTTAGTCACTCTAAAATCATTAGTTTAACCATAATTTAATCATAATAAATTTTATAAAAATTTTGCCATAGTTTCCCTTAAACTATGGATTTTCTCATATTTAAATAAACATGTTTAAACCATTTTTCAACTCAAATGATGATCAAGTATCAATGACTAGTCTTCTAGATCATAAACTCTAACAATAAATGTTATGAAGTTGTAGTAAATTTAAACCTTCCAAAAATGGAAACTATATTAAACTTTTAACAAAATTCTTAGCTTATTTATTTTATATAAAAACCCCATACTTTTTGTAATACATGAAATCTTTTTAAGTGTGTAGACATGTGTTTTCAAATATTTATATATATTCTTTTACTTTTTGTGTAATTGTATATTTTGTACTTATTCCTACATGATCAAAATACATAATATTTATACACAAAATACACACACATACTTGATGATAACTAAATATATATTTCATCTAATAATATATGTAACACCCCGACAGCGTAAAACAACAAACCGCGACGGAAACGTCGGGGAGTCAAGTCACAGAACTATTGTTTCACAACTCATGGAATTTAAAATTATGCTTGATTAAGTTAAATGTTTACATTGTCTTGGGATAAACAGAAACAACACGTAAATAAATTGTATTTCATGTTTTAAGTCACAAGGCCGCGTCCATTCCTACGTGAAGCATGCATCATATTATCAAGTATTGATTCCTGAAACATATGTGAAAAGAGAGTCAGCATAAAAAATGCCGGCGAGTACATAGGTTTTGTAAGTGTGTCAAATTCATGGCTTTGTATACATATTGCAACACCTCTCCGACTACAGGAGTCGTTAAGTGAAACCTCGTATCAAAAGTGTTTGATATTGCAATACAATTAACCAACTAAAACAAGTTGGTTAGAGTTGTGAAAACCTTGTGGCCATGAATCTTGACAAAAACATTTCTTTTGTAATAACCTTGTAATAGATTGATTCAAAAGAAAACTTTGTACGGTTTATATCTTTAAGTGAAAATCATTGCGTGACATTGTTCAAAACCATTCCTCCGTTTATAAATCAATTGTACATGTTATTAATCAATCGTCCGTGTCATAAACCAACTATTCATGTCATAAACAAATCGTCGTGTTTTTAATTGTCAAAACTTTTGATCGTTCTTTAATGAACACATTCAAAACTGTGTTAACTATACCACCAAAGGGTATCTTTAATAAACCACCAAAGGGTCTCTTTAACTAGACTAACAAATCACCAAATGATTTGTTAATCAGAAACAGTTTCTGTCATTACCCGAACTTCCACAAATCCAGTGAACAGTCCATAATGGGATTTTCAGTCCTATGGTACCATAACATACTACTGGTGGCTCGGACAAAGCAAATGAATGTCATTCTTGTTAAGGATAACGCATCAACAAGTTGTTCACGTTATTGAAATCGTGTTGTTTTATATATAAATCATAGACATTGTTTCTGAAAACTTTAAAATGATTTAGCACATATGAGTCACCCCAAAACATTTACAAAATGTAAAAGAGGGGAACTATGTAGTCACATTGAAAATCATTTTGTATATATAAACCATGTATATTGTTTTGAAATCTTGAAAATAATTATAGGCACATATGTATCACCCCAAAATATTTAGAAAATGTAAAAGAGGGTACTCACATTGAAAATCATTTTGTATATATAAACCATGTATATATTATTTTGAAATCTTGAAAATAATTATAGTCACATATGAATTACCCAAAACATTTAGAAAATGTAAAGGAGGGGAACTATGTACTCACTTTGAAAATCATTTTTGTATACATAAACCATGTATATTGTTTTGAAATTTTTTAAAATAATTATAGGCACCTATGAATCACCCCAAAACATTTGAAAATGTAAAAGAGGAAGGGCTATGTACTCACTTGGGATTGCGAAGTGTTCTTGATCAACGGAATAAATAAAGCTCAAACGTGTCCTAATGTGTTAGATAAATATGTTAGCGTGTCGGGATACAAACGGGAGATCGGATAGAATGAAGTCTTATAAACCAAATGAGTGTTGGAACTCATGTGATTTGGTTTACAAAACTTAACATTCTGATTTGGAAAGGATCCTAAGTGCTTTTGACCCATTATGACTCGTTAAGGTAGTTTATGCTACTTTAACGGGTCATTAGCGTAAACGCGTGATCGTCCTATGATAAGTCTTAAATGCCCCAAACATGTTTGAAAATGTTATAACATCAGTTTATATGATAAAAATTTGGTTACATGTGTTTAAAATGGATTTATGCGCAAAAGGGCATTTTGGTCATCATTTTTTTAAGAACATAGAAGTAACTTATCACAACACTAACCAAACGACGTTACCATTAGGTATAACCTCATTAGGTTATTCCCTATGCAACTATGGTCACAAATATGTGTTTGGTCGGATCCTAAGATTGACCAAAAAGGTCGGATTCGAAAGTCAAAGCGGTGGTCAAGACCGCTCGACTTACGACCCTAAATTAGCACTAAACTAGATGAGTTAGACATGTCAAAATATGTCTAACTAAGTTTATAAAACTGATTTGGTATCAAAACTTGGTGTTTTGATACCCGAAAATAGTTTCGTCGTAAAATGCCCATCATGCGCATTTTTGACCAAAACTTTGACTCGTCACTTCGACTAGTAAACGTGGTAATCAGAAGGTGAAATCGTTAGGGGTTATAACCTTCCTGATTATGATCAAGTTTCAAAGTTCAATTGAACTTTGGCTTGACCAAATATGGTCAGAATCAAAAGTCAATCAGGTTGCCAAACTGTTCGACTTTTAGCTCAAAATAGCTAAAATAATGAAAGAACTAGGAAGAGTACTTACTCGTGTTGAAGAACACTTCCGGAACTCAAGATAGGAGGCTTCCAAAGGCTGGAAACAAGCTCCAAGAAGGATAGAAAGAAGAACTTCACACTTTTCTTTGAAGTGTTTTGAAGTGGTGTGAAAAAATGGAAGAATCATGGGTATTTATAGTATTTTAGGATTAACGAGGTGTTGACAAGTGTTCTCAAGTGTGGATTAGTGTCCTAACATGTGTCAACACTATATTAAGTGAGGCAAAGTGAGTGCTAGGAGTCAAAAACTTGAGATAGGTGGCAAACTTTGTGAAGAAGAAAAAATATTTATTATGTTTTTGACATTTTTGGCCCTAGACTTTTATTTTCACTTATTTGCCATTTTTAACCCCTTTAACCTAATATTTAGGTTATATAAAAGTGTTAAGACATGTGTAACTTGAATTATGCCGAAAATATCATGGATGTCGGTTCATTCGGTTGTACGGTTACGCGTTTCGCAAAAAGTGTAAAACGCTTTAACGAACACGAAAATGATCGTAATTGTGCAACGATTGAATTTTTTGCATTCTCATCAATAAAAGACAAGATTTTATTGAATACAAAAAAAATTTGGAAATAAAACACAGGGTTTCATTGAATAAGAAATTGTTTGTATTGTGCAATGATTGAAAAGGCACAAATGTCACACCTTTCCAAGGGATACCTTGACAAGGACGTGATCACCAACTTGGAATTCCAAGGGCTTGCGTCGTTTATCCGCATAACTCTTTTGACGGCTTCTAGCTGATAGAAGGTTATCGAGAATTTTCTTGACTTTTCCTGTTGTGTCGTGAATGAGTTTAGGTCCAGTGAGCTAAGCTTCACCGAACTCATTCCTGCAGATAGGTGAACGACATTTTCGACCATATAGAGCTTCAAAAGGCGGCATATTGATGCTGGCGTGATAACTATTGTTGTAGGAGAATTCGACCAATAGTAGATGTAAATCCCAACTACCACCAAATTCGATCACACATACTCTAAGCATATCCTCCAGTGTTTGAATTGTCCTTTCAGATTGTCCATCCGTTTGAGGATGATAAGTAGTGCTCAGATTGAGTTTGGTTCCCATGGTAGATTGCATGGTCTTCCAAAAGTGAGATGAGAATCGAGCATCTCGATCGGATATGATGTTCAAAGGAACACCATGACGAGATACAATCTCATCAACGTAGATCTTGGCGACTTTGTCAGCAGATAGATCCTCACGAATTGCCAAAAAGTGTGCTGACTTTGCTAGACGATCGATGATTACCCAAATGGCATCATGACCTCTAGGTATGCGCAGTAGTTTAGTGATGAGATCCATCGCAATGTTCTCCCACTTCCATACCGGTATTTGTGCTTGCTATGTTCTGTCTTAACTTTAAGACAAGTTAGGCATTTAGACAGATATAAGGCAATGTCCTTCTTCATACCCGGCCACCAATACTGGGTACGGAGATCCTTATACATTTTGTCTGCACCAGGATGGATTGAATAACAAGACTAATGAGCTTCATCCATCAATAAGGTGCGGAGATTGTCTTGACTAGTAATCCACAAACGGTTCTTGTAGTAGAGTAATCCATTGTCTTTTATTTCGAGTTGAAGTTCGAGATTTTGTGGCAGCTCATTTTTCAACAAGCTTTGTGTAGGTCCCCTAGTCCTTATGGATCTTGACAGAATCGTCTATCTAATCTAGAGTGCGGAATCCCCTAGATCAGATTTCACAGAAACAACCTGAACACGAACAATTTCCTTCAAACAGTCTTCTATTGATTAACTAACACAAAGTGTTTACAACCAATTCAGGACTCTCTCTCTCTCTCTTCTCTCCCAATCTCTCTGAACAGCTAAACCAGCAACACAGCAATAGAACCAGCAACCTAAACCCTAATGCAAACCTCCCAATATATAGAGATAAGTTATGCAACTAGGCTAGGGTTTCCTACATGGACTGCTAATGGGGTTAAAGCCTAATTCGCCTACCATTCACTATTTTGTATCTAGTTCAAATTCACTATACAAAACTAAACCCGCTAACTGTTTATCATTTTACTAATTACAAGATATCCAAAGACCAAATCTAAGTTGTTTTCATAAATATGCACCTACAAACTCCCCCTTGACAATAGCTTCATAAAATAACTTAGTCTTCAGTCTTCTTGCAATCTTCAGTATCTTTGAAAAATTGGTCTTTTGATAACTTCAGCTTTAATAGCTTCTGTTAGCAACAGACTCCCCCAAAGCTGATGTATCCGATCACCAAATCTACTAGATCGTTAGCGTTTGAGTAAACTCCAGTTTAGTCCTTGCATAGCAATCTTCAAAACTCTTCAACTTTGTCTGCAATGTAGAAAGGAGGTTCTACCATGCATCCAATCAAACTCCTTTTCACCAAACTTCTTAGCAACACTCTGCTACAATCTGTATCCTATAAAACAAACATCTCGAGAAACCATAAGAATTTTTCAACACAAGTTAGACAAATTATTATTATTTAAGAGATAGTAAAACTGTATCACAGATTAAGGCACTTCTCAACTCAAACCATATACTCAAAATGTTAAACACCATGAACCTTCAGAATCTTAAAAATTTTGAACTCATCTTCTAACACCGTCTCCCCCTATCGGTAACAACTCCTCCATGAACAACTAATATCCGTAAATTAAGAATTTACAAGAAAATGAAATATTTTTGGATTTTTAAATTTTCTAAAAGCAAAATAAATAACGAAATAATAAACACTCTATTTTTGTGAGTATCATCGGTAAGAAGATCATATCAACAACATCAAACTGTTTTCACACTATCTGATTATTCTATATGCAATATTCATGAAAAGCAGTTCAGGACAATTACCAGTATTGTTTATCACTTAAACAAAATACATGAACATTTCAAGTACCATTACCTTGTGATCTGTTTAGATAATTTATACTGATATACAGTTTGTCTCACATCAGGACATACCCCCACGATAAAGGTATGAACAAAAATTCATCGTACTAGGTGAGTATACCGAAATTCATCCTTTTTTATTTACAACGTTAGATAATTGGTGATCAAGTCAGTACTTCCGTACAACAAAGAGACCAATATCAAACGAGGGTTAGGGCAAATACCAAATTTTGGTACGCATAATGCAATTTGCACATTTGAATGACTCTCTAGGAGAGCTTCTTCAATTTTTGGGATTTGGCATTTTAGCTCTTTTAAGATATCCTAGTTGTGCCTAGGGCAGCATATATCTAGATGCAGCAGAAGGACAACCTTGATACCCCGGATAAAGTAACGATATAAAGACCTAAAACCTCAGATTTGGCAATCTATCAACGCAAGATTTAAGGTCATAAAACCATACACCACTGATATGTTACCCACTTATACATAGTTTATTATATTTTTGTATCACAAAGGTAAGTTTATTATTTCATGCCTTTTGCCTACTGGTACATCATATGATGAAGCTGCTATCACACTTAAGCAATTTTAATTTTAATTTCAGTGCGACAGTCTGACATGCTGATGTACTATCATTTCTTCTTTTTTTTCACACGTGAAAACTCATTTTTGATTTTGTGCCATTATCACTCCTTATCCTCTTGATCCGTGCATCATGGACATTTTCCAATTTTGTAAAAAGATCAATCAGCATCTCCGTTGTCTCATCTTTTGTACCTAAAAAGAAAACCCATAAAAATCGTGAGTAATTTTTAGTGACAACTAAACATTAGTACTTTCCACCTATGCTCCTTACGTTCACTCGACCGAATAGATCCATATAAAGTAATTCATAAGGGGCATCTATGGAATTTACTGTTTTAGACTTGTGAGGTTTCTTATGTTGTTTTCCCTTTTGACATGGAAGACATTTATCTTCCACGTGAAACCTCTGCACTGGCACTCCTTCCACTAAACCATTTCTAATTAATATAGTTCATTTTTGTGTAGTGTTGTGGGCCATGCGTCTGTGCCACAACAATGACTTAGCCTCAGATGTTTTTGATAGTAAGCATGCCACCACAGTGGAAGAAATCTTAGCACCCATGTCCATGACATAAGTGTCATTTCTCCTTGGCGCTCTCATCACTATCCAGTCATCCGGTATCACCAAACTAGGTTTCAACACAAAGCTTCAGACTTTGTAAAGTGGACCGAGTGACCCTTGTCGCAGACTGAGACACACTCATCAGATTGTGCTTCAGCTGCTCAACATAGTTCACTTTGTCCAGTGTGATCTTCCCGTTAGTCACTTTCCTCGACTGGTAATGTTCCCTCCTTTAGCACCAACAAAATTCACATAACCACCATCTATATTCTCAAACTCAATCAGCAACCTCGCATCCCCCGTCATATGCCTGGAGCAGCCACTATCAACATACCACAAGTTGATAATCCTCCTTAGCAGCTCCTGCACCACCCAACAAAATTAGTTAGATTAGGGGACCCAATCCTTAATGGTCTTGGGTCTTCCAGATTCATCAACCACAGGGACATTCATCCAATATCCATCACTCCTCACAGGAGTCTTGGATCTTAGAACCTGTTGATGGAAATGGTTTTTGATTTCCACTAGGTCTGTGGTCCTGAGGTTTCCTAACCGTGTTTGGACTTTGCGACCTTTGGAAATTATGATTTTGGTTCCATGAATTTTGATGATGATAATTTCTAAAGCCATCGTTATAAAAATTTCGACTACCAACATTTGGTATCGATTTTGATATTGACCTTGACTTCTGAAATTATTTGAGGGACCATTAAAGTTATTCATTCTTGGTGAACTACTTCTAGGTCTATCATATATGCCTGATGTAGATCAGGCTGAATCTTTGTTGATTTTTTGAAAGCGAGAACTTGGTGAGTTCCTTTTTCAGCCTTATCTACACCAACAGCAACACGCTGTTGCTTGGTAGCAGATATCCTTGGTGAGTTAACCTTCTTCTCACTATCACCACTTTTTGCTGGTGTTTTTCTCTCTGTTTCTCACTTACCTGTGCTTCACTCTTTTTTTAGGACAGCAGCTAGCTACATGTCCCTTTTCATGACATTTGAAGCATGATTTTCTAACCGAAGACTTCTCTAAGTCCCGTGAACGGATCAAACAGGTATCACTAACCTAATCAATAGCGGAAATTATGATCAGGAAGAAGAACAACTTGAATAACTTCAATAATATAACTTGCATACACCAAAAGATGTCAGATACAAGTTTTTGCTATCAACTCTCTAACCCCTACTAAATAACCTAATCCCTCTATTTATAAACATCACAAAGCCCAAAAGTACAACCCTAGGCCCACTAGGCACTAGGAAGCCCAAATTAATCCCAAAAGCCCAAATGCACTATAAATGAATAAACCTTTAAAGCTCCAAGCCCAACATTCTCCCCCTAGGTTTCTTCATTTGTCCTTCGGTGCCGCATCCACACCCAAACGTCCAGCAATAATACTAGCAACTGCAACCGTCCAATCTTTACCACACACCCATATAGCCCTACAGTACTATTTGATGAGAAGCCAGAACTTGTAAATCTTCATCATGAAAGCTAACCAGATCCACCACATCGTTTACCCTAAACGCCTTCTCTTTTGTTACAATAGCAACACTTCCGACCTTCGGATCGTACAACAAAAAGTTGAAGTTCTTCAAAATTCCCTTTGGAAAGGTACGAGCAACGGGAATAACTAACTCTTTGTCTGTAGGCCGCCACATCACAGATTTAAACCTTTTGCCCGTGTGCGCATCGCGAACACCCTTAGCTGCTCTCAAGTACGGTTCAGCAGTCTTCATACTCTTAAATCCGTTCCTAACCTCATGTTCAAGTTGCTTAAAGAATTTCCAGCCTGGTCCACGCTCTGTAGTGTCATCGTTAGTGTATGGAGCTCTTAAAAGATCAGTCAGTGCAACTTTAGTCCATGTGTCAAACTACGATTCTTTCGAATAATATTCCCTCTTCCATCTTGCATAATGATCCACATGTTTTTAACATGATCATACATCCAACTCAGCACCTTTAACTTGTTGCCCACCTTACTATAATAACTGGATCCCAACTCCATCACGTATCTTTCAGATTGATTGGTTGGATCTTTCAGCTGAAAATTTTCGTCCCAGAGGATTCACGTTAACATTCTTCATCAATACCATTTGCTTCTTCTTCCTCTGATCTGCAGTACGTTTCTGACTGGCAGTGAACTTTTTGCTGGATCGCTTAAGTAATCATCGAGACCGGCTTGACGTTCGGCTGCTAACTGCTCAGCTGCCAAGCTCTGTTCTTCAGTTTCTTCTATCATACGCTGCTGTGCTGCACGATGTCTATTTTCGACATTCATCGATCATCGGTAGGGTGCTAAACTCCCTGTCAAACTTGTTCTCTAGTTTGCCCCTTAAATCAAACACAATAGTCATAAGCATCGTTTCATCCCCCTGCAGCTGATCGATAGTTTGATCTCGAACATCCAAGCGATTCTGCAGAGAGGCAATCTGAGCATCCTTTAACATAACCTCCTTTCCAGCAATACTACCCGTTTCTTCAAATCAACTACATCCACCTCTGTATCATCATCAACACTGTCCAATCCCCCAAACTCTAATGCCCTTTCTCAGATCTATGCATATAATCGTCAGCAGCAGCATCAGAATAACCAACTCACTACCACCTGTTTCCAAACCACTGGCACCAGACGAACTACCTCCAAATTCCATCATTTGCAAGCTGTGTCAACAGGAATTGATACAACTATGGACTGTGTAATGATAGGAGCGGTTTGCTGTTCAGAAATAATAGGTCGTGTCAACTGTCAATGTACGAGCAACAGATTCAGCAACAGAAACCTCAGCAACAGTGATCTTAGCAGCAGCAGATGTAATCAAATCAGAAGCAGCAATAGTTCAACAACAGGAACTTCAGATGTACTAGATGAAATGCTCGGCCCAGTTCTTCGCCTCTTGATCAATGGTACTTCATCTTCTTCGTCTTCGTCATCTTCTTCAGTCTGAATGGTTGGTGCAACAATAGACGGAATGTAAGTGGGGGATCCCCCTGTTTCTCTTGAATATCCTTCAATTGTGCGATCAAGGCAGCTAGGTTCTCAGATGACAGCTCTGGTAGAACGGGAGTTAAAGTAGCATTGAATGCATCAAGATCATCTAGAAACGCTTGGCCAACATCATCCTCATCATCTGTGACTAAATCCTCTACTTCTATCTCTTTTTCCTTTGCCGGTATATCACATTCTTCAGCCACAATCGCATTTACTGGAGGAGGAGGAGGTGGTGGATCGTGCAAACCAACAACTTCAGAAAAAACTTCTTCAAAGGAAACCACCTACAAATACCGTCTTCAAGGTAGAGCGGTTCTTCTTCATAGTTACAAAAATAGTAGGCCCCATTGGCTTCATATTCAGTAAATTAGCCTCTGTAGCATCCTTCGCCAAATCTGGATAACAGGCATCAAGTATCAGCTGGATAAAACGTGGATATAACAGAAACATCCGTTTCTTGGACTGCTCAAAGATTTTCTTCATGTTATCGATGATATAACCAGAATAGTTATACTTCCAGTCCATGACTAAAGAGACTATCGCAGATGTCTGGGCCTGATTTGGCTGATCCAGTCTGCCCTTGTTTTCCGACACACCTGCATGAACATGTGTATGAGTAGCCTCCAGTATGCCGGAAACATCTTCTTCAGCAGTGGCGGATAAGAACCCTCATATCCCATCTCCATGAGTATCGGCAGCACCTTTTCTTTGACGTACGTTGTTGGATCACTGAAGGTATCAGTCAGTTGTAGCACCTCCCTCACACAAGCCTCATTTACCACAATCTCCTTCCCTTGAATCTGTGAACGTATAAAAGGTCTACCATCTTCACCCCTCGGTTGTATCCACGCTCTTTTCCAAAATGAGTGCACTAAATCTCTTTATATCACGGGGTTTGCATGGAGGGCGTAGGCAATTCTGCAAGTGTTAAGCCCCACGATCAACGCCTGAAATTCCTGAAAATACTCAGCTGGTGGGTCTGAGAGATACCCAGCCTGGTAGTGAAACTGTTCCTCAACCAGCATCACTGCGTCAAAAGCTTCTTCCATCATATCTGTCAAAAATCAACAAAGTTAAAAACCAACTAACAGATTAACTGAGTTTAGCTATATGGCAGTCAAAACTAACTGGACAGGTCAGAAAGAAGTCAAGGTTCAAATTAATACTAGTTCAAATTAGTTAAGGGGTTCAACAGTTGAAAAGGTCCAAATTTCACATTCGGATTACTGACAGTTCAGACTGAATCTGGAATAAACTTTCATCAATCCGGATTGAGGAGGTCAAATAGCATGTCGAAGATACAATCCAGATTATGTATCTCGGATAAATATGCATCCCGGATGAACATCCAGTCCGAAATGATATCTGAGTTCATCATTTCGGATGAATACCAATCCGGAATGTAATCCGAAATGCTTAGTATTTGAAGATTAATCCGGAATGTAACCCGAAATGCATTAAATATTCATTAAGTTCATCCGGAATACACATGTACCTAATCCGGAATAAGTTGTCCGAAATGCTAAATTCAAGAGAGAATCAGAGAAGACAATTGTAATTCGTATTTTCGATAATCCGAAATAAAATCAGAGATGCCAATAAATATTTCCGAAATGGGCTTGGGCCTGGAATTTTGAATCCGGATTGGGCTTGTGACAGGCCTAATCCGGAACAGTAACACAACGGGCCTGTCCGGAAAGATCCAAATGGGCCTTTCTGGACAAGCCCAATCCGGAACAGTAACCCTTTGCCCAAGGGAGTCCAATTCGGAACACTAACCTAAACTTCAGTTTTCAGACTTTAAACCAATTTCATTAGGCTGGCCCAAATCCCAAAGCACACTGGGCCAGTCCACTATCTCTTGACAGAAAAACATTCCACCAAAATTCATCAAGTAAACTAACAAAGTATCCAACCATCTTTTAACATATCACAAGGAGAACAGACATAACAATTAACACAGCATTGCTAAGGGATCAAATCGTTTCAAAGGCTGACTAAGGAACATTTTTCAGTATGAGCAGGTTCAGTTGATCTAAGCGATTGTCAATATACTTCTCCACTTAAATCTAAAACTCAACCCTTGTAGTTCAGGCATCAAGATACGCTTAAGGTAATATTATACTAAGATACTCGTGTGTCCCATACCATGACATACCCCCACGATCAAGGTAAGCACAACACTTCATCGTAGCAGGTGAGTATACCATGGTCATCCTTTATTTACAACCTCAGGCTATTGGTGAACATGTCAGTAGTTCCGTAAAGCAGAGAGACCAATAGTGTCTGACGAGGGTTAGGCAAATACCTTATGAGGTATATAAGAACTTAGAAAGAAACTTTTGTTCTCTTAGGTTTTAGCCTTTCCATTTTGGCTCTTTTATAAAGATATCCTGACTGTGCTTAGGTCTGCATATAATCTGGATGCAACAGAAGGGCAGTCAAGATATCCCCGGATGACTCAACAGTATAAAGACCCAAAACCTCAGATGTTGGCTATCTATCAACGCAAGATTTAAGACCATAAAATCATACGCCTACAGTAAGTGACCCACTGAGTACAAAGTTCGTTATGTTTATATCATTTGACTTTCCCCATCCGGTTGAGTTTTAGACCTACCGACACATCACTTTCGATCCAAATCTTTTCCGCTTCAATACCTTACATGTGTTAGTCAAACATTTTATCACGGATATTCATTTCATTTCCTATCCTTGCAAACCTTTTTTTTAAGATTTTCCCCCTAAATGTGTGCATAGATATATTAACAAATTTATGAAGCGATGAAAAGAAAAAGAACAGTAAACAAACATGAAGACAACAGATGCATAGGTAGAAAACTGAATCATTTTGAGAAGATCCACAAGCACTTGAAAACACGCGTTGCTAACAGGTTTCGTGAATAAATCCGCCACATTTGCATCAGTGTGGATTTGCTCAAGCTTTACAAGACCCTTTTCATAGCAATCGCGGATAAAATGAACTTTAATGTTTATGTGCTTGGTTTTAGTGTGGAAAACAGGGTTTTTAACTATTTGGATCGTGGCATCATTATCACAATATATTGTGTGTTTAGATAATCAAACCGTAATCCGCAAGCAGAGGCTGCCACATATTCTGCTTCTGCAGTGGAAAGCGAAACCGTCTGTTGCTTCTTGCATTGCCACGAAATTAAGCGATCTCCCAGAAATTGGCAACCAGCCGAAGTTTAGTGCATGTCCCTATCTGTACCTCCAAGATTACTGTCAGAGAAAGCAAACAGTTCAAATTCAAAATTTTAGGATACCAAAGGCCCAGTGATGGAGCCCCTTTGGGGTACCTAAAATTCTTTTAACAGCATGTAAATGAGAAAGTTTAGGAGTGCCTGATAAGAGCACACTGACAGACAGCAAACATGATGTTTGGCCGACTAGCAGTGAGATACATGAGTGATCCAATCATTGAGTGATACATGGTAGGATTAACAGGCGTTCCTTCAGTATCTTCATTTAGCAGAGGCCGTTCTGCAATAGGGGAAGCCATAGGCTTGGAATCTGTAGGTATTTTCATTGATGAATGAGTATACCCTGTGGGCTCTGACGAACTTGAAGTCCTAAAAACATGGTCATCTCCCCCAATGAGCTCATCTCAAATTTCTTCTTCATGATTTCTTCGAATTCGCGGCACAACCCATCATTGGTGGAACCAAAAATAATATCATCAACGTATTATCAACACATTTGATAAACAGAGTTTGGTCAATGGTTCCCCGTGTGTAGTCATGAGCAAGCAGATGCTCTGTAAGAGTAGCGTACCATGCGCGAGGCGCTTGATGCAACCCGTACAAAGCCTTGTCTAGTTTGTAGGCATATTCTGGCTTGTCAGGATCGGTAAAGCCCGGTGGTTATGCCACGTATATTTCCTCTTTCACCTTGCCGTATAGAAACGCAGTGTTGACATCCATTTGATAGACAGTCAAATCCATGTAAGATGCGTATGCCAAGAAGATACGTATAGCCTCCAAACTCGCGACAGGTACATAAACCTCATCATAATCTAAACCTTCAATCTGTCGAAACCCCTGAACCACCAGTCTAGCTTTATTCCGAACGATAACTCCAGTGTCATCCTGCTTGTTGCAGAAAACCCAGTGGGTTCCAAGAGCATGCTTTCCCTGAGGCAGCTTCACCAATTACCAAACACCAAGCTTTTCAAATTGATTAAGCTCCTCGTGCATGGCATCAACCCAGCCTGGTTCCTGCAAGGCAACATCAATACTTTTAGGTTCAATTTGGGAAATAAACCAAGAATAGAGACATGTATTGATATCCCCAGATTGGCTGTGTGTGCGAACAGCAGCGTTGACAGCACCAATGATATTCTCAATGGGGTGATCACGCTGTAAACGCTGCAGTATTGGTGTAGCGGGTAAGAAAACATTTGTTTGCAAGTTGGTGACACTAGCTGAAGCAACTCCAGATGTCTCCCCTCAACAGAGGCACCAGTAGAAGTATGTATGAGGAATCCACCGCACAATCAAGGGGAGTAGGCTCGGGAAACAAAGAGAAACCCAAAACATCAGGAGGAAGGCCTTCATTTGTCTTAGGAGGCTTGGATCAGAAACCACATCTTCAGGAGGATTCGTCTGAGCAGGCGAAGAGATAGGTGGGTCTTGAGAATGCGAAACTATGGAGGAAGGACGAGACAGCATCGTTGAATCCAGGAGGATCCACACTTAGCTGCTTTAAAGTCTCATTTAGCGCTGCAGCTCAGCATCATCTTCAGAAGTAATGGGCACCATTGGAAGGATAGAATTCGAACTATTTCCTTAGGCACATTAGAAGACACATCAAAATGATTAAAAAAGTGGAGTAGTCAGGACCAATGCGTTTTCCTTGGGATTTTCCTCCAGCACATTGTAGGTTTCAACTACCATCTTCTTGATCTTGTTATAAACGCGATATGTCGTATTTTTAGAATAACCAACGAAAATGCAAGGATCCCCGCGTGCTTCAAACTTTCCTTTAGCGTCCATGAGCAGGAGTACACAAGGACATCCATTTTGCAGAAATGCTTGACCGAAGGTTTGCGACCTTCAACCACTTCGTATGGAGTCTTCATGTGGCGTTTGTTGATCAGGGCATGATTCTGAATATAGCATGCAGTGTTAATTGCTTCTGCCCAGAAGATAAGAGGTAGCTCGGATTCAACTAGCATAGTTCGTGCAGCCTCAATAAGTGTACGATTTTTGCGTTCTGCAACCCCATTTTGTTGTGGGGTACTGGCTGCACTAAACTGTCGGTCAATCCCTTGGAGGAGCAGAACGAGTTTAAGGTAAGATTCTTAAACTTTGTCCCATTATCACACCGAATAGCCTTCACCGTAGAATCTGCCTGGTTTTCCATAAGCATAACAAATTGTTTGACCAGCTCAGTGGTTTCACTTTTATGTGTGAGAAAGAAAACCCAGGTGAATCGAGAGTAGTCATCAATAATAACCAGACAGTAAGCCTTCCCTCCAATGTTGCGAATGTCTGTTGGACCGAAGAGATCCATATGAAGCAGTTCTAAGACCTGAGAAGTGGAGGGTAGACTTTGGTTTAGTGCGGCTGTCGATGTTGTTTCCCACACGCACATGATTCATATTTTTCGATCTGCATGAAGTCACGAACTGGTAGATCTCTAACTAAACCACCTTTTGCAAGACGATTTAAATTTTTCATGTTGATGTGACCCAGTCTGCAATGCCATAGCATGGCGTCATGTTCGGCTGTCGAAGAGAAGAGGCAAGTGAGCTTCTCAGAAGGAGCCTGGTTCAAATCTATTACGTAGGCATTTCCTTTTTGTGCGGCTTTCAGAAGAATCCAATCATCTGGAATGATTAAGCCTGGTTTTAGCACATAACATTCCTTCTTTGTAAAAAGAACATCCAGATGATTGTCGCAGAGTTGAGACACACTCAATAGACTGTGCTTCAATTCTGGTACATAATTAACATTTTTAAAGCTCAGGGCTCCATTGCAAACAGTGCCTCTCATTGTGATTTTCCCTGTTTTTCCACCTGCGAAGGAAACAAACCGCCATCGAAAAACTGAATGTCATTCAACTGCGAGATATCTCCTGTCATGTGCCTGGAACAGCTGCTATCAATATACCATAATCAAACAAGAGCGCGCAAGAGCTGTTCCTGCACATTTCAACAGGTTTTAGTTAGATACGGGAACCCAGGCTATGGAAGATCTGGGTTTGCCTTTTGCATCAACATAAGTAACCTCACGAAAGATCAAATTAGTTGAGGATGAGGTTGATAATGTTTTTGATTTATTAGACAATGGGGTAGCTGACTGATTCTTGGCCACTAACTTAGGCCTCCAGGTTACCGAATCAGACCTCTACAGATTCCTAGGATTGCTAGAGGGATTCGGGAAACTGAAGGTCTCAAAGGTTTAACAGTTTGTTTCTTGGCCAAGTTCCAGTCTTGATCAGAACATTTAGCCACAAATCGAGCCTCAGGTGGGCGATTAGCCATGGCCTTCTGATGTCTGGAATACAAAGTTTTGAAAGAGGTAAAAGTCTTTTGACAATTTCGAGTAATGTGCCCAGGAGATCCACAATTGAAATAGGTTTGCCTCTTCTGGAAGAAAACAGTCCATTCAGCTTGGGAAATTCTGGGCAATTTGTCTGTCAGTTTCTTGTTGGCGTTTACTGACGGCTGATGCACGGTCTTGGTCTTGACGGTGTCCTGCGCACAACCATCAGCACACTTGTTAGTTTTATGATTTGAATTGAAAGATTCTGGACATGGAGATATTTCGACAAAATTTTAACTGACATCTGTTCAGCTGGTTGCTTAACAGATTCAGCATGCGGACTACTGAGTTAAGTCCTTAGTCTGATGAGAAGACTCAGCAGTTTCTATTTCAGCTTTTGTAGATGCTTGTTTAGTTTCTTCTTTTTAGAGCAACGTGGACAATTCCTGTAAGGAGAACACAAGTGGCTCTATAGGGACATCCCGTTCTGATGTTTCAGCAGATGACTGTGGAACCTTGCAATTTTGAGAAGTTTGAGGTTCCGAATCAAGATCAGGTTTAAAATTTTCGTTTGATTCAATTGGAAAAGTGTGGTCATCTTCTGTCATTTCAGAATCAGTCCCTTGTGTTAAGTCGCCCAGGTCTTCTAGAATTATGTCACCATAAATGTTGGCAGAAACAGTTGGTTGGTCGACGTTCACACTGTTAACCCTAGGGGTGGCATCAACAGATGCACCTCTGCAGATCAACGTTCCTTCAGTATCCTCAGCTGAAGCCGATGAAGCTGAATCATCTGTTGATGCAGATCTTGTAGCTAAATTCATTTTCTCATCACACAAGTCATCACAGTTATTAGCATTGTTCAAAACATCAGGATTTGATGAAAAACCAGAATTAAAACTGTCTAAATTCTCAACACAACCAACACTGTTTGAGCATGTAAATTGTTTAGCAAGAAATTGATTTAAAATGTCAAAAGCAGGTTTATAAAATGCATAATCATCAGTTAATTGTCTGAATATGTATTCAGACATTCCTCTTCATCACCCTGTGTGGTATCCTCAACTAAAATTTCTTCTACACATGAATTGACACATTAGTATCGTTCACAAATTTGGTGTGAGTATCAGAAGATTCTTTTTCGTTAGATTTTGTGGTGGATGTTTCTTCCTTAGGCACTTCTGTCTCCAATCCATCTGTAATTTCAGAGGGACAATTATCGCTCTCACGAGGAAGTGGTGTAGAAGCCACAAAGATATCATCCCTCTTCAGTTTAGTGGGTTTGGAGAACTTAGGGTAATAGGGCGTCCATGATTTGGATAAGTAATCTGACGGTTTACCATACATCATTTTTTCAGCGTTTTCTACTTCTTCTTCAGAATTCAGGCATTCTAGTATAGTTATGATTATATGGTGGAGGCGCCCTATTGTACCCAAGGCCTTTAGTAAATTTCTTTTGATAATTAAGCTAGAGGTCACATAAATCCTTGACTAATTTGCTGAAAGTTTCAAATTTCTTAATGTTTATTTCATTTTCGTGAAGCTTCCCCGTCAAGGAATTCAGCTTGGCTAAGGCTGCTTGAAGTTCTACATCCTTTTCAGCTAATTTTAGCTTGTAGTCGTAGACCCAACATTGTTGTTGGTTCAAGTCTAGCTTTGGCTGAGCCACATCCCATTTCTTCGCTTCGACCTTCTCCATAAGAAGCTTGTTCTTATGTTTAAGGGCGATGTTCTGTGACGCATCTTGTAGATATTCTGCCACAAGAGTTGAATTGTGGCGCGTATTTGTGATAATTTAAAATGACAACTATAGAACAGAGTATTCGATTTACCGTTTCCGAAAGATCGAGTGTCTCAGTTGTCTGCGCCATCATGCAGTGGTTGCTATTCTTGGATAGATTCAAGGTTTCCATTAGAGCTACAGCATCTGCCCAGTTGAAACCCTCATCTGTTGGGACACCAGTGCTGTGAACTTCCCGCCTGAGTTGCCTGATGGACTCGTAGTTGACTTGGAAGGAGAGACGGGAACCAGCTGTCTGTCACTGCTCTGTATATCAGTGACCCTCGATACATACCCTGACGGTGGCTTCTTGCATTCCCTAGCGAAGTGATCTGGTTCGTGACATCGGTAGCATCTAAGTTTGTCCTTTGTGAGACCAGACTTCAGGTTTGACAAGGGTTGCCTTCCTACTTTTTCTGAAACTCGTTGACCCGAAAAGCAGCCATTGCTAAATTCTAGGAGACATCGATCTCATCCAGGTCCTCCTCCATGATCTGATCAACTTCTGTTGGAAGAATAGATGGAGGGGTCAGATCGCCTAGCGTTTAAGCTTTTGATCATTGATGCAGCAATAGCCAGTTTCTCTTCGTTTTCCTTAGTGAGAAACACAGAGTTGGGTGCAGGGTGAGCAGATCCAGGGATGGGTGCAGCAATTTGAGGAATAACACCCTTGTTGCACTGTTTGAGGAGTTGCAGGACTGAAAACCACGTTAGGATACTGAGCATGGTACTATGTGTGAACTTGAGCAGCTGAAACTGTTGTAGGATTTGGAGATTGAAAACCATACACATACTGAGTGTTCTGAGGCGTGGCAATAGGATTGTACACCACATTTGATCCACCCGGTGCTTGTGCATTTCCTTGCAGAGGACTATAGATGAGATTCTGTGACATTAAAGCGGCGTTCTGCCCTATCATCCCCGCTGCCATCAAACTTCTTTGATGGTTGATCTCCCACTGCTTGTTGTCAATTTCACATGATTTGATAGTGGCTATCATCTCAGTGAGAGTGACATCATTTAAGTTCTTTGTCTTTTTAATCATGCCCACGTCTGCATCCCAACTTTTGGGCAGTGAATTCAATAACTGTCAGTTCATAGCGTGTTGGTGAGGGTGATCTTAGCTGAAATCATCTGGGAAACCAGCTTGACATAGCGACGTATCTGGTTTTCGATGGTTTCCCCATATATGTGATTGAACGAGCTGAATTGTTGATTCAGCTGATTCACCCTACTTACTTTTATGTCGGCATTCCCTTCGTAGATATTTTGCAACTCACTCCAAACCTCCTTTGCATTTTTACAGTTCCTGACCGCGATAGAAATATCAGGTCCTAGAGCCATGGTCAGTGTTGTAGAAGCCTTCTCATCTTCCTCTAGGATCTTGATGTCCTCTGGAGTCCATAGGTGCGTGGGCTTGGGAATTTTCATTTCAGGATCTTGCTCTGTGCTGTACACTATGGTTCTAGGACCATTCATGATGCATCTCCACACGTCGGGTTCTTTTGCTTTGCAATATTGTTCAAAGCGGAACTTCCACTCGTAATATTCATCTCCGTACAATAAACGTGGCACTTTGGTGGAAGTGCCAACCACCTAATCCAGCTCTTGGTGGAGGGCTAAAGTTTGCGATTGTAGGGCTGTTAGTGTGGCATTTGTGAGGTCCTGTGCGGTCATGAATCCAGCCATTGAAATTAAATTAATTAAAATTTTACCAAAATTGATTTAAAGTTCAATTAATTTAAGTGAATCTTATGAACAGTGCTGAATCCGAAAAGGTCAATTCTGTAGACAAGATGGACAACCTGGAAAGTTTTTCCGAAATGGCAATCCGAAAGTCAAAGTTGGTCAACCTGGATAGATTATCCGAAATAGGCAATCCGGACTAAAGAATCCGAAATGAACAATCCGGATTGCTGAGCCAATTTGAAGATCCGGATAGAAAAACCCAAGTAGAAATCCGAAATGAGAAGACCGAAAAGCAGATCCGAGATCCGAATCCGAAATGGAGAATCCGAGATGACGATCCGGAATAATCAACTGTGAATTTAAATCCGGAATCAAGAATCCGAAATGCCTGTCTTATCTTCTAAAAATCCAGAACAGTGACCCAATCCGTAATAGTGGCTCCGCCTTTTCTGCAACCAAATTCCGGAATTCAAGGAAATCAAATACAACAACAGTAACTCGGATCACAATCCGAAATGGATGATCTCCTTCGTGTTCTTCGGAATCCGGAACAGTAGTGAATTCCAAATTATGAGAACCTTCTTCGTGTTCTTCGATATCTAGAACAGTGTCAGATCCGAAATCTTCACAAATTCTTCGAGTTCTTCAGAACAGTATACTCCGTCGACGAACAGTGATCCGGAATACTAGAAACCGATCCAAACAGCAGCAATACACTTCAAAATTTCTTCAATCAGCAATACCCGGAGCCTGTATTAGAACAGCAGGCTCTGATACCAATGTAAGTCCCGTGAACAGATCAAACATGTATCACTAACCTAATCAATAGCGGAAATTATGATCAGGAAGAAGAACAGCTTGAATAACTTCAATAATATAACTTGCATACACCAAAAGATGCCAGACACCCAAATTTTTGCTATCAACTCTCTAACCCCTACTAAACGACCTAACCCCTCTATTTTTAAACATCACAAAGCCCAAAAGTACAACCCTAGGCCCACTAGGCACTCGGAAGCTCAAACTAATCCCAACAGCCCAAATACACTATAAATGAATAAACATTTAAAGCTCCAATCCCAACAACTAATTGAAGCCTCTTGCTTAGATTCATCAGTCGATAATGATGTTGATGATGATGATGAAGGATCTTATTTAGTTTGCTTAACTTCTGATTTTTCTTTGTTTTTGTTCTTAGCAAACTGCACATTAGACTCTTTAATAATAACAGGGACCTCTTCATTCATGTCACTCCCTTGAATAAAATCAACCTTTTCAATAAAAACTGGCTTTTAATTTTTAGGGTTGTATTCTTTGTTTTCAAAACGGTGTCCCTGTTATTATCCTTCTTGGCATTCTCAGAACCATCAACATTAACTGATGTGGAACTGCCAGGTGTAGTTGACACAAAATATGTAAGCTCTTCTTCATCTAGCAAGAAAGAATAGTCGTGACCCAAAGGTGGTGGAACTTCATTTAAACCTTTGAAGCCCACAATGTCTTGTCATTACTTTTCTTCAAGCCATTCATCATGTATTTCATGACAAAAGATGAATCTCTGAATTGATTTAATTTCTTTTCAAGCTCACAAATTTTTAGTTGTGCTTCAGACAACTCTTTGCACTTTTCAGAAACCTCTTTTGTTTTCTCACTCATCGTATCATGAGCTAAGTCAATAACTTGAAGTTTTTCATTAAGCTTACATGTTAGAATATTGATTTCTTCTTCATAACCTTTAATTTTCTTCAAGTATAGTGAATCATTTCGTTTTACGAAAAAGTTTGATTATTTTAGGTTTGAGAGCACATTAGCTAGACTTTGGTTTTGCTTTGTTAATGTGTCAACTTCATTTTGCAGTTCACGACACTTCAAACAAACAGAACTACCAGAGTTAGAACATACCTCGCCTATTGATGTGCTTAAGATCAGCCATGAAAGCATCAAAATCAGCAGCCATCTTCTTCTCTGTAGCATTCTGTTCTCCATCAGCTTTCTCGTCTACCTTCTCTTGCTCTCCCTCAGCATCAACTTTCACTTCTTCATCAACAACTGAGGCTATCTCAGCCATGAACGCTTGTGAGGCGTTGTTATCACTCTCCAGATGAACACTCCAATCATAAGAACCCTCTCTAGCAGTTTAAATCAGGGCCTTTGATCCAGTGTTAGTCGATGCATTTCTGTTTCTTGAACCATGACCAGGAGAATCTTGATAGGATGAATTAGAACGAGATTCAGTTTTTGGTCGTTGACATTCTCTAGCAAAATGTCCATAGTTATGACAGTTGTAACACTTCACTTTTGACTTGTCAAAACCTACAGTCTTTCCAACGAACTTCCTGCCCGTTCTGTTCACGAACCACTTCACTCGTTTAGAAATCATGGCCATCTGCCATTGTAAATTCATCTCATCTAGGTCATCAGGGTCAATCTAATCATAATCTTCATCAAACGTAGCAGGATCAGATATTTTTCCTTGAATCGTAGGAAGCAACGAAAGAAGCAAGCAATGCCAGGTGATCTTCAGCACTTTTGACACTCAGAGGCATAGACTTAGAATTGATGTTTCTTGATTGTTGTCTCTTAGCCCCTGTAGCCTGTACACAACAAAATATACTTCACCCTCAGCATTTGTCACGATCTGCTCATTCTCACATGAGAGAAACGTAGTTGCAGTATCACTTGAAGCATTGTTGGAAGATGAAGGCGTAAGACCTTTATAAATCCCCGGATCTTGAACCAGATTATATCTAGTCTCCTTCTTTCATATTGAGCTCATAAGCTCTCAACTTCCCAACAACCTCTTCCAAGTCTTTCTTTTCATAATCAGCTTCACTTTTATCATTAAAGTGTAAATATCCTATTTTGCAGGTAAAGCATCCAGCAACTTGTAATTTATCTCGACATCCGTGTATCCCTCTATGACATAATTATCTATTTTTGACATCAGATGCTAATATCTCGTGATAATATCTTCAAGGGATTCATTTCTCATTCCTTTGAACACAACAAACTGTGTCTTCAACAGATCCACCTTGTTCTTTTTCACATCAGTATTGCCCTCATACCTGTTCTCTAGGACATTCTACATTTCCTTCGATGTTGTATAACGCTTGATTGTATGTTTATGCCATCAGGTAACGACATCTTTATAGCAGCTAAGGCCTTCTTTTCAGACTCATACATCCTCTTCTCAGTTCAGACATATTCACGTAAGCAATAACGCGTTGTCAGCCCTCAAAATCATGCGCTGGGTTAGCGTACCCATCTTGAATACAGATCCACATTCGTGTGTCCTGATATTCGATGAATGACTAAAACCTGTCCTTCCATGTAAGATAGTTCTCAACCTTCAGCATCTTTGGAGGTTTGTTTGTGGTGCCAGCCTCGTGTTCCATTCTTAACAGCTCATTTAGGTTAGACATATTCGACATTTTTACCGAACTGGCTCGTTAAAAACGTTAAAACTTGTCTGAAATGAGTGGTTACCAAATTATACAGTTAGACTCGTATCGACGATACGATTCTAATGATGTATACTATCCGATTTTTTTGTCCTAAAAAATCACATGAGTCTAACTATCCAATCGGTTTGTCAAAATTGTCTATGGATCAAATTCTATGTCCGAAAACGTTTAACTCTAGTTATGTCAGCTGGTTAACTTTTTTGTGTATGACTCAGAACAGTACCGAATCCGGAACAGTAACTCGGATTTGCAATCCGAAGTGATAATCTGAAACAGTAATCCGAATTGCTAATCCGAAATGGTGATCCAGAGATCCGAGATGAAATCCGGAATGCACTTTCTAATCCGAAATGGAAATCCGGAGTAAACTATTCTAATCCGAGATGGAATCCGGAATAGTTCTGATCCGAGATGGAATCCGGAATAGCTTCTGATCCGAAATTCAATCCGAAATGGAATCCGGAATGGAATCCGAAATGGCTTCTGATATTCAATCCGAATTGCATTTTTCCAGATCCGAATTACAAGTCTGATGATCCGAATGCAGATTCTGATCCGAAATTCAAGTCTGCAATCCGAAATACTATGCTTTTTAATCCGGAATGCAAGTCTTCAATCCAAAATGCGTATTGCGAATCTGAAATCACTGCAGAAACCCTAATTCAGCGCCAAAACCCTAATTCAGCCGTCACAAACTCCAAAGCAGCCTCCAAAACGTCCAAAAACCCAACTTTCATGTTGTTACGATTCTGAACCGAGCAAAATCAAGAGACGAATGCTCTGATACCAATTGTAGGCCCCTAGTCCTTATGGATCTTCACAAAATCGTCTATCTAATCTAGAGTGCAGAATCCCCTAGATGAGATTCACAGAAATAACCTAAACATCAACATGAACAATTTCCTTCAAACAGTCTTCTATTGATTAACTAACACAAAGTGATTACTAATTACAAGATATCCAAAGACCAAATCTAAGTTGTTGTCACAAATATGCACCAACACTTTGGGTCACACATGTATGTTGTGCTTCAGATTGAAGTCGAACACAATAAAGTTTGGCACGTTCCTTATGACTAAGCGCATCAGCCACAACATTCGCCTTACTAGCTGGTAGCGAATCTCGTAGTCGTAGTCGTTCAGAAGTTTGACCCAGCGTCGTTGTCTCATGTTTAGCTCCTTTTGATTGAATATATGTTGGAGACTTTTGTGGTCAGTGAAAACCACACATTTTGTACCGTAAAGGTAGCGTCTCCAAATTTTGAGAGCAAAAACTACGGCTCCTAACTAAAGATCATGAGTTGTGTAGCTCTTCTCATTAATTTTCAATTGTCTTGACGCATAGGCTATGACTTTGTCTCTTTGCATGAGAGCACAACCAAGGCCTAGGTTTGATGCGTCACAATAGGCAACGAAATTGTCGTTGCCGTCGAGTAAAGATAAAACAAGAGCATTAAAGAGTTTTTGTTTCAGTGTTTGAAAGGCTTCCTCTTGTTTGGGTCCCCACTCGAAAGCTTTATTCTTCTGAGTCAAAGTGGTGAGGGGAACCGCGATCTTTGAAAAGTTCGCGGTGAATCGTCGATAGTATCCAGCAAGACCAAGAAATGAACGAACTTCGGTAGGAGTAGTAGGTGTATTTCTAATCCCTAATCGCACTAATTTTGGCGGGATCTACATGTATACCTTGTTCTTAGCAATGTGTCCCAAAAATTGAACTTCTTTTAGCCAAAATTCACATTTGGAGGAAATTTGGCATAAAGTTATTCTTTCTACAGGAGTTCCATCGTTAGACGAAGATGTTGTTCGTGATCGACACGAGACTTAGAATAAATGAGGATATCGTCGATGAAAACAATGATGAACTTGTCTAAATAAGGTTTACAAACCCTATATAAGTTCACGAAGACGGTAGGAGCATTCGTCAAACCAAAAGTCATGAAAGTGAACTCGTAATGGCGGTATCGAGTGCGAAAAGCAGTCTTGGGAATATCTTCTTCGAGTACATGAAGTTGATGATACCCAGAACGCATATCAATCTTTGAAAAGCAGGTCGCACCTTGTAGCTAATCAAAGAGATCATCAATGCGAGGTAGGGGATATCGATTTTTGATTGTGAGTTTGTTGAGCTCACGATAATCGATACACATACGGAAGGATCCATCCTTCTTTTTAACGAATAGGACAGGAGCGTCCCAAGGTGAAAAGATCGGACGAATGAATCCCTTGTATGAAAGTTCTTGGAGTTGCTTTGATAACTCTTGCATTTCAGACGGTGTAAGACGGTAAGGAGATTTAGCAATTTGGTTGGCACAGGTACAAGGTTAATACGAAACTCAACTTGACGAATTGGGGGTAAACAAGGTAGCTCTTCTGGAAAGACCTCAGGATATTCCCAAACAATGGGGATGTCCTGAACAGTTTTGCCGTTGCCTTTTTCCTGTACGATTTATGCCAAAAAGGCTACATAATTCTTTCATAGGTATTTTTAGGCCTGGGTACATGTCATGAGTTTTAGGCTACTAGAGGGTTTCTCTCCGTTAACTTCTAAGGTTTCGCTAGACGAAAGAGGTATACGAACAACCTTGTTGAAATAGATACCTTAGCATGGTGTTTGGTTAACCAATCCATTCCTATGATGATGTCAAAACTCCCAAGTTGCATTGTGTGAGGTCAATGGGAAAAAGGTGGTTATCCAGGTTCAATTGGCAACTACGAATGACATAGTCGAGCACAATGGATTCACCACTAGCTATTTCCATTGTTAAGGGTTTTCCTAGTTTAGTTCTTGCATCCATAGAAGAAAACATGAGGGAAAATATGTGAGATTGACATTGGCTTATCAAGAGAGATGTTATGTATATCGACAAAATATAAGGATGGTGGTCATTCGTTCGTTACTTAAAAATAAACAAACGACACACAATGACTAATCAAAGTAATGGGTCTTTATAATGTATCGCGAAGACATGCTTTAGCCTATAAGTGGAAACTCACCCCAAGAGTTCCCAGGTAAGAGTGACTGGTTTGATAATCGGATTTGTACGAACACTCTAGCCTTAGACAGAAAACTCAGGGTATAGGCATCACCCTTTCAGATTGACGTGTTCACATTAATAAACCCAAACTTTGATGGGATTTTGAAAACTTACAAGGCTTTAAGCCAAAACAAATCATCTAAGGATAGATGATTGATTTTAAAAATGAATTGTAACTTGTCTCTTTGTTTTGGTAATCACCTGAGGATAGGTGATGGAATTGTTTTAATAATCTAAACGCAAGATAACTCGTGTTAGGGTCCTAGAAAGGTTATAGTCTAGGTCAAAGAATTACTAATAACCTAATTCCCTATAACCATAAGCTCTAATACCAATCTTTCTGTAACACCCCGACCGCGAAAAACAACGAACCGCGGTGGAAACGTCGGGGAGTCATGTCACAGAACTATTGTTTCACAACTCATGGAATTTAAAATTATGTTTGATTAAGTTAAATGTTTACATTATCTTGAGATAAACAAAAACAACACATAAATAAATTGTCTTTCATGTTTTAAGTCAGTAAGGCCCCCGTCCATTCCTACTAAGCATGCATCATATTATCAAGTATTATTCCTGAAACATATGTGAAAAGAGAGTCAGCATAAAAAAGCCGGCGAGTACATAGGTTTTGTGAGTGTGTCAATTTCATGGCTTTGTATACATATTGCAACTCGTCGTCCGACTATAAGAGTCGTTAAGTGAAAACCTCGTATCAAAAGTGTTTGATATTGCAATACAATTAAACAACTAAAACAAGTTGGTTAGAGTTGTGAAAACCTTGTAGCCAGGAATCTTGACAAAAATATTTCTTCTGTAATAACCTTGTAATAGATTGATTCAAAAGAAAACTTCATATGGTTTATATCTTTAAGTGAAAATCATTGCGTGACATTATTCAAAACCATTCCTCCGTGTTATAAATCAATCGTCTGTGTCATAAACCAATTGTCCATGTCATAAACAAATCGTCTGTGTTTTTAATTGTGAAAACTTTTGATCGTTCTTTAATGAACACATTCAAACCTGTGTTGACTATACCACCAAAGGGTATCTTTAATAGACCACCAAAGAGTCTCTTTAAGTATACTAACAAATCAACAAATGATTTGTTAATCAGAAACGGTTTCTATCACTACCCAAACTTCCACCAAATCCAGTGAACAGTCCAATAATGGGATTCTCATTCCTATGGTACAATAACATACTACTGATCGGTTTGGTCAAAGCTAATGAATGTCATTCGTGTTATGGATAACGCATCAACAAGTTGTTCATGTTATTGAAATCGTATTGTTTTATATATAAACCATAGACATTGTTTTTGAAAACTTGAAAATGATTTAGCACATATGAGTCACCCTAAAACATTTGCAAAATGTAAAAGAGGGGAACTATGTACTCACATTGAAAATCATTTGTATGTATAAACCATGTATATTGTTTTGAAATCTTGAAAATAATTATAGGCACATATGTATCACCCCAAAACATTTAGAAAACGTAAAAGAGGGGAACTATTTACTCAGATTGAAAATCATTTTGTATATATAAACCATGTATATTATTTTGAAATCTTGAAAATAATTATAGGCACATATGAATCACCCCAAAACATTTAGAAATGTAAAGGAGGGGAACTATGTACTCACTTTGAAAATCATTTTTGTATACATAAACCATGTATATTGTTTTGAAATTACGAAAATAATTATAGGCACATATGAATCACCACAAAACATTTGAAAATGTAAAAGAGGAGGGGCTATGTACTCACTTGGGATTGCGAAAGTGTTCTTGGTCAACGGAATAAACAAAGCTCAAACGTGTCCTAATGTGTCAGATAAATATGTTAGCGTGGCGGGACTGCAAACAGGAGATTAGACAGAATGAAGTCTTATAAACCAAATGAGTGTTGGAACTCATGTGATATGGTTTACCAAACTTAACATTCTTATTTGGAAAGGATCCTAAGTGCTTTTAACCCATTATGACTCAGTAAGGTAGTTTATGCTACTTTAACGGGTCATTAGGGTAAACGCTGATCGTCCTAGGGTAAGTCTTAAATGCCCCAAACATGTTTGAAAATGTTATAACATCAGTTTATATGATAAAAATTTGGTTACATGTATTTAAAATGGATTTATGCGCAAAAGGGCATTTTGGTCATCATTTTTTTGAGAACTTAGAAGTAACTTATCACAACACTAACCAAACGACGTCACCATTAGGTATAACCTCATTAGGTTATTCCCTATGCAACTATGGTCACAAATATGTGTTTGGTCGGATCCTAAGATTGACCAAACGGGTCGGATTCGAAAGTCAAAGTGGTGGTCAAGACCGCTCGACTTACGACCCTAAATTAGCACTACACTAGAAGTGACGAGTTAAACATGTCAAAATATGTCTAACTAAGTTTATAAAACTTATTTGGTATCAAAACTTAGTGTTTTGATACCCGAAAATAGTTTTGTCGTAAAATGCACATCATGCGCATTTTTTACCGAAACTTTGACTCGTCACTTCGACTAGTAAACGTGGTAATCAGAAGGTGAGATCGTTAGGGATTATAACCTTCGTGATTACGATCACATTTCAAAGTTCAATTGAACTTTGATTTGACCAAATATGCTTAGAACCAAAAGTCAATCAGGTTGCCAAACTGTTCGACTTTTAGCTCAAAATAGCTAAAATAATGAAAGAACTAGGAAGAGTACTTACTCGTGTTGAAGAACACTTTCGGAATTCAAGATAGGAGGCTTCCAAAGGCTGGAAACAATCTCCAAGAAGGATAGAAAGAAGAACTTCACACTTTGCTTTGAAGTGTTTTGAAGTGGTGTGTGAAAAATGGAAAAATCATGGGGTATTTATAGTATTTTAGGATTAAGGAGGTGATGGCAAGTGTCCTCAAGTGTGAATTAGTGTCATAACATGTGTCAACACCATATGAAGTGTGGCAAAGTGAGTGCTAGGTGTCAACAAGCGGAGATAGGTGGCAAACTTGGTGAAGAAGCAAAAATATTTATTATTTTTTTTACATTTTTGGCACTTGGACTTGTATTTTCACTTGTATTGCCATTTTTAACCCCTTTAACCTAATATTTAGGTTATATAAATGTGTTAATACATGTGTAACTTGGAGTATGCCCGAAAATGTCGTGGATGTCGGTTCATTCGGTTGTACGGTTACGCGTTTCGCAAAAATGTGTAAAACGCTTTAATGTACACGAAATTATCGAAATTGTGCAACGATTGACATTTTTGCATTCTCATCAATAAAATACAAGATTTTATTGAGTACAAAAATATTTGGAAGTAAAACACTGGGTTTCATTGAATACGAAATCGTTTGTAATTGTGCAATGATTGAAAAGGCACAAATGTCACAATATATATTTATCCATTATTAGTTTGAGAAAACATTGAAATTTTATTTAAACTTTTTCATCCAAATTTTGTTTAATCATGATTAAAATCCTTAGCCACTCAAAATCTTTAGTTTAACCATACTTTATTCATAATAAATTTTATAAAATTTTGCCATAGTTTCCGTTAAACTATGGACTTTCCCATGTTTAAGTAAACATGTTATAAATGCTTTTTCAACTCAAATAATGATCAAGTATCAGTGACTAATCTTTTAGATCATAAATCTCTAACAAGAAATGTTACGAACTTGTAGTAACTTTAAACCTTCAAAAATGGAAACTTTATTAACACTTTTTAACAAAATTCTTAGATTATTTATTTTTTATAAAAACCCATACTTTATGTAATACATGAAAGCTTTTTAACTATGTTCATAACCCTTTAAAAAATGAGGACATGTTCATAATCTTTCCAAAAATGGAAACTTTATTAGTGCTTTTCCACAAAATTCTTAGATTAAGTGTTTTGTATAAAAATCCATACTTCATATAATGTAATAGATCATTTTTAAGTATGAAATCATGTTCATAATATTTTTTTCAATGGATCTTGCTAGATCTAAGCATGCATGTGTTTAGATCTTCATTTTTAACCATAAAAATGCAAGATCACTTCTACTACAAAAATACAACTTCAAGATCATCAAATCTTCAAATAAGTTAAATAATGATATTAGTATGTTTATTCTTGTTAATGTTTTTAAATGATTTTTTTAAGTAAGATTTAAGATGATCTTGTACATTTTATATTAAATCATAATATAAGAATGTAGTAATAAAGTATGAGCTTACTACTAGCTTGATGAACAAGATGAAGGTGATGATAATATAAAGAAAATAGATGATGATCCAAGAGCTTCAAGTCTTTAGAAAATGCTCCAAGTGGGTCTTCAAGTCTTGTAAATGCTTTGAATCATTCATACACCTCCATGTTTGCTTAAATCTTTGAGTTTGAATTTTGAAAAAGATGAAGATGATGGATGATGGTGTTAGCCGATTTTTGGAGAGAGAAGGAGGGAGGTGAAAGGTTTTTTGTGAATATTGGAAATGAAGATGATGGTGGAGTGTAGAGTATTAGTTTGGTTATGTTTTACACTTCTCCATACACTAATCATGCTCTCTTATTACCAACACATCAAGCAAATATGAGTGGGCATGGGACCCACCCATAGCCGTGAGAAGGGGGTAGTGGTTTAGGTTGATTTTTTTTATAAAATATTGATATATTTATAAACTTTGAATCTTGAATATTTTATGTATTAGTTTTATAAAATTTTAATGATCCAACACCTTAAAGTGATGTTAAAATATGTCCAACTAATTCACTAGATTTATTGTTTCGTTGTTCAGTTGATAGATTCGGCTCAGGTCTCGTACCGGGTCGTATACCAGCATTTTATTTTACTTATGTAAACTTGTTTACACAATTATCTTTGTCATATTTTTTTATCCAAATTTATTAATCTAATTCTCCGGACTAATTAGTTTGTTATTTTAGACAAAGTTTGAGTACCGGCTTTGTTATCGGGTAGTTACCGAACTAACCGTGTAGTTTTAAAACATAAAGTTTAAATAAGGGTTTTGTGTGTTTTTTTAATACCCTATATTTATTTATGATATAAATATTTATTTTTGAATTTCGGACATTTGTTGTTTTATTCTACGTATGCTGTATACGCTGCAGAATTGCTAAATTTTTCTGCGGACTGGACAATTGGTGTTTCAATAGAAATTTTCTTGAATTATTATTTGTAAAGTATTTAGAACTGATGTTTCTATATAATATTTATCACGGACTACTTTATTTCTTGTTTCTGCCGTGTCGGACTGTATCGCGACTAGTCCTGACATGTATAGTGTGTTCGCGTTTCTGCCGCCAGTCTAGGACATAGTTTTAAACTGTTTCTAGTTGTGGCGGATTTGTTATCATACTAAGTTATGATTTTGTAATTCCTAGATTTTTAAGAATCAATTAAATAAAATCAAGTCGAAAATAAGAATGTAATAGTTGTTTAGGTTGTACGGATTTACCGGTATTTTGTCGTGTGTGTCATACCTGGATGGGCATTTAACTTTAAACTAGAGCATAAAGTAACTCACGAATTTCCTACCATGAAAACAGCCGAGTCTTATCGTAAGAAGTATCCTGGAATTCGTGATCCACATACTCATACGCGCATGCAATTAGTTACTGGCCACCCACAAACAAAGAGAAAATGATTCCTGCTGCTCCTAAATTTCCCAAGGGAGTGCTGAAGAACTTTACTTATTGGGCATATGATCCAAGAATGGCAAAGGCTGTGGTTGTGACTAAAGAGAAGGAATTTCAATTGGCTGACACGCTGGAACTTATTAGTTTTCATGAAGAGGATATCAAGATCTTGGGTCAACATCAAATCCACACAAATGACAAATGTGAAACTTGCGCTACATGTTGGACGAGTGTTGTAGCCAATGTGATCAACAACAAGCTTTTTGAGGATCCAAGTCCACTATTTGGAGGAAGCGAGCTCGTGGATCTTGAAACAAAAGGCTACACTAATGAAGTAAACCTAGGGAGAGATTGTTAGGCCCTAATAGGTTTATGCATTAGTCATTTAGTTAATTTGGGCACACTTGTATTTGATGGCTTGGGAAAGGCTTTTGGGCCTAGGGTTTAGGGTAATGGAGCACTAACAACCACTTACTAAAGTAAATGATGTATTAGGGTTAGTGGATTTTGGTGGTTTCTCATACTTGTATTAGAAACTTGCAACATTTGTATGCAAGTTGATCTTCATCTATTTCACCTTATTTCTTCTATCTTGATTCATAGCTTGGTTGTATGATTCCGCCACCAAACAAGCCTCGTTTGATAGTGTAGATCTGGTTTTCGGGACTTACAGAGTAGAAAAGAAAAATTTGTGCGATAGATTACTGAAGTTTTGAAGACCTAGAAGACAAGACTGCGACAATATCCATGGTGGAGTTTGATGGTACATGTAGGTCTAATGGCTACGTCTAAGTTTAGGGTTTGTATGTTATAGGGTAGCGTTTTGTGAGTCTTTTAGTTTTGAATTTGATATTGTAAAAACTCATACACACGTAGTAGTCCTACGTGCGTACGAGGCTGATCACGCATGACTCCTACACCCCATCGGTAACTTGAATGTCTATAAATGGAGGCACGGGGCACATGAGGAGATAACGTTGGCATTGATTGTGGAGAGCCTTTGTGAAATTATGTAATATCAAATGTTATGTGACAATTGGTGAAATTCCGGTAATTCTGTACAACTTGAACAACTCTTACATTGTTTATTTACCGAACAACTTGACTTAAATTATAGTTTAAGTCTTAAAAGTCTAGGAATTTGACAAAATCATAGCTTGGTATGATAATGTATACGTCACAATCATCAACATATAAAACCATATCCTAGACAAATGACAAAGACGCGAATACGAAATAAATATCAGTACTGGTTAAGTACAGTTAGATATTACAGAATTAAGACATAAGATATGTCTGTATTGTTATACCGTAAAAATTTTATTTAAAATACCAAATTGTCCAAGTCTACTTCAAAATAGAGCATTTTGCAGCAAAATATAGCATTCCGCAGCACAAAACAGCAAATGTACGAAAATCCAAAAATAAATATTTTTAGCTAAAGAATAATAACGGGTGTTAGAAATAGTAGACAACCCATATATAAATCTTATTATTTGAAGCTATACGGTTTGTTCAGTAAAAACTTGACAACAAAGCCGGTACCAGAACTGAACTCAAAATGACAAATTTATTAGTCTGAAGATAATGAGACAATAAAAATTGTACTAGAATTATTATTAACATAATTTTATAAGTAATACAATATAGCAGTATTTCACCCGGTACAAGAACGAACTAACTTTATCAACGAACAAGTAACAATAAGACAACTAAGTTATTTTGGCATATTATAACATCAATTTAAAGTGTTGGGGTATTAGTTTTTATAAAAACTTATATATATAATTATTAAAATTTATAAAAGTTTATAAAAATTACATATTATTTATAAAAAAATAAATAAAATAAAACCAATGCCCCCATACACCTCACAGCTATAATGGGGCATTCCCCATGCCATTTAAGTCTTGATTTTGTGTTTGCACATTGTGGGATTAATTGGTGTGTTATGAGGTGTAAATCATAATCATAAATCAAAACCAACACCACCTTCATTTCCTTTCATTTTCACAACACAAAACTCAAGAACACTCATTCCTTTTCCCCTTGAAATCAGCCAAGCATCATCATCATCACCTTCAATTTTTAAAAACCAAATACTAGAATTTCAAGCTTGCATGAAGATCCAAGGATGATCTAAGGAACTTGCAAGGATTAGGAGCTCACTTTGGAAGCTTGGAACTCTTGATCAACCCATTTTCTTCATCTTTTAGATCATCCATAGCCTTGTCCTAGTAGTAAGATCTTTAAACTTCATCTTATACTTTACATTTTATAAAATTATACTAGACCATCATAAAAGATATATAAAAACCCCTTGAAAAACCCTAATAAATCTATGATCACTAATATAATTATGTGGTTTTATTAATGATTTTGGATGATCTTGAATGTGTTATAAACTAATAAACTTGAATCTTGCAAATTTATGAATAAAAAGATGATCTAAACACATGCATGTTTATATAAGCAAGATTCATTAACAAAAATAGTCATGAACATGATTTCATATTTTAAAGATAATCATACAAGTAACAGATTGTTAAATAAAAGTTAGGATTTTAAATTTTGGGTTAAAAATGATAATAAGGTTTCCATTTTAAGAAAGTTTAAAAACTATAACAAGTTCATGACATTTTTGTTAATACATTTGTACAATATTTGTGATTAATAAGGATTTGAGTTAGAAAAATGAATTAAAACATGTTTATAAAAACATGGGAAACTTATATTTTAAAGGAAACTATGGCAAAATATTTATAAAATTAATCAGGATTAAGATATGATTAAACTAAAGATCTTGTGATTAAAAGTGATTAGGAACTTTGCTCATGTTTGAATAAAGGTTTGGATAAAAAGGTTAAGAATATAATTACTTATGTTTACTTAAACTAAAAGGAGAAATATATATATATATATATATGTATATATTGATAAAAATATATATTTTGAAATCATCTAATATGTGTATATGTATTTTTGTATAAAAACTATATATTTTGATCATATCAAATCAAATACAAAACTATATAAGTGTTCAACTTTTGATAAAATAATATATCGGACAATTCGGATAAAATAAAATATACGGTATAAACGAAACAAACGACAAAGACGAAACGAATAAAATAGTCGACGAGAACATAACGGTCAAAACGAACAAATCAACCGTTACACTTTATATTTACTAGGATTTATAAAAACTTAACTTATAACTAATAGTCTTTACAAATAAATTTTTATAAGTTATAAACATTTACTAGAATATTTTTAAAAATTTGGATTAAGCCAAATAAACAATTATTTGGACTAAGCCCATTTTCATAAAAATTATATTGGGCTAAAACTATTTTCATAAAAATAATGGACAAGCCCATTTATACAAATAGATTTGGATAAGGCTCATTTCTATATAATTAATTTTGGGCTAAGCCCACTTTTATAAAATTTACAAGTGTTAGGCCACCTGTATGAAAATCAAACTTTGGGCTAAGCTACTTTTATAAAAATTATATGGGCTAAGCCCACTTATAATAAAAGTTAACTTTGACCAAGCCCACATTTATAAAGAAAATAAATTCGGCTAATCCATTTATATAAAAACTAACTTTGGGCTAAAGCCCAATTTTATAAAAATAAACTTGGACTAAACCATTTTTATAAGCTATTTTAGGCTAGACCCAATCTTTCATTTTTAACTTGGACTAGGTCCACTTTTACAAAACAATTCAGTTTGATCCACTTTAAATAAAATTAAGTTGGGCCAGGCCCACATACATAAAACAAGTTAGGCTAGTCCCACATATAGTAAGCAAATTGGGTCAGGCCCATACTTACAAAAAGCTTTTGGACTAGGCACATAAGTAATGAAATATTATATTGAATTATTTACAATTAAATTATGGATTAGGTTCATTTACATGTAATCAATCTAAAATATATCTATCAAAGGAATATATATATGAATATATTATATATATATATATATATATATATATGAAAAACCAACAAAGAAAAACCAACAATTACAAGTATGAAATTCAAGATAAAATACTTGTACGAAAAACAAAAGAAAGCCTAAGTGTCTAATGAGAATAGAACACTTGTAGGTCAAGAAACGAATAAAGTATCAAGAATCAAATAGAGATTTGCACGGAACGCAAATCAGTGAGTTAATGTTTCCCCTTTTATTTTAACGTTTTTATAGTTTTTTTTAAACGTGCGGGGATGTATACATGTTACTTTTAATATAGCTAGAGAATAAAAATATTTAGATCACATGTGAATAAGGCTCAAGTATTGGGGCCATTAATGATTAACAAGTACTGAGGAACAATAGATCTGTTGGGTTTAGGCGAGCCCCACTCTATTACGACAATAATAATAGATCGTATTAGAGTGCTTTTGTGTCTAAAACAAGTGTCTCAGACATAATAAATGTTTTTGAAGATTCATTTGATAGAAAAATTTATAACATGAATTCACCAGCTTTTGTTGACGTTGTTTTCAAAATTATCATGTATTACAAGAAACTAGTGGATGGCCTTCGGGGAAAATCTTGTTCAGTTGTTGTGAAGTCAAGATGTTGTGTTTCATCCACTCTTTGTTGTTATGTTTTATAAACTTATGTTTGAATTTAATGTAATGATGTTAAACTTGTGGTATGTTTTAAAAACAAAAGTTTGTATGTAAATTATGTATTAAATAAAAAGTATGGATGAACATTTTGTAACATATAAAAATGTCGTTTACTTGGTTGAATGCAGATGATTGCCGCTCTGGCCACACCTCGTGACACGCTTCTGCTACATCGAAAATCAGGGTGTGACAGACCTGGTATCAGAGCTTCAATTGTAGTGAACTAAGATTCTTTTGAGTCTGGTCTACATTTTCAAAATGGTCTTTTTATAAAAGTCATAAATTGTTTTCTTGTAACAAGAGTTTTCCCCATGGCATGTATACGAAGATCCACTAGTACAAACGATAAATCAAAACAATAATGCAAGGACATTATACGAGATAGTCTTTGAGGATTAGACAGGAAAACAGTAAGATGAATCAGAATGATACATTATATGACGTGCAATGAAACTGAAATATAATTGCCCAAAATTTTATCATAAGTTGTTCACATATATAGTTGTACGAATTATTTTTCCAGGACCATGTCTTCCGACTCCGACGCTAACTCCACGGTATACGCTTCGAACGCTGATTACATACCATTAGATGATCCTGCTCCACCTGTTATCATCATCATCTCCGATGACGAGCCATCGGATTATGAGTGGATGAACATTTCCAGCCTTTTGCCTTACCTAAGCTTGATCATGCCAATATTCCTTTAGAGGATGATGTATTGGCAGTACCTCATTTTCATGAGATGTACCTCTTATTGTTGATGTTGAGGATGATGTCATTCAGTTATACATGTTGAGCATGTGAAGATGACCTTAGCATTGGTGAGGATTTGACATTGCCATGCTAGAGGTAGCCCAGCCAGAGGCTACAATTATTGACATTACATCGTCTGCTCCTTCCACACCTCTGACTCTATCACCTATGCCTTCACCAGATACCACTGTACCACCATCTTTAGATATCTTACCTACACATGTTGATACCGTTTTACCAGACACATTCTACATCAATCATTTATCTGAGTCTACACCACCATTGCATCCTTTAAGGGATATCACACACCAAACTAATCACCTGATACATTACCCTTCTGTTGGACCATCCCATTATACTCTTGGTAGTACTTCTTAGTTCTCTGATCATGTATCTTCTTATCCTTTTGCTGGATCTGTTTCTACTACTGTTACATCAACATTCAGTTCTTACCCATACCCGTTTGCTACAGGCCCTCACATGTTCCATACAGTCAATCTATGACTGAGTATCCTCCTTTTATTCTGATCCCCACTACTGGAGATCTGTCCCATCCCCCACCTCATATGCATAGTACTATCACAAACCCTTCACCTTACTTTACTGTTTTAAATGACCAGCCACCTCTGGGCATGAGCTTATCCGACCTGTATCACTCGAGCCATTTACCACTCACCACCACTGAGTATAAACTCACATCCACCGAGATACAACTCGGTATTCTGTTTCGACGATTTCATGAGCTTAATGCTCAACTCATTGCTATCCGAGCATCACAGAGTGCTCCATCATCATCACCTTCACCACCACCACCATCCCCATTAGTACCATCACTTGCATCATCTCATGCCACCTCTTCATCATTTGAGAGGCACATTAGTGCCATCGAGGAGGAGATGGCATACTTCCGCGGTGTGATCGGCACATCTGCACCCCACCCCGCCCCCACCATCTGTCTAGTTTGGTATGCAATTAAGTTTTGGAGATAGTATATGTGTCAGGTTAGTTGAAGATTAAAGGAATTTTGAAGATATATATAAGTCAACTTGAAGACTCTGAAGAAACAATGCAAAGAAAATATCTACTTTTGTTTATATATTATATAAAACTTGTATGTCGGAGTGATGAAACTCTGAATCATATTTTTGTACTTCGCAAAAATGATGTAACAAGTTGACAATATATATATTTGAAAGTTGATTATCCTTCTTTTATCATGCATTGTTGATTATTCATTATATTTGTATCATGATGATAGTTGTATGGATATCTCACGTGAGACATGATTCGATTTATTTGACCTATATATATATATATATATATATATATATATATATCCTATTAGATATATTTTATTCTATTTGATCCATGAATGACAATATTTATCTAAAATATTTTTCAAATTCATTTTATATGATTTTATAAATGAAGATCATGCCACCAAGAAGAAGGAGCATACATCAACTCCAAACTCACCTACCCGCTTCTCAAGCTGAGCTTGATGCTTTGTTGAATCAACGCATTGCGGATGCGATTGCTCAACATGAAGCAAATCACACCAATTTGAGAAATGAAGATAGGGCTCAAGCCCCACCAATAGTAACAAATCCTACGAACGGTTGATTACTCATAACCTTACAATAAATTTTGATTAATATTTTATTTTCAAAATAAATATTTCTGACAATTTCGAGAACCAACATTTCAGGATGCACATATAAGCAATTTTTAGATTGCAAACCATTGAACTTTGACGGCACATGCGAGCGATAGCATTTGTTCGATGGACCGAAAAGACGAATTCTGTAATCTGCATGAGTAATTGTTCCCCTAACCAGACTGTATTGTATGTTTGGGATTGTTTATTGACGAAGCTTTATCATGGTGTAATCTGCAAGTACAAACGTTAGGAGATGCAGCAGCATACACTATCACTTGGGAAAGACGAAGAAATGATGCGTGAGAAGTATTCTTGAAGGGCCGAACTACAAAAGTTGGAAACAGAGCTTTGGAATCTAGCAATGGTTGGATCCAACATCTATGCTATACGCAGTGATTTCATGATCTCTCACGAGTCGTTCCATATATGGTAATCCCCGAATTCAAACGTATCGAACGATATATTTGGGGATTAGCTCCGGAAATCCGAAGTATGGTTACTTCGTCACATACAGCAACCATCACCGAGGCAATCACGATTGCAGTAAGCCTACCGAAGAAGTGATAAGAATGAATAAGTTTTCAAGAAAGAATGCGGAGATGCCCAAAAAGACACATGTAGAATCAACCTCACACAGGAATAAGAGAAAGTTTACACACTTCAAGAAAGGTTCCCGACCGAGTAACAAGAAAAAGGAAACCCCCACAGCAAAAAGGAATAAAGCATTCGCGGCGACAGTAGAGACAGAACTGAGAGGTTATACAGGAAATGCACTTAAGTGAAATAGGTGCAATTATCATCATTATGGTGGATGCCGAACCACCAAATGTGATAAGTGCGGGAAGTTGGGACACCGCACTGAAAATTGTTAGAGTAACAACAAAGGAAAAAAGGATTAAGGCAAGAAAGAAGGTGGTTATGGAAATGGAAACGACCGAGGAAGAAATCAAAGTTGCCTATGGTTGCGGTGAATTGGGCCAATTAAGAAAGAATTGCCCAAAGGAGAACAAAGGTCACGGGCGAGCCTTTGTAATAGTAGCTCATGAGGCACGTCAGGATCCAAATGTGATCACTTGTACGTTCCCTGTCAATAATTATTCGCATCTATTTTATTTGATACTGGTGCAAATTTTAGTTTCATATCTTTAAGTTTAAAGATAGACTTGAACTAAATTCAAATAAATTAGATATTCCATTCACTATCTAACTAGCGAATGGAAAGATAATTGAATCCGATGAAATTATTAAAGGATGTTCTTTAGAGTTAGGCGGACAAAAATTCAACATCGATTTATTACCATCCAGTTAGGTAGTTTTAATGTTGTAATCGGTATGGATTGGTTATCCAATAACCAAGCTGAAGTCGTGTGTTGCGACAAAATTATTCGTATTGCACTTCCTAATAATGAAACACTTCTTACACATGGCGAGAAGAGCGAGACGCCATTGCGAATTATTTCTTGTATGAAAGCTCAAAAGTGCTTGCGAAAAGGATATATAGCATTCTTAGCACACGTTGTTGACAAGAAATCCAAGGAGCCAAACTTGAGAAGACCCTTTGTTAAGGAATTCCCTGTAGTCTTCCCAGAGGACTTTCCAGGTACCACCACAATGATAAGTTGAATTTCACAAAGACTTGATTCCAGGAGTTGAACCGGTAGCGAAATCCCCTTATCGATTAGCTCTATTGGAAATGCAAGAGTTGTCCACACAACTTCAAGAGTTGTTGGATAAAGGTTTTATTAGACCAAGTTTCTCACCTTAGGGAGCTCTAGTTCTATTGTAAAGAAGAAAGATGGAAGCTTTAGAATGTGCATAGATTATCGAGAATTGAACAAACTCAAGATCAAGAATTGTTATCCGTTACCGAGGATTGATGATCTGTTCAAACAACTTCAAGGATCAAGTTTTTACTCGAAGATTGACTTAAGGTCAGGATACCATCAGCTTAGAGTGTAGGAAGAAAGTTTCCAAAGACAGCATTCCGTACACGTTACGGTCACTACGAGTTCCTTGTTATGCCATTTGGTCTAACAAATGCACCGGCGGTGTTCATGGACTTAATGAAACGTGTGTGCAAGCCTTACCTTGACAAATTCGTGGTAGTATTTATTGATGACATATTGATATATTCACGAAATAAAAAGGATCACGAACATCATCTTAGGACCATTCTTGAGTTGTTAAAGAAGGAGAAACTATATGCAAAATTCTCTAAGTGCGAATTTTGGCTTCGTGAAGTCCATTTCTTGGACATGTAGTCAACGAGAAAGGCATACATGTCGATCCATCAAAAATAGAAGACATTAAGAATTAGAACACATAAGACACCCACCGAAGTACGCCAATTTTTAGGATTGGCGGGTTATCATCGAAGATTCATTGAAAAGTTCTCGAAGACAGCTCAACCACTAACCTCCCTAACTCAGAAAGATAAGAAGTTCGATTGGGGAGAGAAACAAGAAGCAGCTTTCCAAATACATAAAGAAAAACTTTGTGATGCATCGATTTTATCACTTCCGGACGGCATAGATGACTTTGTAGTTTATTGTGACGCTTCACATCAAGGTTTAGGATGTGTATTAATGCAACGAGAGAAAGTTATTGCATACGCATTACTCAATTAAAAGTTCACGAAAAGAACTATACCACACATGACCTAGAGTTAGGTGCAGTGGTATTTGCGTTAAAACTTTGGCGTCATTATCTTTACGACACCAAGTGCACAATCTTTACAGATCACAAAAGTCTTCAACATATATTTAACCAGAAAGAGTTAAATATGCGTCAAAGACGTTGGCTTGAATTGTTGAATGACTACGAATGTGAAATTAAATACCATCCGGGCAAGGAGAATGTTGTCGCGGATGCACTAAGTCGAAAGGAACGAGTGATGCATATTTGTATGGATGCCACCAGTTCGGTTCAGTTCAACTCAGTTTGAAATTCACTCCAGAAGTTCATAGTCAAAAGCAGGCCATTAGAAATGAAGACTGAAGACAAAGCAACATCCAAGGGGGAGTTTTTTGATACATTTTATTGTCTGTTGCTTGTTCTTAATTACGTCAGTAATAGTATGGTCTCTGTTTATTGCGTTTGTAAAGTTTTTGTTTGTGTCGACCAAATAAGATATCCTCCTATCTTGATTTTGTACGATGTTTAGTTTGTCTGTGTTGTAAAACAGTTGCATGTGTGCCTACTGTTATGTTTTGTGTTTCTGATCTTGCTGACTGTGCAGTATGTCTGTTAGCAGGGTTCTCAGAGAACCCCATATTCGTTCGAGAGAACTGTGCTATGTAGGAACAAGTTGCTTGCTCGTACGAGCTATAGCTTGTTCGTGCAAGTAACCTTTACTTGTTCGTATGAGTGACAATTCAAGAACATTTGCTTGTTCGTACGAGGGAGTTACTTGTTCGTATGAGCGAGCTATTTGTTCATATGAACCAACAGGTTGTTCGTACGAGCAACTCTTCCACAAATGTTATTTGTGGGCTTTGTAGTGCTTCGTACTACTAGTAATCTTCTTCGTATTGTTGTTGGGTGTTAGTACTATATATACAGACATACACTTCACAGTTCAGTAGAGACACTAGGTGAGCACTAAGAGAGCACAGAGGGAGAACACTGAGGGTGTATAGAGAGATATGCAGTTTATTCAAGAGTGTATGTACTGGGTCTCTCTACAAATCAATATAGTGAACATTTGAAGATATATCTCTTGTTTTATTGGTTGTAGTCTTGCTTAGGTTTGCATATACACTTGGATTCCGCACTCGTGTGTGTGTTAAACAAAAGGAAGTAGGTTATCTTGATCCTCCAAGTTTTGGCTCTCTTCCTTGTTAAAACCGAACATAGTGTTATGTTTGAGCAAGTTGTGAAGCATCCTGGAAGTGTTCTTGAACTACTAACAAGAAACTTAAGTTTTTAAAAGATAACTAGCTTAAAACTTAGGTAAACTTGTTGTATCCAAATATTTTTTAAAAAACCTTGTTAGAATACATGGAGACATGTTCGGATACGGTTTTTCTTAAAATTTTCTATTAAAGTTCAGTTGGACATATTTTCCGATGAAGCACTTGCCAGAAAAATCACCGGAATATTCCTTTGGGTTGACCAGATTTTAAGACTTACTGTTTTGACTAAAAAGCTGATATTGGAATGTTTGTCTTTTAACCAAATCTGTATAGAAAACTGACAACTTTCTGTTAAAAAGGAAACTTCTCACCAACCAACCCTTCAAAAGGATTCCTTCTTTCGAAAAACCTCTGTGAGAATAACCCATCCGCATTAAGAACAAGATTGTTCGTGCGAAAGACCAACTGATTCGCACGAAGAACCTTTGTTTGCACGAAGAACTACCTGTTCGCACGAACAAAAACTTGTTCGTACAAAGAACCATTGACTCGTACGAAGAACTGTGATTCGTACGAATCAGTGGTTCGTACGAAGAACTAAGTTTTTCACGATTTGTTATTCTGGTCCAGATTTTCAATACTTCATGTTTTTAAAATCAAGCCTTTTATTTCAAGTTAATTTTGAAATCTTAAGTGGATTTTTATAAACAAGCAAAATTGGTACAAATCCTTGGTATTGGGGGTGTAGTTCAAGTACAAGCCAAGATTCACCACAATCTAGCTCCTCAACCTCATGGGTTAAATCTTCAATACTTCCACCAACGATTACAGCTAGTCAATGAGCATGTGTTACGAATCAAAATGAAAGCATTTAAACTCTTCTCCTTAGCGAGAGTGAAACTGGAAGTAACAACCGACCACAAAAGTTGAATCATATGAATGGTTATCCTTTATGGAAAAGTCATTTTCATATGTATGTTCTTGGTTAGAGTACCGAGTTATGGACGTGTTTTACTACTCCGTACAAAGAATCTCTCGAAGAAGTTGTATCAAATTCAACCTCTTTAGCCGAATTGGATGAGAATGATAAAAGGGCTTATGATCTAGAAAAGAAGGCCTTTGCCATTCTTACACAAGCACTTCACAAGGATATTTACCATCAATTTATGTATTGTACCACAATGAAGAGCTTGGGGGACTCTTTGAAACAAGAGGAGAAGGAAATGCAGTAACGAGAAAAATTCGACATGATCTTTTAAAGAAAGAGTTTGAAGGGTTTCTGTTTATGGAAAGTGAAACACTAAGTGATATGACAACTCGTTTTTGTCATTTGCTTAGTGAGATGTACTCATACATGGTTAACAAATCACAACAGGAGATTGTTATGTGTTTTGCTGATGCCTTACCACCTAAGTGGAAATTCGCAAAGCAAAAGATTTCCTGTCCTGCAAAACCTAGAGATGTATTTTAGAGGCATTAACACAGGTATAAGTACTAATCAACAACTGATGCTTCAAACAGCATTTGTGTCAAATACAAATCCTTTTCTGCCGCAAGTTCAACCAAATCAGTCTGTTGGTTCAAGTGCTCAAGTTTACGAACAAGCTTTTGATCCAAAAGCTTTTCTTCCTCAACTTAAGATGTTAGCCGAACAAATGCTCAAGACTATGAAAAAACATTTGATCCAAAAGCATATCTTCCTCAACCACAAGTTGTTACACCACAAGCTTTCTATGGTAAAAACTTTCAAGCCTCAAACCCTAACATTATCAGACTCGATACATCAAACCTTTCTAAGGTGAGTGTGGAAGTTGCCCGGGAACTCATGGAGCTTCTAAACACTTTGGTGAGTTCATATTGCAGATTAGTAGCCGGACAAATTGGTAACATCAATCTAACCAGTGAAAACTATGCCCAAATCGATAAGGAAGAGATGGAGTTAATTGATATTAAATGGGCGTTTGCAAGGCAGTGAAAAGGGCAAAAGGTTTTATGGAGAAAACAGGAAGAACTAATCTGGAGAGCAACAAGGATACTCCATACGGTTTTGACAAAAGGAAAGGTACTTGTTTCAACTGTAGAGAAGTGGGCATTTTAAAAGATAATGCACGAAGCCTCCACAACAAGGGAATCAATATCCTTTCAACAGAAATCAAGATACTAACAACGAAAGAGCAATGGTTCCTGCAAACAATTCAAACCAAGCCTTAGTAGTTCAAGCAGATGAGTGTTGTGATTGGTCTGTTCAATTGGGAAACAATGGTGGAGGAGGAACTGCATACCCATGCCGAAATTGCTATAAATGATAACGATGGAGAATTGTCCAGAAATGATGACAATTCATGGGATAGCAGCAGTTCAGATGAAGCAGAATCGACTTCGAGTGAAGATCGGTCTGAAGATGTTAGTGATGAAGTAGATGATGTGATTACTGAAACTGAATCGATGGATAGCGGTGAAGCAGATTTGGAACATGAAACTGAAGGGTCATCTGATGAGTTTACCAAGCATCTCTCATCAATCGGATCCTCCACTCTCCATGCAGCATTCATAACCCGTTTAGATTGCCAATACAGTCAGGTAAGTTTCGATAAACCTATTGTGTCTAATGTTTGAATGTATAGTTTTAAAAGGCAAACTTAGAACTTGAAGGTAAATTTGATCACATATAGAAGAATCATCAGAGTAGATCTGACAAAGTGCACTGAGACAACATAGCTCTTAAGAAAAACGAAAAGGAATTTAAAACAACAATTGAAACCTTAAAAAAGGATTTTCTGAATTAACAAAGAATTTTTAAGAAAACAAACAACCATTAACAATTATATTAACATGCTTGAAGAAATGAAAAAGGAGTTAGCCTGTGCAAAATGTGAACATGATGCAATCAAACTCAAGTTGGACAGTTACTCCAACTCAAGGTATGTTTTGGATCACATCATCGGTGTTCAAAAGAAGAAAGGTGATGTGAAATGCATTGGTTATCAGGTTTGTCCTCCTCCGGTTAGGCACAACTACACCAAAATGCCAGATGATGAAGATATGCCACAGTTTAAACCCACCGTTCCATTGGATCTAGCTGAATTTACAACTGGTCTAGGGTTCACTAAGGGCATATCTTCAAGTCAAGGTCAATCTGATAACATCAATGACTCAAAGTCTATGAATGATCAAAATCCTTCTATTATTGAGGATTATGATAGTTTGGATGACAAGTCGGATGAGGACAAACCTAAGCAGTCAGATACGGTAACAAAAAGGAAAATATACCTCTAGAAAATCACATTCTCTGTGATCCTCCAGTGAAACCGTGTGTGACTGCCCATGTCAAAATTGCTGAAGCCCATGTTGAAACCTGTGAAAGTGTGAACTTGCTTTATACGTTGATTAGTTCTCACAAAGTTTACTCAAACAAAGAGTTTCCGATCAAAAATGTCAATAAATCTTTGATTGATAAAGTTTTCGAGGATTCTACTAGTAAGTTTTTGGGTAATTCGAACCCAAAAGTTGTAGTAACTTAGTGTGCTCCTCTCCTAAAATCCGAAGTTAGAAAGAAATACGGAAATCAACAATTAAAACCTCAAAACAATCAACGAAAGCAAAATTACGCTAACCAAGGAAATGGAAAAAGCAAACAGAGCCAAAACAAGAAGAAAATTCAAAATGTGAACTTCGTGAAATCCTGAGGGACTGGTAAAATTGAATATTTTGAAAACAAATCTAACACAGATGTTGTTAAACAAAATAAAATTTTGAAGAGAAACAGTCAAAACCACTACACACAACACACAAATTGTTGTGATATGGGACCAAGTACCTCAAGATCACGAAGTTCATCATCAAGCTATCACATTTGTAATACTCCGAGGTTTGTTGAGCAGAGATCATGCTTTGAATGTGGTAAGTATGGTCACATTGTCAAAAACTGTCCATATCTCACTAAGGGAAAAGCAAAAATTGATGTGCCCTGTGGTAAGCATTACCAAGCTAAATTTGTTTCGCCAAAACAAGACCCTCATCTTGTTAAACAACGAGAAATGAAACAAAGAAAGAAACAACAAAGAGATATTTCAAAGGCTTTCAAACTGGAGGTTGTCTAAACATAATCGGTAAAACCGAATGTTAAAATTGAGAAACAAAAACAGATTTGGATACCAAAACCGGAAATTGTTTCATGGGGAGCACAATCCATTCCGAATAATCGGGAAAATGAAGTTCCAATTCTCGATGATGTCAGATGACCCAAGTCAATGAAGGCTTAGGTCACCATCTCCGATTAATCTTTAATGAGTGTGCATGATGTTCTAGGAGGAACTATTGATAATCATAGAATTATTGATAGTGAAGCATCCAGGCACAAGATTGGCGACATGCAGCTCCAAAATATGGTTATCTCTAGGAGTTGTTGCCTTTGTTGGAGAGAAAGAGAAGATAATGTCCGATAAGTCAAGAAAGTTTGGTGAATGAAGTTGATAACTTCGACAAGATGAAAAACGACCAACAATTTGTTATTTAAGGCTTGGATCGGATCCACATGATAGATTCAATTGAAATGTACGCGCCTGAAGCACATCAGAAGATTATCAAAGATTCATGTCTTATATCTTCCACAAGAAGTTCAAAGCTTACAAGATGATCGTGCAGTGTACAAATTCCACGGGTGTGTTTGAAGGAAATGTGTTTTGTTGAACAAACCAACCGGGTGTGAGGATGCCTTGGCATGATTTGAACAACCGTACACTACTTCTTAAGGAGAAAGACGAAGACCTTTGCTTGTGCAAAAACATGTGGACAACATCATGTATGGACCGTCCAAAGATGATGGGTACAAGCTTCTCCACATGCACTCTTGCTTCTTACCAGTCGGACCCAGAAGTTTTTAATCTTGTTGTTGTGAAGAGATTTCTCAGTTATATGAAGTAGCTGCAAAATCGACCTTGAAATCCACACCGGGTGGATATCAAATTGGGAGAGCACACATATTCCTGACAATGCACGGAGAAATTGCAGGATTACGGTTTAAATTTTCTAATCTCTTCTATCTGTGTCGATATTTAAGCTGCTTTATAGATTTCTAAAATCTTGAACAACACTCCAGACCAAACACATTGATCTCGAATATCACCTCAGACGTGATTGTTTCAATATGAAACTCATCAATGTTGTTTTGATCCACACCGATTACCAACGTGCCAACCCATTTTTCCAAAATTTTTAAAAATCATTTTTATTAAATTAATTTTGGTGAACGGCATCGACGTAAAACATGAGTAAATCCACATCGGGAAATCATTTTTGTGAATATTTTTCTTAAAGAAAATTCAAAAAGATGGTTTTAAAGGATTAAATTATTTTTTGCATTGTAGGGGGAGTAAATCCCAATCCAAAAAATACAAAAACATTGTAAAACATAAAAAATGACAAAAACATAAGAAAAACAAAAATGAGTTTCCTGGCAAGAAAAAAGAGAAAATCATAGTAAATTAGTGGTATGTCTAAACCTCTTTGAACCTTGCTTCTCCAGTCGGACCCAGAAGTTTTTAATCTTGTTGTTGTGAAGAGATTTCTCAGTTATATGAAGTAGCTGCAAAATCGACCTTGAAATCCACACCGGGTGGATATCAAGTTGGGAGAGCACACATATTCCTGACAATGCACGGAGAAATTGCAGGATTACGGTTTAAATTTTCTAATCTCTTCTATCTGTGTCGATATTTAAGCTGCTTTATAGATTTCTAAAATCTTGAACAACACTCCAGACCAAACACATTGATCTCGAATATCACCACATGCACTCTTGCTTCTTACAAGTCGGACCAGAAGTTTTTAATCTTGTTGTTGTGAAGAGATTTCTCAGTTATATGAAGTAGCTGCAAAATCGACCTTGAAATCCACACCGGGTGGATTAAATTGTTTTTTGCATTGTAGGGGGAGTAAATCCCAATCCAAAAAATACAAAAACATTGTAAAACATCAAAAAGGACAAAAACATAAGAAAAACAAAAATGAGTTTCCTGGCAAGAAAAAAGAGAAAATCATAGTAAATTAGTGTTATGTCTAAACCTCTTTGAACCTAAAATGAAAAATGATAAGTAGCTCTATATTCAATGTATGGGTAGGCTCACAATCATTTTAAAGTGTGAAGGGCGATATAAACATAATCGAGTGAAGACCAGGTGGGAACCATTCATTGGCATATGGTCTTAGTACCGAAATTTTGTTTGATAGTATGCCGAGGTTCTTAGATATGCGGTCTTTATGCTTGTTTATGATCTGGGTATCATGGTTGAATCTATTACCGAAAAATAACCAGGACGCAAGTCTAGAACTTCCATGATACCATACATACGTGTAAATATTGCATACGACCATAAATAAGTGATAAAAATATCACATTCACCCAATAAATAAGTGATAATATATCACAGCTTTATGCGGGAGCTAAGTTCGTCTCTTTGTCGGTACGATGGTACTAACCTGTTCACGGACTTACTCCTGTGCTTTGCATGCATATGAAAATCAAGTCCTCGTTAATAAGTGATTTAATCACATAGGGCTTGTTTTCATGAAAAATAAGTGAGTATCTCACAATCTATACGTCGAAAACAGATGATAAACGTATACTCACCAGTAATATTTTCTCTCGTGCATGTCTTGATACGGGAATGTGTCGTGAGTGGATGAACACCGGTCGATAAGTATAAATGGTACATTAATCGTATCCCCTAACCGCAAGTACATCTGATAAGTTGAGTTTATGTGGACAACAATACCGATAATAGTTACAAGATACTTATCTAAAATGCAAACTAATTTTTTGGTAAGACCGTATACTAATATGATTCTCTTACCCTCGAAACTCGCAAAAAGAATGTCTGTAAATATTTATTTGTTGCTTTCCGTCCTTACATTTAAAAATTAAAAAATGTCAAAAAAAATTAGGTGTGTTTTAATATAAATTTATAAAAGCCAAAAAGATTTTGTGTCTAGTTTATTTTTTATTGACCGATGTTGGAACTCGAGTCTATCCTACTAAATCCAGATCGTAAGCCGGAAAACAATTGTATCTTCATAAATGATCGAAGTTGACAAGCTTTGAAGGTTAATGGATTAAAATTGAACAATCTTAAAACTCTTAAAAGTACTTTCAGTTGGTAGTTGAATAAGAGTTGGTAAAACTTGTTTGTATCCAAAAATATTTTTATAAAAACCTTGTTAGAATACATGGAGACATGTTCGGATACGGTTTTTCTTAAAATTTTCTATTAAAGTTCAGTTGGACATATTTCCGATGAAGCACTTGCCAGAAAAATCACCGGAATATTCCTTTAGTGGTTGACCAGATTTTAAGACTTACTGTTTTGACTAAAAAGCTGATATTGGAATGTTTGTCTTTTAACCGAATCTGTATAGAGAACTGACAACTTTCTGTTAAAAAGGAAACTTCTCACCAACCAACCCTTCAAAAGGATTCCCTTTCCCTTTCGAAAACCTCTGTGAGAATAACCCATCCGCATTAAGAACAAGATTGTTGGTGCGAAAGACCAACTGATTCGCACGAAGAACTACCTGTTCGCACGAACAAAAACTTGTTCGTACGAAGAACCATTGACTCGTACGAGAACTGTGATTCGTACGAATCAGTGGTTCGTACGAAGAACTAAGTTTTTCGCGATTTGTTATTCAGGTCTCAGTTTTCAATACTTCATGTTTTAAAATCAAGCCTTTTATTTCAAGTTAATTTTGAAATTTAAGTGGATTTTTATAAACAAGCAAAATTGGGGTACAAATCCTTGGTATTTTGGTGTAGTTCAAGTACAAGCCAAGATTCACCACAATCTAGCTCCTCAACCTCATAGGTTAAATCTTCAATACTTCCACCAACGATTACAGCTAGTCAATGAGCATGTGTTACGAATCAAAATGAAAGCATTCAAACTCATCTCCTTAGCGAGAGTGAAACTGGAAGTAACAACCGACCACCAAAGTTGAATCATATGAATGGTTATCCTTTATGGAAAAGTCATTTTCATATGTATGTTCTTGGTTAGATACCGAGTTATGGACGTGTTTTACTACTCCGTACAAAGAATCTCTCGAAGAAGTTGTATCAAATTCAACCTCTTTAGCCGAATTGGATGAGAATGATAAAAGGGCTTATGATCTAGAAAAGAAGGCCTTTGTCATTCTTACACAAGCACTTCACAAGGATATTTACCATCAATTTATGTATTGTACCACAATGAACAGCGGGGACTCTTTGAAACAAGAGGAGAAGGAAATGCAGCAACGAGAAAAATTCGACATGATCTTTTAAAGAAAGAGTTTGAAGGGTTTCTGTTTATGGAAAGTGAAGCACTAAGTGATATGACAACTCGTTTTTGTCATTTGCTTAGTGAGATGTACTCATACAAGGTTAACACATCACAACAGGAGATTGTTATGTGTTTTGCTGATGCCTTACCACCTAAGTGGAAATTCGCAAAGCAAAACGATTTCCTGTCCCGCAAAACCTAGAGATGTATTTTAGAGGCATTAACACAGGTATAAGTACTAATCTGCAACTGAAGCTTCAAACAGCATTTTGTCAAATACAAATCCTTTTCTGCCGCAAGTTTCAACCAAATCAGTCTGTTGGTTCAAGTGCTCAAGTTTACGAACAACCTTTTGATCCAAAAGCTTTTCTTCCTCAACTGTAAGATGTTAGCCGAACAAATGCTCAAGACTATGAACAAACATTTGATCCAAAAGCATATCTTCCTCAACCACAAGTTGTTACACCACAAGCTTTCTATGGTAAAAACTTTCAAGCCTCAAACCCTAACACTGTCAGACTCGATACATCAAACCTTTCTAAGGTGAGTGTGGCAGTTGCCCGGGAACTCATGGAGCTTCTAAACACTTTGGTGAGTTCATACTACAGATTAGTAGCCGGACAAATTGGTAACATCAATCTAACCAGTGAAGACTATGCCCAAATCAATAAGGAGGAGATGGAGTTAATTGATATTAAATGGGCATTCGCAAGGCAGTGAAAGGGCAAAAGGTTTTATGGAGAAAACAGGAAGAACTAATCTGGAGATCAACAAGGATACTCTATACGGTTTTGACAAAAGGAAAGTTACTTGTTTCAACTGTAGAGAAGTGGGCATTTTAAAAGATAATGCACGAAGCCTCCACAACAAGGGAATCAATATCCTTTCAACATAAATCAAGATACTAACAACGAAAGAGCAATGGTTCCTGCAAACAATTCAAACCGAGCGTTAGTAGTTCAAGCAGATGAGTGATGTGATTGGTCTGTTCAATTGGGAAACAATGGTGGAGGAGGAACTGCATACCATGTCGAAATTGCTATATATGATAACGATGGAGAATTGTCCAGAAATGATGACAATTCATGGGATAGCAGCAGTTCAGATGAAGCAGAATCGACTTCGAGTGAAGATCGATCTGAAGATGTTAGTGATGAAGTAGATGATGTGATTACTGAAACTGAATCGATGGATAGCGGTGAAGCAGATTTGGAGCATGAAACTGAAGGGTCATCTGATGAGTTTACCAAGCATCTCTTATCAATCGGATCCTCCACTCTCCATGCAGCACTCATAACCCGTTTAGATTGCCAATCCAGTCAGGTAAGTTTCGATAAACCTATTGTGTCTAAGTGTTTTGAATGTATAGTTTTAAAAGGCAAATACTTAGAACTTGAAGGTAAATTTGATCACATATAGAAGAATCATCAGAGTTTGATTGTAGATCTGACAAAGTGCACTGAGGCAAACATAGCTCTTAAGAAAAACGAAAAGGAATTTAAAACAACAATTGAAACCTTAAAAAAGGATGTTTCTGAATTAACAAAGAATGTTTTAAGAAAAAAAACAACCATTAACAATTATATTAACATGCTTGAAGAAATGAAAAAGGAGTTAGCCTCTGCAAAATGTGAACATGATGCAATCAAACTCAAGTTGGACAGTTACTCCAACTCAAGATATGTTTTGGATCACATCATCGGTGTTCAAAAGAAGAAAGGTGATGTGAAATGCATTGGTTATCAGGTTTGTCCTCCTCCGGTTAGGCACAACTACACCAAAATGCCAGATGATGAAGATATGCCACAGTTTAAACCCACCGTTCCATTGGATCTAGCTGAATTTACAACTGGCCTAGGGTTCACTAAGGGCACATCTTCAAGTCAAGGTCAATTGGATAACATCAATGACTCAAAGTCTATGAATGATCAAAATCCTCCCATTATTGAGGATTATGATAGTTTGGATGACGAGTCGGATGAGGACAAACCTAAGCAGTCAGATACGGTAACAAAAAAGGAAAATATACCTCTAGAAAATCACATTCTCTGTGATCCTCCAGTGAAACGTGTGTGATTGCCCATGTCAAAATTGCTGAAGCCCATGTTGAAACCTGTGAAAGTGTGAACTTGCTTTATACGTTGATTAGTTCTGACAAAGTTTACTCAAACAAAGAGTTTCCGATCAAAAATGTCAATAAATCTTTGATTGATAAAGTTTTCGAGGATTCTACTAATAAGTTTTTGGGTAATTCGAACCCAAGAGTTGTATTAACTTAGTGTGCTCCTCTCCTAAAATCCGAAGTTAGAAATAAATACGGAAATCAACAATTGAAACCTCAAAACAATCAACTAAAGCAAAATCACGCTAACCAAGGAAATGGAAAAAGCAAACAGAGACAAAACAAGAGAAAATTCAAAATGTGAACTTCGTGAAATCCTGAGGGACTGATAAAATTGAATATTTTGAAAACAAATCTAACACAGATTTTGTTAAACAAAATAAAATTTTTAAGAGAAACAGTCAAAACCACTACACACAACACACAAATTGTTGTGATGTGGGACCAAGTACCTCAAGATCACGAAGTTCATCATCAAGCTATCACATTTGTAATACTCCGAGGTTTGTTGAGCAGAGATCATGCTTTGAATGTGGTAAGTATGGTCACATTGTCAAAAACTGTCCATATCTCACTAAGGGAAAAGCAAAAATTGATGTGCCCTGTGGTAAGCATTACCATGCTAAATTTGTTTCGCCAAAACAAGACCCTCATCTTGTTAAACAATGAGAAATGAAACAAAGAAAGAAACAACAAAAAGATATTGCAAAGGCTTTCAAACTGGAGGTTGTCTAAACACAATCGGTAAAACCGAATGTTAAAATTGAGAAACAAAAACAGATTTTGATACCAAAACCGGAAATTGTTTCACGGGGAACACAATCCATTCCGAATAATCGGGAAAATGAAGTTCCAATTCTCGATGATGTCAGATGACCCAAGTCAATGAAGGCTTAGGTCACCATCTCCGATTAATCTTTAATGAGTGTGCATGATGTTCCAGGAGGAACTATTGATAATCATAGAATTATTGATAGTGAAGCATCCAGGCACAAGATCGGCGACATGCAGCTCCAAAATATGGTTATCTCTAGGAGTTGTTGCCTTTGTTGGAGAGAAAGAGAAGATAATGTCCGATAAGTGAAGAAAGTTTGGTGAATGAAGTTGATAACTTCGACAAGATGAAAAACGACCAACAATTTGTTATTTAAGGCTTGGATCGGATCCACATGATAGATTCAATTGAAATGTACGCGCCTGAAGCACATCAGAAGATTATCAAAGATTCATGTCTTATATCTTCCACAAGAAGTTCAAAGCTTACAAGATGATCGTGCAGTGTACAAATTCCACGGGTGTGTTTGAAGGAAATGTGTTTTGTTGAACAAACCAACCGGGTGTGAGGATGCCTTAGCATGATTTTAACAACCGCACACTACTTCTTAAGGAGAAAGACAAAGACCTTTGCTTGTGCAAAAACATGTGGACAACATCATGTATGGACCGTCCAAAGATGATGGGTACAAGCTTCTCCACATGCACTCTTGCTTCTTACCAGTCGGACCCAGAATTTTTTAATCTTGTTGTTGTGAAGAGATTTCTCAGTTATATGAAGTAGCTGCAAAATCGACCTTGAAATCCACACCGGGTGGATATCAAGTTGGGAGAGCACACTCCTGACAATGCACGGAGAAATTGCAGGATTACGGTTTAAATTTTCTGATCTCTTATATCGGTGTCGATATTTAAGCTGCTTTATAGATTTCTAAAATCTTGAACAACACTCCAGACCAAACACATTGATCTCGAATATCACCTCACACGTGATTGTTTCAATATGAAACTCATCAATGTTGTTTTGATCCACACCGATTACCAACATGCCAACCCATTTTTCCAAAATTTTGAAAAATCATTTTTATTAAATTAATTTTGGTGAACGGCATCGAGGTAAAACATGAGTAAATCCACATCAGGAAATCGTTTTTGTGAATATTTTTCTTAAAGAAAATTCAAAAAGATGGTTTTAAAGGATTAAATTGTTTTTTGCATTGTAGGGGGAGTAAATCCCAATCCAAAAAATACAAAAACATTGTAAAACATCAAAAAGGACAAAAACATAAGAAAAACAAAAATGAGTTTCCTGGCAAGAAAAAAGAGAAAATCATAGTAAATTAGTGGTATGTCTAAACCTCTTTGAACCTTGCTTCTCCAGTCGGACCCAGAAGTTTTTAATCTTGTTGTTGTGAAGAGATTTCTCAGTTATATGAAGTAGCTGCAAAATCGACCTTGAAATCCACACCGGGTGGATATCAAGTTGGGAGAGCACACATATTCCTGACAATGCACGGAGAAATTGCAGGATTACGGTTTAAATTTTCTAATCTCTTCTATCTGTGTCGATATTTAAGCTGCTTTATAGATTTCTAAAGTCTTGAACAACACTCCAGACCAAACACATTGATCTCGAATATCACCACATGCACTCTTGCTTCTTACTAGTCGGACCCAGAAGTTTTTAATCTTGTTGTTGTGAAGAGATTTCTCAGTTATATGAAGTAGCTGCAAAATCGACCTTGAAATCCACACCAGATGGATTAAATTGTTTTTTGCATTGTAGGGGGAGTAAATCCCAATCCAAAAAATACAAAAAAACATCAAAAAGGACAAAAACATAAGAAAAACAAAAATGAGTTTCCTGGCAAGAAAAAAGAGAAAATCATAGTAAATTAGTGGTATGTCTAAACCTCTTTGAACCTAAAATGAAAAATGATAAGTAGCTCTATATTCAATGTATGGGTAGGCTCACAATCATTTTAAAGTGTGAAGGGTGATATAAACATAATCGACTGAAGACCAGGTGGGAACCATTCATTGGCATATGGTCTTAGTCCCGAAATTTTGTTTGATAGTATGCCGAGGTTCTTAGATATGCGGTCTTTATGCTTGTTTATCATCTGGGCATCATGGTTGAATCTATTACCGAAAAATAACCAGGACGCAAGTCTAGAACTTCCATGATACCATACATATTGCATACGACCATAAATAAGTGATAAAAATATCACATTCACCCAATAAATAAGTGATAATATATCACAGCTTTATGCGGGAGCTAAGTTCGTCTCTTTGTCGGTACGATGGTACTAACCTGTTCACGGACTTACTCCTGTGCTTTGCATGCATCTGAAAATCAAGTCCTTGTTAATAAGTGATTTAATCACATAGGCCTTGTTTTCATGAAAAATAAGTGAGTATCTCACAATCTATACGTCGAAAACAGATGATAAACAGTATACTCACCGGTAAGATTTTCTCTCGTGCATGTCTTGATACGGGAATGTGTCGTGAGTGGATGAACACCGGTCGATAAGTATAAATGGTACATTAATCGTATCCCCTAACCGCAAGTACATCTGATAAGTTGAGTTTATGTGGACAACAATACCGATAATAGTTACAAGATACTTATCTAAAATGCAAACTAATTGTTTTGGTAAGACTGTATACTAATATGATTCTCTTACCCTCGAAACTCGCAAAATGAATGTCTGTAAATATTTATTTGTTGCTTTCCGTCCTTACATTTAAAAATTAAAAAATGTCAAAAATATTAGGTGAGTTTTAATATAAATTTATAAAAGCCAAAAAGATTTTGTGTCTAGTTTATTTTTTATTGACCGATGTTGGAACTCGAGTCTATCCTACCTAAAATCCAGATCGTAAGCCGGAAAACAATTGTATCTTCATAAATGATCGAAGTTGACAAGCTTTGAAGGTTAATGGATTAAAATTGAACAATCTTAGAAACTCCTAAAAGTACTTTCAGTTGGTAGTTGAATAAGAGTTGGTAAAACTTGTTTGTATCCAAAAAATTTTTATAAAAACCTTGTTAGAATACATGGAGACATGTTCGGATACGGTTTTTCTTAAAATTTTCTATTAAAGTTCAGTTGGACATATTTTCCGATGAAGCACTTGCCAGAAAAATCACCGGAATATTCCTTTAGGGTTGACCAGATTTTAAGACTTACTGTTTTGACTAAAAAGCTGATATTGGAATGTTTGTCTTTTAACCGAATCTGTATAGAGAACTAACAACTTTCTGTTAAAAAGGAAACTTCTCACCAACCAACCCTTCAAAAGGATTCCTTCTTTCGAAAAACCTCTGTGAGAATAACCCATCCGCATTAAGAACAAGATTGTTCGTGCGAAAGACCAACTGATTCGCACGAAGAACCTTTGTTCGCACGAAGAACTACCTGTTCGCATGAACAAAAACTTGTTCGTACGAAGAACCATTGACTCGTATGAAGAACTGTGATTCGTACGAATCAGTGGTTCGTACGAAGAACTAAGTTTTTCGCGATTTGTTATTCAGGTCCAGTTTTTCAATACTTCATGTTTTTAAAATCAAGCCTTTTATTTCAAGTTAATTTTGAAATCTTAAGTGGATTTTTATAAACAAGCAAAATTGGTACAAATCCTTGGTATTGGGGGTGTAGTTCAAGTACAAGCCAAGATTCACCACAATCAAGCTCCTCAACCTCATGGGTTAAATCTTCAATACTTCCACCAACGATTAAAGCTAGTCAATGAGCATGTGTTACGAATCAAAATGAAAGCATTCAAACTCTTCTCCTTAGTGAGAGTGAAACTGGAAGTAACAGCCGACCACCAAAGTTGAATCATATGAATGGTTATCCTTTATGGAAAAGTCATTTTCATATGTATGTTCTTGGTTAGAGTACCGAGTTATGGACGTGTTTTACTACTCCGTACAAAGAATCTCTCGAAGAAGTTGTATCAAATTCAACCTCTTTAGCCGAATTGGATGAGAATGATAAAAGGGCTTATGATCTAGAAAAGAAGGCCTTTGCCATTCTTACACAAGCACTTCACAAGGATATTTACCATCAATTTATGTATTGTACCACAATGAAGAGCTTGGGGACTCTTTCAAACAAGAGGAGAAGGAAATGCAGCAACGAGAAAAATTCGACATGATCTTTTAAAGAAAGAGTTTGATGGGTTTCTGTTTACGGATAGTGAAACACTAAGTGATAACTCGTTTTTGTCATTTGCTTAGTGAGATGTACTCATACAAGGTTAACACATCACAACAGGAGATTGTTATGTGTTTAGCTGATGCCTTACCACCTAAGTGGAAATTCGCAAAGCAAAACGATTACCTGTCCCGCAAAACCTAGAGATGTATTTTAGAGGCATTAACACAGGTATAAGTACTAATCAACAACTGAAGCTTCAAACAGCATTTGTGTCAAATACAAATCCTTTTCTGCTGCAAGTTCAACCAAATCAGTCTGTTGGTTCAAGTGCTCAAGTTTACGAACAAGCTTTTGATCCAAAAGCTTTTCTTCCTCAACTGTAAGATGTTAGCCGAACAAATGCTCAAGACTATGAACAAACATTTGATCCAAAAGCATATCTTCCTGAACCACAAGTTGTTACACCACAAGTTCCACTACGAGCTTTCTATGGTAAAAACTTTCAAGCCTCAAACCCTAACACTGTCAGACTCGATACATTAATCCTTTCTAAGGTGAGTGTGGAAGTTGCCCGGGAACTCATGGAGCTTCTAAACACTTTGGTGAGTTCATACTACAGATTAGTAGCCGGACAAATTGGTAACATCAATCTAACCAGTGAAGACTATGCCCAAATTGATAAGGAGGAGATGGAGTTAATTGATATTAAATGGGCATTCGCAAGGCAGTGAAAAGGGCAAAAGGTTTTATGGAGAAAACAGGAAGAACTAATCTGGAGAGCAACAAGGATACTCCATACGGTGTTGACAAAAGGAAAGTTAGTTGTTACAACTGTAGAGAAGTGGGCATTTTAAAAGATAATGCACGAAGCCTCCACAACAAGGGAATCAATATCCTTTCAACATAAATCAAGATACTAACAACGAAAGAGCAATGGTTCCTGCAAACAATTCAAACCGAGCGTTAGTAGTTCAAGCAGATGAGTGATGTGATTGGTCTGTTCAATTGGGAAACAATGGTGGAGGAGGAACTGTATACCATGCCGAAATTGCTATAAATGATAACGATGGAGAATTGTCTAGAAATGATGACAATTCATGGGATAGCAGCAGTTCAGATGAAGCAGAATCGACTTCGAGTGAAGATCGATCTGAAGATGTTAGTGATGAAGTAGATGATGTGATTACTGAAACTGAATCGATGGATAGCGGTGAAGCAGATTTGGAACATGAAACTGAAGGGTCATCTGATGAGTTTACCAAGCATCTCTTATCAATCGGATCCTCCACTCTCCATGCAGCATTCATAACCCGTTTAGATTGCCAATCCAGTCAGGTAAGTTTCGATAAACCTATTGTGTCTAAGTGTTTTGAATGTATAGTTTTAAAAGGCAAATACTTAGAACTTGAAGGTAAATTTGATCACATATAGAAGAATCATCAGAGTTTGATTGTAGATCTGACAAAGTGCACTGAGGCAAACATAGCTCTTAAGAAAAACGAAAAGGAATTTAAAAAACAATTGAAACCTTAAAAAAGGATGTTTCTCAATGTTTTAAGAAAACAAACAACCATTAACAATTATATTAACATGCTTGAAGAAATGAAAAAGGTGTTAGCCTGTGCAAAATGTGAACATGATACAATCAAACTCAAGTTGGACAGTTACTCCAACTCCAGATATGTTTTGGATCACATCATCGGTGTTCAAAAGAAGAAAGGTGATGTGAAATGCATTGGTTATCAGGTTTGTCCTCCTCCGGTTAGGCACAACTACACCAAAATGCCAGATGATGAAGATATGCCACAGTTTAAACCCACCGTTCCATTGGCTCTAGCTGAATTTACAACTGGTCTAGGGTTCACTAAGGGCACATCTTCAAGTCAAGGTCAATTGGATAACATTAATGACTCAAAGTCTATGAATGATCAAAATCCTCCCATTATTGAGGATTATGATAGTTTGGATGACGAGTCGGATGAGGACAAACCTAAGCAGTCAGACACGGTAACAAAAAAGGAAAATATACCTCTAGAAAATCACATTCTCTGTGATCCTACAGTGAAACCGTGTGTGACTGCCCATGTCAAAATTGCTGAAGCCTATGTTGAAACCTGTGAAAGTGTGAACTTGCTTTATACGTTGATTAGTTCTGACAAAGTTTACTCAAACAAAGAGTTTTCGATCAAAAATGTCAATAAATCTTTGATTGATAAAGTTTTCGAGGATTCTACTAGTAAGTTTTTGGGTAATTCGAACCCAAGAGTTGTAGTAACTTAGTGTGCTCCTCTCTAAAATCCGAAGTTAGAAAGAAATACGGAAATCAACAATTGAAACCTCAAAACAATCAACGAAAGCAAAATAACGCTAACCAAAGAAATGGAAAAAGCAAACAGAGCCAAAACAAGAAGAAAATTCAAAATGTGAACTTCGTGAAATCCCGAGGGACTGATAAAATTGAATATTTTGAAAACAAATCTAACACAGATTTTGTTAAACAAAATAAAATTTTGAAGAGAAACAGTCAGAACCACTACACACAACACACAAATTGTTGTGATGTGGGACCAAGTACCTCAAGATCACGAAGTTCATCATCAAGCTATCACATTTGTAATACTCCGAGGTTTGTTGAGCAGAGATCATGCTTTGAATGTGGTAAGTATGGTCACATTGTCAAAAACTGTCCATATCTCACTAAGGGAAAAGCAAAAATTGATGTGCCCTGTGGTAAGCATTACCATGCTAAATTTGTTACGCCAAAACAAGACCCTCATCTTGTTAAACAACGAGAAATGAAACAGAGAAAGAAACAACAAAAAGATATTGCAAAGGCTTTCAAACTGGAGGTTGTCTAAACACAACTGGTAAAACCGAATGTTAAAATTGAGAAACAAGAACAGATTTGGATACCAAAACCGGAAATTGTTTCATGGGGAGCACAATCCATTTCGAATAATCAGGAAAATGAAGTTCCAATTCTCGATGATGTCAGATGACCCAAGTCAATGAAGGCTTAGGTCACCATCTCCGATTAATCTTTAATGAGTGTGCCTGATGTTCCAGGAGGAACTATTGATAATCATAGAATTATTGATAGTGAAGCATCCAGGCACAAGATCGGCGACATGCAGCTCCAAAATATGGTTATCTCTAGGAGTTGTTGCCTTTGTTGGAGAGAAAGAGAAGATAATGTCCGATAAGTGAAGAAAGTTTGGTGAATGAAGTTGATAACTTCGACAAGATGAAAAAACGACCAACAATTTGTTATTTAAGCCTTGGATCAATCCACATGATAGATTCAATTGAAATGTACGCGCCTGAAGCACGTCAGAAGATTATCAAAGATTCTTGTCTTATATCTTCCACAAGAAGTTCAAAGCTTACAAGATGATCGTTCAGTGTACAAATTCCACGGTGTGTGTTTGAAGGAAATGTGTTTTGTTGAACAAACCAACCGGGTGTGAGGATGCCTTGGGATGATTTGAACAACCGAACACTACTTCTTAAGGAGAAAGACGAAGACCTTTGCTTGTGCAAAAACATATGGACAACATCATGTATGGACCGTCCAAAGATGATGGGTACAAGCTTCTCCACATGCACTCTTGCTTCTTACCAGTCAGACCCAGAAGTTTTTAATCTTGTTGTTGTGAAGAGATTTCTCAGTTATGAAGTAGCTGCAAAATCGACCTTGAAATCCACACCGGGTGGATATCAAGTTGGGAGAGCACACATATTCCTAACAATGCACGGAGAAATTGCAGGATTACGGTTTAAATTTTCTAATCTCTTATATCTGTGTCGATATTTAAGCTGCTTTATAGATTTCTAAAATCTTGAACAACACTCCAGACCAAACACATTGATCTCGAATATCACCTCACACGTGATTGTTTCAATATGAAACTCATCAATGTTGTTTTGATCCACACCGATTACCAACGTGCCAACCCATTTTTCCAAAATTTTGAAAAATCATTTTTATTAAATTAATTTTGGTGAACGGCATCGAGGTAAAACATGAATAAATCCACATCGGGAAATCGTTTTTGTGAATATTTTTCTTAAAGAAAATTCAAAAATATGGTTTTAAAGGATTAAATTGTTTTTTGCATTGTAGGGGAGTAAATCCCAATCCAAAAAATACAAAAACTTTGTAAAACATCAAAAAGGACAAAAACATGAGAAAAACAAAAATGAGTTTCCTGGCAAGAAAAAAGAGAAAATGATAGTAAATTAGTGGTATGTCTAAACCTCTTTGAACCTAAAATGAAAAATGATAAGTAGCTCTATATTCAATGTATGGGTAGGCTCACAATCATTTTAAAGTGTGAAGGGCGATATAAACATAATCGACTGAAGACCAGGTGGGAACCATTCATTGGCATATGGTCTTAGTACCGAAATTTCGTTTGATAGTATGCCGAGGTTCTTAGAATTGCGGTCTTTCTGCTTGTTTATCATCTGGGTATCATCGTTGAATCTATTACCGAAAAATAACCGGGACGCAAGTCTAGAACTTCCATGATACCATACATACGTGTAAATATTGCATACGACCATAAATAAGTGATAAAAATATCACATTCACCCAATAAATAAGTGATAATATATCACAGCTTTATGCGGGTGCTAAGTTCGTCTCTTTGTCGGTACGATGGTACTAACCTGTTCACGGACTTACTCCTGTGCTTTGCATGCATCTGAAAATCAAGTCCTCGTTAATAAGTGATTTAATCACATAGGGCTTGTTTTCATGAAAAATAAGTGAGTATCTCACAATCTATACGCTGAAAACAGATGATAAACAGTATACTCACCGGTAAGATTTTCTCTCGTGCATGTCTTGATGCGGGAATGTGTCGTGAGTGGATGAACACCGGTCGATAAGTATAAATGGTACATTAATCGTATCCCCTAACCGCAAGTACATCTGATAAGTTGAGTTTATGTGGACAACAATACCGATAATAGTTACAAGATACTTATCTAAAATGCAAACTAATTGTTTTGGTAAGACTGTATACTAATATGATTCTCTTACCCTCGAAACTCGCAAAAAGAATGTCTGTAAATATTTATTTGTTGCTTTCCGTCCTTACATTTAAAAATTAAAAAATGTCAAAAAAATTAGGTGAGTTTTAATATAAATTTATAAAAGCCAAAAATATTTTGTCTCTAGTTTATTTTTCATTGACCGATGTTGGAACTCGAGTCTATCCTACGTAAAATCCAGATCGTAAGCCGGAAAACAATTGTATCTTCATAAATGATCGAAGTTGACAAGCTTTGAAGGTTAATGGATTAAAATTGAACAATCTTAAAAACTCTTAAAAGTACTTTCAGTTGGTAGTTGAATAAGAGTTGGTCTCATGTGTGTCATTTTCTAATTTTGCTTAACATCAATCCTTCGTGAAATTTTCAAATGAAAATTCTCTAAGGTTGATCAAATCCCTAGCAGCTATTCTCATTACGCGTTTAGCTATGTTGTATGTGCAGATATGGCATCCAAGTAAGCTAAAGGCAAAGAGAACGAGTTTGGAAAAAGGTATGGGAGAAAAGACACAACATGAATGCAAGCAATGAATCAAGAAGATCAATTCATAGCTTACCACTTATCAACACAGCAAGATATATTCAAGGGGGAGTTTGCTGATGCACCTCCTGACTGTGACACGTGAAGACATCTGATACAACAGTGTGAAGAACGAACCATCACCAGCAGCATCCAAGGGGAGTTTGTTGATGCATATTTGTGTGGATGTGACTTAGTTCGGTTCGGTTCGACTCAGTTCGGAATTCACGCCAGAAGTTCATAGTCAGAAGCAGACCATTAGAAATGAAGACCAAAGGCCAAGCAACATCCAAGGGTGAGTTTGTTGATACACTTTTGTGTCTGTCGCATGTTCTTAATTACGTCAGTAATTGTACGGTCTCTATTTGTTGCGTCTGTAAAGTTTTTGTTGTGTTGACCAAATCAAGATATCCTCCTATCTTGATTTTGTATGACATTTAGTTTGTCTATGTTGTAAAACAGTTGCATGTGTGCATACTGTTAAGTTTTGTGTTTCTGATCTTGCTGACTGTGAAGTATGTCTATTAGCAGGGTTCTCCGAAGAACCCCATATTCATACGAGAGAACTGTGCTTCGTACGAACAAGTTGCTTGCTCGTACGAGCTATAGCTTGTTCATGCAAGTAACCTTTACTTGTTCATATGAGTGACAATTCAAGAACATTTACTTGTTCATATGAGCGAGCTATTTGTTCGTATGAACCAACAGGTTGTTCGTACGAGCAACTCTTCCACAAATGTTATTTGTGGGCTTTGTAGTGCTTCGTACGACTAGTAAACTTCTTCGTATTGTTGTTGGGTGTTAGTACTATATATACAGACATACACTTCACAGTTCAGTAGAGACACTAGGTGAGCACTAAGAGATAACACTAAGGGTGTATAGAGAGATAAGCAGCTTATTCAAGAGTGTATGTACTGGGTCTCTCTACAAATCAATATAGTGAACATTTGAAGATATATCTCTTGTTATATTGGTTGTGCTCTTGCTTAGGTTTGCATATACACTTGGATTCCGCACTCGTGTGTGTGTTAAACAAGGAAGTAGGTTATCTTGATCCTCCAAGTGGACCTACATTAAGCCTCTTCGTGTACATTCATTAAGACTCACCGTTCACAATATCCATACTTCTCGATTCATGACGCTCAACATGAAGCCCTGAAGAGCGGAAATTTTAAAGCAGAGATGCTTAGAGGTATGGAAAAATATTTAGAACCAAATGAGAACAGAGTTTTGTACTTTGCAAACAGAATTTGGGTTCCTCTTTTTGGTAATCTGTGAAACCTAATCCTAGATGAAGCCCATAAGTCCACATATTCAATACATCTCGGAGCGAATAAAATGTATTACGATCTTAAAGAATTCTATTGGTGGCCTAATCTCAAGGGATATATTGCAACTTATGTTGGAAAATGTCTAACATATGAAAAAATTAAGGCCGAATACCAAAAACCTTCGGGATTGTTACAACAACCTACAATTTCCACTTTGAAATGGGAACAAATTTCTATGGATTTCATAACAAAATTACCCAGGACCTCACCGCGGTCACGACATGATTTGGGTAATTGTCGACTGACTAACCAAATCAGCTCACTTCTTGCCGGTACGTGAGAAAGATAAAACCGAAAAGTTAGCCGAACTATATCTCAAAGAGATTGTGGCAAGACATGGAGTGCCTGTTTCTATAATCTCTGATCGAGATGGTCGTTTCATATCAAGAATTTGGCAATCTTTTCAAAAGGCTTTTGGATCTCGCTTAGGTCTAAGTGCGACCTTTCATCCCCAAACAGATGGCCAAAGTGAACGCACCATTCAAACCTTAGAAGATATGCTTTATGCTTGTGTGATTGACTTAGGCGGAAATTGGGATACTCACTTGCCTTTACTGGAGTTCTCATATAACAACAATTATCACACGAGTATTCAAACCGCTCCATTTGAAGCGTTTATACGGACGTAAGTGTCGATCTCCGCTATGCTGGGCAGAAATAGGCGATAAACAAATGATAGGTCCAGAATTAATTCAAGAAACTACGGATAAAATATTTATTATCCGATGTCGTATTAAAGCAGCTCGGGATAGACAGAAAAGTTATGCGGATAAATGCCGCAAACCATTATCCTTTGAGATTGGAGACAAAGTGCTATTAAAGGTCTCGCCTTGGAGAGACGCAGTTAGATTCAGGAAGCAAGGAAAACTTAGCCCAATGCATATAGGACCATATGAAATCTTGGAGAAGATCGGAACAGTCGCATATAAGTTGAAATTGCCTGAAACACTTAGTAACGTCCACGACACTTTTCATGTGTCAAATCTTAAAAAGTGTCTTTCAGACGAGTCACTTATCATTCCCACGGATGAAATTCATATAGACGACAAACTCCATTTCATCGAAGAACCTGTCGAAGTTTTAGATTTGAAAGTTCAGAAAACAAGGAGGAGTCGTATTAAACTTGTCAAAGTCCATTGGAACTCAAAGCGTGGACCTGAGTTCACTTGAGAACGGGAAGACGAAATCAAAATAAAGTACCCCCACCTGTTCGAGAAATCCTACGCAAAGGATGACACGACTTAAATTTCGGGATGAATTTTCTTGAACAAGGGGAGAATGTGACAATTGGCAAAATTTTGGTAATTCTATACAACTTGAGCAACTATTACATTGTTTATTTACTGAATAACTTGACTTAAATTATGGTTTAAAGTCTTAAAAGCTAGGAATTTGACCAAATCATAGCTTGGTATGATAATGGATACGTCACAATCACGAACATATAAAACCATATCCTAGACAAATGACAAAGACGTGAACATGAAATAAATATCAGTACTTGTTACGATACAGTCTGATATTATAGAACTAAGACATAAGATATGTCTGTATTGTTATACCGTAAAAAATATTATTTAAAATACCAAATTGTCCAAGTCTGGAGCAAAATACAACATTCTGTAACACAAAATAACAAATGTCCAAAAATCCAAAAATAAATATTTTTAGCTAAAGAATAAACAGGTATTAAGAATAGTATAAAATCCATATATAAATCTTATTATTTGAAGCTATACGTTTTGTTCAGTAAAAACCTGACAACAAAGCTGGTACCAAAACTGAACTCAAAATGATGAATTTATTAGTCTGAAGAGCTGGATTAATTAATGGGGCAATAAAATTGTACTAGAATTATTATGAACATAAAATTTTATAAGTAAAACAATATATCAGTAGTATTTCACCCGGTACAAGACCCGAACTAACTTTATCAACCAAAACAACAAAACAATAAGACTAGTATGATATTTTGACATATTAAAACATCAATTTAAAGTGTTAGGGCATTAATTTTAATAAAAACTTATATATATATAATTATTAAAAATTTTATAAAAGTTTATAAAAATTACATATTATTTATAAAAAAATAAATAAAATAAAACCAACCCCCTCTCCATACACCTTACGGCTATAATGGGGCATTACCCATGCCACTTAAGTCTTGATTTTGTGTTGGCACATTGTGGGATTAATTGGTGTGTTATGAGGTGTAAACTCATAATAATAAATCAAAACCAACACCACCTTCATTTTCTTTTATTTTCACAACACAAAACTCAAGAACACTCCTTCCTTTTCCCCTTGAAATCGGCCAAGCACCATCATCATCACCTTCAATTTTTAAAAACCAAACACTAGAATTTCAAGCTTGCATGATGATCCAAGGATAATCTAAGGAACTTGCAAGAATTGGGAGCTCACTTTGGAAGCTTGAAACTCTTGATCAACCCATTATCTTCATATTTTAGATCATCCCTAGCCTTTGTCCTGGTAGTAAGATCTTTAAACTTCATCTTATACTTTCCATTTTATAAAATTACACAAGATCATCATAAAAGATATATAAAAACCCACTTGAAAAACACTAATAAATCTATGATCACTAATCTAATAATGTGGTTTTATTGATGATTTTGGATGATCTTGAATGTGTTATAAACTAATAAACTTTAATCTTGTAAATTTATGAATAAAAAGATGATCAAAACACATGCATGTTTAATTAGCAAGATTGATTAACAAAAATAGTCATGAATATAATTTCATATTATAAAGATGATCATACAGGTAATAGATTGTTAAATAAAAGTTATGATTTAAAAATTTTTGTTAAAAATAATAATGAAGTTTCCATTTTAAGAAAGTTTAAAAACTATAACAAGTTCATGACATTTTTGTTAATACATTTGTGTACTATTTGTGATTAATGATGATTTGAGTTAGAAAAATATTTAAAACATGTTTGTAAAAATATGGGAAACTTATATTTTAAAGGAAACTATGGCAAAATTTTTATAAAATTAATCTTGAATAAGATACGATTAAACTAAAGATCTTGTGATTAAAAGTGATTAGGAACTTTAGTTATGTTTGAATAAAGATTGGATGAAAAAGTTAAGAATATAATTACTTATGTTTACTTAAACTAAAAAGGAGAAATATATATATATATATTTTTATAAAAATATATATTTTGAAATCACCTAATATGTGTATATGTATTTTTGTATAAAAACTATATACTTTGATCGTGTTAAATTAAATACAAAAATATATAAGTGTTCAACTTTTGATAAAATAATATATGGGACAATTCAGACAACTTGGACAATTCGGATAAAATAAAATATATGGTATAAAAGAAACAAATGACAAAGACGAAACGAATAAAATAGTCGACGCGAACATAAGGTCAAAACGAACAAATCAACCGTTACGCTTTATATTTACTAGGATTTATAAAAATTTAACTTATAACTAATAGCTTTTACAAATAATTTTTTATAAGTTATAAACATTTACTTGTAAATATTTTAAAAACTTGAAAACAATTATTTCGACTAAGCCCATTTTTCATAAAAATTATATTGGGCTAAAACTATTTTTATAAAAATAATGGACAAGCCCATTTATATAAATAGGTTTGGATAAGGCCCATTTCTATAAAATTAACTTTGGGCTAAGCCCACTTTTATGAAACAAGTGCTAGGCCCACTTGTATGAAAATCAAACTTTGGGCTAAGCCTACTTTTATAAAAATTACATGGGCTAAGCCCACTTATATAAAAGTTAACTTTGGGCCAAGTCCACTTTTATAGAGAAATAAATTGGGCTAATCTATTTTTACAAAAACTAAAACTTTGGGCTAAAGCCCACTTTTATAAAAATAAACTTGGACTAAACCATTTTTATAATCTATTTTAGGCTAGACCCGATCTTTCATTTTTAACTTGGGCTAGGCCCACTTTTACAAACCAATTGGGCTTGACCCACTTTAAATAAAATTAAGTTGGGCTAGGCCCACATACATGAAACGAATTGGGCTAGGCCCACATATAGTAAGCAAATTGGGCTAGGCCCATACTTACAAAAAGCTTTTGGGCTAGGCCCATATGTAATGAAATATTAGATTGAATTATTTACGATTAAATTACGGACTAGGTCCAATTACATGTAATCAATCTAAAATATATATATATATATATATATGAAAGAAATATATAATATATATATATATATATATATATATTATCAACAAGAAAAACCAATAATTATAAGTATGAAATTCAAGATAAAATACTTGTACGAAAAATAAAAGAAAACCTAAGTGTCTAATGAGAATAGAATACTTGTAGGTCGAGAAACGAACAAAGTATCAAGAATCGAATAGAGATTTGCGCGGAACGCAAAACAGTGAGTTCATGTTTCCCCTTGTATTTTAACTTTTTTATGGTTTTTTTAACGTGCGGGGATGTATACATGTTACTTTTAATTTAGCTGGAGAATGAAAATATTTAGATCACATGTGAATAAGACTCAAGCATTGGGGCCATTAATGAATAATAAGTACCGAGGAACAAGGGGATAGATCTATTGGGTTTGGGCGAGCCCCACTCTATTATGGAAATAATAACAGATCGTATTAGAGTTTTTTTTGTCTAAAACAAGTGTCTCATACACAATAAATCGTCAAGGTTTGGTTGCCACCTTATTCGCTATACATATTAGTTTCCTTGCAACATACTAATGATCTTACAAGTTTCATTATGCTATATTAAACCAATTTATTATTTCAAATGTTTTTGAAGATTCATTTGGTACAAGAATTTAACATGAATTCAACAGCTTTTGTTGACGTTGTTTTCAAAATTAACATGTATTACAGGAAACTAGTGGATGGCCTTCAGGGAAAATCTTGTTCGTTTGTTGTGAAGTCAAGATGTTGTGTTTTATCCAGTCTTTTGTTGTTATGTTTTATAAACTTATGTTTGAATTTAATGTAATGATGTTAACCTTGTGGTATGTTTTAAAAACAAAAGTTTGTATGTAAATTATGTATTAAAGAAAAAGTGTGGATGAACATTTTGTAACATATAAAAATTATCGTTTACTTTGTTGAATGCAACAATTGCCGCTCTGGCCACACCTCGCGATACGTTTCCGCTACATCGAAAATCGGGGTGTGACATGTTATGCTACCCAAATCAATGGAGAAGAGATAGATTATGAAACCAAGATTGTTCATCTACTTTTAAATGGATTCCACACATTTCTTACTGGTTTAGATATCACATTTGTGTTTCTACACATCAAAAACGATCCTACAGATCTATGTAGATAAATAGATGTTATTAAACTGTTGCTTCAAAGAAAGGAATGGTCATACAATGGCAATTACTTAAGGAGACTTGCAAGAATAATTGTATACGTAAAAATATGTATACCAGGGTTTGAAATTTGTACTATGAGATAGTATGTGTATAACTCTAGAGAATTATCGTCCAAGAGTTTGATAATGTCTCAATGATGATTTGAAGTTGTCAATTTGTGGTTCTAATAACTTTCAATGAATACGGGAAATCTTGAAACTAGAATGCATAGATGATTAAAACACATATAATATTATTTTGGCTCACCCATAGGCCAAATCAATACCCCAAGTGTTTTAGTTAGTATGTGGGTGTTGTTGAATGATATAATAACCCTATAAACAATTGAAATTAAAGGGTTACTGTTCAGATTGTTAATGATAACTTTAGTTGAATTTTTTGTACATTTAAACCATCTCTGAATAAATAGTTATTCTTAATAACCGTCGATCAGACTTATGAAAGTTCAAGTTCAAGGAGTTGAAAGCAACTTTCATAGATAATCATTGGGGGATGATAATTGGGTGTAACCCGTTTCAATAATACTTCATGGATCATAGTCATAGGTCGTACTTGAAAATGGTGTTGTCTTTGGAACATGGGTGCATGCATGTTAACTCGTATTTACCAAATGTTGTCCTTTGATAGTTGGCTAACATTTGTCCTTAATATGGAGCAATAACGCCAACTATTGGGGACTAATCTAAGGTTTAGTAGGGAGTTATTCATGTAATCAATAAGGGTTTAGGTTCTCTTGCTTTGGTAAGATTTTTGACAACTTGGGCCCCTGGTTGATTTATAATGGTACTAAATGCATGGTCGTACTCAAACTAAGAGTTTATTGAACCTATGAATATGGATCGCGAATGTGATTTGTTGAACATTATATGAGAATGAATAGATGATCCATGTCGCATGTTCAATTTGATGTCTTTAACTGAAAGGATGATTGACAAGCAACCATGGCTATTACTAGAAGGTCAAATAGGTGTACTTGGACCAATCGAGAATAGTACATTGCCAACAAGTCACTAGTGTCCATGTTGATGAATGATCAAGACATATGCAAGTGGGGGATTGTTGGATCAATGTGCTGAAGTATTAACATTTCTACTGAGGTACGATCGAAGAGTAACACCAAAAGCGACAACTGAATATTGATTGTTAAAGAGTTTTATGATATAACATGAAGTGCGCAATATGGCAATGATTATTAAAGAATAATCTAGTGACCTCATGAATACCATTCATGTTGGAGTCTTCATATCAATACATTCTATATAATATAGAGGACAAAATAAAAGAACCAACAAAACTACCACAACCTTGGAATATCTATAATAGAGAAAATTTTATAGATATTAAAGTACTCATCTATATTTAGAGGTTTATACCCAACCCTCTATATTTTTATTGTGAGTCTGGGGAGAGAAATTATAAAATAAGTGCTTGTGAGTAAGATAGAGAGATCTATAGATGGAGAGTTGGATGTAGAATGTTTTTTATAAAAAAAGTCTTAGAGAAAAATGTGGTTGTTAGTTAAATTATGTAGATGAACATAGAGGCTACAATGTGAATGCTCTCTCATGGTGATGAATAATCGGTCTAGGTGTTAATTGTTATGTTGTAACAATTGATGGGTTTTACACCATGGATATTAAATAAGAATTATTTAACTATTTTGTTTAATTAACATGTGTTTGATTATTTAATTATTTCGTGTAATTAGTTTAAATAAATGATTAATTTATTGATTATTTAATTGTTCGAGGTAAACCATGTGGAAAATCTAAGAGACACTAAATAAGTGGTTCAGGTTTTTGTTCTAGGAAAAGAAAAACCATATACTATAAAACATAGTAGAAACCTGAAACCTGGCCTTTCATTCCCCTCTCATTTTGTGTCGTCGGCGAAGTTGTTGCAACTGGACAAGACATTGTCGCTGACCACCTTGACTGACCCTATCTTGGCTTGGTTGCTGGAATCACGCCACTACACCACTGCTACCGGTTGCCGCCGTCACATTACCATCTTGCACCACCGTTATGCACGCGCCAAGTGCCGCCGCACGCACCACTATCACTGATTTGACCGGTTTATGTTTTTCTGTTCAATTGGATTGTTGGGTTTAGGTGTCTTAGTTTGATTACATCAATACAGTTTTGTGCATGGTGATATACGAGTAGAAAACAAAGGATTTCGGTTGTCGAGAATACTTGTATGTGCAAGTTCATGTCACTAGATCTATCGCCCGGAGTTGTTGAATCGAGGTGTCTAGCATTTCAAATTATACGACAACCTTTTTTTTCAGGTATTGTATTCTAAAAATCCTATGGGTGTGTTCGTTTCTATCTTGTTTGCATATGTACTCCTCTTGGTGGGAGATCCAAAGTTTGTTTAGATCTACACATACACACATGTTTTCGCTTCCTATTTTTTTTAATTAGTCGTGTACGAACCCAACAAAACTTACCACTTAAAATCATGCAACTAAACCCAAGTGATACATTCATGTTAATGTTTATAAATACATATTAGTTTTCCATCAACGAAATCTAATCCAATAATCATTTGGACTGATAACACGAAAAACCCATAATCTCCCTAAAGTTCAATAACACATTAACATAATCATTCCTAGTAATCTATAATATCATCAAATATTAACTAAACTTCATCAAAATTAAAGTGATACAAATTGTGTAGTTTATTGTGAGCTCAAGAACAACATACATGCTTAAAAGATAACAAGGTTCATGGTTGAAATTAACGAGAAACAAAGAAAACATCCAACCTAGATGATCTATCATGATTCTCTTGACATTTAATCCCTCTTAGTACTTGCATATGGGTAGAAATTACCGGTTTCAGAAGTTGAAATAGTGGGTTAAATCTCCCAGCACACCCCCCCCCCCCCCCCCGCGGGAACATAATAGGTCCGCTATATGATATATAGGTTATAGCACCGCTATTGACTACATAGGTCATACGGGACGGCTCAACCATTTCAGAGGCCCAAAACGAAGTATAAAAAATAAATTGTTGAACAAACACACACCTAACAATACATAGTAAAACAAACACACACATAATTTGTAAATACACACAGACTTAGAACAAACACATATAGAAAGCCTCAACATATCAAATAAGTTTCAACAAATAAACATTTGATGTGCGTTGTTCTCTGTTGGTTAGTGTTTTGAAAGATATAGAAACTATTGATAAAATGATTGCTGGTGGTGAGGCCTAACACGATAACATTCTTAAAGGAATGGAACTTTGTACTATTATCCAGCTTTATTGCTTTATTTTTCAATTCTTTAAATCTTTTTAAGATTAAAGCTTATATAAATTACTTTCCTTCGTGTCGTTGATTGACAGTTCCATGGGCTCATTATCAACAGTTACGATGATTAAGAGAACCCAAAATTGGGTTTAAATTGATATTGGAAGAAATAATACAAAAAACAGCACACACAGGAGTTGAACCTAGAATTCTGTTAAAATTAAAAAATATAAACTCCATAAAACAACTTTAGCAGGAGTCGAACCAGCAACCAAAAATATAGAAAGCACATCACACATACCTTAACCGCTCAGACATCTTTCAATTTTGTTAATGGGTTCATCGCATAATTCTTCTATGGTTTCATACCAAATTTTCTTTTGTCACTTATAATAAAAATTTGAAACCGAGTGGGTTCGTGCGAACCCGTAGTGCTTTATGTAGATCCGCCCCTGGAAGAAGGCATTGGGTCTGTCCATTACGAGGAATTGGGTGTGTCTATCAGGGATATTGGGTGTGGGGTGTGCAACGTAGTTTGACCTGATCTACAACACCTGTTGCTTCCTCTCGGAAAATGCATAACCACATCCTGTTATATTGGTGTATTTTGTAGAGTATATGTTACAACTTATCCAAGATACGTTTTAATTTTAGTGATGATCAATATGGATTAAACAAAGAAGTAATGCATTCAAAAGAAAAAAAAACAAAGAACTTTCCCGACTGAGTAGAACACATTAATAACAAGAATTAAATAAAGAAAATTGTACATGGATGTATACCAGTTTGAGTACATTTATGACCAGGAAAACGGTATTTAATGGATGAAACTTATGTGGAAGACTCATACATAGATTGAACTTGAAAGATATAGGTTGAACTGAATTATCAAGGTTAAACCACGTGATCAAACGCTGATGAACCGTTATTGCTCTTGGTTTTATTTTACTTTCTGGATGAACAGATTTTAGTTCCTTTGGAACAAACTTTCCTGACTTCACCCTGAGAGCCAGTAAGACCTCCAATACGACCCATTTTAACCATAGACACACCAAAATCCTTGAAGAAAGTGGAACCATGGCTAGTAGATTGAACCAAGTACGCTCTAGTCTCAGGGTCGTTAAGCAAGGCTGCATCTGATTGTAGAAGCCCTCTCCTCTTGGTCACTAGTCTGTAGTAAGAGTCATCAAATGTGTTGAAGCTCCCAGGGTCTAACTCAGCTAAAGTTGTTTGGTCTCCTTGTTTGCACTTCAACTTTAATCTTGCAATGTAGTTTGGGTCCATTGAGGGGTCAGTATCACCTTTCCCAGTGAAGTTGTAGAGCCGGCTATCGAATGACGAGCAATGAGACATCCCTATGGTATACCCTCCTAAAAAATGATCAAGAACCCGCATTTTAGCTACGTACAATCTGGAAACTAAACACTTTGATACTAACTTTGCTGAAGATATGAATTTGTAAGAAAGGTTCATATTAACTAATAATACTCATTAACGTACCAGAGAGAACAACAAGATCTTTTGTGTTTAATCCCCTCAGTGCAAATGATTGTTTCAAAAGATTAATGTTTGCAAAAAATGGTGGCAATCCTGTTGCTGGGTTTATGGGATCACTGATTAAAGACACATTTCCGTCTCTTCGGCCAGTTTCGACATCCCAAAATGGTCCCTTGGTCTGTTAACAAAAGAGGTTCGTCGCATAAGAAGATGATGAATCATTATTACCACAAGAAAAATGAGCATTGTATCCAAAATGACGGCGTTATCATGCTATACACATGAAGCTAATTTTAGCATTAGATTTGAAAGGGGATAAATCTACCGCCACAGTAACGCTCTGGCAACAAGGGCTACAATGTCAGCACAAGAAACTACACCAGGACAGGCATTTTCTAATGCCAACTTCACTCGGTCAATGATATTAAAGCCTCTCAGGCTGAGATTCGGGGGTGCAAATTTCTCGGATTGATTGGAGAATCCAATAAAACTGATCAACCACAACCCTACAAATGCAAGGTTAATAAATCATAAAACACATTCACGTTAGATGATGAAATAATCTAAGAAGTGAACTTAAATTATATGATAATATAACATGTTACAAACCCGAATGAAGCAGTCGTGGAAATGCATTCTCAACAATGGGCCGGAAAGAGACGGGGCGACAGCCATAACTTCGTTGATGACCGTAGTTACGATCTTTTCAGCATGTGGGCATGATTTCTCATAGAACCCAACTTTTAAGCCTTGGCCTTCTGCTTGGAGAGTTAAGAGTGCTAGAACCATAATTGGAAGCACAAAAAATCCAAATGAGTTTTTGTAAGTGGCCATTTGCAGATGAAAAGCCTTGCAAAAGATAAACTTAATTTTTGGATGCTGGAATGTAATGCGATCAAGGTTTAATTTATAGTTGATTAGATAGACCCTATTCTATGAATATGTCATAGACGTCGTTAAACTTCCGTATTTTAATCACTTTTTTTTCAAACTTCATGGGGTGCAACTCCATGTTCATAACAGGTATGATTTGCACATGATAGACATTAAAAAAGTGGAATGTTTCTTTCAACAATTCAGATAAACTCTAGAGAAAAGAATCCATCATGTTTACATTTGAAGGAGGACCAAACTGATCATGTTATAATTAAGACAAATGAAAACAACGAATCTACAAGTATTCATTTATTTTTGTTTACAGTCATATAAACGAGTAACTGCTATAGGTTAAAATGTATCAATATCAAATCCATTGGAATGCCAGCTAGGGTGTATATATTCCAATAAAAAGAATTTAATTTAATAGCGAAAAACAGTTGACATTGAGCCAAGAACATGCATGCTATGATCATTAACCAAACACATTATCATGCCTTTATCTCCAAAAAAGTATAAAATATTAGTGAAGCAAACAACTACAATATATTAGTTACGTAATGAAATGTATATCCCAGACAGATTGTAATTATTAAGTTTTGGGGGTTTTAGTTAGAGTTTTTTCCCAAGTAGGTGTTTCTAGAAAAAAATATTTACATAGATGGGTGATTTAGAAATTATTTACCAAAATCATCAGACCCACCACTTCTTTTGATTAAGCTCCAGAAATATATTTAATATTGTAAAATGATAAACTTTCCCGCACAAAAGTTTTCTTCCTTCCAGCGCTCCGTTCACGCTATGGCATCACCGGTGCCGACCAAAGAGCAATCCAACACGAAAACGGAAGAAGGAATGACAGGATTCCATAAGAAAGGACGTGTGAGCTTTACAGTAAACAACTCAGTTCACATATTTAATTGGTTTAATCATTGTGAATATCTTGGTTTTGTTCAGTTCATGTGGTGTCCTATGAATTGTTGTGTTTTGTTAAATTGATGCATTTGTACACTCCCCTTACATTTTTTAGTACAAAATCCACATAACATGTAGGAGCTGAGGCGCAAATTCCACCAAATTATACATAACAGATTCATCCGTAGTTCAATAATTCTACAAGACATCAATATCTTGTTGGTGGAGGTGCACGAGCACGTCACCGGAATAACAAGGTATACCGGAAACAATGACTTGCCGGAGACAATGGTTAGGTTGGGATGATGAAGACAAATGGTGGATTAGGGTAATTTATTATTTTTTAATACAAAGAGTGGTACCAATTTTAGTAAATAATTTCTAAATCACTTATTTAGGTAAATATTTTTTCTAAGAACATCTAATATAGAAAAAAACTCATTTTAGTTATATAAAAAAGCACTTTCTCGTGTTGCAATAAACATATCACAAACTAATATTATAGACCCCAAAAAACAAGACCTAAAGCTTTGTCATAATTTGAAGACTTAACATGTTAAGGCCAAATTATTTTATTATTTGAAATAACCGAATTTAAGTTAAACCCATTTCAAGTTAGCCTGAATTTACAAAAGCTTACCCAGTTACACATTCACTAAAATGCCAAATAAGTCTAATTTTGCAATTTCGCGATCTAAATACATCATAAGCAATCAACACAAAAAGAATGTAAAAGCTATCGACCGACCATAACACCAGCTGTCTAGAGTGGAATTTCAATCTATCATGTGTCACGCAAGACGAAAACCAAATCGAAAAAACAAGGAAAATTACTCTTTAAGAGAAAAATGATATAATTTTGAATGACAAAAATCAATTCATGAATATCCTTTTATAGGGAAATTCTAACAACATATCGTGAACTAACAACTATGAAATAAATTCATCACTCAAGATATTAAATATCATGAGTTGCTACCCAACTAGTGCTTTTGTAAATATGAAGAGTCATGATATATCTCCAAAATTTAATTTCAAAAGGAGTAAAAGCTATGTCCTTTTCATCACTGATGTTATCATGCTCGCATTCCCATTGATTCACACAATAGTCGGCACTTCTAGTTATCTACCGCTTATCAATCTCCCTTACATGAAAAAGTGCTTGTCCTCAAGTTCTTTCAATAGAGTGGTTTACATGATCTGTTGTGTAGTTTTAGTACCTCCATAAATCCAATCAGCTCTATGTGTTGTTATACTTGATTAAATATATTTTTTTAACTCTTGATAGCTTCTACCATGACCACCATATACTACAGTCGCTAACTGCTAACATCCTTCATCGCATTCAACATTATGGCTCCAAACTTTGTATCATGATATGTAGGATCTATTGATGCAGATGTTTACTAAAGAATGTTAAGTCAAATTCCGTACCGAAGAGGTAAGTGTCACTATAAGAAAAAGCGGCACTTTACGTATACAATATTTGTTAACCGCATACTTTTAGGGGCATTTTGTTTTTTATTCCACTATTTTAGGTTTTTATGACACTTTAAGGGTGCCATATTTAATTAATGCACAGTTTTAATGGCATTTACGTTTTATGCCACCAAAAAATTCACCCAAAAAAATTCCTTTTTCTTATACAATCAATTATGTTGACTCCCAAATTTCATTCCCTCTAGAAATATCCTTTCACATTCAAATTTTACAAAAATATTCCTACCAGTCCAGATTTCAATTCAAGTTTTCTTCTTTTGACATTTACTGATGAACGTATACTAAATTGCAAATTTGAATTCAAGCTTTTTCCCATACCCTTATTCTATTTGGCGCCCACCAAATTGCTATTCAAACGGACAATCTAAGGTGTCCGTTGGGCTAGGCTATCATTCGACAATCGACACTCACACAACCACAGACCCACGTTGTTGGCTCACAAGCAATTGAATAATCTAGTTTGTGCTTCATTGTATTTTTATTTGGTGTTAGGTAGTATTATTATTTTTTTATTTATTGGTCGATCAAGTTTTCAAAAAAAAGGGGGAAACAAAGGCCAATCGCTAATTTTGTGTTCGATTTGGTACATGTTCTTTCATTGGTTTGTAAGTTTGTTCTTCATTATGTCATTAGCTTTCTATTGATGTCTCAATTTTGTTTGAGTAATTTTATCTTCGGATTGTGAGCATGTAGAATCTACGTTATTTGAAGAGGAAAACCTTACCGTATTGGCAACATAAAGAGGAGTTTCTTAAAGCGCTTAATTAGAATCAAGCCCAAATTTTGGTCGGTGAGGCTGTAGTGGTAAAGCCACTAAAGTTAGTCCAATGCCTCGATTGTAGCTCTAGTTTTATCCTGATTTTTGCTTCAATCAAAGATTTGTATATTAATTTTGGATATGAGTTTGTTTATAGTGTTTAATTGCATCAGTTTCTAGTGTTTTTGCTTGCCAGTATCTGTTATGTATTGGTTCAGTGTTTATAATTTCAGTTAGTTAGCTAGTTGAAGGTGAGCACTAGTTTGTTCAGTCAGTTATAAAGGTTAGGTTGTAAAATACTCTGTATGTAAGCTGTGACGTTGAGTAATGAACAAGTTAGAAAAATTTCCCCAAATATCTTCTCTTTCTTATGTCAGACAAGATGGTTTCAGAGCAATTTTTTGCTCTGATCTGTCAATTCTCACTCTGATTCATCGTCTTCAACACACAATCAACTTGTAATATCGATTCATTGAACAGTTTCTCAATCGAATCATCATAAATTCAAACTCTGTTCATCAATCGAACTTTTTTCATCAATTCTATCAAATTTCATCTCAATTCATCTTGAAGATTCATCACTATGTATGATTCAAGTACAACATCAACCGGTGTTCATCTCGATTCTTCAAATCCTTTGTACCTGCATCCTTCATATCATCCTGGAATGATTTTAGTTTCGAAACCGTTTGATGGAACTGGATTTCGGGCTTGGAAACGTGCGATGACGATTTCCCTATCGACAAAGAACAAATTGTCCTTTGTGGATGGAGAATTAATCAGACCTACAAATCCTGTTCTTCTTTCTTCATGGAAGCGTTGCAATGACATGACAATTTCTTGGATTCTCAATACTCTTTCTAGAGACATTTCTGAAAGTGTTCTTTATGCTGAAACTGCTAATGAACTTTGGCTTGAACTCAATCAACGATTTGGTCAAGCAAATGGCGTGAAATTGTATCAGTTACACAAAAGCTTATGTGAAATTTCACAAGGTACTAATGATATAGCTACACAAATGAAGCAATATGGGATGAACTGAATGCTTTAGATTCAATTCCTGCTTGTTCTTGTGGATTTTCTCACCTTTTTGTTAAACGTGAACAAGATCAGCGTCTGGTACAGTTTCTTATGGGTCTAAACCCTAGCTATGACAATGTTAGAGGTAGTATCCTTATGATGAAGCCTCTTGATGTATTGAATAATACATCCATTTATCTTGTAAAGTTTGTATAATTTTAGCGCGTTTTCGTTTCGGTTTGTCAAGAATTTATCTACTTTTAATCCAAACGCGTTTTGCAGGTCTTGGTTCGTGAAAACGGTTGGAAGGATGGGGAAAACGAGCGAAAATGGTGAAAAGAACCGAGTCGGGACGTGAGTGGATCGGAAACGAAAAAACAGGGATTTCAACCCGGTGGCGGGGCGCGACCTGCACACCTAGACCTCTCGCGGCCCGCGAGAGAGTAATAGTTATCTGCCGGATCTTAACTCGGTCGCGGGGCGCGACCGGCCTAGCCCAACTCTCTCGCGGCCCGCGAGAGAGCCTTTTATCTAGAAAGTTTTGAAACCAGAGAAAGATTGGGACTTGGTTGTTTTAAAAAGACTTATAATCATAGTTGAACTCATATTGGAACAATTTTGGACGAACTATGGCATAATTGGAGCACTTTTCTGGAGATTTGGGGCTAGAAGGAGCGGATCTAAGCTGCAAGGAATGTGGTGGTGATCAAGGGAGTTCAAGGCAGGAGTTTGTCACGGTTTTATCATACCAATCTTCATATTTGATTTCCTTGTTTTTGCTTAATCATGATACCTTGTTATAAACTTTGTCTAATTTGCTTTTCAAACATGTTTTTAGGCTAGATCTTATTTAGTTACCTAGGTTTTTGGATGATGGATTTTATGAAACTTTAATTTGATTTGATTTGATTTAATTTATGGTTTGAATGTTTAATTTGTAAAGGTCACAACTTTAATGATCTAGTTTAGAGTATTTGCATGATCTTACTTGTTTTTATGATTGTATGATTGTTTTGCATGAACTTAGATGGATGTCTTCCATAGAATAGGTTTATGTTACTTTTCGTGTTCTTAGGAATTCTTGAAGTTGTCGGTAAAATTGGCCAATAAAACCGGTGAAACAATTAAATTAACCATAAAATCAAACTTATCATTATACCTAACTTGTTAATTGAGAAATTACAATTAGTTGGCTTAATTAATTTGGTAAATTGTTAGGTTAGGTTTTTCAGAAATTCCCGAGTCTAATTTTCTTGTCATAATTGAATCAGTTAATCTAAACTAGAAATTGGAGTTGGTCTAGGTTAATTATTGAGAGGTAATTAATAATTAGACGCTTTACTGATTTAAAAAGATAACTGAAAAGGAATCTTTAGGGCCGGTAAACAAATAAAAATGATAGGTTATTGTAGGTGTCCTTCTGAGAAGGGTCGGGGGTCCTGTTTGATAAACCTAGACTTTAATATGTCAAGATCCCGGTAAAATATTAAACCTGATTAATTGTTATTAAATTGAAGGAGTAGTGGTCTAAAAATCCCGCCTAGGTAACTAGTTCATTATCTCTTGATTAAAATCTAAAAAGTCCCTAGAAGTTCATAGTTTGGTCATTCCAATTTAGTAGTTTTAGTTAAATTCATAATTTAGATTTATTAGCAAAAACCCCCTTTAAAATATACATAGTGTGTAATCGAGTCTAAATTAGTGGTCATAGCAATTAGAGAGTCTTGTGGTTCGATAATCCGGACTTTCTTAATACTATTCTACAATTGATCGGTCCACTTGCCGGTTAGTATTTTAGTTTAGTTTAGGAGTCTAGAGTATAATTTGAGTTTAGAATTAGGGTACTTTGTTTTGTTTTTAATTAACTCCTTTTAGAACATCAAGTTTTTGGCGCCGTTGTCGGGGACTCTCTCATTGGCAATTGCGTTGATTACTCGATTTAGGCTTTTCTTTTACACTTGTGTTTATTTTGTTTTCGTTTGTGTCGTAGGAGTCTAAGTTGTTTAATTAGTTTAATATTTATTTTTGTATATATTTGAATTATTTGTGCTAACTTCTCGTGTTTGTCGTGTTTTCGGTTTAGTGGATGCCCCACACGCGCTCGCAAGGACCTCCACCTAAGCCGCCGACGGACACGCCATTCTTTCCCACACCAAAGGTAAGTGCTTCTTCCTCAACTTTTCAAGTTCATCCCGTTCCTTTGTACCACCCGACTTTGATTTTACGCCTAAACCTTCATCACCCGGTTCCCCATCACCCCGTGTAGTCCATAGAAACGTAAGCCCACCACCGCCACCACCTGACTTCCACATGGCTAATAATACTAATCAGACCGTATACCAACAGGCCACCACCGGTTTCACCGGTGCAAACTCACCCATTACCTTACCCCCCCATGAACAATTATCGATTCTGGCAAATCCCTTCCTACATCATGACCGCCATCACTAACTCTTGCTAATTCCACGGTCGTGATGATGAGGACGCCCCACACATATCAACCGCCTTACCGTCTATGTCATACATTCAATATGGAAGGTGCAGGCCATGACGCCCGTTTTCTCCAAGTCTTTCCGTTCTCTCTCGGGGGTCGGGCCGCCATCTGGCTTGACTGCCTACCACCCAGTACTTTTTCTACTTGGGCTTCTCTACGGGATGCTTTCCTTAAGAAATACTTTCCACCCGCTAAAGCATCCCGCCTTCATGATCAGATCCATTCGTTTCGAATGGAGCCTGATGGGCCCTACCATCTAGCTTGGGAGCGGTTCCAAACTCTAGTATCTCGTTGCTCCTAACATGGTCTATCAGACTGGGCACTTGTAGAGAAATTCTACAACGGTCTCACCCCTGAGACCCGTGCTCGATTTGACACCTCTGTTGGTGGCCACTTGATGGGAAAGAAAACCGTAGCCGAGTGCAATGACCTTTTCGAGAGCTTTGCCCATTCTGATGTCGATTACAGCACTGCCGATAGGAATTCAATTCATGTTTCTCGTACACCTCCGGTTAACCGGGGTTTACACCAAGTTAGCTTGGAAACTACGGTAGCTGCTGCTCTAGATAGCTTCAAGAGGGAGGCCACGAAGGAGATACAAGAACTGAAGAAGAAGGTAGACAGGTGTGAGGTGTGTAGAGGGGGTCATGACACGTTAGAGTGTCCCACGCTCACTGTTGAGCAAGTCGAGTTTATCACCGGTCCGAACCGAGGTCCCACAAATCCCTTTAATAATAATACTTCCAATTATAACCCAAACTGTTGAAATAATAATAATAATTATCGATCTTCCGATAACCCCCCTGGTTTCCAATCAGGCTCTTAACAAAACAGAGGGCAGGGTCACTACAATAGTGGAGGGTCAGGTCACACCAGTCAGTTTAGTGGAGGGGGTTCAAATCAGGAGGGTCAGACTAGCAGTGGAGGGTCAGGAGGTAGTCTAGATAGGATCAAATAGTTGTTATCTCAATTAGTTGTCAAAGATCAGGCGACTCAGAAAACTCACACGGAACATGATTTACTCTTGAAAAATCAACAGGCCGCGCTCTTAGATCTACAGAGGTCGGTCGGTAGTATCGCTAAGCAGCTGCAAGAGCAGCCACATGGCCAGTTCGCGGGTAATACCCAACCCAACCCCGCGAACCAACACGCGAAAGCGATTACTACGCGTAGTGGTAGGACTCTGAAGGAGGTAGACAAAGAGGGTGTAGAGGTAGAGGTAGAGGAGCGAGATGAAGAGGTAGATGAGGAAATCGAGATGGAGGCTCCACCCAGGGTGCACACCAGGTAAGACCCAGCAAGTACCGCACCAACCAGTGGACCTTTAGTAGAGAGTAGGGGAGCGAGAAAACTGGTAGAGCTTAGGCCATCACCGATCGTAGATACTTCACGCCTACCCTACCTAGCACGTCTGAAGCAGCAAAAATATGCCAAGGAATATGGGAATTTCCTTGACATGTTTACTCAGTTAAAAATCAATCTCCCGTTTATCGAGGCCCTCCAGCATATGCCTAAATATGCTAAGTTTTTAAAAGATATTTTGAAACGTAAAGATAGGCTGGGGAGCTTTCGAATGTCCATTGACTGGAAGATGTTCTGCCGTGGTTTTAAACAAGTTGCCCAAGAAACTGACTGATCCAGGTATCTTTACGATTCCATGCCTATTTGGCGGCTCCATTGCTCTAGCTCATGCTCTAGCCGATCTCGGGGCGAGCATAAATCTGATGCCTTTCTCACTATATGAGCGTTTAGGTTTAGGGGAGCTCACCCTACGCTCATGTCTCTGTCGTTAGCCGATAGGTCGGTTAAGTACCCGAGGGAATCGTAGAGAATTTGTTGGTTAAATTGATAGATTGGTCTTTCTTGTAGACTTCGTCATCCTCGATATGGAGGCCGATAAGAAGGTCCCCATCATCTTAGGTCGCCCATATCTTCGCACCGCGAAAGCGCTCATAGATGTTCATGATGGGAAAACCACCCTTCGAGTTGGGGACGAGAGCGTCACGTTGGAAATTGCAAAGTCGATGCAACACCCGAGAGGTGGCGACAGCGATAGTAGCCCTTGTCACTCCGTATACTTCCTGAACTCATTCATATCGTGCGTTGATCATTGTTTAGACTATATTAGCGGAGCCGACTTAGTGAATGAGAGTTTAGTTCTCGAGGAGAGTGACAGTGCGGGTATAGGGGACGATTTCTTAGAGATTCCCGAGACCCCAGATTTCTGTGAGGTGAGTGCAGCTATCGAGAGCACACCATTGTCAACACCAGCAGCCGTAGAGCTTAAGGTTCTCCCGTCTCACTTAGAATACGCGTTCCTAGGTGACAATTCGAGCTTACCCGTGATCATTTCTTCGAAATTGTCAACAGAGGAGAAGGAGCGTTTAATCGAGGTCCTAAAGTCAAATAAGGAGGCCATCGCATGGAAACTGTCTGATATCAAGAGAATTAGCCCTACCTTCTGTACTCATAGGATCCTCATCGAGGACGTCTTTAAGCCAGTAGTGCAGCCATAGCGTCGTCTGAACCCGAATATGCAAGAAGTTGTAAAGAAAGAGGTGCTTAAGCTGATGGAGGCTGGTCTCATCTATCCGATCTCCGATTCAGCATGGGTAAGCCCCACTCAGGTCGTTCCCAAGAAGGGGGGAATGGCAGTGGCTATGAACGAAAAGAAGGAGCTTATCCCGTCGGGAACAGTCACGGGCTGTCGGGTGTGCATAGACTATCGTAAATTAAATGACGCCACCCGCAAGGACCACTTCCCGCTCCCGTTCATCGATCAGATGTTGGAGCGACTCGCAGGACATCAATTTTATTGCTTTCTTGACGGTTTCTCAGGTTACTTTCAGAGCCCGATTGCTCCCGAGGATCAAGAAAAGACAACCTTCACATGCCCGTATGGTACTTATGCGTATCGCCGCATGCCGTTCGGGTTATGTAACGCTCCGGCTACTTTCCAGCGATGCATGGTAGCCATCTTTCAGGACATGATCGAAACCTCCATGGAGGTTTTCATGGACGATTTATCTGTCTATGGGAACACCTTTGATCAATGTCTTACTCACTTAGATGCGATGATGAAACAGTAGGTCGAGACACGACTGATGCTCAACTGGGAGAAATGTCACTTTATGGTGATAGAGGGCATAGTGCTAGGGCACAAGATTTCACGAGCAGGGATAGAGGTTGATCGGACGAAAATAGATACTATCAGCTGACTCCCTCCATCGACTAGCGTCAAGTCCATCCGTAGCTTTCTCGGTCATGCGGGCTTCTACCGACGGTTTATTCGAGATTTTCAAAGATCACCTGCCCCATGACTCGACTTCTCGAGAAAGATGTACCCTTCGTCTTCGATGACGACTACTTAAAAGCTTTCACGATTATTAAGGAGAAATTAGTGAGTGCTCCTATCCTTGTATCACCCGACTGGAGCTTGCCTTTCGAGCTCATGTGTGATGCGAGCGATTATACTGTAGGTTTCGTTTTGGGTCAGCGACGGGACAAACATTTCCACCCTATTTACTACGCTAGTAAAACCCTCAATGACGTACAGGAGAACTACACCACTACAGAGAAGCTGCTTTTAGTAGAGGTATTCGCGTTTGTTAAATTCCGCTCCTACCTTGTCCTGTCCAAGACCATCGTCTTTACGGACCATGCGGCTCTGCGTTTCCTTTACCAAAAGAAGGACGCAAAGCCTCGTCTCATTCGATGGATTCTCTTGCTTTTCGAGTTCGACATAGAGATTAGAGATAAGAAGGGAGCAGAGAATGTGGTTGCTGATCATCTATCCCGACTAGAGGATCTTAGTAGAGAAGAAATTAGGGAAGAATAGATCGGTGATAGATTTCCCCACGAGCCAGTAGAGTTTGTGACAGCAGAGAAGGATGGAATGCTGTGGTTTCCTGATGTCGCGAATTATCTAGCAAATGGAGTGGTACTGAAGGGGATGACCACATAGCAAAAGAAGAAATTCTTTCGCGATGTCAGGCGTTATATCTGGGACAACCCATTTCTATTTCGGGTAGGGGGAGACCGAATTTTGAGGCGCTACGTGAGTAGAGAAGAGGGGCAGAAATATTGAGGCACGTGCATGAGGGACTGACAGGAGGTCATCATGGTCCACACATCACCGCATAGAAGGTTTTTGATTGCGGTTTTTATTGGCCATCAGTTGTGAAAGACGCTCTAGAGTTTGTGAAGACGTGTGATTGTTGCCAGCGCACCGACAACATCTCATCCAAGGACGAGATGCCCCAACATCCGATCCAGATTCTTGAAGTTTTCGATGTTTGGGGGATTGACTTCATGGGACCGTTTCCCGTCTCTAGCGGGAACCGGTACATCCTCGTGGCTATTGATTATGCATCCAAGTGGATGGAAGCTCAAGCTTTACCCATAAATGATGCCCGAGTGGTGGTGAGATTCTTAAAGAAATTGTTCACGCGTTTTGGTACCCCACGAGCCATTAGTGACTGTGGCACGCACTTCTGCAATGCCGTCATGGAAAAGGCATTGGCGTGCTACGGTGTCACTCACCGCCTCTCCACCGCTTATCATCCTCAGACGAGCAGCCAAGTGGAGAACCCGAACAGGGGGTTAAACGGATCCTTGAGAAGACGGTGGGCAAAAGTCGGAAGGACTGGTCCGACAAGTTGGACGATGCTTTATGGGCGTTTCGCACCGCCTATAAGACACTGCTAGGCACCATGCCCTTCATGATCGTTTACGGTAAAGCCTGCCATCTCCCGGTCGAATTAGAGCATAGAGCACTAAGGGCATTGAAGACCGTGAATTTGGACCTCACCGAGGCGGCCAAGCGACGATTCTTTCAAATTCACGAGTTAGAGGCACTTTGGGACGCGACGTATGAGCGGTCATGGAGCTTGAAGGAGAAAACCAAGGCGCTGCATGATCGGAGATTGAAGAATGTGAAAGAGTTTCAAATCAGCGATAAAGTGCTTCTATATAATTCGCGATTGAAATTGTTTGCGGGCAAGCTGAAATCAAAATGGCCCGGTCCGTACGTGGTGAATGAGGTATTCCCGTATGGAACAATCAAGCTGAAAGATGAAGCTGATGGAGGGACATGTAAGGTCAACGGGCATTGCTTGAAACACTAATTAGGAGGACCGCTAGATCCCACCGAGATGGAGGAGACTCCTCTCGAAGTTCCAACCTCAGATCGCGTAGATTCTCGGGTTTCGGCTCGAGTGTAGAGTTTGTAAAGTTTGGTAGTTAGTTGCATTTTGTGTTTCATTTAATCATATTTTGTATTTTGTGTGTTTTTGGGTGGGTGGGTTTTAGTTGGTTTTTGTGCAAGTCATATCACGCATCATTCATGAGCATGACGATTGCAGGTACGTTTGATAAATCCGGTAAAACGAGTGTGATTCCGTAAGCTAAAAAGCCAACATATAGTTTCAACAAACAAAATTTCTAAGGCATGATAACTGAAGAAACGGAAGAGAACTTTCTATGAAAACAGGTCTCTCGCGGGGCGCGAGAGGCACAAGCCTACTCGTCGCGGCCCGCGAGAGACCCTTCAACTCCGGAATTACACCTCGTCGCGGGGCGCGAGAGACTTAGCAGTCTCTCTCGCGGCCCGCGAAAGACCCTTAAACTCCGGAATTACACCTCGGTCGTGGGGCGCGAGAGACTTAGTAGTCTCTCTCGCGGCCCGCGAGAGACCATATCTGCACAAAAGAAACCCTAGCCTCCATTTTACACATATTTGCCCACTTTCTTCACCATTTCCCTTACGGTTTCCATCCCAACTTTCACCAAAAATTGCCAATTTTAGCCCGAATTCACTGAAATCTCCCACATTTTCTTCACCACATCAATCCTCACTCACCTTTACGTCATTCCACCCCGTTTTTCCCTTTTTACTTGCATTCCACCGGTGTTTTAAAGTTTCAATTTTTGTGCACTAGTCCTTCAGATCTACAACAAGGTATGCTTTTTTGCAACTTCTATGCTTACATTCTTTATCATATATCTCGTTGTTGCGGTTATTTTGATGTTTGATACTGTGCTAGTTGCTTGTTCGGTTAACTGCGGGTTGGGTTCAACTGGGTTTGACTTGAGTTTTGATAGTGGTAATGGTTACATTTTGTGGGTAGATTACGTACATGCAGGGTGTCTTTAGCGGGTTTGGTGCGGTCCAGCATTGAGTGTGGGGATGAGGGTTGGCTAACTTTGTTACTAAAAATCCAATTTTTAAGATCGTCAACCGTTATTTCTGCCATGACTCCAACTGTTTTATCTATAACTGTACACTCAATGTGGGCTCATGTCTCGGCACTTTGGTTTAATTGAGGATAATTAAAGTGCCGTGAGGGGGGTAGTCCTTTGGTTTTGGATATGTTTTTCAGCGGGTTGGTAACATCTGAATGGTCATACATATAAGATTCGTCTCGCCCGTACTCAATCTCCATTCGGGCGAGATTCGGTTTTATCAAATTAATAATGTTACACTCTTTTCAAATGTATCTTAAATTGTGACATAAATTGTTTATCTGTTGCAGACCATGACCGCGAATGAATGCTATACGGTCATTTGTTTTATGTGGTTGCTTTCTTTCGAAGGTCTTGCTTGTCTTACCTGTGCTTTTTGCAGATGTCAGGAGAGGGTAGCTCAAGCAAGGCTGGAAGGAAGAGAAGGGGACCAACGCCTCATCAGAGAGGTGACCCCGCCGATGCGCCACAACAACCTTCATACTTCGGCAGACGCAGAATTAGATATCAGGGAGAAGGTGTTCCCCACGGGCAAAGTACGCGAATCATGGACAGTCCTGTTTTACAGTTCTATCTAGACTCCCACGAGTGGGAGAGGCTTTCAAATCTGGTCACTTGTGAGTTGCTACCTTACAGGAGAATTGATTGGGATTTGATGGATAATTTAGGTCAGAGGGGTCGGATTAAACAACTAAAAGGGGATAAGTTTCGAAGGGTGCTAGACTACGGAGCGAGACAATACAAGGAGATCACTTATGAGCTTCACTCCACATTCGAATTCCAACAGGGGAAGTTCAACGAGAATGATGCGGTCTCGTTTGCCTTGGGGAGGCAAGTTTTTGAGATGACAATCCCACAGTTTGTGGTGGCCTCGCAAATATACTCAGACGAGGAGGTTCAGTCACCGGACTTCGCCACGAGCCTGCAGGGGGTCTTCAAAAGGAGGCACCCCCATAGTGTCAAGACAGACGAGCTCGCCAGATTTTGAGGTACATCTCTTCTGCCCCGTACTCAAACAACATGGTGGCGAGTGATATTACTGATCCGATTCATCGGTTTCTCCATAAGATTCTTGCCGCTACGCTGGTTGGGAGAGGACAGTGGGACAATAAGGTCAACCAGGTGAGTTTATTTTGTTTGATGTGTATGGTAGAGGGACGGCTGACAAACCTGGCCACAATATTTGCATGGTCGATGAAGCGATTGTGGAGGGGGGGTGCAGAGCAAGGGTTTATTGCGGGCCCTTAATTACGTGCTTGGCCGAGAGCCTAGGGGTGTTCGACAGATACCCGTAGGACAGAATGAGAGAAGGCCCCGCCCCCTGTGTCATGAGCATTAGAGATCTCCAGGCTGCCGGAATTCTTACAACCCAAAAGCCTGTTAGCTAGATACCAGCCCGCCAGGGACCTCATGTGCAACCGCCTCCCGGATCCGAAGCTGCATCTTCTATGCAAGCGGGCATCCCTACTCGATATTAGCGGCCAGTTACCCGCCAGGAACTGCCATGACGACAATATCCTCTTCGGGAGCCTCGCCCGGACCCACTGAACTTAAATTCTCTTTATGAAAGGATGGAGACTGGGTTCGGGGATTTGCGAGGTTATGTAGGCCAGCAGTTTGGCGGGGTTCGCCAGACCATGTTAGAGAGTAGACGAATGCATGAGGCTAGCCAGAGGAGGCTAGCAGATGGGATGTGATACATGATGCAGAATCTAAATATGGGAATCCCGTCTTACATTCAGCAGCCAGGCGGTCAAGCAGGTTCTAGCCAATTTGCGGGGTGGGGGACGTGCAGCCATACCAGGTATTTGAGGCGTCTGAAGAGGAATGATTGAAGCAGCCGAAGATCTTTATCTTTATTTTTCTTTTCTGCTGTTTTCATTTATTAATGGTCTGTACTTCTAAACAATTTACTTTGGGGTTGGTGTTGGTTGGTTTGGGTATGTGTTGATGAACAAGCTTGCAAAACAATTTATTTATCTTGCTTTATTATTATTATATTTTGTAAGTGCATGATGCTAGGTCGGTGTTATATGATGTTCTGTTCGCATGAGAGCTTGGAGAGTAGTACATTAAGTGCGTTCGGTTTGGAGAGCACGAGTGGTTTGACTGGCACATCGACAGTCTTGCACTACCAGCTAAGTCGCCCCCTTTTTTGTATTATATTTTTCTTTCTTTATTTGGTTTGGTCTTATTTTGAGTAGTAGTTGTCTCGTCCTTGCATTGGGGACAATGAAAAAATTAAAGTGTGGGGATGGGATATTAGAGTAGTGTAGTAGTTTAAAAAAAATCCGAAAATGTCTTTTGAAAAAGAAGTTTGCATGAATTTAAACGGAAAATGATAGAAAAATTGAATTTTTATTTGGTTTCAAATAATAATAATATGAGAAATAAAAGGGTGAGTTTGTGTCTAACTTGGGATATGTGAGTAGGCTCTATTCGGTTCTTACTTTCTTTGAACTTAATACACCTTAATTGTCGTTCTACTAGTGGGTACTCATCTAGGAGAAATGGGAAACTGAAACTGCCAAAAATAGTATAAGGAATACCGTTATAAGTTAAAATATCTAGAATTTTTAATCATGTAAAAAGAAGAAAGAAAAAAATAGAAAAACGAGCTTGATTGAAAAGTAGACGAGGCCTATGGAATCTCCCTCGGGGATGGTGACTCTGATCGAGAATCCCTCTAGGATTAGTTGAAATTTTAAGTATCGAAGCCCACGTTGTCGCTCTCGGGGATGGTGACTCTGGTTAAGACAGCCTCTAGGTTAGATATGCAAAAAGAAATCAAAATGCTCAAATGAAAAAAAAGAGAGAAAAAGAAAATTGCTTGATTTTAAATTCTTTTTATTTTGGTATAAAACGGTTAGGAAAGGGTTTAAACAATTCGTTCCTTTTGTTTCATAAGCTTGAGGTGGGATTAGGGATACTGTGGACTCTAGTGTGAGACCCTAGGTGGATTGACCGCACTTAAATTAAATTTACATGATAAGAGGGTTGAACCGAATTTTGAGTTTAAGTGGATCCAATACTTGCAATCGCGGTTAACATAAATCTTATTCCCTAATGAAAATAATTGTAATTTTTGAAATCGAGTAATTGTTTGGTTGTGATTCCGTTTATGCACAATTCTTTTTTAAGGGCGAAAAGAGCAAGCGTGGGGATATTGATGTATTAAATAATACATCCATTTATTTGTAGAGTTTGTATAATTTTAGCGGTTTTTGTTTCGGTTTGTCAAGAATTTATCTACTTTTAATCCAAACGCGTTTTATAGGTCTTGGTTCGTGAAAACGGTTGGAAGGATGGGAAAAATGAGCGAAAATGGTGGAACAGCAGGCTCTGATACCAATTGTAAGTCCCGTGAAACGGATCAAACAGGTATCGCTATCCTAATAAATTGCAGAAATAATGATCAGGATGAAGAACAACTTGAATAACTGAATAAATTAACTTTCATACACTAGAGGATGTAGATACAAGTTTTGTAATCAACTCTCTAACCCCTAACAAGTGCCCTAACCCCTCTATTTATAGACATGACAAAGCCCAAATATACAACCCTAGGCCCACTTGGCACTAGGAAGCCCAAACTACCCAAAAGTACCCAAAAGCCAAAACACAATATAAATAAATAAACCTTTAAGCTCCAAGCCCAACTAAATACAGGCTCCGGGTAATGCTGTTTGAAGAAGTTTTTGAAGTTTATTGATGTTGTTTGGATCGATTTCTGTCATTCAGGATCATTGTTCATCGACAAAGGGTACTGTTCCGAAGAAGTCGAAAAAGCTTTGCAGATTTCGGATGCGACACTCTTCCAGATCCCGAAGAACACGAAGAAGGTCTTCATAATTCGATTTGATACTGTTCCGGATTCCGAAGAACACGAAGGAGATTGTCTATTCCGGATTGATCCCGGACTGTTGCTTTATTCCGGATTGTGATCCGAGTTACTGTTGCTGATTTTGAATTCCTTGAATTCGGTTACATAAAAGGCGGAGACACTGTTACGGAATGGTTACTGTTTCGGATTTTTAGAAGATAAATCAGGCGTTTCGGATTTTTTGTTCCGGATTCTTGATTTCGGATTTCATTTCAGAGGTGTTCATTCCGGATCTGCTTTTCGGATTTCTTTTTTGGATTTCTTCTTGGATTTCGTATTGGATTCTTAAATCCGGATTCTTCATTCCGGATTCCTAATTCCGGATTGCTTATTTCGGACATTTCATTCGGTTTGACCATCGTTGACTTCCGAATTGCCATTTCGGAAAAATATTCCGGGATGACCATATAGACTGCAGATATGACTGTTTCGGATTGGGCACTGTTCATTTAAATCACTTAAATTAATTAATCCTTGGTAAATTTTAATTAATTTAATGGCGGATTCATGACCGCACAGGACCTGTCCAATGCCACACTAGCAGCCCTGCAATCCCAAACTTTGGCCCTCCACCAAGAGCTGGGTCAGGTGATCGGCCACCAAAGTGCCGCGTTTGTTATACGGTGATGAATATTATGAGTGGAAGCTCCGCTTCGAACAGTATTGCAAGGCAAAGGAGCCCGGCGTGTGGAGATGCATCATGAATGGTCCAAGAACCATAGTGTATAGCACAGAGCAAGATCCCGAAACAAAAATTCCCAAGCCTATGCACTTATGGACTCTAGAGGACGTAAAAATCATAGAGGACGATGATAAGGCTTCTGCAACACTAACCATGGCTCTAGGACCCGATATCTCTATCGCTGTCAGAAATTGTAAAAATGCTAAAGAGGTTTGGAGTGAGTTGCAAAATCTATTCGAAGGGAACGCTGACATGAAAGCAAGTAGGGTGAACCAACTGAATCAGCAATTCAGCTCGTTCAATCACATATATGGGGAAACCATCGAGAACCAGATACGCCGCTATGTCAAACTGGTTTCCCAGATGATTTCAGCTAAAATCACCCTCACCAATAGCGCCATGAACCGATAGTTGTTGAATTCACTGCCTAAAAGTTGGGATGTAGACGTGGGCATGATCAAAAAGACAACGAACCTGAACGACGTCACCCTCACTGAGATGATAGCTACTATCAAATCATGTGAAATTGATAACAAACAAAGGGAGATCAATCATCAGAGTAGTCTGATGGCCGTAGGGATGACAGGTCATAACGCAGCGTTAATGTCACAGAATCTAGTCTATAGTCCTCTGCAAGGAACAGCACAAGCACCAGGTGGATCAAATGTGGTGTACAGTCCTGTTGTCACGCCTCAAAACACTCAGTATGTGTATGGGTTTCAATCTCCCAATCCTACGACGGTCTCAGCAGCTCAAGTCCATACACAGTTCCATGCTCAGTATCCTAATGTGGTTTTCAGTCCTGCAACTCCTCAAATCGTGCAACAAGGCGTTATTCCTCAAGAAGGCGCACTTGTCCCTGGCTCTGCACAACCCATGCCCAACTCTGCTTTTATCACTAAGGAGAATGAAGAGAAGCTGGCAATTGCTACATCAATGATCAAGAGCTTGAACGCATTCCTGGCAGGCGATCTGACCCCTCCATCTATTCTGCCAACAGAAGTTGATCAAATCATGGAGGAAGACTTGGATGAGATCGATGTCTCCTGAAACTTAGCAATGGCTGCTTTTCGGGTCAACAAATTTCAGAAAAAATATGGAAGGTAACCTCTGTCCAACCTGAAGACTGGTCTCACAAAGGACAAACTCAGGTGCTACCGATGTCATGAACCAGGGCATTTTGTTAGGGAATGCAAGAAGCCACCATCAGGGTATGTATCATCCAGGGTCGCCGACATACAGAGCAGTGATAGATAGCAGGTTCCCGTCTCTCCTTCTAAGTCAACTACGAGTCCATCTGGCAGCTCAGGCGGGAAGTCCACATCACTTGTGGCCCAACAGCATGAGGGCTTCAACTGGGAAGATGTTGCAGCTCAAATGGAAACCTTGAATCTATCTAAGAACTGCAACCACTGCATGATGGCGCAGATTACTGAGACACTCGATCTTTCGGAAACGGTAAATCGAATACTTTGTTCTGATAGTTGTCGTTTTAAATTATCCCAAATGCGCGCCCACAACTCAACTCTTGTGGCCGAGTATCAACAAGCTGCGTCACAGAACATCGCCCTTAAACATAAGAACAAGCTTCTTATGGAGAAGGTCGAAGCACAGAAACAAGATGTGGCTCAGCTAAAGCTAGACTTGAACCAACAAGAATGTTGGGTCTACGACTACAAGCTAAATTAGCTGAAAAGGACGTAGAACTTCAAGCAGCCTTAGCCAAGCTGAATTCCTTGACATGGAAGCTTCATGAAAATGAAATAAATATTAAGAAATTTGAAACTTCCAGCAAATTAGTCAAGGACTTATGTGACCTCCAGCTTAATTATCAAAAGAATTTCACTAAGGGTCTTGGGTACAATAGGGCACCTCCACCATATAATCATAACTACACTAGAATGCCTGAAACTGAGGAAGAAATTGAATATGCTGAAAAAATAATGTATGGTAAACCGTCAGATTATTTATCTAAATCATGGACGCCCTATTATCCTAAGTTCTCCAAACCCACTGAACTCAAGAAGGATGTTGTGTTTGTGGCTTCTACATCACCTCCTAGTGAAACTAGTAATCATCCATATGAGGTTATGGTGGAATTGGAGACAGAAGTGCCTAAGGCAGAACCCTCCTCTACAACACCTAATGAAAAGGAATCTTCTGATGCTCAAACTAAATTTGTGAATGATACTAATGTGTCTAATTCATGTGCAGAAGAAATTTTTGTTGAGGACATCACACAGGATGATGAGGAAGAATGTCTGAATAAACATTCAGACAATTCAGCTAATGATTATGCTTTTTATAAACCTGCCTTTGACATTTTAAATCACTTTCTTGCTGAACAATTTACATGCTCAAACTGTGTTGGTTGTGTTGAACATTTAGACAGTTTAAATTCTGATACTGATGTTTTGAATGATGATAATCGCGATAACAATTTTTGTGATGAGAAAATGAATTTAGCTGCAGGATCTACATCAACAGATGACTCGGCCTCATCAGCTTCAGCTGAGGATACCATATGTTCATCTTCAGCTGAGGATACCGAGTGTTCATCTTCAGCTGAGGATGCCGAAAGTTCATCTTCAGCAGAGGATATCAAATGTTCACCTTCAGAGGCCGCATCTTTTGATGCATTTCATAGGAATGACAGTGTCAACGATGACCAACCACTATTTCTGTCAATGTTGATGGTGACATTATTCTAGAAGATTTGGGCGACTCAATACAAGGGACTGATTCAGAAATGAAAGCAGATGAGCACCAATCTAAATTTGATTCAAATGCAACCTTTAAATCTGATAGTAAATCGAAATCTAAAATTTCACTAACTTGCGAGGTTCCATCATCATCTGCTAAAATTTCTGATGTTCCTGTAGAGTCACTCGTGTCATCTACAGAATCTGTCTCAAAGTGTGATCTGAAGAATAAGCCTAAAAAGAAAAGAACACGTAGATCTAAAAAGAAGAAAACCCAAGAATCGTCTTCAAACAATACAAAGGCAACCGCTGAGTCCTCTCGTCAAACTGAGGAATTAACTCAGCAGTCGCCCGTTTCATCTTTTTTGAAACAATCTTCATGTTCTAAATCCGATACTTCAAATCAAAAATCTAACAAGTGTGCTGATGGTTGTGCGCAGGACACCGCCAAGCCAAACACCGTGCAACAGCCGTCAGTAAACGCCAGCAGGAAATTGACCGACAAATTGCCCAGAATTTCCCAAGCTGAACGGACTGTTTTCTTCCATAAGAGGCAGACCTGTTTCAACTGTGGATCTCCCGGGCACATTGCTCGAAACTGTCAAAGGCCCATTACCTCTTTCCATACTTTGTACTCCAGACATCAGAAGGCTATGCCTAATCGCCAATATAAGGTTCGATTTGTGGCTAAGTCTTCTAATCAAAATTGGAACTTGGCCAAGAAACAAAATGTTAACCCCTTGAGACCTTCGGTTTCCAAGAATCCGTCTAGCACTCCTAGGAATGTGCAGAGGTCTGGTTTGGTGACCTGGAGGCCTAAGTCAGTGGCCAAGGCTCAGTCTCTTAACCCCTTGTCTAGTAAATCAAAAGCATCATCCACCTCATCCTCAATTAATTTGATCTTTCGTGAGGTTACTTATGTTGATGCAAAAGGCAAACCCATATCTTCTATGGCCTGGGTTCCCGATTCTAACTAAACCTGTTGAAATGTGCAGGAACAGCTTTGGCGCGCCCTTGTTCAATTATGTTATATTGATAGCGGTTGTTCCAGGCACATGACATGAGACATCTCGCAGTTGAATGACATTCAGTTTTTCGATGGCGGGTTTGTTTCCTTCGCAGGTGCAGAAACCGGGAAAATCATGATGAGAGGAACTGTTTGCAATGGAACCCTGAGTTTTAAAAATGTCAACTATGTACCAGAATTGAAGCACAGTATGTTGAGTGTGTCTCAACTCTGCGACAATCATCTGGATGTTCTCTTCACAAAGGAAGGATGCTATATGCTCAAACCAGTATTTAATCATTCCAGATGATTGGATTCTTCTGAAAGCTGCAAGAAAAGGAAACGCCTACGTCATTGATGTGAACCAGGCTCCTTCTGACAAGCTCACATGCCTTTTTTCTTCGACAGCCGAACATGACGCCATGCTATGGCATTGCAGACTGGGTCACATCAACAGAATTTAAATCGTCTCACTAAAGGTGGTTTGGTCAGAGATCTACCAGTTCGTGACTTCTTGCAGATCAAAAAATGTGAATCATGTGCTCGTGGGAAGCAACACCGTCAGCCACATAAAACCAAAGCCGTACCCTCCACTTCTCAGGTATTAGAACTTCTCCATATGGACCTCTTCGGTCCAACAGACATTCGCAGCATTGGAGGGAAGGCTTACTGTCTGGTTATCATTGATGACTACTCTCGATTCACCTGGGTTTTCTTTCTTACACATAAAAGTGAAACCGCAGAGATAGTGAAACAATTTGTCACGCTTATGGAAAACCAGACAGATTCAAAGGTTAAGGCTATTCGGTGTGACAATGGGACAGAGTTTAAGAATCTTACCTTAAACTCTTTCTACTCCTCCAAGGGAATTGACAGGCAGTTCAGTGCAGCCAGAACCCCATAGCAAAACGGAGTTGTTGAACGTAAAAATCACACACTCATCGAGGCGGCATAAACTATGCTTGTTGAATCCGGGCCTCTCATCTTCTTGGCCGAAGCAATCAACACTGCATGCTACATTCAGAATCATACCCTGATCAACAAACGCCACATGAAGACTCCATACGAAGTGGTTGAGGGTCGCAAACCTTCAGTCAAGCATTTTGCAAATTTGGATGTCCTTGTGTACTCCTGCTCATGGATGCTAAAGGAAAGTTCAAAGCACGTGGAGATCCTTGTATTTTCGTTGGTTATTCTAAAAATACGACGTATCGCGTTTATACAATATCAAGAAGATGGTGGTTGAAACCTACAATGTGGGTTGGCTGGAGGAAAATCCCAAGGACAAACGCATTGGTCCTGATTGGTTGTCTGACTACTCTACCTTATTTAATCATTTTGATGTGTCTTCTAATATGTCTACAGTAGATAGTTCGACATCTTCCCCTCCAACGGTGCCCATTCCTTCTGACGATGACGCTGATGTTGCCGCACTAAATGACACACTAAAGCAGCTAAGTGTAGATCCTCCTTGATTCAATGACATTGTCTCGCCATCCTCCACAGCTTCACCATATCAAGCATCATCTATCTCTTCGCTTGTCCAGCCTAATCTTACTGAGGATGTGGTTTCTCCTCCAGACCCACCTACGGTAGATAACGGATTTCCTCCTGATGTTTTTAGGCTCCTCCTTGTTTCCCGAGCCTACTCCCCTCGATTGTGCGGTGGATTCTCTACCTCACACCTCTACAGGTGCCTCAGTTGAGGGGGAGGCATCTGGCGTTTCTTCAGCTGGTGTCACCAACTTGCCAACCGATGTTTTGGTTCCTGCTGCACCAATACCACAATGTTTACAGCGTGATCATCCCATTGAGAATATCATTGGTCCTGTAAACACCGCTGTTCGCACACGCAGTCAATCTGGGGATATCAATACATGTCTTTATTCTTGCTTTATTTCCCAAATTGAACCTAAAAGTATTGACGTTCCCTTGCAGGAGCCAAGCTGGGTGGATGCCATGCACGAAGAACTCAATCAATTTGAAAAACTTGGCGTTTGGCAACTGGTGAAACTACCTCAAGGAAAACGCGCTCTTGGAACTCGCTGGGTCTTCTGCAACAAGCAGGATGACACTGGAGTTATTGTTCGAAATAAGGCTAGATTGGTGGTCCAAGGGTTTCGATAGATTGAAGGACTGGATTATGATGAGGTATATGCACCTGTCGCGCGTTTGGAAGCTATACGTATCTTCTTGGCATACGCATCTTATATGGACTTTACTGTCTATCAAATGGATGTCAAGACTGCGTTTCTATACGGCAAGGTGAAAGAGGAAATTTACGTGGCACAACCACCGGGCTTTACTAATCCTAACAAGCCAGATTATGCTTATAAATTAGACAAAGCGTTGTACGGGCTGCATCAAGCACCTCGCGCATGGTACGCTACTCTTACGGAGCATCTGCTTGCTCATGACTACACACGTGGAACTATTGACCAAACTTTGTTTATCAAACGCGTTGATAAGGACATTATTCTCGTCCAAATCTACGTTGATGATATTATTTTTGGTTACACCAATGATGGTTTGTGCCGTGAGTTCGAAGAAATCATGAAGAAGAAATTTGAGATGAGTTCATTGGGAGAGATGACCATGTTTTTAGGACTTCAATTTTGTCAGAGCCCTCAGGGTATACTCATTCATCAAAGAAAATACGTACACAACGTTCTTGCCAAATTCAAGCTTACAGATTCCAAGCCTATGGCTTCACCTATAGCGGAACAGCCTCTGTTAAATGAAGATGCTGACGGAACGCCTGTTAACCCTACCATGTATCGCTCTATGATTGGATCACTCATGTATCTCACTGCTAGTCGACAAGATATCATGTTTGCCGTCTGCCAGTGTGCTCGTTATCAGGCTACTCCTAAAATTTCTCATTTACATGATGTTCAACGAATTTTTAGGTACCTCAAAGGGGCTCCATCTTTGGGCCTCTAATATCCTAAAAATTCTGAATTTGAATTGTTTGCTTTCTCTGACAGTAATCTAGGAGGTACAGATAGGGACATGTGCTCAACATCGGCTGGTTGCCAATTTCTGGGAGATCGCCTCATTTACTGGCAATGCAAGAAGCAGCAGACGGTTTCGCTTTCCACTGCAGAGGCAGAATATGTCGCAGCACCTGCTTGCTGCTCCCAGGTTTTATGGATGCAACATCAGCTTGCGGATTACGGTTTGGCTTATCTAAACACCACCATTTATTGTGATAATGATGCCGCAATCCAAATAGTTAAAAACCCTGTTTTCCACTCCAAAACCAAGCACATTAACATTAAAGTTCATTTTATACGTGATTGCTATGAAAAGGGCCTCGTAAAGCTTGAGCAAATCCACACTAATGCAAATGTGGCGGATTTGTTTACGAAACCCGTTAGCAATGCACGTTTTCAAGTGGTTGTGGATCTTCTCAAAATGATTCAGTTTTCTTCCTAAGCATCTACTATCTTCGTATTTATTTACTGTTTTTTTCTTTTCTTTTCGTTGTGTCATAAATTTGTTCATATCCCTATGCACAAATTTAGGGGGAGAAAAATTTCAAGTTAAAAAAACAAAAAAAATATATATATATTTTTGCAATGATAAGGAAATGAAATGAATATTCGTGATAAAATGTTTGACTACACATGTAAGGTATTGAAGCGGAAAAATTTGTATGGAAAGTGATGTGTCGGTAGGTCTAAAACTCAACCGGATGGGAAAAGTCAAATGATATAAACATTACGAACTTTGTACTCAGTGGGTCACTTACTATAGGCATATGATTTTATGGTCTTAAATCTTGCGTTGATAGATAGCCAACATCTGAGGTTTCGGGTCTTTATGCTGCTGAGTCATCCGGGGATATCTTGACTGCCCTTCTGTTGCATCCAGATTATATGCAGACCTAGGCACAGTCAGTATATCTTTATAAAAGAGCCAAAATGCAAATGCCAAAACCTAAAAGAACAAAAGTTTCTTTTTAAGTTCTTAGGTACCTCATAAGGTATTTGCCTAACCTTCATCAGTCACTACTGGTCTCTCTGCTGTACGGAAGTACTGACCTGTTCACCAATAGCCTGACGTTGTAAACAAAGGATGACCTTGGTATACTCACCTGCTACGATGAACCGTTGTGCTTACCTTGATCGCGGGGGTATGTCATGGTATGGGACACACAAGTATCTTAGTATAAAATTACCTTAAGCATATCGTAAAGTCTAATCTACAAGGGTCGAGTTTTGGATTTAAGTGGACAAGTATACTGACAATTGCTTAGACCAACCAAACCTGCTCATATTGAAAAATGTTCTTTGGTCAGCGTTTGAAACGATTTGATCCCTTAGCAATGCTGTGTTAGTTGTTTATGTTTGTTTCAATAAGTTCTCCTTGGGATGGTTGGATGCTTGGCTAGTTTACTTGATGAATTTTGGTGGGATGGTTTTCTTTCAAGAGATATTGGACTGGCCCAGTGAGCTTTGGGATTTGAGCCAGCCTGATGAAATTGGTTTTAAGTCTAAAAATCAAAATTAAGGTTACTGTTCCGAATTGGGCTCAATTGGGCCAGGGATTACTGTTCCAGATTGGACCTGTCTGGAATGGCCCATTTAAGTCATTTTGAACAGGCCTAATGTGTTACTGTTCCGAATTGGGCCTGTCACAAGCCCAATCCGGACTCAAATATAAGGCCCAAGCCCATTTTGGAAAACTATATTGTCATCTCTGTTCTCATTTTGGATTATTCAAAATCCGAGTTACTGTTATTCTCTCTGATTCTCTCTCGAACTGCATATATCGGACTACCTATTTCGGATCAGGTACATATACATTCCGGATTGATCTTCAAAGAATTAGCTTTTCGGATTGATAATTCTGCTCATTCCGGATGGATATTCATCCGAAATGATGAACTCGAATCTCATTTCGGATTAATCTTCATCCTGGATGCATATTTATCCAGAATACATAATCCGGATTGATAAGAGTGTTCTAGATTCATTCTACGTTTAGACCTTTTGAATTGTTGAACCCCTTAACTAAGTTTGGACATTTTTGAGTTGTTGAACCCCTTAACTAATTTGAACTGGCTTTAATTTGAACTTTGACCTCTGTTGACCTATCCAGTTAGTGTTAACTCTGTTAATTCAGTTAACTCAGTTAACTTGGTTAACTCAGTTATATCAGTTTACCCAGTTTGCTTCTGGTAGTTGATTTTTAACTCGGTTAATTTTTGACAGACATGGTGGAGGAAGCTTTCGATGCTGTGATGCTGGTAGAAGAACAGTTCCACAATCAGGCTGGATACCTTTCAGATCCACCGGCTGAGTATTTTAAGGAGTTTCAGTCAATAATTGTGTGGCTTAACAGTTGTCGGATTGCCTATGCTCTTCGTGCAAATCCTGTGATCTATAGAGATTTGGTTCATTCGTTTTGGAAGAGAGCGTGGATACAACCAAGAGGTGAAGATGGCAGACCGTTCATACGATCACAGATTCAGGGAAAGGAGATTGTAGTTAATGAGGCTTGTGTGAGGGAAGTGTTGCAGCTAACAGATACTTACGGTGATTCAACCACGTATGTCAAGAAAAAAGGTGTTACCGGTACTGATGGAGATGAGCTACGAAGGTTCTTATCTGCCATTGCTAAAGAAGATGTTTCCGGCGTATTGGAGATTACTTATACACATGTTTATGCAATGTGTGTCGGAGAATAAAGGCGGATTGGATCAGCCTAATCAGGCGCAGACTTCGGCGATTGTTTCATTGGTTATGGACTAGAAATATAACTACCCTAGTTATATTTTCGAAAACATAAGGAAGATATTAGAGCAGTCCAAGAAACGGATGTTTCTGTTGTATCCACGGTTTATCCAACTGATTCTCGACGCTCGTTACCCCGACTTAGCTAAGGATGCTACAGACTCGAATTTATTGAATATGAAGCCAATGGGGCCTACCATTTTTGCAACTATGAGGAAGAACCGGTCTTCTTCGAAGACGGTATTTGTAGGTAGGTTCCCTCTGAAGAAGTTTGGCAAGTTTATTGAAGTTGTAGGTCTGCATGCTCCTTCACCTCCTCCTCCTCCGCCGGTAAATGCGATTGTAGGCAAGGAACACGATATACCGGTGAAGGAAAAAGAGATAGAGTCGAGGATTTGGTTGAAGATGATGTTGGACAAGCTTTTCTGGATGATCTGGATGCCTTCAATGCTACATTAACTCATGTTCTTCCAGAATTATCATCTGAGAATCTAGCTGCTCTGATTGCTCAACTGAAGGACATCCAAGAGAAACAAGGTGATCCTCCACTTGAGATTCCGTCTGTTGTTGCTACTACTGTTCAGCCTGAGATGAAGATGACGAAGATGAAGAAGATGAAGTTCCATTGATCAAGAGACGCAGAATTGAGTCGAGCATTTCAGTGAGTACATTCGAGGCTCTAGTTGCTGTTACAGTTGCTACTTCTGAGTTGATTACATCTACTGTTGTCGAGAGCACTGCTACTGAGGTTATTGTTATAGAATCGGTTGCTTGTACTTTGATGGTTGATAAGCCTATTGTTTCTACACAGCCCACAGTTCCTGTCATTACACAGTCTACAGTGGTATCAATTCCTGCTGCTACAACATTACAAATGACAGAATTTGGAGGCAGTTCATCAGGTGCAGGAGGTTCAGAAGCGGGTGGTAGTGGTGCTGGTTATTCTGATGATATTGCTGATGATTATATACGCAGATCTGAGAAGTGGGCATTTGAGGTTGGGGGTTTAGACAGTGATGATGATGATATGAGGTAGATGTTGTTGAGTTAAAGAAACGGGTTGTTGTACTGGAACAGGAGGCCATGTTAAAGGATGCACAGATTGCCTCTCTGCAGAATCGTTTAGATGTTCGAGATCAAACAATCGAACAACTACAGGGAGATGTGACTATGCTGATGACTATTGTTTTTATTTGAGGGGCAAGTTAGAGAACAAGTTTGGCAGAGAGTTTAGCGATCCGACCGACGATCCTATGAATGTTGAATGTCATCGTGCGGCACAGTAACGAATGGCTGAGGAAACAGAAGAGCAGAGGTTGGCAGCCGAGCAATTAGCAGTCGAACGTCAAGCCGGTATTGATGATTACTTGAAGGATATGCGCAAGAAGTTCACTGCGAGTCAGAAACGCGCTACAGATCCGAGGAAAAAGAAGCAGATGGTATTGATGAAGAATGTGAACGTGAATCCTATGGATGAAAACTTTCAGCTGAAAGATCCTACGAATTAGTCAGATCGATACGTCATGGAGTTGGGTTCGAGCTATTATAGCAAGGTGGGTAACAAGTCTAAAGTGTTGAGTTGGATGTATGACCATATCAAGAATATGTGGATCATTGTACGCCAAGATGGAACAAGAGAATATTATTCAAAAGAATCACAGTTTGAGACTTGGACGAAAGTCACACTGACAGATTTGTTAAGAGCTCCGTACACTGACGACAATACGACAGAGCGTGGACCGGGTTGCAGGTTCTTTAAAAGGCTTGAACGGGAGGTCAGGACGGGATTTAAGAGTATGAAGAACGCACAACCGTATCTGAGAGCAGCCAAAGGAGTTTGTGATGCACACACAGGCAAACGGTTTAAATCTGTAATGTGGCCTCCTACGGATAAAGTTGGTGATTCCAGTTGCTCCTACCTTTCCAAGAGGAATTTTGATGAATTTTAACTTCTGGTTATACGATCCAAAGGTCGGAAGTGTTGCGATAGTGATGAAAGAGAAGGCCTCCAGGGTGAAAGATGTTGTGGATTTGGTCCGCTTCCATGATGAAGATTTACAAGTTTTAGCTTCTCATCAGATACGTACTGCTGAACTATATGAGGCGTGTGCCAACGACTGCACAGCTGCAGTTGCAGGAATTGTTGCTGGACGTTTGGGAGTGGAGGCGGTGCCGAAGGATAAATGAAGAAACCTAGGGGGAGATTGTTGGGCTTGGAGCTTAAAGGTTTGTTCATTTATATTGTTTTTTGGGATTTTGGGTTACTTTTGGGTAGTTTAGGCTTCCTAGTGCCAAGTTGGCCTAGGGTTGTATATTGGGGCTTTGTCATATCTATAAATAGAGGGGTTAAGGCACTTGTTAGGGGTTAGAGACTTGATTACAAAACTTGTATCTGACATCCTCTGGTGTATGCAAGTTATTATATTCAAGTTATTCAAGTTGTTCTTCGTCCTGATCATTATTTTCGCAATTAATTAGGATAGCGATACCTGTTTGATCCGTTTCACGGGACTTACAGAAAATGGTGAAAACAACCGAGCCGGGACATGAGTGGGTTGGAACGAGAAAACGAAACGCAAAACAGGAATTTCAACCCAGTCGCGGGGCGCGACCGGCACACCTAGACTCTCTCGCGGCCCGCGAGAGAGTAATAGTTATCTGTCGGATCTTAACTCGGTCGTGGGGCGCGACGGATTTAGCCCAACTCTCTCACGGCCCGCGAGAGAGCCTTTTATCCAGAAAGTTTTGAGACCAGAGAAAGATTGGGACTTGGTTGTTTTAAAAAGACTTATAATCATAGTTGAACTCATATTGGAACAATTTTGGACGAACTAGGGCATAATTGGAGCACTTTTCTGTAGATTTAGGGCTAGAAGTAGCGGATCTAAGCTGCAAGGATTGTGGTGGTGATCAAGGGAGTCAAGGCAGGAGTTTATCACGGTTTTATCATACCAATCTTCACCTTTGATTTCCTTGTTTTTGCTTAATCATGATACCTTGTTATAAACTTTGTCTAATTTGCTTTTCAAACATGTTTTTAGGTTGGATCTTATTCAGTTACCTAGGTTTTAGATGATGGATTTTATGAAACTTTAATTTGATTTGATTTAATTTATGGTTTGAATGTTTAATTAGTAAAGATCACAACTTTAATGATCTAGTTTAGAGTATTTGCATGATCTTGCTTGTTTTATGATTGTTTGATTGGTTTGCATGAACTTAGATGGATGTCTTCCATAGAATAGGTTTATGTTACTTTTCGTGTTCTTAGGAATTCTTGAAGTTGTCGGTAAAATTGGCCAATAAAACCGGTGAAACAATTAAATTAACCATAAAATCAAACTTGTCATTATACCTAACTTGTTAATTGAGAAATTACAATTAGTTGGCTAAATTAATTTGGTAAATTGTTAGGTTAGGGTTTTGAGAAATTCGCGAGTCTAATTTCCTTGTCATAATTGAATCAGTTAATCTAAACTAGAAATTAGAGTTGGTATAGGTTAATTATTGAGAGGTAATTAATATTAGACGCTTTACTGATTTAAAAAGATAACTGAAAAGGAATCTTTAGGGCCGATAAACAAATAAAAAGGATAGGTTATTGTAGCTGTCTTCCTGAGAAGGGTCGGGGATCCTGTTTGATAAAACTAGACTTTAATATGTCAAGATCCCGGCAAAAAATTCAACCTGATTAATTGTTATTAAATTGAAGGAGTAGTGGTCTAAAAATCCCGCCTAGGTAACTAGTTCATTATCTCTTGATTAAAATCTAACAAGTCCCTAGAAGTTCATAGTTTGGTCATTCCAATGTAGTAGTTTTAGTTAAATTGATAATTTAGATTTATTAGCAAACCCCCCCCCCTTTAAAATATACATAGTGTGTAATCGAGTCTAAATTAGTGGTCATAGCAATTAGAGAGTCCTGTGGGTTTGATAATCCGGTCTTGCTTAATACTATTCTACAATTGATCGGTCCATTTTCCGGTTAGTAGTTTAGTATAGTTTAGGAGTCTAGAGTATAATTTGAGTTTAGAATTAGGGTAATTTGTTTTGTTTTTAGTTAACTACTTTTAGAACATCACCTCTTCCTTCAATTAGTGCAGCTTATTCTCTTCTTGTTCAAGATGAAAAACAACGAGAAATGTATTCAAATACACCACTTATTTCTGACTCTGTATCCATGAATGCTGCAAATCAAAACACTTATGGCAAATGTGACAATTAAAGAGGGCTTGTTTGTTCCTATTGTAAAAAGAATGGACATACTGCTAACAAGTGCTATAGACTTGTAGGCTTCCCAAAGGATTTCAAATTAACAAAGAACAAAAGATTCTCTGCTAATTTTGATGTGACTGATCAGTATTCACAAGACTCTGCTGGTCCTCTTACACCTACGGTTCCTGGTATATATAGTGAACAACTTACTGAATTGCTGCAACTCTTACAAAGAAATTGTGCTAGGAAATCAGAAAAAGAGGGTTCGAATTCCAACAATAACACAATCAGTCATGCAAATTTCACAGGTATAATGGCTTGTAGCTCTTTCAATTTCAAAACACAATGGATAATTGATACAGTGGCTAGTGACCATATGTGTTATGATGAAAATCTTTTGACTAATCCAGTCACTTTCACTGTCACACCCGATTTTCGATGTAGCGGAAGCGTCGCGAGATGTGGCCAGAGGGGCAATCGTTGCTTTCAACCAAGTAAACGACAATTATAATACGTTGTAAAATATTCATCATACACTTTATTTAACATAAAGTTTACATACGACCTTTTTGTCTTGAAACATACCACAAATTTAACAGCATTGTTTAAAATTTAAACACGAGTTTACAAACATGATAACAAAAGACTGTATGAAATATAACATCTTGACTTCACAACATACGAATATGTTTTTCCCCCAAAGCCGTCCACTAGTTTCCTGTAATATATGTTAGTTTTGAAAACGACGTCAACAAAAATTGTTGAATTCATGTTATAAATTTTCGTATCAAATGAATCTTCAAAAAGATTTGAAATAATAAATTCATTTAGTATAGCTTATTGAAACTTGTAAAATCATTAGTTTGTTGCAAGGACAGTAATCTGTATGCCGAATAAGGTGGCAACCAAACCTTGACGATTTATTGTGTCTGAGGCACTCATTTTAGACACAAAAGCACTCTAATACGATCTGTTATTATTGTCGTAATAGAGTGGGGCTCGCCCAAACCCAATAGATCTATCCCCTTGTTCCTCGGTACTTGTTATTCATTAATGGTCTCAATACTTTATCCTTATCCACATCTGATATAAATATTTTCATTTCCAAGTTATACTAAATGTAACATGTATACATCCCCGCACGTTTAAAAACCAAAAAAACGTTTAAATAAAAGTGGCATGAACTCACAGATTTGCGTTCCGTGCAAATCTCTATTCAATTCTTGATACTTCATTCGTTTCTCGACCTACAAGTGTTCTAATCTATTAGACACTTAGGCTTTCGTTCGTTTTTCGTACAAGTATTTTATCTTGAATTTCATACTTGTATTTGTTGGTTTTTCTTTGTTGGTATATATTATATATATATATATATATATATATATATATATAATATATATATATATTCTAGATTGATTATATATAAAAGTGGGCTTAGCCCATAATTTAAATGTAAAAGTTCAATCAAAAAGTTTATTACATATGGGCCTAAGCCAACTTATTTTTATTTAAATTGGGTCAAGCCCATTTGGTTTGTAAAAGTGGGCCTATTCCAAGTTAAAAATGAAAGAGTGGGCCTAGCTCAAAATATTTTATAGAAATGGATTAGCCCAATTTACTTCTATAAAAGTGGGCTTAGCCCATGTTAATTTTATAAAAGTGCCATGTTAATTTTATAAAAATGGCTTAGCCCAAGTTTGATTTTTATACAAGTGGGCCTAGCCCATATTAATTTATATAAATGGGCTAGTCCATATATTTTTATAAAAATAGGTTTAGCCCAATAAAATTTTATGAAAATGGGCTTAGTCCAAACAATTTGTTTAGTTGGGCTTTATCCAGGTTTTTTAATATTTACTAGTAATTGTTATAACTTATAAAAATTATTTGTAAAAATTACTAGATATAAGTTAAATTTTTGTAAGTCCTAGTAAATATAAAGTGTAACGGTTGATTTGTTCGTTTTGACCGTTATTTTTGCGTCGACCATTCTATTTGTTTCGTCTTTGTCGTTTGTTTCGTTTATCGTATACTTTATTTTGTCCGAATTGTCCAAGTTGTCCGAATTGTCCGATATATTATTTTGTCAAAAATTGATTACTTGTATATTTTTATATTAGATCCTCCATGATCTAAATACATAATATTTATAGAAAAAAATATATGTACACATATTTGGTGATTTCAAAATATATATTTTTTCTAAAAATATATATTTATTTCCTTTTTATTTTAAGAAAAACTTAAGTAATTCTTAAACTTTTTCACCCAAACTTTTGTTTAAACAAGATTAAAGTTCCTAATCACTTTTAAGCACAAATCTTTATTTTAACCACATCTTAATCAAGATTAATTTTTATAAAACTTTTGTCGTAGTTTCCTTAAAATATAAGTTTTCCCATGTTTATATAAACATGTTTTAAATCACTTTTCTAACTCAAATCATCATCAAATCATAAGTATTATACTAATGTATTAACAAAAATATCATGAACTTGTTATAGTTAAAAACTTTCTTAAATGGAAACTTTATTATCACTTTTTAACAAAATTTATAAGTCGTAACTTTTACTTAATAATCTATAAATTGTATGATCATCTTAAAATAATATTATGTTTATTATAATTTTTGTTAATGAATCTTGCTAATCTAAACATGCATGTATTTAGATTATATTTTTATACATAAAAATGCAAGATTCAAGTTTACTAGTTTATAATAATTTCAAAATCATCCATAATCATTAAGAAAACCACATAATTATGTAGTGTTTATAGTTTTATTAGTGTTTTTCAAGTGGGTTTTTAAATATCTTTTAAGATGATCTTGTACATTTTCATGAAACATAAAATATAAGATTAAGTCATGGAACTTACTACTAGCACTTGGCTAGGGATGATCAAAATGATGGTAAAAAAGATGAAGAAGGTGCCTCCTAATCCTTACAAACACCTTAGATCATCCTTGAATCTTCATACAAGCTTGAATTTCTTGAGTATAGATTTTTAAATGTTGAAGGTGAACATGGTGGTGTTTGGCCGATTTTTAGAGTGTAAAAATGGATGTGTTTTAGTGTTTGGAAAATGAAAGTGATTTTGGTTTTGATGTTGTGATTATGTTCTTACACCTCATTATACACCAACAAAGCTCACAATTTGCCAACACATAATAGGAGATTAAGTGACATGGGGGTTTACACCCCATGTAGCCGTGAGCCGTGAGTGGGGGTGGTTTAGTTATTTTTTTTAAAAAAGTTGTAATTTTTTAAAATTTATAAACTTTATTATTTTTATATATAAGTTTTTTATAAAATCTAATGGCCCAACACTTTAAAGTGATGTTGTAATGTGCCAAAATAACTTACTAGTCTTAATGTTTTGTTGTTTGGTTGACAAATTTAGTTCGGATCTTGTACCGGGTAAAATACTGACATATCGTGTTACTTATATAATTTTATATACACAGTAGTTCTAGTACTAATTTTGTTGTCTTGTTTATTAATCTAGCTCTCCAGGCTAATAAATTTGTCATTTTGAGTTCAGTTCTGGTACCGACTTTGTTGTTAGGTTTTTACTAAACAAGTTGTATAACTTTAAACAACGGGATTTATAATACGGGCTTTATATTATTTCTAACACTTGTTATTATTCTTAACTACAAATATTTATTTTTGGGTTTTCAGACATTTGTTGTTTTGTGCTGCGGAATGCTGTATTTTGCTGCAAACTAGGACAATTTGGTGTTTTAAATAAAATTTTCATGGTATAACAGTGCAGACATATCTTATGTCTTATTTTTGTCATATCAAACTGTACCGTAACCAGCACTGATATTTATCCCGTGTTTGCGTCTTTGTCATCCATCTAGGATATGGTTTTATATGTTCGTGAATGTGATGAATTTATTTCATACCAAGCTATGATTTTGTTGATTCCTAGACTTATAAGACTTAAAATCAAAAATTAAGTCATGTTGTGCGGTAAATAGATAGTGTAATAGTTGTTCAAGTTGTACAGAATTACTGGAATTTTGCCAATTGTCACATTCACATCCCATTTACATCGGCCTTCCAAATGGACAAGTCACTTAAATTTGGAACAGTTGTCCTCCATTCAAATCTTTCACTTCATCATGTCTTATATGTCCCACAATTCAAACATAATCTCCTTTCCATTCCTAGATTATGTCATGATACAAAAGGTTTGGTTTATTTTTCTGACACTTCTTATATATTGCAGGCCCCTTCAATGAAGAAGCCACTAGTTCTTGGTGAACTTCTTCATGGGTTGTACCTTCTACATGCTGCATTGCCTTCATTTTCAATAAATAAGTTTGTTTCTTTTGCTCATACATCATGTAATTCTATTGTTACTAGCACTGTATGGCATCATAGACTTGGGCATTTACCTTTTCACAAACTCAAACAATTAAATGTTTTGTCTCGTGAACATCTTGATCACTCTTCACATTGTGAAATTTGTCCAAAAGCAAGGCAACATTGCCTTCCCTTTTCTCATAGTCAAACCACTACATCTCATCTTTTTGAACTTGTTCACATTGATACTTGGGGTCCTTATTGTGTTCCTATTTACAATGGTTTCAAATATTTCTCACTATAGTGGATGATTTTAGTAGGAAAACCTGAACTTATTTGTTATCTACAAAAAGTAATGCATTTATTGCTCTTCAAGGTTTTATTGAAATGGTGAAAACTCAATTTAACACCGACATCAAATGCATCAGATCTGATAATGCTTTTGAGCTTGGTTCAGACAACCAACATCGTGCATATTTTTTTTTGCGTCAAAGTAGTATTCATCAAACAAGTTGTGTTGGTGTTCCCTAACAAAATGGTGTTGTTGAACGCAAACATAAACACCTTTTGGAAACTACTAGAGCATTGCTTTTTCAATCTAAACTTCCACGTAAATTTTGGGGGATTGTGTTTTAACAGCTACTCATCTCATTAATCTTTTTCCTACAAAGCTTCTTGGTGATAAAACTCCTTATGAAATTTTGCTTGGTGAACCACCTTCTTTTACTCATTTGCGATGTTTTGGTTGCTTGTGTTAAGCCTCTTCTCTCAAACATAACAGGGATAAGTTTCAATCTCGTGCTATTCCTTGTCTTTTAATCAGTTATCCTTTTGGCAAGAAAGGGTACAAATTGTACAATATTCACACACATGAAATTTTTGTTTCCAGGGATGTTATTTTTTTTGAAAATTTGTTTCCATCCACTCATGTTTCTGATCCTTCTATCATTTTTCCGCCCATTAATGATTTTTCTTAGTTCCATGATGACATAGCTCATCTTCTCTTTCTTCTGCTACCAATCCTATTTCATCTTCTATTCCTACTTCTATTCCTACTTCTCCTCCTATTCATCACTCATCCAGGACTACTACTGTTCCCCCTTCTTATATGCAATCATGTATGCAATCATACATCTACTCTACCTCATTTTTGTGCTCAAACCATCACCAATATTTATTCTTGTATTCTTTGTTGTTCCTTCTTAGATTTACCCTCCACAACTCAGTGTTTTGCAGCTTCTGTTGAGTTCCTTTCTGAACCAAAATCATATCTTGAAGCTGCCAATCATCCTTCTTGGCAAGAAGCCATCAACAAGGAGTTTGCTGCTCTTGAAGCTAATCACACTTAGGACATTGTTCCTATTCCTCTTAACAAAAAGCCAATCAAATGTAAGTGGGTTTACAAACTCAAATATCATGCTGATGGATTTGTTGAACGATGTAAAGCTAGATTAGTTGTTCGAGGTGATACCCAACAGGAGGGCATTGATTACACTGAAACCTTCTCCCTGGTTATCAAAATGACTACTATTCGTAGTCTCATTGCCATTGCTACCAAGATGAAGTGGGAAATTAACCAGTTAGATGTTAATAACGCTTTTTTACACGGCGATCTCGATGAAGAAATTTATATGGTTTCACCTCCTAGTATGAGTATTCCTTCTACACATTGCCTCAAACTCAAAAAATCTCTTTATGGTTTGAAACAAGCATCCCGTCAATGGTATGGAAAACTTTCCGAGGCTCTTAAATCCGAAGGTTACCTTCGTTCCACCAATGACTAGGGTCTTTATTTTCTAAATATATGGGCAGCTCTGTTGTGTTTGTTGTTGTGTATGTTGATGATATTTTTGTCACTAGGAATCATTCTTCTGAAATTCAACTCAGGGGCGGACCTACCTTATGGAAGGGGTAGCTTCCGCTACCCTTTGGGGTTCCGACGGTAGTGTAAATTTTGGAAAAAATTGATGTTTTTTCAAGTTCGTTACCCTTTTTTTTATAAAACGTTACCCCTACGAAGATTTTCTAGATCCACCACTGATTCAACTTCTCAAGTTCTTTCTTGATCCAACATTTAAAACTAAAGATTTGGGTCAGCTGAATTATTTCCTTGGTATGGAGGTTCTATCTCACCAACATGGAGTTATTATGACCCAGCGAAAATTTGCAACTGATTTGCTTAGCGAATTACCAGTTCACCTTTGCCTGCAAATTGCAATTACATGCCAATCAGGGAACTCCATGTTCTGATCCTTTACAATATCGACGTTTATAGGGAAACTAAACTATCTTACCCACACTAGACCTGATTTGGCTTTCGCAGTCCAGTTTCTTAGTTAATTTATGCAAGATTTCTGTGAACCTCACTAGAATGCAACTTTGCATACTTTGGCGTATGTTCGTGGAACACTCTCTCAAGGTTTATTTTTCAACAATTCATATGATTTTTCTCTACAAGCTCATTGTGATTCTGACTGGGCCACTTGTCCTAACACTCGCTGCTCCGTCACTGGTTTTTATATCTCTCTTGGTGGTAGTCCAATTTCATGGAAATCCAAGAAATAAACAACTATTTTTTTAAGTTCACAAGAGGTTGAATACCAGTCTGTTCGCTGTGTTACAGCTGAGTTGGCTTGGCTAACTAGGATTTTACATGAGTTTACTGTTTGAAATGTAACTCCTATTCCAGTTAAGTGTGACAGCCAGGCTGCAATTCATATTGCAAAATAACCTGTATTCCACGAGAGAACGAAGCACATTGAACTCGATTGTCATTTTGTTCAGGAAAAATTGCAAGATGGTTTGATTACTTTAACACATACTCCTTCTAATCAAATTGCTGACATTCTTACAAAGAGTTTGCTCTCGACACAACATCATGTTCTTTTGTCCAAGTTGGGTGTTCCACAACCTCCCACTTGAGGGGGGGGGGGGCAATGTATCGGTGTTGTATTTATATTTTCAGTTAGTTAGTTAGTTGAAGATGAGAACTAGTTTGTTCAGTCAGTTAGAAAGGTTAGGTTGTTAAATACTTTCTATATATAAGCTGTGACATTGAGTAATGAACAACTTAGAAAATTTTCCCCAAACATCTTCTCTCTCTTATGTCAAACAAGAGTATCTCTGTGAAATAATATGCTATCATGTTCGCTAAAAAGCTTCTTAAGCTTTTGATTAAATTGTGAAAAAAAACAGATTCCTCAATTTGGGTTCGAAGCCGTAAAGTTAAAGAGTGTAGATAAACGTAGCAAGTATGTTTCACGAGAGTTGCAATGTCTGTTTCACGAGAGTTGTAGAGGAAATGGATGTCACAATTGGAGTAGAAGTTGGTTATAGAATCCCTTTTAGAGATTGCAGCAGTGTGAAACCTGTTTTGAAGTAAGCTTTAGAAAACTAATACAAACAAAATGTTCTCAAGTCTCATAGTTTTATCAGTCTTGTAGATACTAATATCAGAAGTGGTCCAGTTGATGCTGTTGGGGGTAGTGTAAATGAGGCCTCTAATAGTTATTTTTTAGGATTATTAGGTGATCTATCAAAACAAAAGACATCATTTTTTATATGCAAGTGTTTCCAAACCTTTTTTATATTCTACTTATGGTTGTTAAATTGGTGATGCCTTTGTCCCTAAAGCTGAACTTGATTGTGAAATTGGTGATGCCCATTTGTTGAAAGTAATTGCTAAAAGGTACTACGGAAGCAACTTGATTGTATTGGTTTCGAAGAAGCTGATGATAAGAAAGTGGAATTTATGACTACAGACTAAATTGGTGGCTTCAGGTTTGATTTGTGGATTCTTTCATGTGCTATTCTTTCTTTAGCCAAAGTAAAGCATCCTAGTTGCATAAAGCTTTTTAGTTCTTATATAGAATTAGGACTGTTTATTCTATTGTAATAGATGCAACTACACTATTTAAATTTCAAAACTAGAGTTTTTAGTATTTCAGTGCATTTGTTGTGTTTACAACACAGATGATTGTTTTTAAGTTTTTTTCACATATCTCTTGTAGTTTACTAAACTTAGAGTAAATTACTTTTTGAGTCCCTGTGTTTTTAGTGGTTTTAATCACTTGCGTGCAAAATCAAAAAATTTTAACTCTCCGAGTCCTTAACCGTTCATTTTATAACGTCTTGAGTTTCTATGTTTTAGTAGTTTTAACCACTTGAGTCCAAAATCAAAATACAAGTTTTAAAAAATTGGACTCAAAACGTTATAAAATGAATGGTTTGGGACTCAGAGCGTAATACTTTTTGATTTTGGATTTAAGTGGTTAAAACCACTAAAACATAGAGACTCAAAAGGTAATTTACTCCTAAACTTATTTTAATTTTACCTCATCAACGTCTCTAAATCTCCAAAATGGTTGCTTAAAGGTTTGCAATAGAGTCCTTTAAACATGTTTTTACATGTGGGTAGGATATGTGCTTTATGAGGAAACAGTTTAAGGTTTGACATGTCCAGATTTTATAAAGTCATTTAATCATATTTATTGTTAGCTTAAAACTCTCTTCTTTGTTGCTATACTATAGTTAGTAATTTTTGAATTCATTCAAGTCTTTAGGATATGTGCAAGTTGTATAAAAATGTTTACTTCAAAAGGTCAATGTCAATGACGGATCTAGAAAAAAAAATCAGGGGTATCCTAATATATTCTCGGGGACATACAATACATAAAATGTAGAAGAAAAGAAAACATTTTGCACTGATGATGTAGTTTGCCGACAAAGTTGAGTAACCCTCAGTACATGTTAGCTCCGTCCCTAGTCAACGTGTGGGTGTGGAGATTCAACATATCTTCAGATATTAAAAACAAAGGTATGTATTGTGAAACTCTTTTTCTATTTGATTTAGAGTAAATTATTGGGTCAGTACAGTTTAGTTAATTTCTAAAAATTAGAATGCCATTGTTTTGAAATTCCAAGGCATGAAAGTGTGGTTCTGAGATAACTGAAAAATCTTTGGTTTGAGGTCTTAATTATTCTATTTTTGCTTTTATTTTTTGTAGTTATAATGAATTTTTGTGAAATCGTTTGACATGTTGCAAGTGGATTGTCAAGAATATATATGTTGACAACAAACTTGATTATTATTTTTTTTCTTAATTTTACTTGTTTCTTTAGACTTATCGAGAAGTAGTCTAACAATTTCTTAATTCTAGACATTAGATTTGAGTAAATTGTAATTGTAACAAATAACTTTTTAGTACAGGAACAAACTATTATGTACGTGAATATCAGTCTTGAAATATATGTTAAAAGAAAAAAGTTTTGTGTTAGATACGTAATACATGGATGAACATTGATATTTAAGATGATGTTTAGGAACTAGAGTGATTAAGCTTGAAAAAAATGCATTGGCAGTACATCAAGCAAAGGTAAGGGACATTAGGCTATTCGGTGTGGGTGACGGGCCTCCCTGGAGGACGACCCGCCACGTAGTATTGGTGTGAGGACGGACCTAAAGGGGATGAACCTAGGAAATGGAGGACGGGGCTAAATATATATATATATATATATGTATTATATATATATGTATGTTATAAGGGGTGTGTGTGTAGAGAAGGAGAGAGACAACATCGTCCCCATCGGCTGCAGGCCGATGCCTGCGACGCCGACGAGCCACCCGGCGCGGTGTTGGGGTGTCGTCGGCCGAAGCCGGGCTTGGGACAGCCCCAACACCGAGTGGCCTTATACCCTGCACAAGTTATAAGAACTTATTCAGTCGTTTTGCATGAGTGAAATGCTAGTTAATTTTACTATTATTGAGCAATACATGAAAGCTTTATTTGGTAGTCCTACAACAAATAGGATGGGCATTTTGGTAGTGGTATCCCGAAAAATGAAAAATACGTGTTCCAAATGGTACTGTATCCATCAAATTTCGGTACTAATCGGTACCCACTTTATGGCTTTTTCGGGATCAATACTTTCGGTTTGGTACTGGTATATGTTAGATATTTTAGTGTAATCGGGATTAACTTGGTGACCAAAGGAAATTATGATGTACATCGAACAAGTTAGGAGGTGCGGGAGTGCACGCTTGCTCGAGTTGTTATAATTCGAAGGGGGCAGCGCTCCCTTTGAACGGGGTCCGGGGGCAGTGCCCCCGGGAGCAGGGCCCCAGGGGCGGCAGCCCCTGGCGGGGTCCAAGTGGCAGTTTAATCAAAATCGTCAAAATTTGCAGATAAAAATTAAGGCGGCAATTTAATCAAAATCGATTTTGAAAATCCAACCGCTAATAACCGTCAATAACTGCCAAGTGGCAGTTATCTACGGTTATCTCCAAAATTCGTGAAGGGGTCGTTTGATCAGACTGGTTCATACGAATTCACACACAAAACGCACACTGTTGTTCATTTTCTCCAAAATCAGAGTTGTATCCGATTGGATTATTCGGTAGAACCGCCGAAATAATTTGATCTGAGAGTGACCACACGCCTCTCTGATCATCCGGATTCTAAAAATTCCCCAACAAAGATCAAATTATTTTCTATGAAGATGGCAAGCGAATCGATGAAGGATATTACAAGCAAGTTCGAAAAACTGGAGAAGTTCGAAGGGCAGGACTTCCGAAGATGGCAGAAGAAGATGCACTTTCTTCTCACAACCCTGAAAGTGGTGTACATGTTGACAACTCCAATCCAAGAGATACTGGAGGAAGGTAATGGAACAAATCAGAAAGCGGTCAAAGTGGGAAAACGACAATTACATCTGTCTTGGTCACATCTTAAATGGTATGTCTGATTCCCTGTTTGATGTTTATCAAAATGTTGAAACTGCGAAGTTACTGTGGGACACACTGGAAGCAAAATCCATGGCAGAAGATTCTTCTAGTAAGAAGTTTCCTGTTAGTAACTTCAATAACTACAAGATGGTTGATTCCAGGCCTGTCATGGAACAATATAATGAACTGTTGCGAATTCTGGGGCAGTATGCCCAACATGACATGAAGATGGATGAATCCATCTCGGTTTCAAGCATCGTTGACAAGTTACCCCCTTTCTAGAGAGATGTGAAACACACTCTGAAACACCAGAAAGGAAAATTAACTTTGGTTGAACTTGGAAGCCATTTCAGAATTGAAGAAGGCTTGAGAGCACAAGAAAACGTCTTGGTAAATGATGAAAAGAAACAGGTTGGAATGTCTGTGAACATAGTTGAGACGGGTGAATCGTCCAAAGGAAACAACAAGTTCAAAGATAAACGAAAGTTTCAAGGAAACAACAATTCGGGTCCAAACAAGAAGCCGAATTTCCCTTGCTGGAAATGTGGTAAAGTTGATCACTTTAAAAGGGACTGTAAATTGATGAAGAATGCCAACAAATCTGGTTTGAAAAACAAGAATGAGGCTGGTTCTAGCGGGGCCAAGGACCTGGGCAAGCAAGGTCAGGATTTAGTACAACTTAATAATTCGGTTTAGAATTATGTATCACTAATTTCTGAAGCATTTTATGTGCAGGATGATGATAGTGCTTAGTGGGTTGATGCGGGTGCAACAAGCCATGTATGCAAGGATCTTCGTTGGTTTAAAGACTTTCAACCAATCAAAGACGGATCTATCATCAAGATGGGGAATGTTGCAACTAAACTAATCAAAGGAATAGGAACCGTGCATCTTGTTTTTACTTCTGGAAAATCGTTACTTTTAAATAATGTTTTGTATGTCCTGGAATTCGAAAGAATCTGTTAAGCGGCATTGTGTTGAATAATTGTGGTTACAAATAAGTGCTAAAAAGTGACAAGTATATCTTGTCAAGACATGGTTATCTTTGTAATGGTATGTTTATGTTTCCTCTACGAATGAATCTGTTTGTGTTGTTTCAACTGATAATGTTAATGACATAGCTTCAACCAGTAATACGAATTGCAGAACTTCAACTAGTAGGAGTAACAACTTGACTGATTCGGAATTATGGCATGCTAGATTAGGACATGTACATTATAAAAGAGTTAAAGAGATGTCTAAAACGAACTTAATTCCACCTATTAACATAAACAATGATAAATCTCATATTTGCAAGGTGAATAAGATAACTAAAAAGCCTTTCATGAAACATGTTCATAGGGAAACTAAAGTGTTAGATTTGATACATAGCGATCTATGTGACTTTCATGCTACACCATCTCTAGGTAATAAAAAGTATGTAGTAACGTTTATAGATGATGCTACTAGATTCTGCTATGTTTATTTGTTGCATGCTAAGGATGAAGCTCTTGAAAAGTTTAAGATCTATAAACAAGAAGTAGAGCTTCATCTGAGTGGGTTGATCAAAACCCTACATACGGACAGAGGTGGTGAGTATTTTGATCCGGTGTATTTCCAATCGACTGGAATAGTACACCATACCACAGCTCCTTACACATCAGAACAAAATGGTGTGGCGGAGAGGAAGAATAGGACTCTAAAGGAAATGGTCAATACCATGTTGTCCTATTCGGGCCTAAGTGAAGGTTTTTGGGGTGAGGCTATGTTGACGGCCTGCTATTTGCTAAATAGGGTTCCAACTAAAAGGAACAAGACCACCCCTTATGAGCTTTGGTATAAAAAACCACCTGAGCTGTATAAACTGAGAGTTTGGGGCTGTAGGGTCGTGGTAAGGCTCAATGACCCTAAGATAAGGAACATAGGGGAAAGAGGTATAGACTGCATTTTAATTGGGTATGCTGAGCATTCCTTTGCTCACAAATTCTATGTTATAAAACCAAATGACTACGTGTCGGTGCATACGGTAATTGAGGCAAGAACTGCAGACTATGATGAAAATAGATTCTCTTCAATACATAGGCCTAGGGACATGGTTTCAAGCTCCAGTAACCCTCAAATGGCTGATCAAGTAGTTGATACTCCTCCCGAACCCAAGAGGAGTAGTAGAGCAAGAAAAGCTAAATCAATTGGTGATGAATTTCAACTATATTTGGTTGAAGGATCTAAAGATGAAGTTAAAATTGAATATCAATATTGTTTCAATATTGTGGAAGATCCTAAAACCTATAGTGAAGCCATTGCATCTCGCGATGTAGCTTTCTGGAAAGAAGCTATAAATGATGAGATGGAATCTATTATGCAGAATAATACTTGGAAATTAACTGACCTACCCCCTGGTTGTAAACCACATGGTTGTAAGTGGATCTTCAAAAAGAAGATGAAAGTAGATGGTTCAATTGATAAGTTTAAAGACTGATTGGTTATTCAAGGCTTTAGACAAAAGGAAGGAATAGACTACTTTGATACATATGCTCCTTTAGTAAGAATATCCACTATAGATTGTTTGGTTGCCTTAGCTGTAATACACAATCTTGTGATTCACCAAATGGATGTGAAAACCGCTTTCTTGAGTGGTGGTTTGGATGAGGAAATATATATGAAACAACCAGAGGGTTTTGTTATGCCTGGCAATGAGCATAAATTGTAAGCTAGTTAAGTCATTGTATGGTTTAAAGAAAGCACTAAAACAGTGGCATCAAAAGTTTGATGATATGGTTTTGTATTAAACCAAGCGGACAAGTGTGTATATAGCAAATTTGATGATTCTAGGAAAGGAGTCATAATTTGTCTATATGTAGATGACATGTTGATCTTTGGTACTGACCAAGATCAAGTTGAAAAACAAATAAATTTTTGTCATCTTGTTTTGACATGAAAGACATGGAGGAGGCGGAAGTGATCCTTGGTATAAGGATCAAAAGGAAGAACAATGGCATATCGATCTCTCAATCTCACTATATTGAGAAGATATTGAAAAGGTTTAATTTTCATGATAGTTCTCCGGTTAGCACTCTAATGGATCCTTCTTTTAAGCTCTCACCTAACAAAGGTGTAGCGATAAGCCAACTTTAATATTCAAGGGCCATTGGATCTCTCATGTAGCTATGATTAGCACTAGACCAGATACAACTTATGCAGTTGGAAAGCTTAGTAGGTATACTAGCAATCCAGGTGCAAGTCATTGGCAAGCTATGATCGAGTATTTAGGTACTTGAAAGGAACCATGAAATATGGTTTGACTTACACTGGATTTCCTTCAGTTTTAGAAGGTTATTCGGATGCAAGCTAGATTAACAACAAGGAAGATCATTCTTCCACGAGTGGATGGACCTTTCTGCTTGGAGGAGGTACCATATCTTGGGCATCTAAGAAACAAACTTGCATAACTAATTCAACAATGGAGTCAGAGTTTGTAGCGTTAGCCGCAGCTGGCAAAGAAGCTGAGTGCTAAGAAACTTGATTTATGAGATTCTATTGTTGCCCAAACCTATATCACCAATATCTATTAGATATGATAGTGCTGCTACCTTGGCTAAGGCCTATAGCCAGGTGTATAATGGGAAGTCTAGACACTTAGGTGTTAGACACTGCATAATTCGTGAGCTCATCATGCATGGGGTGATATCGGTTGAGTTTGTGAGAACTCAACATAATTTAGCCGACCATTTAACCAAAGAGTTATGTAGAGATCTTGTGCACAAGGCGGCTGTATGGATGGGATTAAAGTCCACATGAGATTTCTCATGTTAAGATACCCAATTCCCACCTAATATGACGTTAGGTGTTGAATTTCAATGTGGAAAGCTTAACATCTAGAAATTGGAACATATTAGTAGCATCATCCCAAGGTATGTGTTCAGACCTGCAAGTTAAAGGAGGTTGAAGGCTTTCTTCTTAATAGTTCTTTGAAAAATTGCATATGCAGGTGCAAGAATAAAGAGCTATCTATATGAGCATGAAGTTTAGCCGCTTCAAGAAGCTAGGACTTGGCTTTGATATGTTCATTGAAGGATGGGACACAGGCTAGTAAAAATAGTGTCAAGAAAGAACATAAAAGTATGTAAACTTGTGTGTATATTATCTTCATGTATTCACTAAATAGAAAGGGTTCAAACCTTAGAGACACCCCTATATTGGAATATTTGGAATGTGTAATGTACTAATGTGAAATTCAATCGTCGCGACATTTCATTTATGCATAAGTTTTATTGTTGGGAATTTGTTTAAGTTAATCAAGGATTACGCCAAAATGGGGGAGGTATGTTAGATATTTTAGTGTAATTTGGATTAACTTGGTGACCAAAGGAAATTATGATGTACATCGAACAAGTTAGGAGGTGCGGGAGTGCACGCTTGCTCGAGTTGTTATAATTCGAAGGGGGCAGCGCCCCCGGGAGAGCAGGGCCCCAGGGGCGGCAGCCCCTGGCGGGGTCTAGTGGCAGTTTAATCAAAATCGTCACAATTTGCAGATAAAAATTAAGGAGGCAATTTAATCAAAATCGATTTTGAAAATCCAACCGCTAATAACCGCCAATAACCATTGGCAGTTATATGCGAATTATCTACAAAATTCGTGAAGGGGTCGTTTGGTCAGACTAGTTCATACGAATTCACACACAAAACGCACACTGTTGTTCATTTTCTCCAAAATCAGAGTTGTATCCGATTGGATTATTCGGTAGAATCGCCGAAATAATTTGATCTGAGAGTGACCACATGCCTCTCTGATCATCCAGATTCTAAAAATTCCCCAACAGTATATTACCTTCAAATACCGTACTTTAGGTACCCAGTTTTGGTGATTTTTGGATTGGTACTTTAGGTATTTCTTGTTTATATTTGGTACTTGTATCGAGCTCTATCCCTACTAACAATTGAAAGAATATTTGATTTCCTATAAAGATGCAGTTACTAAAATCAACTTTGGTGGGTTGAGAAGGCTTATGCTAGTACATTTGGTTCATTTTGTGGGTGTTGAGAGCTACAAGGTTCCAGGTAATACTTAAAATAAATATTTCTTTAGAGACTTTGATTAGTCAACTAACATATATAATTTGCGTTAGGGACTTTGATTACTCTACAACATATATAATTCTTTTGTTGTACATGTCAACAAGATCAGGTTAAGATTTAATAGCATATGATGGTAGTGTTAATGAAGACACATTATGGAGTGGACACAAGCGATTGTATGTGATGGAGGGAGTACAAGTGTAGGATCGAACACTACATATGATAAGAAGGCATTTCGTATTACAAAGAAGATGAAGATCTCTCTTTTGATTGTAAGTGAATGAGGGGTTAATGACACTTGTGATTGTGATATTTATTTTATCTTTTAAACAAATAACAATTTTAATTAATCAAATTAATATGATAAATGTTTGTAGCGCCAAAGATGTTTGTTTTACTGACAAATAAACTTGCCCCCAAAGCCTTTTTAATATTGTGGTAAAAAAATTACCACTAAAAGTAGTTTGAGTTAGTAATTACAATTAGTTTTTACCGACATAATATGTGTGCCACAAAGTTCCTTTTTATATTGCGGCAAATAAAAATTCTACTAAAAGTCTAAAAGTTTTTGCGGGATAAAAAAACAGGTGTTACAAAAAGGCTTTAGCGTCAGTGTTTCTAGTGACACTTTTTGAATGCCGCTCTTCTTAAGGGGGACTTTAGTGGCATTTTATTGGTTTTTTATTGCACTTTTTATATGCCACTAAATGGCAATTTTTTTATACTGTTCAGGACTTCAGTGCTTAACTCAAGTTTCAATATTAAGAACACCTTGAAGGGTTTGGTTCCATTTTAGAAAGGGTTTGGTTCACATATCTTTCTGCTTATTCGTGGTCCCTATCTCATTATCGAGATTCATGTTTTGGATAAGATTTGTTGAACTCCCATTAGCCATACAAGCCTTAAACAACTCCTGCTCCATACTTAAGACAAATTTCTCACAAAATTTCAAAAGTATGAGCTTTCACGCGTATGAGCAATTGAACGTATGAAAAAAATGACACATATGAAGCTTTGAATGTATAAGGTTTCACATGGATGAGGTTTTCAGCGTATGAGGACTCTAAAAGGAATGAGGTTATCATCGTTTGAGAATTATGAAACAGATGAATAACAAACGAATGAGTCAATTCATACGTATGCGACACTCCCACGTATGAACTTCAAACGGATAAGGGCACACACATGCGTATGAGGGCTTGTATACGCTGGTTTTATCAACGGATGAGGACACACACGCGCGTATTTGTACATGCGTGTACGGTTTCCTTCATACGCTTGAACATGGTTTTTGGCAAATTTTGGCAGAATTTCATTGAAATTGGATGAATTTTGACATGATGAAAGAAGATGCAGAATAAAAATCAAAGGTTTTGAACCGTGGAAACTATGTAAAATCTTCAAAATGGGTCAAAAACAAGCTTTTCGAGCAAAATCATCAATCTTCAATTGCACTACGCATAGATATCAGCCTTCCAAGCTCTGATACCACTTGTAGGATCATATTTCATGGCTAGAAATGTCGAAAAACAAAAAAATCTCAATGAATGGATATCTTGTGGATCAAATCATGCCCGTAATTCATGACATGATCTTGTAACACACTTGTATCATAATTCAAAGTTTCATTATCAATTGGACAATAATTCTTTACAAATGATCAAAATCTCCCAAATCTCAAAGTGTCTAAAGTTATCTTCCACACGTATGAGGCTTGCTATATATAGGCAAACCAAGAATATGAGGCCTCATGCATGCGCATGTGACATGTTCATACGCATGTATGTGCTCATACTCGCGCATGAGCATATTTTACATTAAAACCCAAACTTAAAACCTAATCACACTGAGTTACTGTCCTATACTTTAATACTCGCGCATGAGCATATTTTACATTAAAACCCAATCTTAAATCTTCATGGTTATGCTCTGAAATTCGTTTCCATATCAGTGATAATGAATCGTAAAGAAAAAAAAATTGAACCTTGTTCATATGTACCAGCCGTCCATACTTGTGTAATAAAGACCAGGTCACCAATTTTCAGAAATTATATTAACCAAATTAAAGGGTTTTGTTTTAAGGTTATTGTGTTCACATCTATTATATAATTGAAACCTAAAACGACACTAGGACGTTACCTCAAAATTAACACACTGAAATCGACTCAGATCTCATATCTCATTCCTCACCAGAACTTCGAACCATCGCCGGAATTCTTTAAATCCACATTCCATTCAAAACCAGAAGGTATACCATACGTCTTTTTATTCGGTTATACATAGGGAGCAAAAGGCCCATGTTTATTGTAGTTCTGAAAGGTCAACTACAAATAGTTAATGAGTTTCACAAGTTTTGTTTGTATCACACAATGTAAACATAAGTTAAGTATTGTAGGTCCCCTAGACGGTATGGATCTCGACATAATCGTCTATCCAACCTAGAGTGCGGAATCCCCTAGATCAAATTTAACAGAAAAACACGAACACGAACAATACCTTTAAACAGTCTTCTATTGATTATCGAACACTAAGTTTTACAACCAATTCAAGACTCTCTAGAAATCTCTCAGCCACTCTCTGTAGATTTCTCCCAACCAACTGTCTCTTCTCTGTGTCTCACCTAAAACCCTAATGCATAACATGTATTTATACTACATGTCTACATACTAGGCTTTCTACTGGGCTAGGCCATTCTCCAAGCCCATTACAACTCTAAATATACAAAACACAAATACTAAGCCCAATACAAAATATCCAAAGACTAACTATTAAACTACTAAGCTGTTGTCACCAATATGCACCAACAGACTCCCCCTTGACAATAACTTTAAATTTAATTTTGTATTCAAACATCTTGTGATCTTTTTGGTCTTTGGATAACTTTAGCTCCACAAAGATTCTGACATTTACAGACTCCCCCTAAGCTGTTGCTTCCAATCTCTAACACTTCATTCTTTGTAGATTAGTAAACTAGCATTCTCTGTTTAAGCTCTTATCTCCAACTTCCTCTATATCTCCCTTTGCAATGTAGTAGAAAGATCATACCACGCATCTTCACACATGTTGCACTCCATTCTTAAAATGTACTTTACTTGAATTATGTACTTCATTTTGATAACTGCATCAATCTATTTAGAAACACAAGCAAGTAACTCGAAAAACCATTAGTTCTTTTCCACATTAAAGATAAACCAATATTTTATCTTATCATGCAAAAACAAACAACTTATCAGTTCAAACTGGGAGACTTTAGAAACAAATCTTTTTGTATTTTTATATTTTCTGAAAGCAAATAACTAACAAGAAAATAAACACTCTATTTTTGTGAGAATCACGTTAAGAAGATCATCAGCAATATCAACCTATTTTCACACTATTTTATAATTCTATATGCAACATTCATGAAAAGCAGTTCAAGACGATTACCAGTATTGTTTATCCACTTAAACAAAATACATGAACATTTCAAGTACCATACCTCGTGACCTGTTTAGTTAATTTATACTGATATAATAGTGTGCCCCACTTCAGGACATACCCCCGCGATAAAGGTATGCACAAGGATTCATCGTAGTTGGTGAGTATACCGAAGTTCATCCTTTTTTATTTACAACGTTAGATAATGGTGATCAGGTCAGTACTTCCGTACAACAAAGAGACCAATATCCAACGAGGGTTAGGACAAATACCAAATTTTGGTACGAATAATGTAATTTGCACTTTTGAATGACTCTCTAGGAGAGCTTCTTCAATATTTGGGATTTGGCATTTTTTGCTCTTTTAAGATATCCCGGTTGTGCCTAGGTCAGCATATATCTGGATGCAGCAGAAGGACAACCTTGATACCCCGGATGAAATAACGATATAAAGACCTAAAACCTCAGATTTTGGCAATCTATCAACGCAAGATTTAAGGTTATAAAACCATACGCCACTGATATGTTCCCCACTCATACACAGTTTATTTTATGTTTGTATCATAAAGGTAAGTTGATTATTTCATGCCTTTTGCCTACTGGTACATCATATGATGAAGCTGCTATCACACTTAAGCAATTTTATTTTTAAATTCAGTGTGACAGTCTAACTTGCTGATTTACTATCATTTCTTCTTTTTCACACAGTGAAAAACTCATATTTCATTTTAACAAAAAACTTTAAATTGTTCAACTTACTCCCCCAAAACTCGCGCACTACCTAAAACTCTTTTTGGCTTAGGGAAATTTCTCCCCTAAATTTTTGTTTTTATGGAGTAAGGTTTTAAAAACAGAAATTTAAATACAAACAGACTCCCACTTCAACCTGACAAGTAGGTTTTTCACTTTTAGTAAACATTTTCTATCACAGAAGTAAATAATTCGTTACCATGGGTAACCTACTATTCACCTCAGATGATTTACAGGAATAACCACTGTTGAACACATCAACAGTCCTTCTTGGTCATCTTGCACACACTCAACAACTTAGTTAGACTGAGGGACCCAAGCCTTAAAGGTCTTGGGTCGTCCAGATTCAGCAACCACTGGAACATCAATCCAATATCCATCACACCGTACTGGTGTCTTGGATGTCTTCCAAGCTGTTGAACAAGATTTATAATTTTAACGAGACCTTTAATCATGAGAATTCCAATAAACTCTCGGATTTTCCGACCTTTGGAAATTATTATCTCGAAACCTTCTTTGCCCATTATCATAATCTGATCTTTGAAAAGTTTTTGGATTATGTTGAACATTCGAGTTACTAAAACCCCTATATTCGTTTCTTCTTTGAAAGTTTCAATTACCAGAAGTTTGGTATCGATTTCGATATCCAAAATTTTTACTTTGAAAAGAATTAGATTGACCCTTATTGTGATATGATTTAGGAGAAGAGTTTCTAGAACCAACAAATCTTCTTGATGTTGAAGGTTTAGGTTGAAATCTTGGTTGAGTTGTCTGAGAACTTGGTTTAACATTCTTATTTAACCCAACCTGATTTCCATCCTTAACCTCAACCTCAGACTCCACTTTCTTACCCTTTTTAAAAGGATAACAGCCAGCCACATGCCCTTTGTTAGATCCCCTTTTAAATGTTTTTACCGTTTCGTCTTCAGTATCCTCATCCACTTTATGAGGTGTACTGTTTGACCTAACTGATTCTTTCAAAGAACCTGGACTATCAGGTATGTCAACAGTTATCGGATCCACTACAGCTGGTGTAGTAGGCACAAAATTTGTTAGCTCTTCTTCATTTGGTAAAAAGAAGTAATCCTTATCCTCAGAAGATTGAGCTTTACTAAACCCCACTCCTATTTTATCACTACTCATTTTCAAACTTTTCTGAATTTGAGTCCTGACTAATGAGGATTCTCCAAATTTGTCTAACTTTCTATGAAGTTCAACAATTTTGGCCTGTTCACCAGCCAATTCTGTGCACTTTTCAGAAAGCTCGTTGGTCTATCCTTCATTGTTTCACGAGCCAAATCAATGATCTATAAAAGTTAATTGACTTTGCTAGTTAAACTGATGATTTCTTGTTCATTTGAGTTGAGTGTATTTAAAAAGTGTGACTCCCTTTTACTCAAACGAACATTTGACTGTTTCAGTTTTTCTAATTCAACTAACAGAATTTTGTTTTGCTCTGATAATTTGTCAACTTTACCCTGTAGTTCAGTGCAATTATGACAAGTATGACTTACATATTGAAATTGGGCCTGTATCTCCGCTGTAAGCTCATCTGTATCATCCATGCACACTGTAGCTTTTGCATCCTTGAGTTCCAATCTCTCCTTCTCAGCTTCCTTCTTCTCTTCTATCTTACCAGCTTCTTCACCAATCTTCACAGCTGCTGTTTGACTCACACATGTACTTTGTCTTGAAGTACTCTGATAACGTTTTTCTAAAGCTTCCCACAGTTCTCTAGACGATCCATACCTATTACAATTTTTTTTCATATCAAATGGCAAGGACATCTTTATCGCTGCGAAAGCCTTCTTCTCAGCATCATACATCTGTTTCTCAGACATCTTCTCATATGAGAGTACCATAATTCTCACGTTAACTAAACGTGTGGGAGTAATGTACCCATCGATCATACAGTTCCACATCTTCGTATCTTCACTTAGAACCGAAGCCTCAAACTTCTTCTTCCAGTCCACATATTGTTCAGCATTTATTAGCTTTGGCCAGCTTTTAACACCCTCACTTAGATTGTTCAATTTGCCCATCTTTAACACGCAGCTAACAGTTTAGATGGATTTTGGTATACCTGTGTCAAAATCCAAATCTAACCTCTCTTCTGGTCCTTTTTTGTGTTTTACCATAACCGTACAGTTAAAAACGTTCAAAAATTTGTCCGAAAAGTGTGATTACCAAATTGTACCGTCAAACTCATCTCGACGATATGAATCCAATGATATATATTGTCCAATAGTGATTTTAGGATTTTCCGTGCCTTTTTTTGCCCTAAAAATCACACGAGTCTAACCGTGCAGTCGGTTTATTAAGATAGTTTACGGATCAACTTCTATGTTCGAAAACGTTTAACTCCTGTTATGTCAGCTGGTTAACTTTCCACCTTTTTGTATATAACTCGGAATAGTACCAAATCCGGAACAGTAACTCGGATTTACAATCCGAAATGACAATCCAGAACAGTAATCAGAAATGGTGATCCGGAATAGTGATCCTAGATGATATCAGGAATGCACTGTTCTGATCCGAAATAGAAATCCGGAATAGACTACTCTGATCCGAGATGGAATCCAGAATAGTTCTAATCCGAGATGGAATCCGGAATGCACTTCTGATCTGAAATTCAATCCGAAATAGCTTCTGATCTGAATTTCAGTCTGAAATGGAATCTAAAATGACTTTTCTGAAATCCAGAATACACTTCTGATCCGAATTTGAATCTGAAATGCAACTTGTCAATCCGAAATTCAAGTCTTCCAATCCGAAATGCTAATTCTCTGATCCGAAATGCAAGACTTCTATCTGAAATGCCTGCTGTTTATCCAAAACAGTGTCAGAAACCCTAATTCAGTCGTCACAACCTTCAACCAACCTCCAAAAGCTTCCAAAAATCTGACTTTTTTTGCTATTACGATTCTAAACCGAGCAAAATCAAGAGCCGAATGCTCTGATACCAATTGTAGGTCCCCTAGTTCGTATGGATCTTGACAGAATTGTCTATCCAACCTAGAGTACGGAATCCCTTAGATCAGATTTAACAGAGTACACGAACACGAACAATACCTTTAAACAATCTTCTATTGATTATCGAACACTAAGTATTACAACCAATTCAAGACTCTCCAGAAATCTCTCAGCCACTCTCTGTAGATTTCTCCCAACCAACTGTCTCTTCTCTGTGTCTCACCTAAAACCCTAATGTATAACATGTATTTATACTACATGTCTACATATTAGGCTTTCTACTGGGCTAGGCCATTCTCCAAGCCCATTACAACTCTAAACAAACTAAACACAAATACTAAGCCCAATACAAAATATCCAAAGACTAACTATTAAACTATTAAGCTGTTGTCACCAATATGCACCAACAAGTTTTGCACATTTGATGGAATTATACCAAGCCCATAAGTGAAACCTTGACTATTCATTAGTGTCGTGGCCCACATCCGCCACCTCAACACTTTCCTGCCCTAAGTAGCTATGTCTAACACTATATAGCGTGTTCACAGTATATGCATGGACATGTGCATTTGCAGTAGAACACATGGCATATGTGCTCGTTCAAGGGGGTTTATCCAGACCAATAGTACGATTCACACATCCACCAGCCTATAGTTGATCACTTATGTTTGTGGGGACTTTTGGTGTATTAGTGCAACTCAGATAATTCACATCAGATCACATTCTCATATGCAAATATGTATGTATGTAACATGCTATTCACCCCTTGTAAAATAGTATAACAATTTGAAAATGGGGTAGTGAAAACTCACTTGATAAGTAGCTTGATAATGCACACAAAAGGAATCATCGTATAATTGTCGGTTTGTATGCTCCTCTGATCCCGTATCAGTTAATGTTTGGTTAACTAACAAAAACAATGCTCGGATCAGTATTCGCTATATCTTAAACTTGAATGGGAATATTCGAGAATGGACTCATAGCATAATAGTCAGGTGATTACTATTATCTTAGTGTCAAAATTGCGTTTGGCTCCTGTACACTATTTTGCGTGTCGGTCACAATTAGTTGTTTAAGATGTTCGGAAAATGGCACGATCATATACGACGTCCCAAATTGTCCATATTATAAATTGATTTTTATCTATTAAGGAAGTTCGCGTGATACTCGTGCCTAACTTGTTCAACTTCCAGTTTCCGTTTTCGTCATCTGAGAACTTCCCAAACTTGTGTGTAATACACCCAAATTTACCCTAGAACAATCCAGAATTACTCCGACATTTCCATTATTTCCATTTAAGCTCTCGGGCAGTTCACAAGTGCCAGCAGGTTCATTAAACGTTTATTTTACCGGTTTGTTAATAATACTGTATTTTAAATTACAATTTTTATAAACAATTATGTATATTCAATTAAATTTTGAAAATTGTTATGTATACTTGTAATAATATATAAAATTTAGGAAAATCAATCTCAGAATTTATTAAAATGATTTAGTAATTTTAATAAATTCATTTTAAAATTGTATTTAACTAATAAATTTGTCATTAAAATAATCCAACTTCTAAAAATTCTTAAAATTTTAAAGAAGTGTCCCAATATGTCAGGAACTTTCGGGAAAAAAATCAGATTTTTCTATACTGGTTTTTCGGTTGCCGAAACTTCGCAACAACGTGAATTTTAAAACCACACCTAACCTAAGCCAATTAAGCCTGAATTTTACAGGATCGTTCTTATGTCAAACATAACATTCCTGCAAAAATTGATGATTTATCAAATCTGTTTGCTAGTTTCTCGAATTAACGCCATTAAACAATATAAAATTCACTAAAAGCTCTCAAAAATTATAATCCTATAGAATTTCAAGTCTTAACAATACCCACACAAAGAGTTCTGTAAAAACAAAGTTTGTAACCCCTAAATTCAAGTTTTTGATTGTATACCTAGCATTTTTAAGCTTTTAAAGCATGAGTTCTTTCTTCTACAGAACCTATACATCACATAAAATACACATATGCATTCCCCCATGTCAGTCAAGCTTTCTAACTGTTCTTTTTCGTTTAGGGTTTCATTTGTTCGAATATTGTCGAATAGTTAGTGTTTTTTTATCTAGAATCAGATCCTTTGCATTACCAAACACCATGTCTGATCTTATTACATCTTACTTATGTTAGAATAGCCTCTCACCCCAAAAATAATCAAGGTTCTATGGATCAAATGGTTTCTTTTTTAAATTTCAAGATTTAAGCAACAAAAAGCATGAAAAACTTGATAAGTTCTTGTTAGGGTTTCGCTGTATTAGGTGTGTAAGAACATGGAAGAAGGTTGTAGGTGTTTTAACTTTGAAGAAAATGGAACAAAAGTCCGAGGGCTGTAATTCCAATCAGAATTCATGGGAGAATCCGCCACCTCCTTTGTTGTGAAACATGGTAGCTAGAGCATTATAGATAGGTATGATCTGCTTTTCCGCATTCAGGTTCGTTATCGGGTCTTAAACGTGCCCCTAGTTTGGTAAAGGGACTTGTTTTAACTCTTTTTTTGAAAAATACAAAAAGCTCAATAACCGAATATATACCAAATCAAATCACGTGCAGAATTCATGACATGATCTTCCCAAAGCTTAAAAGTGTGAAAGTTGGTTCCACACGCACGAAGACTTGAATTTATAAGCATATGTGCCTTCATGCGTGCAGATGAGATATGTTCATACACGCGTATGAGCATGTTTTACATTAAAATCCAAACTCAAAACCCTAATCACACTGTTTTATTATCCTATATATTAATTCTAGACACCACTAAGATATAGATATTAGACATTATATATTAACAGACTTCCCCTTGGATGATGTTATAGTCTTGTTCGTTGGTCTCTATCCTTTGGTTCCAATGAGATTCTTCTTGTAATTATGTCTTCACCTTTCAATCTTTCAATTGGCGTTTGATCTGTCTTTGGATCCCACTTCATATATTAATATCTTTAAATAGCAGCTTTCTTTCGTCTATCTTCAATTCTTTGTTCCTTTCGTTTCTCTTTTGTAACTTCCTTCTTCTCTATCTTTCTTGTTGGTGCATATTTGTGACAACAACCTTAATTTGGTCTTTTGATATCTTGTTATTAGTAAAAGATAACAGTTAGCAGGTTTAGTATTTTAGTAGTTGATTAGAAGTGATTGGGCTAAACCAGACACATTATAGTGAGTGGTAGGAAAATTGGGCCTAGAACAATTTGCAGCCCATGTGGTGAAACCCTAGACCAATTGCAAACTTGTCTCTATATAAAGAGAGCTCTGCATTAGGGTTAAGGAGGCTCAGTTGCTTAGTTAATCACTTCAGAGAGAGTTGAGAGAGAATTAGTGTGAGTCTTGAATTGATTGTAAACATTCATGTTGGATAATCAATAGAAGACAAATTGAAAGTGTTTGTTTGTGTTCTTGGTATTGTTCGGTTTTCTGTGATAATCTGATCTAGAGGATTCCGCAATCTAGGATGGATAGACGATTCTATGCAGATCCATACGGATTAGGGGGGACCTACAATTGGTATCAGAGCATTCGGCTCTTGTTTTGCTCAGTTCAGAATCATAACAGAAGAAAAAGTTGAAGTTTTTGGAAGTTTTGACGGTTGGTTCGAAGTTTGAAGGCTGTTCTAGGGTTTTGTTGCTATTTCGGATAAACAACAAGGCATCTCGAATAAAACTTGGCATTTAGGATCATCATAGTTGCATCTCGGATCAAAGAATAAGCATCTCGGATCAGAAAACTTGCATCTCGGATCATAGGTGTTCATCTCGGATAGCATCTCGGATCATAGGTGTTCATCTCGAATTGCATCTCGGATTACATCTCGAATTTGGGAAGCATCTCGGATAAACAAGGAAGCATCTCGGATCATAATATTGCATCTCGGATACCATCTCGGATCACTACTCCGAATCACCATCTTAGATTATCATCTGGGATTACTGTTTCGAGTTTCCATCTCGGATTGTTAATCCGAGTTACTATTTCCAATTCGGTACTGTTCCGAGTTGTACCCACAAAGGTGGAAAGTTAACCAGGTGATGTAATCATAGTTAAAAATTTTCATACGCAAAATTTGATCCATAGACAATCTTGACAAACCGATTGCACGTTTAGACTCGTGTGATTTTTAGGACAAAAAAAACCGCCTAAGATGTTGAAGGTAGAAAATTACCTTACATGGAAGGATAGGTTTTAGTCATTCATTGAATATCAGGACACACAGATGTGTACCTGTATTCAAGATGGGTACGTAAACCCAACTCATGACTTTGAAGGCAGACAACATGTCATTGCCTATGTGAACATGTCAGAGGCTGAAAAGAGAATGTATGAGTCTGAGAAGAAGGCCTTAGCTGCCATAAAGATGTCGTTACCTGATGGCATCAAACACACATTCAGGCGTTATACTACTTCGAAGAGGTATGAGGGCAATCCTAATGTGAAGAAGAACAAGGTTGATTTGCTGAAGAAACAATTTGTTGTTTTTAAAGGCATGAGAAATGAGTCCCTTGAAGATATTATCACGAGATATTATCATCTAATGTCAGAAATGGACAATTATGACACAGAGGGACACACATATGTTGAGATAAACGATAAGTTGCTCGATGCTTTACCTGCCAAGTGGGATATTTATGCTCTGATGATAAAGGGTGAAGCTGACTATGAAGATAAAGACTTAGAAGAGGTTGTTGGGAAACTGAGAGCTTATGAGCTCAACATGAAGAAGAAGGAAACTGGATATGATCAGGTTCAAGATCCGGGAATTTTTAAAGGGCTTACATCTCCATCTTCCAACAATGCATCAAGTGATTCTACAACTGCGTTTCTCTCATGTGAAAATGAGCAGATTGTGACAAATGCTGATGATGGTGAAGTATGTTTTGTAGCTGCTTCAGGAGGATCGTCAGGGGCAAAGAGACAACAATCAATCAATAATAACAACAGTACAAGGTCTGTGCCTCTGAGTGTCAAGGCTGCTGAAGATCATCTGGCCTTGCTTGCTTCACTCGTTGCTTCCTTTGAGAATTACATACAGGGAAGAATACCTGATCCTGCTACTTTTTATGAAGATTATGATCAGATTGACCCTGATAACCTAGAGGAGATAGATTTACACTGGCAGATGGCCATGATCTCTAGAAGAGTGAAGAGGTTCATGAATAGGACGGGCAGAAAGTTTTTTGGAAAGAATGTCGGTTTGACAAATCTAAAGTGAAGTGTTACAATTGTCAAAATTACAGACACTTTGCTAGAGAATGTCAAGGACCTAAGACTGAATCTCGTTCTTACTCATCGTTTCAAGATTTTCCTGGTCATGGTTCAAGCAAAAGGAATGCATCAACTAACACTGGATCAAAGGCCTTGATCTCTACTGCTAGAGAAGATTCTTATGATTGGAGTGTTCATCTAGAAGGTGATGACAATGCCACACATGCGTTCATGGCTAAGATAGCCCAGTTGATGATGCAAAAGTCAAGGCTGATGCTGAGGTAGAGCGATAGACGGTAGCTGAAACAGTTGATGATGATCGGACGACTGAATGCATGAAATCTGATGGAGAACAGAATACTGCAGATAAGAAGATGGCTGCTGATTTTGCTGCTTTCATGGCCGATCTAAGCAAATCAACAGGAGAGGTACATTCTAACTCTGACAATTCTAGTTGCTTAAAATGTCGTGAACTGCAAAGTGAAGTTGACAGGTTAACAAAACAAAACCAAAGTCTGGTAGATGAGCTCTCGAAAGTAAAAGAATCAAACTTTTTCGTAAAAAGAAATGAGTCATTATATTTGAAGAAAATTAAAGGTTATAAAGAAGAAATCAATATTTAACCTGTAAACTAAATGAAAAACTTCAAATTATTGACTTAGCTCATGATACGATGAGTGATAAAACAAAAGAGATTTTGAAAAATGCAAAGAGTTGTCAGAACCACAACTGAAAATTTGTGAACTTGAAAAGAAATTGATTCAATTCAGAGATTCATCTTTTGTTATGAAACACATGATGAATGGCTTGAAGAAAAGTAATGATAAGACAAGTGCGGGCTTCAAAGGTTTCAATGAAATTCCACCACCTCTTGGTCATGACTTTTCTTTCTTGCCGGATGAAGAAGAGCTTACAGACTTCGTGTCAACTACACCCAGTAGTTCCACATCAGGGAATGTTGATGTGCTGAGAATGCCAAGAAAGATAATAACCGAGAAGCGGTTTTGAAAACAAAGAATACACACCCTAAGAATCAAAAGCAAATTTTTGTTAAAAAGATTGATTTTGTTAAAGGGAGTGATATGAAAGAAGAGACCACTGTTATTACAGGAGAATCAAATGTGCAGTTGGCTAAAAATAAAAAGAAAGAAAAAACAGAAAGTGAGCAAACTAAACAAGATCCTTCAAAGGCATCATCATCATCGTCACCTAATGAATCTAAACTAGAGACTTCAATTAAGAAGTCTTCGGCTAGAAGATCATGCTTCAAATGTCACAACAAGGGACATGCAGCTAGCTGTTGTCCTAACAAAAATAATGAAGCACAGGCGACTGAGAGACAGAGAGAAAAATCACCAGCAAAAATTGGTGATGGTGAGAAGAAGGTTATTAACTCACCAAAGATATCTGCTACCAAGCAACAAAGTGTTGCTATTGGTGTAGATAAGGCTGAAAAAGGAACTCACCAACTTCCTCGTTTTCAAAGGAATCAACAAAGATTTCAGCCTGAATCTACATTAGGCAGATATGAAAGACCTAGAAGTAGTCCACCAAGAATGAATAACTTTTATGGTCAATAAGAAATTCAGAAGTCAAGATCAATATCAATTCGATATCAAAATGTTGGTAGTCAAAATTTTTATAACAATGGCTTTAGAAATTATTACCATCAAAATTCAAGAAATCATAACCAAATTTCCAAAGGTCACAAAGTCCAATCATGTTTAAGAAACCTCACGACCAAAGACCGATTGGAAATTAAAAACCATTTCCGTTAACAGGTCTGAGATCCAAGACTCCTGTTAGGAGTGATGGATATTCAATGAATGTTACGGTGGTTGATGAATTTGGAAGACCCAAGACCATTAAGACTTGGGTCCCCCAACCTAAGTAATTTTTGTTGGGTTGTGTAGGAGCTGCTAAGGAGGATTATCAACTTGTGGTATGTTGATAGTGGCTGCTCCAGGCACATGATGGGGGATGCAAGGTTGTTGACTGAGTTTGAGAATATAGATGGAGGTTATGTGAATTTTGCAGGTGCTAAAGGAGGGCACATTACGGGTCGAGAAAAAGTGACCAACGGGAAGATCACATTGGACAAAGTGAACTATGTCAAGCAGCTGAAGCACAATCTGATGAGCGTGTCTCAAGTCTGCGACAAGGGTCACTCGGTTCACTTTACTATGTCTGAAGCTTTGGTGTTGAAACCTGGTTTGGTGATACCATATGATTGGATCGTAATGAGAGCGCCAAGGAGAAACGACACTTATGTCATGGACATGAGTGCTAAGCATTCTTGTGGTGGCGTGTTTACTGTCAAAAGCATCTGAGGCTGAGTCAATATTGTGGCACAAACGCATGGCCCACATCCACTACCAAAAAATGAATTATATTATTTAAAACGGTTTAGTGGAAGGGGTGCTAGTGTAGAGGTTTCACGTGGAAGATAAATGTCTTCCATCTCAAAAGGGAAAACAACATAAGAAACCTCACAAGTCTAAAATAGTAAATTCCATGGATGCCCCTTATGAATTACTTCATATGGATCTATTCAGTCCGGTGAACGTATGGAGCATAGGTGGAAAATATTATTGTTTAGTTGTCAAAGATGATTACGCACGATATTCATGGGTTTTCTTTTTAGGTACAAAAGTTGAGACAGCGGAGATGCTGATAGATCTTTTTACAAAATTGGAAAATATCCATGATGCACGGATCAAGAGGATAAGGAGTGATAATGGCACAAAGTTCAAGAATCAGATTTTGGATCTCTGTTGTCTTCACAAGGGAATTGAACATAAAATTCTGCTCCTTATACACCTTAACAGAATGGAGTCGCTGAGAGGAAAAACAGGACGTTGATTTAAGCCGCTAGGACTATGCATTCAGATTCAAAGCTTCCAGTTCTTTTCTGGGGGGAAGCTGTGAACACAGCTTGTTATGTCCTAAACAAAGTTTTGATGGTTAAACGGTTTAACAAAACAAGTCACGAACTATTGTTTAACCAAAAACCCAACTTAAAAGGCTTTGAACCATTTGGATTACCCTGCACCATTGTGCGAAATAAAGATAAGCAAAAATTCGGTGAGGTAGCTGACGAGGGTTACTTTCTAGGCTATATGCCTGGATCACCGAATAAAAGAGTCTTTAATCTAAAAACTGGTAAAGTTGAGGTTGTGCTTAACATGGAAATTATTAGTTATTCACCTCAACAATCAACGAGTGGTCCTGCTATATTATATGATTATGATAGCGTTTTTAAATCGTTTAATATTCCTGATTTTAAAATGCAGATGTGTCTCAAGTGATTCAAAATGTGATCAGCGTAGATGAAGAGGATGACTTCATGCCTAGATCAAGTATATCAATGACAGATGCTCCATAAACTTCTTCTAGTGCAGCTCCACATGACTCCAATGATAGTGAGTCTAAACCTATTCAGGGGGAGGATTTTACTAATTCGTTTGCTAATAAGGACATTCAGGGGAGATTGGATCTAATCTTGGAGATAATTTAGTTGTTAACACCATTGCTACTACACACGCAAACAGATATCATCCAGTTGAGAACATTATAGGTGATGCTGTTGCAGGTGTTCAGACAAGAAGAGGTGTGATCGAAGGTTCCTGTTTATTTACTTCGATTCAGAAGACTGGGATGTTACATGAGTGTTTATATAGTTGCTTTATTGTCCAAAAGGAGCTGAAGAATTTCACATGGCTCTAAAAGATAATTGTTGGGTTGAAGCTATGCAAGAGGAACTAGCTCAATTTAAGAAGTTGAAGGTTTGGGAGCTAGTTGACTTGCCTAAAGGAGAGAAGGAAATAGGCACCAAGTGGGTGTTTATGTGCAAGAAAGACGATTGAGGGATTGTGATTAGGAATAAGGCTCGGTTAGTAGTGAAAGGCTTCAATTAGCAAGAGGGGATTGAATATAATGAAGTGTTTGCACCAGTAGCAAGGTTGGAAGCAATTCGTTTGTCCCTAGCTTTTGCTTCATTCAAGGGCTTCAAAGTTTACCAACTTGACGTGAAGAGTGCATTTCTTTACGGGAAAGTCCAAGAAGTTGTGTATGTCTCACAACCAGATGAGTTTACTGATCCAGATTATCCAGATCGAGTCTATCGACTTGATAAGGCATTGTATGGATTGCATCAGGCACCTAGGGTGTGGTATGAGACACTGTCAGCACATTTGTTAAAGAATGGTTTTGAAAAAGGTCAGATTGATAGTACACTTTTCATTAAAAGAAAGAAGGAAGACTTTCTGCTGGTATAGGTATACGTAGATGACATCATTTTTGGGTCATCTGACGAGAACATGTGTCATGAATTTGAGGAGGTAATGAAGAGCAAGTTCGAAATGAGTGTGATGGGTGAATTGTCCAACTTTTTGGGTTTATAAGTTGAACAGAGAAGGATGGGATGTTTATACATCAGACGAAGTATGTGTATGACGTTTTTCTCGTTTCAAAATGGAGGATTGCACTACTTTCAACACACCTATTTACGAGAATCACAATCTTGGTCCAGATCATGAGAGTGTGGAGGATGTTGATCTAACTCAATACAGGGCAATGATTGGTTCTCTGATGTACTTGACTGCTTCTAGACCAGACATCATGTTCACAATGTGTCTTTGTGCCAGATATCAAGAGAATCCAAAAGAGTCACATATGAAAGCGGTGAAGCGAATTCTTCGTTACTTGAAAAGGATACCTAAACTTAGGTACCTGTATCCAGCTGCTAGTGATTTGAAGTTTGTTGTTTTCACTAATTCGGACTTTGGAGGATGCAAATCAACCAGAAAGTCTACCACAGGTGGTTGTCAGTTCTTAGGAGGGAGGATCGTGTCATGGCAATGCAAGAAGCAGTCTTGCGTGTTTACCTCTACGTGTGAAGCTGAATATATTGTTGCGGGTAGCTGTTGGTCTCAGGTTCTCTGGATCCCAAAGCAGATGCGCGATTACGGTTTCAATTTCACTATATGCCTATTATGATAGATAATAATGCCACTATTTCAATCACCAACAATCCCGTAAAACACAGTCGCACAAAACATATTGACATTCATCCTTATTTTATACGGGATTGTGCTGAAAAGAAATTGATTGAACTGCATCGAGTCGACACACTAGATAACCCGGCAGATCTTTACACAAAAGCTTTTGACAGGGCTCGTTTTGAACATTTAGTCGAACTTAACGGGATGAGGAATCTAGAATAACTAGTTTTCCATAAAAACTTTTGTAAATAATTTACTGTTTTTTCAAAAATCAAAACATAAAAAATAGAAAATCAAAAACTGAGTTTTCACTGTGTGGAAAAGAAGAAGTGATAGTAAATCAGCAAGTTAGACTGTCACACTGAAATTAACATTCAGATTGCTTAAGTGTGATAGCAGCTTCCTCATATGATGTACTAGTAGGCAAAAGGCATGAAATAATCAACTTACATTGGTGATATAAACATAACGAACTGTGTATGAGTGGGTAACATATCAGTGGCGTATGGTTTTATAACCTTAAATCTTGCGTTGATAGATTGCCAAAATCTGAGGTTTTAGGTCTTTATATCTTTATTTCATCCGGGGTATCTAGGTTGTCCTTCTGCTGCATCCAGATATATGCTGACCTAGGCACAACCATGATATCTTAAAAGAGCTAAAATGCCAAATCCCAGAAATTGATGAAGCTCTCCTAGAGAGTCATTCAAACGTGCAAATTGCATTAATCGTACCAAAATTTGGTATTTCCCTAACTCGTTGGATATTGGTCTCTTTGCTGTATGGAAGTACTGACCTGATCACCAAGTATCTAACGTTGTAAATAAAAAAGGATGAATTTCGGTATACTCCCCTACTACGAGGAATCTTTGTGCATACCTTGATCGTGGGGGTATGTCCTGAAGTGGGACACACTAGTATATCAGTATAAAATTATCTTAACATATCACTAGGTAATGGTACTTGAAATGTACATGTATTTTGTTTCAGTGGATAAACAATACTGCTAATTGTTTTGAACTGCTTTTCATGAAAATTACATTTAGAATTCTCTAATAGTGTGAAAATGGTTTGATGTTGCTGATTGTTAGAACATTTTGAGACTGTTGGTACTTGATTATTAATAGTTTGAGCTGGTTTGTAATAGTTAGGTAATCTAAAAGGACCAAAAGTGCAATTATGTGAAAGTTGTAAGCCGGCGGCGTAATTAATAACCCAGTGTATTTGTTAAATACGATGGGTAGTCAGTCTGTATAAATAGGTAATGAATGTATTGTCCAAGTTTCTTGGACAGATTTTGGTGATTCTCTTGTGTTGTGATTCTTGTTATTGTGCTTACATCCGAATATCCAAGTGTTTTTATGGATTACATATTTTTGGAATTTCATATACAACACTAGTTATTTGATCCATTCAAGATTCTTCATCTTCATGGTTTGGTTTTTCTTAACTTTTACACATTCAAACAACTAATCCATAGTTGTTTGAGTGATAACAATCGACCACTGTGATCCGAATCTGTTTTGGGACTCACAATTTGGTATCAAAGCCTTCGTGCTCTTGATTGTTTGAGTTTTTGTTAAGATTCTTCAAGTTTTGAAGGTTTTTCAAAAGTATTCAAAGTTTTATGGTTTTTCAAATTTTTGGGCTTAAAATGGCTTGATCTGGTGTGTTTAATTATTGGGTTGTTGTTAATCAGTGGTTTGGTAAACGTTTTGGTCATTTTGCTGCAAAGACACATGAATTTTTAGTCGTTTTTGGGTGATTAGAGGGTTTTTGTTCGTACTAAAACCCTTCTGGGCGTATTTATTTTTGAAGTTGGCGTAGATATTTTTGAAGATATCGTATTTAACTTTGAATATCTCGTATTTAACAAATGCGCTGGGTTTAAACCAGCGTATATGTTGAGTTTAAGCGTAATAGTGCCAACGAAATTGATCGAAGGCGACTTCGAAGTCAGTGATAAAAATCCTCAGCGATTTTATCACGGTGATCAGCGAAATTAACCCATCTTTTGTGTGTTTTTCAGTATCCAGCTAATTTAGCTTTTTCGCAGGATGAAGTCGCCATACTTCATCAGCGTATTTGATCTCAAGTGCAGCGTAATTGATCTCAAGTGCAGCGTATTTGTTTCATCTGCAGCGTACTTGTCTCCTTTGTAGAGAAATTGTCTCCTGATTTAACACTCTCTAACGTATTTAAGCACCGATCAACCATAATGTCTCTCAATCAACTCAATCTGATTGCCCAAGCCGAGCTAGAAACTGGAACTGCTACAAGGCCACCGAAGTTAAAAGGATCGGAAGATTTCAGCAGTTGGAAAAACAGGATCAAAGCCTTCTTTAAGTATACCGACTATAATCAATGGATGTCAGTCACAGTGGGTCCGCATGTTCCAATGATAATTCGTGACCACATTCGTACAATCAATGAAGATCCATCAACGTTCACAGATGAAGATAGAACTCTCATTCAACGTGACCGGGGGGGCTCATGCTGCTTTTACTATGGCTCTGTCCAAGGATGATAACAACTTGTTTGAAGAGTACACCTCAGCACATGAACTGTGGTTGGCACTAATCGACCACCACGAAGGAAATGAGGAATTCATGGACAACAAAAGAGACAGGTCCAGAAAGAGTATGACAGTTTTGAAAGTGTTAGTGGCGAAAGCTTATCCGACCACATCAGTCGGTTTCTAGGAGTGCTGACTAAGATGAAGAAAGTGGAAAATCCTGTTGCAAATTATGCATCAATCAAGAAGCTGCTAGATTCTCTCCCTAAAGAATGGAGCCTTCAATGCATGATGATAAATAGAACTTTCTTGACCAGCACAACTCCAGTCACACCCTTGGAACTGATAAACACTCTAAAAGCCTTTGAAATTGACATTGTCAAGAGAGAGATGAACAAAACCAGGTATTCTCAGAACATTACTCAGCAAGCTGCTACAACCTCGGCCCCCAAGAATATGGCATTTCTTGCTCCTATCACCTCATGTGTATTAAATTCTCAAAGTGTTGTCGAATCTTATCCGAATGCTTCCGCAAGCTCTGTGAAGGCCTTGTCATCCTCCGAGAAGACTACCGTGGCCAGCGATGCTCAAGCACTTAAAATATCCACAGAACATGTCGCTTTGTTTAATACCTTCTTAAGCAGCTATTGTCACACCCCGACCCGCAGCGGAAAAGGTGATCGGGGCATGATTGGGTTATCATCAAAGCTCATGACATTTATTATGCGTTTCATATTCTTTAATATAAATTAAATTGAAATTTACAATAAATGTTACAACATGTTCTAACTAACAATCTAAACTTCTTTGTTCTCTTCTAAGGCATATCCTATGTTTTCCTTGCTTCAACCTGTTCACCTGTATCATGTGTAAAAGGGTTTTTGGATCAACTTAATGTTGGCGAGTGAATCCTATGGAAAACATTTGAACAAATTCATTTAAATTGATTATGAAATATGTGCACAACCATACATGAGTAAAAATAGATGTAAACTTAATCAACAATCATAAGATATTAAGTGAAACACACATGAACAATAATGGAACATTTAGAGGCACGCGATGCTCAACTCGTCTCTCACGAGGAACTGAGGGGCCTAATGAATGAATTGTATAACCATGATAATATGAATGACACAACTACAATCAATATAAACTCAATGATATACACATAAACAATAATGAATTTGATTTGTGGCACGCGTTGTTCAACTCGTCTCCCACGAGGAACTGATGGGCTTAATGAATGAGTTTCATATATTTTGACAAAAAAGGAAATAAGAAATCACAACAATATAACCAATCTAAGTTTAGATCATGATGTGGTATGGCACAAGTTTAAATATATAAGTTAATTATTTTCATAACACATGACACACCCCAAAACGTGTAATTTAAAAGGGGGAGTTGTAAGATTCACTCACAGTGGGTGCGTTCGGTTGATGATGTTGAATGCACGCGAAGTGGTTTTAACCACGAGTGAGATTTAACCTAGATAAATCGCATTATGATTTGGTAAGTAAACGGATTTTATTAATCTATTTTAGTAGGATTGTTGGGTGTATTTTTGTGAGTTTGAGGCTATTTTCTAACCTTAAAAATGTTATTTTTAAGTATTTTTAATTGATTTTTAATTAAAATAATTAAATAAAAATAATAAAAAAATTTGATTTTTTCTGACCGTTGACCTGCCCGTTGACCGTTGACCTGACCGTTGACCGGTTCGAATCGGAATACAAGTGCGCTGAGTGAGGCTCGAACTCGAGACCTCCCGTACACGTGCACGCAGCTCTACCAACTGAGCTACGTGTCTAACCCGTTATAAATCTGATTTTAATTATATATATATATTAATTAGTTTAAACCGAAAATCATTTTATTTTAAAAACAGTTTAAGCGAATAGGACGTGCACTCCACAGGTCTCGAACCCGGGACCTGTGGCTTAAACTAACACACAGTCCACCGCTGGACTGTGTGTTTAACATGTTATATAATCCAATTTTTATTATACTTAAATACAAATTATTTGTTTTCATTTCTGACTTTATTTAAAAAGAATAGATAATTGTCCGAGTCGGTGCAGTAGCCCGGACTCGAACGCGTGACCTGTGATATAAACATACACACAGTCCACCGCTGGACTGTGTGTCTAACTTGGTTATTATTCCGGTTATTAATATACTTAACATATACCAGTATGACTCCGGTTCGGTTAATCAAAAAAAATCATTTTTATTAAAGCGACGTGTGTAAAGCAGGATTCGAACTCGAGACGTTTGTACGTTTAACGTGCACACAGTCCACCGCTGGACTGTGTGTCTAACCCGAGTAATAAGTTGATTTTAATTATACTTATAAACTACCGAAACATCGTCTTCCTCGTTGAGATTTAACCAGAATCGGTAACAGACTGGTTCGAAGTTTTAATCGGTTTCTTAGCGTCTTACAGTCCATTAAGGTGAGATATGATTATAAAGAAAAGAAAATAAGCGTGAGGTATACCGACTCGTTTTCCTCTGTTTTTCGGCAGAACTCCGGCGACAGAAATTAACTCCGGCGTCAGGTATCTTGCAGCAGGGAAACTTCAGAAAACTTACAAAGGGTGTGGGTGACTTCGGTATAAGCTTAGGAGGTTCAATAAGGCTCGGAAATGGAGAAACCGGTTTTCCGGCGATGAGCAGAGAAATTCCGGCGAGTGGAATTACGCCGAGAAAAGGTGTGGTTTTGAGCGAAAAGGTTTGCAGTGGGTTTGGGTGAATTTATAGGGCAAATCGTCGAAGAACCTGGTCTGATTTCCGACTGTATTCGTAAATTATAAAAACTCCGGCGGTTATAACTTTGGTTGCGGACTCAGACGTCGGTTATAACCAATGTCTTAGTAATGGTTTACGTTATAACGTAAATTGTCGTTAAGACTCGCGAGATTTCCGGGATTTCCGACGACTGAACTATTGGGCGCCGGTTTTGAATTCGTAACGTCATAATATTAATTAAATGATTCCAATATTTCACAAGAAGCATCCGTGGCGCAGTGGTTTGTGTGTTAAATGATAAGTCTTTGAACCGATTCGGCGACTGACCCGGGTTCGAACCCGGCTGGAACATTTTATTTTTATTTTGCGATTTTCAACAGTTTTTCAAAACTAAATATATATTCCCGTATAATAATTGATTATGTATCGTTTAAAATTATTTTGGCCATTTAATTCGCAACGAAATTTTTGACTGACTGTTCGGTTGATAAACGGAGCGGGTTTGGTAAATCCGTTTTTGACGGATGTTACAGTATCCCCTGCTTTTTAGAAATTTCGTCCCGAAATTTAAATTGTGATATATTTGACTAAAATAATGATGGTGTTTAGTTTGACAGTTATATGCTTAGAAGAAAAAAAATAAGGGTTTAAGTTTTTGTTCTAGGCGGTAACGTTCCTTGTAAGGGTTAAGTACCCTATTACAGGAATCGCTTTTTGTTGCCTACTGTATAAGTATTGATAAGCAGGAATGATTCGCTAAAAATGATATCATGCATAAGAGTTTAGATACATTTGGGAAAGTATGGTTATATCCCAAGGCAATACTTCTAACACTACAACCTACATGGAACATAAATAAAAACACAACAGCTGATATTTGAACATGAATAAACACAACAGCAAATATTTGAATCCACATTCTGATTGCATATATGTTTGAATGGTGGAAGTTCCTCTCTCGTTTGTTATGATGGAGAGGTTAGTTTATGTAGAAATGGAACACAATCCAATCTCTTTAAATAGCATGATGATATAAATGTAACACAAATTCCAACCAAGGCAATACTAAATCCTACATGGAACTTCTCATAACCGCCTGATAATGCCTCTGATCCTTTGGCAAGAATACTTATATATAGGAAGTACCAGCGGCGTATCCACCATATTCTTGCCAAATTTTCATTAGTTTTATCCACAAGTTATGATTAGTTACCAAGAAACTAATAAATCCTACATAGAACTTCTCATAACCGTCCGATAATGCCTCTGATCCTTTGACAAGAATACTTATATATAGGAAGTACCAGCGGCGTATCCACCATATTCTTGTCAAATTTTCATTGGTTTTATCAGTGAATTATGATTAGTCCTATAACTCTACAACCAATACAACAAACATAAATTACTGAAATGAAATATATCTATGCGATCAAGGCTCAATCAAACGGAGCCGATCGTATTGCATGTACTGAAAATGAAATGTCTGTGCGCTCAAGGCTCAATCAAACGGAGCCGAACGTATTGAATGTACTGAAATTGAAATTGTATGTGCGCTCAAGGCTCAATCAAACGGAGCCGAACGTATTGCATGTACTGAAAATGAACCACTTGATCTAAACAACAATCACAAAAACAGCCTATGCATGGAACCTCTCATAACCGCCTGATAATGCCTCCAATCATTTGACAAGAATACTTATATATAGGAAGTACCAGCGGCGTATCCACCATATTCTTGTCAAATTTTCATTGACTTTATCCGCAAGTTATGATTAGTTCTATGCGACTCTACTACAAACACAACAACCACAAGTTACTGATAATGAAATTGTCTGTGCGCTCAAGGCTCAATCAAACGGAGCCGAACGTATTGCATGAACTGGAAATGTAAATTGAAATGTGCGCTCAAGGCTCAATCAAACGGAGCCGAACGTATTGAATGTACTGAAAATGAGCAACTTAATCTAAACAACAATCACACAACAGCCTATGCATGGAACCTCTCATAACCGCCTGATAATGCCTCCGATCATTTGACAAGAATACTTATATATAGGAAGTACCAGCGGCGTATCCACCATATTCTTGTCAAATTCTCATTGACTTTATCCGCAAATTATGATTAGTTCTATGCGACTCTACAACAACACCACAACCACAAGATACTGATAATGAAATTGTATGTGCGCTCAAGGCTCAATCAAACGGAGCCGAACGTATTGCATGAACTAGAAATGTAAATTGAACTGTGCGCTCAAGGCTCAATCAAACGGAGCCGAACGTATTGCATATATTGAAATGTAAAATGAAATGACCGATCAAGGCTCAATCAAACGGAGCCGATCGTATTGCATGTATTGAAATGGAAAATGAAATGACCGATCAAGGCTCAATCAAATGGAGCCGATCGTGTGGGCACGCCAAGATCAACCGCATAATAAAATGGGGATCCAACTCAACCTCATGGATGGGGAGCTGTGGCCTCGGCAAAAGCATATACTGAAAACAATATACAATAATTACCCTAATAGTCTACACATGGAACCTCTCAAAACCGCTAGATAATGCTTCTGATCCTTTGACAAGAATACTTATATATAGGAAGTACCATCTGCGTATCCACCGTATTCTCGTCAAAGTTTCATTGGCTTTATCCTTAAGTTATGTTTGGTTCTATGTGATAAAGAAAAACATAAAACTAAACGATAGGAGTTGAATCTGGATCTTCGGCGAAGAGGACTAGTTGAGTATCTTCGTTTGGGCCGTCATTATCTTCGACAGGATTGGCGTTGATATTGAAGACTCTTCCTCTTGCTGGTGGCATAGGGGTTGGGTTTTCTTGGTTTACTTGGTTAACTGGGTTTGATTGGGCTTGAGTGTTGATAACGTTAACCAATTGAGGGCATGTGTTTCTAAAGTGGGTAGGGTCGCCACAATTGAAACAAGCTCGAGCATATGGGAACATGGGGTATTGGGGTTGGTGATAAGTTTGGGCCATGTTTTGAGTAGGGGAAAAGGTTTGGTTTTGAAAGGTGCGACAAACATTGCTCAAATGACCATAGCGTCCACAAGTTGCACATAGACGACAAGGTAGGGTATGGGGATGGTGATAAACACAGTTGTTGCATCGAGGGTGAGGTCCAAGATATGGTTTCTTATCTGGATAAGCTGAGTTGGGTGCCACTTGGGTGATTGGGATAGCTCGGATGGGTATGGCGTGTAAAACTGGTTGATTTCGTTCGGTAGCAGCGAAAAGTCGCCCGACTCTTCTTCTCTTAGGATTGGGTTGAGAAGGGGATTCGGTTTGAGTGGAGTCGGAGGTTTCAGTCGATTCTTTATCCTTCTTCTTCTCCTCCTTGAAGTCTTTATTTCGGATTCGGTTCTCGGTGAGCTCTGTTGCTAGCTCCATTGCTGCTTCCAAAGTTGCAGGCTTGGTACTTATTACAGGGTCTTGAATCTTCGACGGAAGACCACGAATGTAGTGCTCGATCAAACGGTAGAGGGGAGTAAACATGTTGGGAACCATTTGATGTAATTCGAGGAACCTTTTGTTGTATGTGATGTGGTCTCCTTCCACTTGCTTCAATGAGTAAAATTCATCTTCTAACTTCTTGATTTCGCTCCTTGGGCAAAAACGTCTGGTCATGATTTCCTTCAATTCGTTCCAAGTTAAGGTCATAGCATCTTCCACACCTCGTTTGGCCTTCTCTGTGTTCCACCAAGTAAGTGCTATCACATATAATTGACCGGTAGCATATCGCACTTTGCGATCGTCAGGGCAATCGCAATTTAAATGTGTTCTCCATTTCTTCAAACCAATGGAGGAGAGCGGTGACGCCTTCGGTCCCTTTGTATTTCGGAGGGTCGCATGATTTGAAATGCTTGTAGGTGCATTTAGTGGTATTTGGGGAAGAGTTGAAAATGTTTTGGTTTGCTTGATTGACAGGATTAACGGTAAGTGCTTGTTGAACTTGGATTACAATGTTGGGTATTACGGCAGCCATTTGTTGAGCGATTAAGGCAGCCATGCGCTCGCGGGCTTTTCTTGCTCTCGTCTTCCCACGGGCGAGGTTAGAAGACATCTACCAGGAATACATGACAAGAGTATGAGTTGGATGCTTTTGAGATCATGGGTCGCATTCAAGAATGAACATTCATAAAATAATTATAGATAAATAAATTTACTACATCCATTGGATGTCTTGGGTTTTGCTCGCCGTTAGGCCCTACATGCCACCATACTTTACCTGTGTAATCATGTGGGCCCCCATGAATACCGGTTTTTCATATGGTTCGCACGGGTTTGCCAGGTTGCGTACACAAAAACCCGGAGAAAATCGAGAAATATGTATACAACGTGTGATATTCGGAATGTGTCCAGGTGTAGACACGGTGACACCTCAAAGTAGGGTTAGTTCGAACGACGTTTGGTGTGGCATGCTTTGGCCTAATAGGTCCTTCGTACTCTCATCGTTGGTCCCCAGGTAGGCAAACTGGTCCGTTATATTGGATTTATACGAATGCCAGCCTAGACAGGACGTTCCGACTACCGGTACTTGTACCCTTCCAGTTACTACATGCCCGTCGCAGAACTTACTTTGATGAGATTTGAAAATTGCACAAAATCTTTGGATAATGAGAGTATGAAAATAAATTGAATACATGAACATCGATATATGTATAATGAATATGTATATATGTATATGAATATGTATATAAGCATGTATGTTTGACTGTAAATGTAAACAAATATGAAACAAATAAATATCACAAGTTTGTATGTAACCACCTAATCAATTAAAATTTAGGCAGACTATAGTATAGGCTCTAAGGGTCTAAAACCTATCCTATATCCCTATAGTCATGGCTCTGATACCAATCTGTCACACCCCGACCCGCAGCGGAAAAGGTGATCGGGGCATGATTGGGTTATCATCAAAGCTCATGACATTTATTATGCGTTTCATATTCTTTAATACAAATTAAATTGAAATTTACAATAAATGTTACAACATGTTCTAACTAACAATCTAAACTTCTTTGTTCTCTTCTAAGGCATATCCTATGTTTTCCTTGCTTCAACCTGTTCACCTGTATCATGTGTAAAAGGGTTTTTGGATCAACATAATGTTGGCGAGTGAATCCTATGGAAAACATTTGAACAAATTCATTTAATTGATTATGAAATATGTGCACAACCATACATGAGTAAAAATAGATGTAAACTTAATCAACAATCATAAGATATTAAGTGAAACACACATGAACAATAATGGAACATTTAGAGGCACGCGATGCTCAACTCGTCTCTCACGAGGAACAGAGGGGCCTAATGAATGAATTGTATAACCATGATAATATGAATGACACAAGTACAATCAATATAAACTCAATGATATACACATAAACAATAATGAATTTGATTTGTGGCACGCGTTGTTCAACTCGTCTCTCACGAGGAACTGATGGGCTTAATGAATGAGTTTCAATATTTTGACAAAAAAGGAAATAAGTAATCACAACAATATAACCAATCTAAGTTTAGATCATGATGTGGTATGGCACAAGTTTAAATAAATAAGTTAATTATTTTCATAACACATGACACACCCCAAAACGTGTAATTTAAAAGGGGGAGTTGTAAGATTCACTCACAGTGGGTGCGTTCGGTTGATGATGTTGAATGCACGCGAAGTGGTTTTAACCACGAGTGAGATTTAACCTAGATAAATCGCATTATGATTTGGTAAGTAAACGGATTTTATTAATCTATTTTAGTAGGATTGTTGGGTGTATTTTTGTGAGTTTGAGGCTATTTTCTAACCTTAAAAATGTTATTTTTAAGTATTTTTAATTGATTTTTAATTAAAATAATTAAATAAAAATAATAAAAAATTTTGATGTTTTTCTGACCGTTGACCTGCCCGTTGACCGTTGACCTGACCGTTGACCGGTCCGAATCGGAATACAAGTGCGCTGAGTGAGGCTCGAACTCGAGACCTCCCATACGCGTGCACGCAGCTCTACCAACTGAGCTACGTGTCTAACCCGTTATAAATCTGATTTTAATTATATATATATATTAATTAGTTTAAACCGAAAATCATTTTATTTTAAAAACAGTTTAAGCGAATCGGACGTGCATTCCACAGGTCTCGAACCCGGGACCTGTGGCTTAAACTAACACACAGTCCACCGCTGGACTGTGTGTTTAACATGTTATATAATCCAATTTTTATTATACTTAAATACAAATTATTTGTTTTCATTTCTGACTTTATTTAAAAAGAATAGATAATTGTCCGAGTCGGTGCAGTAGCCCGGACTCGAACGCGTGACCTGTGATATAAACATACACACAGTCCACCGCTGGACTGTGTGTCTAACTTGGTTATTATTCCGGTTATTAATATACTTAACATATACCAGTATGACTCCGGTTCGGTTAATCAAAAAAAATCATTTTTATTAAAGCGACGTGTGTGAAGCAGGATTCGAACTCGAGACGTTTGTATGTTTAACGTGCACACAGTCCACCGCTGGACTGTGTGTCTAACCCGAGTAATAAGTTGATTTTAATTATACTTATAGACTACCGAAACATCGTCTTCCTCGTTGAGATTTAACCAGAATCGGTAACAGACTGGTTCGAAGTTTTAATCGGTTTCTTAGCGTCTTACAGTCCATTAAGGTGAGATATGAGTATAAAGAAAAGAAAATAAGCGTGAGGTATACCGACTCGTTTTCCTCTGTTTTCCGGCAGAACTCCGGCGACAGAAATTAACTCCGGCGTCAGGTATCTTGCAGCAGGGAAACTTCAGAAAACTTACAAAGGGTGTGGGTGACTTCGGTATAAGCTTAGGAGGTTCAATAAGGCTCGGAAATGGAGAAACCGGTTTTCCGGCGATGAGCAGAGAAATTCCGGCGAGTGGAATTACGCCGAGAAAAGGTGTGGTTTTGAGCGAAAAGGTTTGCAGTGGGTTGTGGGTGAATTTATAGGGCAAATCGTCGAAGAACCTGGTCTGATTTCCGACTGTATTCGTAAATTATAAAAACTCCGGCGGTTATAACTTTGGTCGCGGACTCAGACGTCGGTTATAACCGATGTCTTAGTAATGGTTTACGTTATGACGTAAATTGTCGTTAAGACTCGCGAGATTTCTGGGATTTCCGACAACTGAACTATTGGGCGCCGGTTTTGAATTCGTAACGTCATAATATTAATTAAATGATTCCAATATTTCACAAGAAGCATCCGTGGCGCAGTGGTTTGTGTGTTAAGTGATAAGTCTTTGAACCGATTCGGCGACTGACTCGGGTTCGAAACCCGGCTGGAACATTTTATTTTTATTTTGTGATTTTCAACAGTTTTTCAAAAACTAAATATATATTCCCGTATAATAATTGATTATGTATCGTTTAAAATTATTTTGGGCATTTAATTCGCAACGAAATTTTTGACTGACTGTTCGGTTGATAAACGGAGCGGGTTTGGTAAATCCGTTTTTGACGGATGTTACAGCTATGAGGCTCTCATGTCAGGAGAGTTGAAGAGAGATTTCCTCACAGCTGAAGACATGTATCAAGTGGATCCTGACGACATGGAGGAGATGGATCTGAAGTGGCAGATGGTAATGATCACTCTTCGATTGAAGAAATTCCAAGATAAAACGAGAAAAAGGCTAGCCCTTGGAAAATCTGGATTTGACAAGTCCAAGCTGAGATGTTACAATTGCAAAAATCTGGGCCATTTCAAAAGGGAGTGTCCGTTGCTGAAGAACGAGAATGCCAAGCTCAACCAGACAAGAAGACCGGTGGCCATTGAAGGGAGTGACAATATTGCTGAAAACAACCAGAAGGCTTTAGTTGTGGAAGATTATGACTGGTCAGAGGAAATAGTTGAGGCTAAAGGTGAAGTTAACAAGGCCATCGTGGCAAACATTTCCACTGTTTCTGTCACGTCTGCTTCAAATTGTGTTGAAAAGCAAACCGCCAAGATTCCAAAAGATGACACTGGTCTGAAAAGCATCTTCAATCCTGCTGAACAAACCTCAGAGAAGGGACACCAGAAAGCTGAAATGAATGAGTCAAAGCGTGCAGTTCAAGAAGCCATCAGTAGCAGCAAGAATGAAGCGGTCGGAACTTCTACCACCGCCATCAAGTCAGAAACTACGGATAAGGATTTGGTAAATAGCATACCATGTGAATTCAAAGCGAAGCTGTGCTCCAAACCATGTTTGAACGTCATGGCACACTACAAATCTCTCAACCGTGACATAATTAAAGAAAAAGAAAAGATTTTGAAAATTAATCAAGAACTAAAAGAAATGAAGCTGCATATCAGCGAAAGTTAACTTCAACCATAGCTGAAATGCAGACTTTAAAAGAATTTGTTTTCAGAAAAGATTTTATCATAAATGATTTGACCGAAAAACTAGAAAAGTCTCAAAATGAAAATAACAAATTGCAAATCATTATTGATAAATGGAAAATTAATCAAAAAGCATTGGTTGATATTGTAAACTGTCAACGATCGACATTCATAAAGGATGGAATTGGATATAAGGATAAATTCAGAAATGAAAGAAAAATATTTCCTCCTCCCAACAACAAAAATTATGTCCCTATGCCATCTCCTCATCCTAAAAATGATCTAATTGATAAAAATGATCTTTTGGATCAAAATGCTTTTTACAAATCACAAAACAATACTAACATGTCTGAAATCAATGCAGATATGTGTGAGGGTCAAGAAGTTGTGTGTGATGAGGAAGATGAATGTGGAGGTTCAAAAACAGGAATCGATTACTCAGGCGACAGTTATTCAACAGTTAACTGGTTCGCCTGGAATTGTAATAAGACAAACAGAATTTCTATTCAAGATAACTGTAATAGTTTATCTAGGATGGATAACTGTAACGGCTTTGTGCCAAAATTGAACATTCGGGATGATTGTAATGGCCTTGCGCCTACACTTAAGACTCACAACCAAGTGCATGCTAAGGTTGAGAGTCATGACTTAAACTCTGTTCTTAATGATGAAAATGTTATGCTTGAATCTCCTGTCTTTGTACCAGAATTGAAGAAAAACATATTTGGAAAGTTCCTCAAAGAGGAAATTCCCGAGTTTGTTCCATCAGTTGCAGGTACTCAGAGACTGAAAAAGACTTTACTGAAGAAAGCAGCAAAGATGATTCAAGTACAACAACTTTAGAGAGTGATGGAGAAATGTCAAATTAAAGTCAAGAATCAACCTCGTCATCAGACAGTGAGCACAGTGAGGACAAAATTGAAGATAAACATCATCCTGACAAGAAGAAAGTCAAAGATTCAAGCCATGTTAAGTCATCAGATTCCTTAAGCAGCTCCAGATTCTCATCACATACATCATCTTCGCACTCAGCACCCAGGAAGAAAAGATCAAACCGCAAACAATGCTTTCGCTGTGGTCATTTAGGACATACTACGAAACATTGCAAAAGCAAGAAATTTTCTAAACCTAATTAAGATCTCGTTAAGAATTTTACTGATCAATTTGATAATCTAAAGAAATCAGTAAAATGCATAGTTGACTCAACTTGTTTTTGGAAAAGAAAAGAAAACTCTCTTGCTCAAAATCTTGATAGAACTAATGTAAAGCAAGTATGGGTTCCAAAAGCAAGCTAACTTGTAAATATTTATGTTGTTGTTGTTGTATAACAGAATAAAATTCAGAAATGGCTTCGGATGCTCATGGAATATATCTGCCATGTTGACAGCGGATGCTCCAGCCATATGACCGGGTTAAAGGATTTGCTTAAAAACTTTTGAGTTATCGATGGTGATTTTGTGTCCTTTGCCGGAGACGAAAAGGGAAGGAGGATCGTGGGAATGGGTGACGTCGTGTCGGAAGCACTTACTCTGGAGAATGTAAACTATGTTCCAGAATTGTTTTACAATCTCATGAGTGTTTCACAAGTCTGTGACAAAGGAATTTCGGTGCTGTTCAATGACACGGAATGCTTATTCCTCAAGCCCTAATACTCCGTCCCTGCAGAAATGATCATGCTTAGAGCTCCCCGTCAAAATAATACCTATGTGCTGAATATGAAAAATTCCAAATCAAATGAGCAAATGACATGTCTTATTTAAAAAGCATCTAAATCAGAATCACTGCTCTGGCACAGGCGTTTGGGGCATGTGAACTTTAAAAACATAAATAAGCTTTCTAAATTAAATCTAGTAAGAGGTTTACCTATGAAAGATTTTCCTTTTTCTGAAAAATACATCGCATGTGCTCAAGGAAAGCAACATAAAAAACCACATAAGTCCAAAGCAGTGAATACGATTTCCGCCCCACTGCAATTACTTCACATGGATCTTTTTGGGCCTATAAGCGTTAAAAGTTTAGCTAAAAGATCTTATTATTTGGTAATTACAGATGATTTTTCAAGGTTCTCATGGGTGTTTTTCCTCGAAGCAAAGAGTGAGACAGCTTTCGTTCTGAAAAGCTTCATCCCTATGATTGAAAACGTAATCAAGCTGAAGGTAAAATCCGTAAGAAGCGACAACGGTACAGAATTTAAGAATCATACGTTTGTCTCCTTCTGCGAAGAAAAAGGAATTCGTCTTCAATACAGTGCTACCAGAACTCCTCAGCAAAATGGTGTAGCGGAGCGCAAGAACAGAACTCTCATCGAAGCTGCTAGAACTATGCTTGTCGACTCCAAGCTTCCCATAATCTTCTGGGCTGAAGCGGTTAACACAGCATGCTACATTTTGAATCGTGTTCTCATTGTCAAACCTCACGGAAAGACAGCTTATGAACTACTTTTCAAAAGGAAGCCTCTAATAGATATCTTCAGACCGTTCGGATGCTCATGCACACTTCTCAACACTGAAGATAATCTCATCAAGTTTGAAACGGTAGGTGACGTATGCTACTTCATGGGCTACTCATCTTCTCAAAAGGCGTATCGAGTCTACAACAAACGGACGAAGATGGTGACTGAATCATATTACATCGATTTTCAAGAAGGAAACTCCACTAACACTGGAAGCACTCCAAATTGGTTTTATGACGTAGACATTGTATTCAAGACTTTCGACATTGTTGAACCCGTCACTGAATCCGAATCTACTGAATCCACCCCATTAGAGCCATTGTTTGATCCTTCAGACATTGGTTTCACTCCTTTTACAACCCGTTTCACCCAAACCTCTGCCTCTCCTACTCTTCCTGTTACCGAAGTAAATGGTGACACATCTGCTGAGAATGCATCCGCACATGATGATTCTTCTCCACAGCAGGCTGTGGATGAACCTCCTAAAGAAGACGAAACTCCAGTTATCTACGTCGATGAACATCTCACTAATATGCCTCAACAAGTGGAAACTTACACCAACGCAGGATACAAGACCAATCGAAACAATCCAATTGAAAATGTCATCAGTTCTGTTGAAGATGGAGTTCGAACACGCAGACAAACACATACCATCAACACAGGACTGTATGCAGCTTTTCTCTCGCAGTCTGTCCCAAGAGATATCAAAGAAGCAATTCAAGACTCCAGCTCGGTACAAGCAATGCAACAAGAATTAGCCCAATTTCGAAAACTTAAAGTTTTGGAACTCGTTGATTTACCAGATGGAAAGTATCCAATTGGTACCAAGTCGGTGTTTCGAAACAAGATGGACGCTCGTGGTGTAGTTATCAAAAAGGCAAGATTAGTGGTTCAAGGTTTTCGGCAGGAGGAGGGGATTGACTATGAGGAAGTTTTTGCACCGGTTGCACGCTTAGAAGCTATCAGAATCTTCTTAGCCTACGTTTCGTTCAAAAACTTTAAGGTGTTTCAGATGGATGTAAAGAGTGCATTTCTGTATGGGAAAGTGAAAGAAGAAATCTATGTCTGTCAACCTCCAGGTTTTGAAGATCCTCACTTCCCCGCGAAGTACTATAAGTTTGACAAAGCTCTCTATGGTCTTCACCAAGCTCCTCGAGCATGGTACGAGACTTTGTCAACATATCTTCTGGAATGTGGGTATTCAAGAGGGGAAATCGATATGACTTTTTTCACAAAGCGGATGGGAGATGACGTGATGCTGGTGCAGATCTACGTAGACAATATCATCTTTGGGTCAACCGATGAAGCTCTTTGCAGGGAGTTCGAGCAAGTTATGAAGGCAAAATTCGAGATGAGCATGATGGGAGAACTTACGTTTTTCTTGGGATTAGAAGTAAAGCAGAGAGAAGACGGCATACTCATTCATCAGGCTAAGTATATCAGAGATATTCTATCCAAGTACAATATGAATGCTTGCAAATCTGCCAGCACTCCCTTCGCTACTCAGACGGAACTTACTTCGGATCTTCAAGGAAAACCCATCAATAAATATTTCTATCATTCTATGATAGGCTCGTCAATGTATCTGACCGCAAGTAGGCCTGGCATTATGTGGACTGTCTGTCTCTGTGCACGATTTCAGACAGATCCGAAAGAATCTCATGAAGCTGTTGTCTAAAGAATCTTTCGCTATCTGAAAGGAACCCCCAAGCTTGGTTTGTGGTATCCTAAAGATAGTAATTATGATTTAATTGCTCACTCTGACAGTGATCATGCAGGTTGTAAAGTTGACAGAAAGTCCGTCTCCGGAGGATGTCAATTTTTAGGAAATCGTCTCATTTCGTGGCAAAGCAAAAAGCAGACAACAGTCTCCACATCAATTGCTCAAGCTGAATACACGACAGCTTACAGTTGTTGTTCTCAAGTTCTCTAGATACAAAATCAGTTGTTGGATTATGGAATCAACGTTATGAAGACTCCTATATTCATCGACAACGAAGCGTGTCTTGGAATTGTGAAGAACCCTATCCTCCACTCCAGAACTAAGCACATCGAAATTCGCATTCATGCGATCAGATATGCATATGAGAAAGGGTATATTCAAGTGGTTCCGGTGGATACGATGCAACAAAAAGCTTATATATTCACGAAAGCCTTCGATAAAACTCGCTTCAACCAGTTGGTAACCTGGTTGGAGATGGTCAACTTCCTTGAGTGGAAGTGATTAAAAAAATTCTCTTAAAATGTGCCCACCAAAAAGATTTTCTGCAAATTTAAAATTTATTTTCAGCAATAATCTCGAAAATAAAATTTTAAGAGGGGAAGTAATTCTAGAAAATTTTGTTGAATCAAGAATCCTTGTTTGACTCCTATATGAGAAATGATAGAAAAACTGCTAACACTTTGTTTTGGTCTTAAAACATAAGTAGATTGAGGCCTCAAGCAACAACGTGTCAGTAGATTCAGCAATACCTTGAAGTAAACTGCGAAAAGGAGGCAAATTCTAATGAACACACAAGAATTCTGGATACCCACAATGTTGTACAACTTGCGGGTAACACGTTGCGGCGTATGGCTTAATGGTCTTAAATATTGCATTGATAGATTGCCAAAGTCCGAGATTTCGGGTCTTTATATTGACTAATTTGTTGATACAATTTTGTGTATGTCGCTTGTTCTTAATTACAGTTGTAATTGTACGGGCTTTGCTCAAGTGTCTCTATAGGTTTGGTCGTGTCGAATAGATCGAGATATCCTTCTATCTTGATCTAGTATGACATCTTAGCTTGTCTGTGTTAATCAGTTGCATCTGTGCATACTGATAAGTCTTGGAAACGTCAAGTCTACACAGGTTCTCCTATTGAGAGGATTTTGTGCGAGTCAGAGAATTCGTACGAACAAAGGTTTCGTGCGAATCACTGAGTGGTTTGGTACAAAACATATATTTCGTACGAAACACTGACTCATACGAATTCTGGAGTTCTGTCTCGTGTGAAATATGTGTTCAGTATGTCTAGATTAGTGTTTCGTACGAAATCTAGACTGACAATATATAAGCAGACATGCACCTCTTAGTCAAGGTTACTGACCAGACAGAAAGAACGAGCTAGCAAACTGATCTTTTGGTGAGATCTCTAAGTTAGAATTTCTTGTGTAGACGAAGACACAAGAACACAGCAAGTTTGTTTGAGTCATATGAGCATTGTGTGTATATGTTTGTACTTGTTCTAATTATTAATCAAGATAGTGAATCTTTGGTTACAAGTGTTCTTTACTTTGCTTTGGTTGCATGCACACTGAGATTCCGCACTTGTGTGTGTGTCATATGAATAACGAACTGGTTTAACACCATCCATAGGTGGACCTACAAGTGGTATCAGAGCTTTGGCTCTTTCCTTGTTAAAAACCGGGCTTGGTTGTGTCTGAGCTAGTTTGAAGATTTCTGAAATGTTCTTGAGCCTCCAGCAGAAAACATAAGTTTTGGATAGTTAACTAACTTAAAACTTGGTTAAAATCTGTTGCATACAAAAAATTTATGGTAAAATTTTTCTGAAGAGCACCCTTGAAGAAGAAATCTGCAAAAATTTGAATCTGATTAGTTTGGTAGGTTTGACATTTTCTGACTTGGATCTGGACTTGGACTATAGACTGTTAAAACAATCTGTATTTTAACTAAAAGTGGGTAAGACAACAAGTATTTTCGAAAAAAGCAGGTCTAAACAAGAAAGGAAATTTCTCACCAAACCAATTCTGAAAAGATTCCTCTGAAAAACGTTGAACAAAACATTTGGTGCGACTGAAAAGATTAGTGCGATTCATCTGATCCGCACGAAACATCTGTTCCGCACGAATCATCTGATTCGCACGAAACATCTGATCAGGTCTTGATAACTATTTCGTGCAAAATAGGTGTCTCGCACGAAACATAATTGTTTGTTTTTCGCGTTTTTCGAAGCTTTGTGATTTTAAGAATTTATCATATTTTCAGATCTGTGAATTTTAAAAGGTAATTAATCGTGAAACTTTAAAACCTTTAAATTTTCATTAAACAAGAAAATATAATGAGTTCTAACCCGTGGGATTGGAGTTGTTCAAGCTCAAATCAGGAGTCTTTGAAAGCTCCGCAACATCATGGGTAAAATCTTTGATGCCACAACATACAGCAATGATCTCTGCAAATCAATGGGCATGTGTTGCGAATCAAAATCAAAGCATCCAAACTCTGTTAATGAGCGAAAGTGAAACAGGGAGTAACAACCGTCCGCCCAAGCTACATCATATGAACGATTATCCTTCCTGGAAAAGTCGTTTTCATACATACGTTCTTGGACAGAACATAGAATTGTGGACGTGTTTCACTACCCCCTATAATGAAGCATTGAAGAAGCTGGATCAAATCTAACCACTTTGGCCAATCTCGACGAAACTGACAAGAAAGCTTACGATCAAGAGAAAAAGGCATTTGATATCCTCACACAAGCTCTGCATAAAGACATTTATCATCAGTTTATGTATTGTACTATAACAAAAAATTTGTGGGACACTTTGGAAGCAAGAGGTGAAGTTAACGCTGCTACCAGGAAGATTCGGCATGATCTGCTCAAGAAAGAGTTTGAAGGTTTTATGTTCATGGAGAACAAACCTTGAATGATATGACCACTCGGTTTTATCATCTTCTCAGCGGGATGTACTCATATAAAGTGTTAGCAGCACTACAAGAAATTGTGATGCGATTTGCTGATGCTTTACCACCAAAATGGGGTCAATTTATTGATCTTTTAAAACATACAGATGTTTTGGACTCAATAAGTATTTATGAATTTGTGTAGAAACTGGAGAACAAGAATGAAGAAGAACTCCGGAAGGCACAACGAATCTCTGCTCCACAAAACCCTGAAATGTATTTTGGCGGTATAAATGCAGGTACAAGTTCAAGTCAGCAACCGAAGCTGCAAACCGCGTTTGTGTCAAACGTGAATCCTTTCCTACCCCAACCAGTTCAAACAAGTGAGTCTACAGGTTCGAGTAATCAAACCTATGGACAGACTTTTGATCCAAAAGCCTTCCTTCCACAGCCAAGGGATTTAGCGCATAAAGCTCCACAGCAAGCTCCTCAACGAGCTTTCTATGAAAGCAGCAATCAATCTGCAAATCCCAACACTGTCAAACTTGACACATCAAATCTCTCCAAAATCTACGTAGAAGTTGCACAAGAACATGCGGAACTTCTAAATACCATGGTCAGTTTGTGGTTTAGTTGCAGGTCAAATAGGGAACATCAATTTAACAAACGAAGACTATGAACAAATTGACCGAGATGAAATGGAGCTGATGGACATCAAGTGGGCATTTGCAAGCGCTATGAGAAGAGCGAAGGATTATATGAGAAGAACGGTAGAACCAGTTTGGAAAGCAAGAAGGATACCAAATACGGCTTTGACAAAACCGCCGTTACTTGCTTCAACTGTGGAGAAAGAGGTCACTTTAAGCGGGAATGCACAAGACCCAGCAAGGAAGGAAATCACAACCCGTTTCTAATCAGTCTCAACCATCAACACAGCACAGTACAACAACGAAAGAAGAATAGTAGCTGTTGGCAACTCTAACAACACCAATCAATCAGGACCTTCAAACACGCATAGAGCTATGGTAGTTCAGTCTGATGAAGGATGCGATTGGTCGTAAAGTTGGGAACAGAGAACAACGAAAGAACGACATGCTATGCAAGGATCGTAGATCAAAACAAGCATGATCCCAGCATCAACACTCAAAATAATGATGATACATCTGGGGATGCTGGTAGTTCTGATGAAGAATGTTCAAGTTCAGATGGTTATGAGTCTGATTCTGATGTGAAGAAAGGAAGTGAAGCTGAGATGTTGAAGGGTGAAAAGGTAAGTATGATGAGTAATGTAGAAGGTGCGGAAACAAGACACAGGCACTCTCTAAGATGGTGCAGCTTTTCCTCATCACACTGCCTTTATGACAAATGTTGAAAGTTCTTCAAAAAGGTAAATTCTGAACCTCCTACTGTTTGCAATGACGTGTTGAATTGAAAATAAAATATGAAACCGTCAACAGTCATAATAAGAATTTAGTTGTTGAACTATCAAAATGCAAAGAGGCGAATTTGGCGCTAACTAGAAATGAAAAGGAGTTCAAATATGTAATAGAAACCCTTAAGAAAAGTGTTTCTGAATTGACAAAACCAGTCTTGAATAAACAGACAGAATTAATAATTACATTAATCTCCTAGAAGAAACAAAGAAAGAGTTAGCCATCATCAAATGCGAATATGATTCGATCAAACGCAAATTGGAAAGTTATTCTAACTCCCAATATGTGCTTGATCATATCATTGAAGTTCAAAAACTAAAGGGAGTTGTCAATGCATAGGGTATAAGTCGTTTCCACCCCCAATGAAACACAACTATACCAAAATGCCTGATGAAGAGGAGATGCCTCATTTTGAACCCTCTGTACCTTTGAATCCTGAAGAATTCGCAGCAGGGTTAGGGTTCAAACTAGGCAATTCCTCCCAAGAACCAAGCAAGCCAGAAAGTTCATCGTCTGATGAAGAAGAGGATGATACATCAGATGATGAATCAAGAAATGGTGATCAGGATCAGCCTCTTGATAAAAGGAAAAGAGTAGAATTGTCTACTACTCCTAGTACTCAATCTGTTGAGAATCAAGAAACTGTTCCTAAGAAATATGTGAAGACAAGTGTGTCCTACACAAGAAGTAGATAATGTGTTGTATACTTTGGTTGGAGATAAGAAAATCTATTCAAACAAAGATTTTCCAAATAAGAACGTAAATCCAATCTCTATAGATCAGGTGTTTGAAAAGTCAAAAACCAAACCTTTAAGAAGAAAAAGCCTACCAAAACACAACCATTATCCGCTTCAAAAGAAAAAGAATGGAAGCGAGTTGAAAAGCCCACAACTTCTCAACCGAAGGTTGAAGCAAAAGGCTCTCGTTACCAGAAAAAGGCTAAAACTGTTAAATTTGTAAGTTCTAAAGGTACCGATAAAGTCGAAACTTTTCAAGGAAACTCTAATGTGGATTTTGTAAAGAAAGTTAAGATTTTGAAAAGAAATTGTCAAAACAATTACACCCAACGCACTGATGGATGTAATGAAAATGAACCCAGTACCTCAAGATCCACAAATTCATCATCAAGCCGAGAAACATGATCTCCTACTTTTGTTGAAAGAAGAACATGTTTCAAATGTGGAGAATTTGGCCACATTATAAAGGATTATCAAAATCCAGCCAAATCAAGATGTATAGAGAAAACCCCTCATGAACCAACTTGCAAACGTAAATATGTTCCTCCGACACAAGATAAACGAATTATTAAAGATCAAAAAGAGAAACAAAAACGTAAACAATAAAAGTAATTGAGAAAGCTTTAAAATCAGATTCTTCGAAAAAGGATCAAAGATCTTCAAAGTCAATAAAACGAGACACTGTTAAAACTGTAAATAATAGTAAATTTGGTAATAAACAAGGATCTTGGAAACAGAAGACCGGGAATGGTTCAAAAGGAGTTTCTCAGTTTGTTAATCATCAAGAAATTGAGATTACATTTCTCGATGATAAGGGACGACCCAAGATCACTAAGGCTTGGGTCCTCATCTCAAACTATTCTTGTTTGTGCAATGTGCATGGTGTTCCAGGAGGAACAGTAAACAGTCATTGGATTGTTGATAGTGGAGCATCAAGGCACATAACGGGCGACTTGCGGCTCCTATATGATGTGAAAAGTATTAGGGGTGGTTATGTTGCTTTTGCTGGTGACAAAGGTGGATACATCACTGGAGAAGGAATGGTCTCCAATGGTGTTGTGAGCTTCGGCAAGATCAATTATGTTCGGCAAATTGATCACAATCTTCTTAGCGTTTCTCAAACCTGCGACAAGAAGTTCACGGTACATTTTGATGATGCCGGATGTTATGTGCTGAAGCCTGGATTCAAGATCCCCAAAGAATGGATTCTCATGTCGGCTCCAAGAATTAATGATTTGTATATTCTTGATATGAGCCAAGCTATTACAACATCTGCACAAGTCACATGTTTTGTCTCTAAAGCTACCGAGAAGGAATCAATCTCCTGGCACAGATGTATGGGACACATTCACCTGAGGAAATGAACTATTTGGTGAAGAACAATCTAGTGAATGGTGTACCAGTGAAGAACTTTCATCTTCAAGACGTTTAGGTATCATGCCAGAAAGGGAAGCAAGCGAGAAAGTCCCATCCCGTGAAGAAGATCAACACTGTGAATATGCCACTGGAACGTCTTCATATGGACCTCTTTGGACCTATGAAACACAAGACAACTTTTGGTGATTCTTATTGTCTGGTAGTTACTAATGACTATTCCAGATTCTCATGGGTAAACATGTTGGCACACAAGAGTGAAGTTCCTACTATCCTCAAGAATCTCCTGACTCTTTTGGAAAATCTGTACAATCTGAAGGTAAGGAGAATCAGAAGCGACATGGCACCGAATTCAAGAATCAAGTTATGGATGATACTGTTCTTCAAATGGTATTATGCATGAGTACGGTTCTCATATACTCCACAACAAAATGGCATCGCTGAGAGGAAAAATAGAACTCTTATTGAAACTGCAAGAACCATGTAGTAGAATCAGAACTTCCCGTTCAATTTTGAGGAGAAGCTGTTGCTACTGCGTGTTATACGATGAATAGAGTTCTGACAGTGAAGAGACATGGGAAGACATGTTTTGAGTTGTTACATAAAAGGAAACCGGATATTTCTTTCTTAGAACCTTTTGGAGCTCCATACACTATGATCGACCCACATGGAAAATTTAGTCCCAAGGCTATCGAAGGTTTCCTTCTTGGATATGCATTCCAAATTTCCGGGTGTGGAATTTGTCTTCGAAGAAGATTGAAGAATGGGGTGAAGTCAAGGTTCAGAGATATACAGAAGCTACAAGAGCTCCGGGTGCACCTTCGATGTTTGACTACGATGGGCTATTTGACTCCTTTAATCTGCCAACTTTTGATGATGCAACAGCTGCTGCTCAGATGTTATTGGAAAGTGATGCAGCAGTGGATTCATCACTAGTTCGACCAATTATTGTTAACCCTCAGGTGTCGACTTCGGTTAACAATCTTGTTCAAAATGGGAATTCGAAGACGCTGGGGATTATAATGTTTCATCAGAAGACGATGAGTTTCACGATGCGAATGAAGCTACCTCTGGTGCGGTTCCTGGATTTTCAAATGATATGTCAAATATTCAACCTCAAGGAACAACTGAAGGTCAGGCATCTACAACGTCATCAAATCCAGCTCTCGAAGTAACTGTTGATCTGAATATCAACAATTTGGATATCAATTCTCGAGTTCCTGATGTGCTAGAAACTCATATTCATAATATCCATCTCAGAAGAATATTATTGGAGATGTCCAGAGTTGTGTGCAGACTCGTAATCAGCTGCGAAACAACCAGAATGCTGGATTGTATTCGGAAATCAGGGAATCTGGTGGTCTGAATGATTGGTCTTTTGCCTGCTATGTGTGCCAAGTAGAACCAAAATCTTGGAAGGAGGCAATGAAAGAAGACTCTTAGGTTGAAGCCATATAGGAAGAACTTCAACAGTTTCAGAAGTTAGGCGTCTGGAAATTGGTTGGCAGGCCTGACGGCTACAAGAAGATTGGTACACGATGGGTGTACAAATGCACGAAGGATAACTGAGGTGTTGTTGTGAGAAACAAAGCGTGGTTGGTTGTTCAAGGTTTTAATCAGGTTGAAGGCATTGATTACAATGAAGTTTATGCACCGGTTGCACGACTTGAGGCCATAAGAATCTTTTTGGCTTATGCGTCCTTCAAGAAGTTCACCGTTTATCAGATGGATGTGAATAGTGCATTTCTTCATGGTGTGGTAGAAGAGAAAGTATATGTTGAGCAACCGCCAGGTTTTGAAGATCCACTCCATCCGGACAAGGTTTGGCTTCTCAACAAGGCGTTATATGGTCTTCATCAAGCTCCGAGGGCTTGGTATGAAACGTTATCTACCTATCTGTTGAAGAATGGTTTTCGACCAGGCCTGATCGACTGTACTCTCTTCATCAAGGAACAGGACAACGATTTGCTGCTAGTACAAGTTTATGTTGATGATATTATATTTGGGTCTACTAACACTCGAATGTGCAAAGAATTTGAACAGGTTATGCAGGAGAAGTTCGAGATGAGCGCAATGGGAGAAATGACTTTCTTTTTAGGTTTGCAGGTTCAGCAATCAAAGGAAGGGATTTTTATCCATCAAACCAAGTACGTCGGAGATATTCTCAAGCGATTTCAGATGGACGACTCAAAACCTTTGGGAAATCCATTAGCTCAAAATCATAGGATTACTCCAGACGGAATGGGTGAACATGTAGAACCATCTCGCTATCCTGCTATGATCAGATCACTCATGTATCTTACTGCTTCAAGACCTGACATAATGTACCCAACATGCCTTCTGGCGCGCTATCAGTCTAGTCCGAAAGTTTCTCATTGATGGCTGTGAAAAGGATCTTTTGTTATTTGAAGGGACGCCCTGACACTGGTCTATGATACCCTAAGGATGATAACTTTGATCTGACAGCATTCAGTGATTCTGATCATGGCGGCTGCAAAATAGATGCAAAGTCAACAACAACAGGATGTTAGTTCATGGGAAATCGTCTAGTCACGTGGCAATGCAAAAAGCAGACTTGTGTAGCTACATCAACATGTGAGGCTGAGTATATTTCAGCTTCTAGTTGCTGCTCTCAAGTTCTATGGATTTAACAGCAAATGCGCGACTACGGTTTTGAATTTCTTACTACTCCTATTTTTGTTGATAATGAAGCTGCTTTACAAATCACTCGGAATCCTGTACAGCATTCAAAAACAAAACACATTGAGATTAAGTATCATTTCATACGTGATTGTTATGAAAAGAGACTTGTCACACCCTCAATTTCCACTTGCGGAGTTTTACCGTGAGGCGTGTGAACAAACCAGAATCTGAAACACTAGTACGTCGAACGACTCTATATGATTTGATAATACGTTTTCCAAAAATTATTTGATTAACCAATCATCGTAGATTTTAGATTGTCTTAGTTAGTTACCAAAGTTTAGCGGAAGCATTAGTTTAAGTGATTGAGCGGAAGCATAAAAATAAGTAGAGAAACGGGCGCCAACACAAACGCCAAAACAAATGAAAACCCAAAACAATGTTTGTAAATGAGACTCGATAAAAGATGTCTTGTTCAATGCATGTGAGTGCACCTAGAGCTCCTAGCGTCCTGAGAAACATGTAAAGAAACAAGTGTCAACATTAAAGATGAGTGAGTTCACAGGTTTTCATAAATTCGTTTGTTAGGTTATGAGTTTGTTTCCCCCGTTATCCCTAACCCGGGATAACGATTTAGTTCCATTATTCCCAACCCGGAATAATAATGATGTTGATTCCATTATTCCAAACCCGGAATAATAAGTTGTTGTTTCCATTATCCTCAACCCGGGATAATATAGTTGTTGTTTCCATTATCCTCAACCCGGGATAATATAGTTGTTGTTTCCATTATCCTCAACCCGGGATAATATACTTGATTCGTAATTAAGTTCAATGTTAACATATATAGGTAGCTAGCCTAAAGTTATGTCACGTAAGAGTTCGCGATCGAAGCTGACTGTTGTGCCTCCGTGTTGCCAGGCCTATCACTGACCATGGCGAAGTTAGGCCAAATTATTCACCCGTTGACCATACCCGGTCGGCTAGCGCGACTAGCTCGGATGGGGCTTGTCGGGCCCAGTAGTACTACTTATAATTCCCCCGCTATTAAAACCCAATACTAACAATCCGAGAGATTGACGAGGACTTAAGTGATATAGCTACTTAGTGACCATAACATTACATTAACATCAACTTAGTTACCGAATAGTTATGTGACGTTAATTTCGTATAACGTAAAGAGATTGAGTTTGAAGAGTGTATACATGTTTCTCCCCCTGTTGTTTAAAAACCGGATAAAGTTAGGGGCCGTGAACTCACCTTTAGTTGCTCGGTTAGTGTAGCAAAGAAGTTGTAAGGGATGGGACCGCTAATTGCGTCCTAACAAACCAATTGATTTCAAGTCAATGTGTGAACACACCAATACAAATTCTACACTTAATTTACGCACAAAGTGATACACACAAACAACATACCTAACACTCAAACATGCATGCAAGTATCCTCATGTGATCATAGTAATCAAAACAATTTATCATGAACATAATCCAATCCATGCAACACTTTAGTGCACACAATCACAAGTTATCAAATTTCAGCTTAATACTCATAATTCAGCTGTTTTCTAGGATTTTTATAAAATAGTTCCAACGTTCCAAAAATTCCAATTATTTTACAGCAGGTGACATTCATAAGTAGAAATTTATATAAATTTTCCAAGTCCTAAATCTTTACCAATTAACCATAAATATTAATATACTAGGCTGCAGTCAGATTCGTCGCTTTCTGACTGCAGTCCACGGAAGAATTTATTTAAAAATCACTAATCGTCCAATTAATAAAATTCCAGTGGAAGTTGCCCGGAAATTTCCATACCTAGTTGCTGTACAAATTTCATGATTCGACTCCCTACTGATTATGAAATCCAACTCGATAAACAACTAACAAAATTTCAGGATTTTCACAGCTTTAGTTACTGAACTTATTTGGCCACTTAAAAATATCAAACTACTTCAGAAAAATATGAATCCAGCGCCATTAGATTCGTTATTCAAATCTCTACGCTCTAGACATCAAAAAATCCGTTTTTCGACAACTAATGACCGAGTTACAGCCAGATGAAGTCGGCTGTAACTATTACTCAGCAAACTGTTTCAGCATTCTATCGCATAAACCGTCCATATAATTAACCTAGGCGATCAAAAACCGGTTTTTCTAATCATAGATCAATACATATAACATATCCATGCAAACCCTAATCAACATCTCTAGTTTTTACAAACAAACACAGCCTATTATTCTCAGATTTCGAACAACATCACTTGCAAACATTATTAACAAATCGGCTAACATAACCTTTCATTCAAACATACAATCCGAAAACAACAAAATCAAAACACATGTATCCGAATATGATCTTGTAACATATGATGAATTCTAACCTTTAATAACTAGGTAAATAAGCCGAGACTTGGACAAGAATGATTCGGCTGTTCAAGCAAGATCACGACCGAATGAGATGAGCAGTTCTGCTGTCGCGACCGAGACTGAAAGGGACTGAAAGGGGAGGCTGCTCGCGATCAAAAGGGACGAGAGTAAGGCTGCCGACGGCTGTTAGCTATTAGGGTTTTGTGTTGTGAATGAAGCATGCATGTGTTGGTATATATAGGCGCAAAGAGATAAGGAGAATGGGTTGCGGTTTGGGTTTGATCTCGCGGCCGAGGACTTGGGTTGGTTCGGTTTGGGTTTGATCTTGCGGCCGAATAGTTTGAGTTTAAGGTTTGGGTTAGAACTCGGTTCACTCCTAGAGTCACAAGGAGTTTAGGATTTGGTTCGTGTCGCGGTTCGGTTCGGTTCGTGTACATATTTACCATAATTATTTTATAACTAAAACAATCACATAATCGCACATCACGTATTCACTAACTCGTACACGTTTAATACGTAGCATATAATTTATTCGACAAGTATTCCGTTTAAGTTATCCGAAAAACCGGGATGTCACATTATCCCCATGTTGAAAGAATTTTCGTCCCGATAATTGAGTTAACGCGGTTTAGAATGTAGCGTACATGTTTAGAGTGCCACACACAAAGAGTTAGTTCGTTTATGATGGTACACGAAGTTACAAGAAGTTCCCAAGTGCCCTGCACAAAGATTTCCAAGTGACATGCACAAGAATTTAGTTAACAATGGTACGCGAAAGTATGAGAAATTTCCAGGTTATCACATCATCCCCATGTTGAAAGAATTTTCGTCCCGAAAATTTAGTTACTGGTATCTTTAGTTTGCTGCTCAGTTGCGAAGAGGTGTGGGTATTTGCTTTTCATTTGGTCCTCTCTTTCCCACGTGAACTCCGGTCCACGCTTAGAGTCCCAATGAACCTTAACGATCGGAATCTTGCTGTGCCTTCGAGTCTTGATCTCACGATCCATGATCTCGATAGGCTGTTCCACAAAGTGCAGTTGTTCATCCACTTGGATCTCATCCAATGGAATGACTAGAGTTTCATCTGATAGACACTTCTTCAGATTTGACACATGAAATACGTTGTGAACTCCACTGAGTTCGGCAGGAAGGTCTAATTGATAAGCTACGGGTCCAATACGTTTCAAAATTACAAACGGGCCTACGTACCGTGGGTTAAGTTTGCCCCGTTTTCCAAAGCGGATTACACCCTTCCAGGGTGACACCTTCAGTAGGACGCGGTCGCCTACTTGAAATTCGAGCGGTTTGCGTCGTTGATCAGCGTAGCTTTTCTGTCGATCTCGTGCCGCCGCCATGCGGTTTCTGATCTGTACAATCTTTTCAGTAGCCTCAAGTATTAACTCAGGGCCTGTGAGTTGGCTGTCACCGACTTCTGCCCAACAGATCGGTGATCTACATTTACGACCGTATAATGCCTCAAACGGTGCTGCCGATATACTCGTATGGTAACTGTTGTTGTACGAGAATTCCACTAAAGGCAGGTGGATTTCCCAACTATTTCCAAAGTCTACTACGCATCATGTCTTCCAAGGTTTGTATGGTCCTTTCGCTTTGACCATCAGTCTGAGGGTGATAGGCAGTGCTCATATCTAAGCGTGTTCCCAACGCTTTCTGGAGTGACCGCCAGAAGTTGGACGTGAAGCGAGCATCTCTGTCTGAGATGATGGATGTTGGCACTCCGTGCCGAGAAACTACTTCCTTAATGTAGATGCGAGTCAACTTCTCCATCTTATCTGTTTCTTTAATAGCTAGGAAGTGTGCGGACTTAGTTAAACGATCCACAATTACCCAGATGGTATCGCAACCACCCAAAGTTCGCGGGAGTTTAGTGATGAAGTCCATTGAGATCTGATCCCATTTCCACACTGGGATCTCAGGTTGTTGGAGTAGCCCCGATGGCTTTTGATACTCTACCTTGACTTTTGCACAAGTCAAACATTTACTCACGTAGGTGGCTATATCGGCTTTCATGTTGGGCCACCAATACGCAGCTTTAAGGTCTTGATACATCTTATCCGAACCCGGGTGGACAGAGTATCGGGATTTTTGAGCTTCATCCATGACTAGCTCTCTGAGGTTTCCGTAGAGAGGTACCCATATGCGATTCATGAAATACCGGGCTCCATTGGGTTTTACTTCCCAATCGCGTTCCATTTTTCCCACCGATTCGGCCTTGATGTTTTCCTCCTTAACTGCTTCTAACTGGGCGTCGCGTATTTGTTCGGGTAGCCCCGAATGAATAGTGAGTTGTAATGCTCTTACACGGCGAGGTTTCAAGTGTTCCTTCATACTGAGGGCATCAGCTACCACGTTAGCTTTACCCGGGTGATACCGAATGGCACACTCATAATCGTTCAAGAGTTCGACCCAGCGACGCTGTCGCATGTTCAACTCCTTCTGATCAAAGATGTGTTGGAGGCTCTTGTGGTCTGTAAAGATTGTGCACTTCGTTCCATAGAGGTAGTGTCTCCAAATCTTAAGTGCAAACACTACTGCTCCCAATTCCAGGTCATGCGTTGTGTAGTTTTTCTCGTGGACCTTTAGTTGGCGCGACGCATACGCGATGACCTTATCGCGTTGCATGAGTACGCTCCCAACCCTGAATGGAAGCATCACAATATACTACAAAGTCATCTGTCCCTTCCGGCAAGGACAGAATGGGTGCACTGCAAAGTTTCTGTTTCAGCAATTGAAATGCTGCTTCTTGCTTGTCACCCTAAGCATACTTGATGCCTTTCTAGGTGAGGGTAGTGAGCGGTTGTGCGATCTTTGAGAATCCCTCGATGAAATGTCTGTAGTAACCAGCCAAACACAAAAATTGGCGGATCTCCGTCGGTGTCCTGGGTGCTTCCCAGTTTTTGATAGCTTCAATCTTGGCAGGGTCTACGTGGATACCCTTTTCATTTACGATATGCCCAAGAAACTGAACTTCCCGAATCAAGAAGTCACACTTTGAAAGCTTGGCATATAGTTTCTCCTGTTGAAGTAATCCTAGCAGTAATCGTAGATGTTCAGCATGTTCTTCTTGACTTTTGGAGTAGATGAGTATGTCATCGATGAACACAATGACAAACTTGTCGAGGTATGGTTTACACACACGGTTCATGAGGTCCATGAACACCGCGGGTGCGTTGGTGAGACCGAAGGGCATGACCAAGAACTCATAATGGCCATACCGAGTACGAAATGTCGTCTTAGCGATATCCTCCTCCCTGACGCGTAGCTGATGGTAACCGGACCGTAAATCAATCTTGGAGTAGTAACTTGACCCTTGAAGTTGGTCGAAGAGATCGTCGATGCGAGGTAACGGGTACGGTTCTTGACAGTAACCTTGTTGAGTTCCCTGTAGTCGATGCACATGCGGAAGGTCCCGTCCTTCTTCTTGACAAAAAGGACTGGAGCTCCCCATGGCGAAACGCTTGGTCGGATAAATCCTTTTTCTAATAGCTCCTGAAGTTGGGTAGACAACTCCTGCAGCTCGGCTGGAGCTAGGCGGTATGGAGCCTTGGCGATAGGAGTTGCATGGTTCGCCAATTCGATCTCAAACTCCAATTGTCGATGGGGTGGAAGACCAGGTAATTCCTCTGGGAATACATCGGAAAAATCACGGACGACAGGGATGTCTTCTATACGTTTCTCGTCCTTAGGCTGTTCGGTAATCAGTGCGAGTAAAGCGAAGGAGTTCTTTCTCCGAAGATACTTCTGCGCTTGCATGTAAGAGATGATGTTGGTGACGGCGCTTGCCTTCTCGCCTTGCACCGTCAAGATTTCGTCGTTGGAGAGCGGAATACGGATAGATTTTTCGAAGCAGAGAACTTCAGCCCGGACGTCGGATAGCCAGTCCATTCCGACTACCACGTCAAAACTACCCAGGGTAGTTGTCATTAGATCAATGGTAAAAGTGTGACCCGCGAGTTTGAGTTGACAGCCGGATACTATATGGGTCACGTCTACAGACTTACCATCGGCTAATTCTATGATATAAGGGGTCTCTAAGGGTTTAGGCGTGAGATTTAGGTTCTTCCTAAATGACTCAGATATAAAACTCCTATCCGCACCCGTATCAAAAAGCACAGTAGCAAAATGTTCATTAAGGGGAAACTTACCGGTGACCACGTTCGAGTCGTTTCTGGCCTCTCCGCGGCCCAATGTAAATGCGCGACCTTTGGCACCTCCTGTGCCACCGTTTCCATTATTGTTGTTGTTATTATTGTTGTTGTGGTTATTGTGGTTGTTCCCACCATTGTTGTTGTTGTTACGCAGCTGTGGGCAGTCTCTTTTGAAGTGGGCAGTGCTACCGCACTGATAGCATCCCCGGTTAATACCCTGATGCTGACCCTGGGGTTGATTTTGATTTTGTCGGGACATGATTTCCCCACGACAATCCTTTGCCGCATGTCCCATCTTGCCACATCGTTGGCAGCGATTTCCGGCACAAGGGCCGTTATGATGGAGATTACAGCGGTTGCACTGCGGCTTTCGACCTGCATAGCCGCTTGCGTTCTGGTTGTTGTTGTTGTTGTTGTTGGCGGGCTGATTTTGGTGACCCCGGTGGCTGTTGTAATGATTGAACCGTTTCTGGTTCCCCTGTTGCGGCTGAGATGACGAAGACTGTCGAGCAGACGAGTCTTCAAACTTTCTTTTGTTATCAGGGGCAACTTCAGTTGTACCCCGTGCTGGCAACTTCTTTTGTTCCACCGCCTTATCGGTGAGTTTGTGCGCCAATCGGATTGCTTGATGTTCAGTTACAGGGTTACTAGCCATTACCATACCCTGAATCTCCGGGACCAGACCCCAAGATAGAACTCGAGTCTTTTCTCTACAGTGTTGGCCAGATCGGGACATAGAAATACCAAGTCATGATGTTTTGCTGTGTATACCTCTATTTCAGATCCCACCATCTTGTGGTTCCATAAAGTTTGCTCCAACTGTTGCACTCTGTCTCGCGGACATTACTCTTCTTTGATTAGGGCCTTAAACTCGGCCCAGGCCATAGCATTTGCAGCAATAAGTCCACGCGTTTGGACTTGTGCATTCCACCAAGTTAGTGCCCCATCTTCCAGTGTTGAGGCGGCGTACTTGACCTTGTTGGCCTCTAGACAGTTGCACATTTCAAATACTGATTCAGATTTTTCGATCCAGCGGACCAGTCCAATGGGTCCTTCTGCCCCCGAGTATTTGCTTGGTTTCGCGTCGAGGAACATCTTGTAGGGGTTAAAACCCCCTCCTGCTGATAGAGAACAGGTAGTCAGCGAGGAATTCTACTAGCCCAACTATTAGATTTTCACACGAAAATTTAATAATGGTTACCTGCCGGTTGGTTCTGAACACCCGCTAAAGCTGCGTTCACGTGCTCTTGAATCATGGCAGCTAGTTCTTCGGGTGTCAAGTTAAGGTTTCCACGTCGTCCAGTTGCCATTTAGATCTTCGAAACACAACACAAACACACCCCGATAAGTCTATATATCCAATATAGTTATCCTACTTCGTACGTTAATAATTAGCAAGTTATGTCAACTCAATATATTAAATAGTTAAAAGAAATACTTGATTAAATGAAATTTCAACGTCTTACAAAGTGCCAACCAAACATATGAATTCACTATAAAGTCTCAAGTTTAAACACAAGTGGGAAAATAAATAGACTAGAGGAAAGTAAATAAAATAAGCGAGACGTGTCAGTCGTCTACGTCTCCATCCCCCAAATCACTTTCGTTGCCGTCATCCTGCGCGGCATTTCCAGCTTCTACAGCTGGGTCATCCTCCGGATCCTCCTCTGGATCCTCCTCAGGGTCCTCCTCTGGATCCTCTTCTGGATCCTCTTCAGGGTCCTCCTCTGGATCCTCTTCCGGATCCTCCTCTACCGGCACTGGAGGGGCCGGTGCTGGTGCAGGTGCTTGATTTTGTTGTAGCTCCTGAATGTTCCAACTATTTTCCAGGACTCTGTCCTCGAGCCAGTCGGCTCTTATCTGTTCGGCACGCAGATCTCTGGCTAAGGTGTTACGAGCTATCTTACTCGTATGTTGCTCTTCCTCGAGCGAGTCGGTTTTACCTGTCAGTTGTCGGATCATCCATCCTTGTGCTAGGATGGTTTCCTGCATTCTTTCTAACTGTTCTTGTTGTTTCTGTATCATGATTCTAAGTAGGTCAATTCCTACTTCTACAGAGTTAACCGGTTCAACCGGCACATCGATGGTTGGGCGTGATGACGACTCCTCCCCAGAGCGAGCCTTTTCCTCGCAGCTGAGCGCGTTTCCACGCCATAAGATGGTAAGGGTTCCACCATAGGTGCCTTTCCTGGCGCTCTTGGTGGCGTAAGTTTGTCGGATGATGATGACGATGATGATGATGACATTGCCTGTTAGGTCATGTAGTTAGTTACGAGTTGTTTTCATTTCTTATTATGAAGTTATAATCTACATAACACAGTTGTGGTACATTGCATAACAAGATATAACAGTTCAGTGCCAGATTACGTCTAGTGTCGTGTATTCAGCTATAGTTTAGGTCTACTTCTAATGCAAACCTAGTTCTCTATAGCTAGTGGCTCTGATACCAATCTGTCACACCCTCAATTTCCACTTGCGGAGTTTTACCGTGAGGCGTGTGAACAAACCAGAATCTGAAACACTAGTACGTCGAACGACTCTATATGATTTGATAATACGTTTTCCAAAAATTATTTGATTAACCAATCATCGTAGATTTTAGATTGTCTTAGTTAGTTACCAAAGTTTAGCGGAAGCATTAGTTTAAGTGATTGAGCGGAAGCATAAAAATAAGTAGAGAAACGGGCGCCAACACAAACGCCAAAACAAATGAAAACCCAAAACAATGTTTGTAAATGAGACTCGATAAAAGATGTCTTGTTCAATGCATGTGAGTGCACCTAGAGCTCCTAGCGTCCTGAGAAACATGTAAAGAAACAAGTGTCAACATTAAAGATGAGTGAGTTCACAGGTTTTCATAAATTCGTTTGTTCGGTTATGAGTTTGTTTCCCCCGTTATCCCTAACCGGGATAACGATTTAGTTCCATTATTCCCAACCCGGAATAATAATGATGTTGATTCCATTATTCCAAACCCGGAATAATAAGTTGTTGTTTCCATTATCCTCAACCCGGGATAATATAGTTGTTGTTTCCATTATCCTCAACCCGGGATAATATAGTTGTTGTTTCCATTATCCTCAACCCGGGATAATATACTTGATTCGTAATTAAGTTAATGTTAACATATATAGGTAGCAAGCCTAAAGTTATGTCACGTAAGAGTTCGCGATCGAAGCTGACTGTTGTGCCTCCGTGTTGCCAGGCCTATCACTGACCATGGCGAAGTTAGGCCAAATTATTCACCCGTTGACCATACCCGGTCGGCTAGCGCGACTAGCTCGGATGGGGCTTGTCGGGCCCAGTAGTACTACTTATAATTCCCCCGCTATTAAAACCCAATACTAACGATCCGAGAGATTGACGAGGACTTAAGTGATATAGCTACTTAGTGACCATAACATTACATTAACATCAACTTAGTTACCGAATAGTTATGTGACGTTAATTTCGTATAACGTAAAGAGATTGAGTTTGAAGAGTGTATACATGTTTCTCCCCCTGTTGTTTAAAAACCGGATAAAGTTAGGGGCCGTGAACTCACCTTTAGTTGCTCGGTTAGTGTAGCAAAGAAGTTGTAAGGGATGGACCGCTAATTGCGTCCTAACAAACCAATTGATTTCAAGTCAATGTGTGAACACACCAATACAAATTCTACACTTAATTTACGCACAAAGTGATACACACAAACAACATACCTAACACTCAAACATGCATGCAAGTATCCTCATGTGATCATAGTAATCAAAACAATTTATCATGAACATAATCCAATCCATGCAACACTTTAGTGCACACAATCACAAGTTATCAAATTTCAGCTTAATACTCATAATTCAGCTGATTTCTAGGATTTTTATAAAATAGTTCCAACGTTCCAAAAATTCCAATTATTTTACAGCAGGTGACATTCATAAGGTAGAAATTTATATAAATTTTCCAAGTCCTAAATCTTTACCAATTAACCATAGATATTAATATACTAGGTTGCAGTCAGATTCGTCGCTTTCTGACTGCAGTCCATGAAAGAATTTATTTAAAAATCACTGATCGTCCAATTAATAAAATTCCAGTTGGAGTTGCCCGGAAATTTCCATACCTAGTTGCTGTACAAATTTCATGATTCGACTCCCTACTGATTATGAAATCCAACTCGATAAACAACTAACAAAATTTCAGGATTTTCACAGCTTTAGTTACTGAACTTATTTGGCCACTTAAAAATATCAAACGACTTCAGAAAAATATGAATCCAGCGCCATTAGATTCGTTATTCAAATCTCTACGTTCTAGACATCAAAAAATCCGTTTTTCGACAACTAATGACCGAGTTACAGCCAGATGAAGTCGGCTGTAACTATTACTCAGCAAACTGTTTCAGCATTCTATCGCATAAACCGTCCATATAATTAACCTAGGCGATCAAAAACCGGTTTTTCTAATCATAGATCAATACATATAACATATCCATGCAAACCCTAATCAACATCTCTAGTTTTTACAAACATACACAGCCTATTATTCTCAGATTTCGAACAACATCACTTGCAAACATTATTAACAAATCGGCTAACATAACCTTTCATTCAAACATACAATCCGAAAACAACAAAATCAAAACACATGTATCCGAATATGATCTTGTAACATATGATGAATTCTAACCTTTAATAACTAGGTAAATAAGCCGAGACTTGGACAAGAATGATTCGGCTGTTCAAGCAAGATCACGACCGAATGAGATGGGCAGTTCTGCTGTCGCGACCGAGACTGAAAGGGACTGAAAGGGGAGGCTGCTCGCGATCAAAAGGGACGAGAGTAAGGCTGCCGACGGCTGTTAGCTATTAGGGTTTTGTGTTGTGAATGAAGCATGCATGTGTTGGTATATTAGGCGCAAAGAGATAAGGAGAATGGGTTGCGGTTTGGGTTTGATCTCACGGCCGAGGACTTGGGTTGGTTCGGTTTGGGTTTGATCTTGCGGCCGAATAGTTTGAGTTTAAGGTTTGGGTTAGAACTCGGTTCACTCCTAGAGTCACAAGGAGTTTAGGATTTGGTTCGTGTCGCGGTTCGGTTCGGTTCGTGTACATATTTACCAAAATTATTTTATAACTAAAACAATCACATAATCGCACATCACGTATTCACTAACTCGTACACGTTTAATACGTAGCATATAATTTATTCGACAAGTATTGCGTTTAAGTTATCCGAAAAACCGGGATGTCACAAGACTTATCAATGTTGTTAAAATCCACACAGATCACCAACGTGCCGACCTTTTTACCAAAGACTTTGATAAATCACGTTTTGATTATCTACTTTTGGTCAATGGCATCAAGGTGAAACCCGAGTAACTCAACCATGGCTAACTATTTTTGTATATACTTTTCCAAAAAAATCTAAAACTACAAAAATATTTTCAGTTTTATATTTTAGGGGGAGTAAATTTCAAGAAAATACAAAAATATGTCTTTTATTTACCTTCTATGTTTAAGAGGGAGAAAAATTCAGAAAATTACAAAAACATTAGAAAAATCAAAAATGAGTTTCTTGGATAAGTTGAAGATGATGAAATTCACCGATAAATCTGTCAGATATGGTTAAAAGCATAGAAAGAAGATTGATAAGTAGCTTTTACTTATGATGTATCGGTAGGCTCACACTCAGACTAAAATGTGCAGGTTGATATAAACTTAACAGACAGAACGCCAGGTGGGAACCATTCATTGGCATATGGTCTTGGTACCAAAATTTCGTTTGATAGAGTGCCGAAGTTCTGAGATATACGGTCTTTATGCTGGCTTATCATCTGGGTATCATGGTTGAATCTTTTGCCGAAAAATAATGGTGGCGCAAGTCTAAAACTTCCACGATATCATACATATGTGTACATACTGCATACGACCCTCAAATAAGTGATAAAAATATCACATCCCCAAAATAAGTGATAAAATATCACAGTTTTACGTGGAAACTAAGTTCGTCTCTTTGTCGGTACGATTGTACTAACCTGTTCACGGCCTTACTCTATGCCCTGCATGCATATGAAATTCAAGTTCCTCATCAATAAGTGATTAAATCACAAAGGGCTTGTTTTCAATCAAAAATAAGTGAGTATCTCACATCATTCATATACGTCAAAACAAATGATAAAGCAGCATACTCACCGGTAAGATTTTCTCTCTGCATATCTTGATACGGGAATGTGTCGTGATGTGGTTGAACACGGCTAGTAAGTATAAGTCCATATCTTAATCATATCTCCTAATCATGATTACATCTGATAAGTCTGAACTTACGTGGACAACAATACCGATAATCATAGTTGAATACTTATCTGTTTAATTTTGAAAACCAAATACCGTTTTTGACAAAGATTAAATGCTGGTATGATTCTTTTACCTTGAAACTCGAAAAAGATATATAGTTTATCTGTATATTTTGATTTTATGACTAGTTTACTTAGTTGCTTATGTAGTTACTTTTTGAAAGTTAGCCAAAGTTGATACTCGAAAGTTTTCTACCAAGATACGCCAGAAAACCATCTGTTTGATATCACAACTTCATAAAAGTAATATCTTGCAACAAGTAATCCATCAAAAGAAATCCAAAATCTGAAATTCGTTTGAGTGTGTGTATCTCATACGAATGAACCTAGTCATTTGTTTTGACTTGGTCACTTGTTTTTCTCAAATCTGCTGCTGGAATTCATATGAGTGTGTATATCTCGTTTAGGGAATACAATCATACGAAGAATTATGACAAGTTTTTCATGTGTATTCCCTGAGAAATTTGTGTTCTAATTATATTTGTCTATTGAGTATAGATTGATACAAAAGAACATGAACAAAGACCAGCAACGAAGAAATCTGACAAGTCATAAGAGGAAACAAGAAAGATTTGAAGTTTCTTAGAAGTTCGAAGACCTAATGCTCTAATCATTGTATAGCAGATCTTCAGGGGGAGTTTGTTGATACTCCAAACCATTCTATGTAAAGACCAAAGTCTGAAGACCAAAGACCGAAGACCAAGCAACATCCAAGGGGGAGTTTGTTGATACAGTTTTGTGTCTGTCGCTTGTTCTTAATTACAGTTGTATTTGTACGGTCTTTGCTCAAGTGTCTGTATAGGTTTGTTCATGTCGAATAGATCGAGATATCCTTCTATCTTGATCTAGTATGACATCTTAGCTTGTCTGTGTTAATCAGTTGCATGTGTGCATACTGATAAGTCTTGGTAACGTCAAGTCTACACAGGTTCTCCTATTGAGAGGATTTTGTGCGAGTCAGAGAATTCGTACGAAACAGAGGTTTCGTGCGAATCACTGAGTGGTTTCATACGAAACATGTATTTCGTACGAAACACTGACTCGTACCAATTCTGGAGTTCTGTCTTGTGTGAAATATTGTGTTTAGTATGTCTAGATTAGTGTTTCGTACGAAATCTATACTGACACTATATAAGCAGACATGCACCTCTTAGTCAAGGTTATGACCAGACTGAAAGTACGAGCTAGCAAACTGATCTTTTGGTGAGATCTTTAAGTTAGCATTTCTGGTGTAGACGAAGACACAAGAACATAGCAAGTTTGTTTGAGTCATACAAGCATTGTGTGTATATGTTTGTACGTTTTTCTCAATCATTCATCAAGATAGTGAATCTTTGGTTACCCAGTGTTCTTTACTTTGCTTTGGTTGCATGCACACTTGGATTCCGCACTTGTGTGTGTGCATATGAACAAGGAACTGGTTTAACACCATCCGCAGGTGGACCTACATAATCATTCGGGGATATCATAATTGCTCTTCTGCTACATCCAGATATATATTGAACTAGACATAATTATGATATCTTTACAAAAGAGCCAATGCGGCCAAAACCCTACACAAATGAAGCTCTCATTGAGAATCATTCAACTGCTTAAATCGTACCGTATTTGGTATCTGTCATAGCCCTCGGGAGACTTTGGTCTCTTTGTTGTACGGAAGTACTGACCTAACACCAATTGTCTAACTTTGAAATTTCAAATACGAATGAGGTCAATATACTCACCTGCTATGAGGAATCTTTAAGCATACCTTGACGCGGGGGTATGTCCTGATATGGGACTCACGGGCACAACATTCTGACTGTTTTAGCATGAGTGGGGGAACATCGAATTTCTTGTCAATATTACCACAACATGATAAAAGGCTCTCCGATCGCATGTTGAAAGATAGGTGCATGGATTTAAAAGGACATTTTCTTGTGCCTTGATTATTCAAAATATCTAATATTTTATCTCAAACTAACGAAGTGTTACCAATATGATCTTCTGCAGGTAAGTCACAGGATCCGAATTTGTAAGCTTAAGTTTTATGAGAAAAAGGAAGTTTCCGTGTCCTAAAAATAATTTTCAGGATTCAAATTGCAATTTTTCATTTTTCTTAAATTTATTTTAAGTTTTTGCTCTATTTTTTAAAGGGGCACGTTTTTCGAGAAAAGTTAAAATTTTCAAGCGTATTGATTTCTAAGATTTCTTAAGTTTGAGGATATCTCACAAAACAAACAATGCGGCGTATTTACTGTTCCAGCATATTTAGTAAATACGCTGGAAAGCAAATTTGTATATATATTTCAGTTTCCTTTTTATGCAAATATTTTCAAAAACATTCAACCATCATCTTCTTTTGTTTCATCCGAAGTCCCTCTCATTGCAATCAAAACTCATCTAGTAATCTGATTGAAGTCTACTAGAATCGATTCGGTATGACTTTGTCTTTCATTGTTTATTGATGTTATGCATCGATTTCAAATGTTGTTGTGTTATATATAAACACTTGAATCTGGTTTCATCCGGGTTGTCATGGGTTTATCAAGAAAAACTTGAAGCCAGCTTATTTATTTTTAATGCAGTGTAGATAATTTGAATGTGGCGTAATTATCTCAAACCCTTGTGTCAGCGGATTTAAGTCTTGAACGTGAGTTCAAGCAACCGGCGTAATTGACAATACGCCGGTCAACCAGCGTAGATAATCATCTTCGCTGGATACGTTCTCGAGTCAAAGTCTAAATCCGCGACATTTTACAGTGTAAATAATCCTAATTCGGCGTAGTTGACTCTGAGTTCATGTGTACAGTTGTGTGTCCGGTGAAACTGGTTCAATTATTTAGCGTATATAATAGCGGTTTTATAAGATTCATTTTAGATATTTTTTATTTATAATCCAAATATATTTTATGTATAAATTAATATGTATATCTTTTTTAATTTTGTTATTATTATATATTTATATACTTCTACTTATATATATATATATATATATATATATATATATTCTAACTTGACTTGTTTTCGATTTCAGAAATGGTGAAGGAAATCATTTGGGATAAAACACGAAAGCACAATCAGCCATGCAAGTTGGTTCCACCTCCAAGTGATTTCGAAGATGTAGCGGAGTGGATAAACTCAAGCAGGATCAGCTATGCTATTCAAGCCGATACGATCATCTACAACATCCACATTGAAGAGTTTTGGAAAACAGCCAAAGTGTCAATAGTCAACGAAGTTAAGAGAATCACGGCTACAGTGAGGAACAAGAAGATCATTGTAACAGAGGAAAATGGATGTAGAGTCCTCAATCTTGGAGACAAGCACAATGATCCGCTCAGAGTTAAGAAGGATGACATCCTCGATGGCTTTAATGGGATGAGGTATGTTGGAGACTTCAGAGAGAAAAACGAGATCAAAAGAAAGGGGCTTACAAAGGACTGGAGATTCATTCCTCATGTATTTGCTATGAGCTTGGCACACAGAAAGGGAGGATATGATGGCTTGAACTTAGAATGTTCGGCTGCTATGCTCAACCCTTGCAAAAACAGCCATTCAATATCTCGGGTCTTATTTTTACTGCATGGTTGATAACGCAAATTCCTCCACATGGGCCATGTACCCATAGTTTGTTCAGCTCCTCATCAACGACCAGATTGAACATTTGTCAAGGTTCAACTCGTTGTAATCGATATCAAGTTATAAATGTCTCGTTGCGTATTTAGTCCAATTTACTTTTTAATGATGCATAATTAATAAATAAACTAAACTATAAAGTTATAATTGATAAAAAGTAAAAATAAAATAATTAAAAAGAAAATGAGGCTGCCGGGACTCAAACCCGGGTCAGCCGGAAAAGAACTCAAAGCTTTATCACACACACATATCACCACTCCACCACTTGTTGTTTTCCTGTAAACATTAGGAAACAATTAAATTTTATTATCTATCACAAAATAATCAGGTTACGTCAACTGTAACCGAAATCGGTCACCAAACATCCAAAAACGTTTGATAATACGCGGTTTACCGATTATAACCGCTACACCGACGTCTCCAATCAATTGAGCTTTGAATGAACTTAAATTCGAGAATGGATTGGTTTTAATAACCGAAAACTTTCAATTCCTGAATTACTTCAATCAAAGACCCCTCTCGCGACTCAAACACACTCTGCAAACTTCCAATTACATTTTCGCACAACTTTCAGTCCGCCGGAGAAGCTTTTTGGACTCGCCGGACTTTCGCCGGAAAACCGTATTTTCCATCAAATCAGTAAGTTGAATTCTTTCGTTATTCTATCAATTGTTAAGCTATTGCCAACTCAAACCCTTCAATCGGAATCAATTTCAGACGTCGTTATCGGATAATTCTCGCTCGCCGGAAAAACTTCTGAAAATCCTTATCTTCAGCTGTAAAACGGTATAGACATTCAAACCTTCTGATAACTCTTGTTTAGTACTTCAATTCCACGATTAGCTAATCAAATCGGTTAATGTGTTCGCTCAGTTGAGGTTCATAAAAACAGAGCCGACGCTTGCCGGAATCCTGAGATAAATCATTCCTCCGGTATGTTTACTTCCAACACCGTCTCTATCATTTCATTGTAGTCTTATGAATGTTGTTAATCGTTTTAAAACAAGAAACAGTTGAGTAAATTGCTGTCTGTAAAAATTAGCGAAGAAGATGAAGTGTGTTAACATTATAAATTAATTAAAATCGGTATATAAACGGGTTAGACACACAGTCCAACGGTGGACTGTGTGCACATACAAAACACACCCGCGAGTTCGATCCTTGACACACGTATGCTCTGTAATTAAAATTTCTTTTTCTAAATGAACCGGATCCTTTTTGCAATTAGATGTTAAGTATAATAAAAATCTGTATATTAAACAAGTTAGACACACATCCAGCGGTGGACTGTGTGTAACGTTAAAGCACAGGTCCCGGGTTCGAGACCTGTTGGTGACACCGGTTCGATGATTTAAAACATTTTTGAAAATAAAAGAATTTTGAATAAACTGAGTTAGTATATAAATATAATTTAAAACAGAATTATTTCGGGTTAGACACGTAGCTCAGTTGGTAAGAGCTGCGTGCACGCGTACGGGAGGTCACGATGTTCGAACCTCACTCAGTGCAAACATTATAAACGACCGAACCGGTCAACAAGTCAAAGTCAAAAAGTCAACGGTCAACCCAAAAAGTCAACATATTTTTATTTATTTAATTTAATTTAAAAATCAATTAAAAATACTTAAAAATAATGTTTTTAAAGATAGGAAATAGCCTTAAACTCACAAAAATATATCTAAAAATCCTAATTAAAATTATCAATAAAATCCACTCATTTACTATATTTTCCGTTATTATTTAGGTTAGTTAATTCTCGTTGTTCAATTCTTCCAACTCGTGCGCATCTCACCATCTCCAACCAAACGCACCCAATGTGAGTGAATGTTTACAAATTCCCTGTTTTAATCACGTTTTTGGGGTGTATCATGTGTCTTATCATTTATTATATTTAAATCATTGTGCATACATCATATCATGAACAAATGTGTATTCAGCTTGTATCAACTGTTGTGTGGTTATTGTTTAGATTTAATTTATTATTTTCAGTACATGCAATTTCATAGGCCGCCGCTCCCCATTACATTATGAGCGTTGAGCATGTTCCCCATTACATTATGAGCGTGAACCTGGCGTGCCAACATACGATCGGCTCCGTTTGATTGAGCCTTGATCGCACAGACATTTATCATTTTTCAGTACATGCAATACGATCGGCTCCGTTTGATTGAGCCTTGATCGCACAGACATTTATCATTTTCAGTACATACATTTATCATAGGCCGTTCATTCCCCATTTATGTTATTGTATGATATTGTATGTTATTGTATGTTACAGTTTGTGGTTGTTATTGCTACTGTCTGATTATTTACATTTGCTCAATTATGATCATTGCACAATTTTTCCTTGATAAAATAACAAGAAAATCCATAATAAATGTTTATCTAACAAGGTTCACTCGCCAACTTATGTTGACCCAAAAACCCCCATTTTTACACATGATACAGGTGAACCAGCTGCAGCAAGAAACACATAGGATTGGCTTAGAAGAATAAACTGGTTTAGAACTTGGATTGTTTAGTTGGATAATTTTCTTTGTATTGTATGGACATGTTTGGATTATTGAGAATGTAATTTTGACTTTAATAAATATGAAACATATTAGTAAATATCATGAGCTTTGGTGATAACCCAATTATGCCCCGACTCTTATTCCGCTGCGAGTCGGGGTGTGACAAGCATCCGAATCTCCCTCATGATGGCGACCTATACAAGTTTCAGCTGCCGACAGGACGTCAGATTACAGAACTAAAAACTGAGGACTGGATGCGGCTGCATTAGTGGATGTATAGGGAAGAAAGATTTCTTGTTGTGAAAACCGCCAATGAGAAATACAGAGAACGTGTGAAAAGAAAGAGATAAGGAGATGTTGAGGAGGAAGTGGATGAGGAAGAAGAGGAAATCGAGCAGCTAATTCGAAAGAATAAAGGAAAGCAACTTGTGAAAGAAGGGGACTCATCAAATAAACGAAAAGATACCCCTTCTCAAGAACGTTTAATGGAAAGCAGCTTTAGGGCAGGAGGCACAAGAGAACATCGTGAACATATTGAAAATCTCCGTGCAATTCACGAGGCAGAAGAAAGAGAGAAAAGAGAAGCTAGAAGAAAGAGGCAACATATTACAGAATCTGAAACGCCAGTGACGGTCACTACCGAGCAGGAACAGTTAGATGAGTTTGTTGATCAATTGATTGTCAATCCAGAAGCTCCCAGTTTATCTCCCCCTCAGAAGCATAAGAAAACAGGGGAAGGACCGTCGACAGAAGCACAACTAAAGCAGATTCCCCAACAAGCTCCTCGCAGACCGCGTCCATTTCAGGATCTGTACGATAAGCTGGTGAAAGATATTAGGAAAGGCCCAGCTCAGGGGATCTGTCTGTTGAAACATCAGGTAAGCAACACGAATGTAATTCGCGAAAAGCTGAGGGGGCAAAGAAAGAAAAACAAAGAGCTCCACGCATATATCAAAGAACAAACAAGATTCGTGCGATTTCAGCAGGATGAAATGGAAAAGATGTACCTTATGATCAGAGAGCTTTGCACGAAGGCAGACATACAACCGATGTTCTCATCTACAGATATCTTTGATTATGAGAAGTTCAAGGTTGAAGAAGAAAGACAAAAGGCTAAGGATGCGGAAAAGAAGAAAAAGCATTTAGAATCTGCAGTAAACATCACTGAAGATGACGAAAGTGAAGAAGAGGAGGTGGACAGAGATGAGATGTGAGCTCGATTTGTTGAGTGGGGTTTGGAAGAAGATATTGTTTATGAAACTGAGGATGGTGACTCAGTAACTCCAATGCATCCAGAGTGGTTCAGGAAAGAAAGAGAAAAACTTCCAGATTTCTATCAGGTGGCCACTGTTGAAAAATCTGAAGATACCGATAGAATAATAAGCTGGAAGTACTGTAATCTCAAAGGGATGTTCATTTTGAAGAGACGAGGTGGAGTCATTCAGCACTTCAAGACCGGAGCTGATATGAAAAGCTCCCAAGATAGGATATTCGGGAACTGGGCAGGCAAGACTTGATAAACCCAACCAACAGTAGCATCAGAGCTAACTTTGAAAGACTTATTTTGAGAGAATGTAATCAGGGTTTCACAGTCTTCAAGCCTCAACGACCCCGAAGAAGAGTGTCGAACACCACAAAAGATCCCATCACCGGAAAGGGAATGGTTACATGGGTCATTGATCCTGCTAAGGTTGAAACAAGAGTCAAAATCCCACCAGAACAACCCGTGATGCTTATAAATTTCAAGAAATGGTTCTATGACGGGAAGACGGGAGAAGCAGTGATCAGATTGGTCTCTAACGAAGATATTCACATTTTAGACCCGATGGATGTCTTCATGTTCTATCTTTCGATCTTAACATTATCTATGGCCACAAATCCACGTTGGAGCCGGAAATGAGTACAGAGAAGAAGGAATGTTATTTCAAAGGGTGGTGGAGCGGGCTAGAGAAAGAAAGATAGAGATGATGGACATTGGAATCAGAATCGAAAAGCAGAAAGAAAAGGAGGAGGCAAGAAAAAGGAAAAGAAAGCACAAGTCATCGTCCCAACATAAAGCTCCTCACCATCTCAAGCTGCATCTCAATCTCAAACTCCGGTTTCATCCACATATGAAGCCACTACGGAGTTCCAACAAAACTCAAGTGAAGCTTTTGTTAATCCAAGTTCTGAAGCAACAACCGACCAACCTACCGATCAAGATGTGCAAGAAAAATATCAAGGATCAGCCGAAGACCCTGAAGCTCTGAAACAAGATTGACGAAACTCAAGTACGCAACGGTCTAGGGGGGATATTGTTAGAACATTTTGAGACCGTTGGTACTTAATTATTAATAGTTTGAGCTGGTTTGTAATAGTTAGGTAATCTAAAAGGGTTAAAAGTGCAATTATGTGAAAGTTGTAAGCTGGCGGCGTAATTAATAACCTAGCGTATTTGTTAAATACGCTGTGTAGTCAGTCTGTATAAATAGGTTCTTCAATGAATGTATTGTCCAAGTTTCTTGGACAGATTTTGGTGATTCTCTTGTGTTGTGATTCTTGTTATTGTGCTTACATCCGATTATCCAGGTGCTGTTATTGATTACATATTTTTGGGATTTCATATACAACACTGGTTGTTTAATCCATTCAAGATTCTTCATCTTCATGGTTTGGTTTTCATAACTTTTACACATTCAAACAACTAATCCATAGTTGTTTGAGTGATAACAATCAACCACTGTGATCCGAATCTGTTTTGAGACTCACACTGATATGATCTTCTTCCCGGTGATTCTCACAAAAAGAGTGTGTTTATTATTTCATTATTTATTTACTTTCACAAAATATAAATATCTAATAAGATTTCATTTTCTTGTAAATTCTTAATGTAAGGAAAATGGTTGTTCGTGGAGGAGTTTTTACTGATAGGGAGAGAAGGTGTTAGAAGATTAGTTCAAAATTTCAAAATCTTGTAGGTTCAGTGTGTTTAAAAATTTTAAGTGTGTGGTTTGTATTGCAAAGTGCTTAATCTGTGATACAGTTATATCATATCTTGAATAATAATAATTTGTTAATTTGTGTTGAAAAATTCTTATGGTTTCTCAAGTTGTTTGTTTTATAGTATACTGATTGTAGCAGTGTGTTGCTGAGAAGTTTGGTGAAGAGGATTTTGTTTGGATGCATGGTAGAACCTCCTTTCTACATTGCACACAAAGTTGAAGAGTTTTGAAGATTGCTATGCAAGTACTAAACTGGAGTTTACTCAAACGCTAACGATTTAGAAGTTTTGGTGATTAGATGCATCAGCTTAGGGGGAGTCTGTTGCTGACAAAAGCTAGTAAATCTAAAGCTATCCAAAGACCAAAGACGTTGAAGATTGCAAGATGAATGAAGGCAAAGTTGTTTTATGAAGCTATTGTCAAGTGGGAGTTTGTTGGCGCATATTTGTGACAAAAACTTAGATTTGGTCTTTGGATATCTTGTAATTAGTAAAACGATAAACAATTAGCAGGTTTAGTATTTTAGTAGTTTATTAGACGTGATTGGGCTACACCGGACACATTATAGGGAGTGGTAGGCGAATTGGGCCTAGAACAATTTGCAGCCCATGTGGTGAAACCCTAGCCCAAATTGCAAACTTGTCTCTATATAAAGAGAGCTTTTCATTAGGGTTAAGGAGGCTCAGTTGCTCAGTTAATCACTTCAGAGAAAGTTGAGAGAGAATTAGTATGAGTCTTCAATTGATTGTAAACATTCGTGTTGGGTAATCAATAGAAGACGAATTGAAAGTGTTTGTTCGTGTTCTTGATATTGTTTGGTTTTCTGTGATAATCTGATCTAGAGGATTCCGCACTCTAGGTTGGATAGATGATTATGTGAAGATCCATACGGATTAGGGGACCTACAGTTCTCCTTTTGGTATCCCACATTATACGAGAATGTATATCGTATGCATAGCAAACCTTTACAACTCTCTGATATTGTAAAGCCTTATCATGATCAACCTTCGTATAGTATATCTCGTTATAAAACAACATCTCAATGTCTTCTCTGACATGTTGACAATCCACATTGGATCATGTAACTTGATAGCTCTCTAGTTTCCTTCCTTGTATAACACAATAATTGCTTCACCAATCTTTTCATCATAACGCCACCACCTGAATACACCATGAAAATCCTGTTCCATCTCCATCGACATGTTTCTAAAAGTCTTCGATCATTTGTATTTCAATGTAACTTTTGGCTTTCCTATCTCTAATCAATCTCAGTTTTTGACTTGATACGTTTTGGCTCCTGAGGCTTCCACCACTTGAAAGGATTCTTTGCTTATTGTTTGATAAACCTTAGAACCCTTTGATTATACTACCTAAGCTCATAATTGATCATTCTCGTTCAACAGAGTTGCGTTACATCCCACCAAGGTAAGCTTTTAATATGATTGATGTTCCAGAAATATTGCACTCCATATTCTTTCCTTATAACATTCACCTTTAATTTAGGAATCCAACACTAGCTTATAATATCTCCCAAAGATATGTCTTTGTTTCTTGTAAAGAACGATAATCGTCTTTGAAACTTCCTTTCCGATGCCATAGTTCTAAACCATTTCTAGCTTTTAGACACTGTCTCATGTTTGTCAATTCTAGGAGATTTACCTTTCTTAGTTCTTTCTTCCTCCTTTCTTATCACAATATCTTCTGCATCTTTAGCAGACATTTCAGTAAATGTGGGAAATTCTTCGTTCACAAAATTAGCATAACGAACCTCTTTGTCTTCAAAGTCATCTTCAATTTTAACAAGATTGGTTTGTATACATAAGCTTCTTGTTTGTCGTCATTAATAGTATCTAATAACTCTTCTTCAAAATCAAATACAAATTCCTCTTTATCAACTTCACAGATTAGCAAGAACAAATGTGATTGGTGTTGCATCTGTGATGATTCTTGTAGTATCCTCACCTGCATCTTTCAATCCTTCATCTATCTCCCCCTGAACTCAAGATATAGCTTCAGTAGTAACATCTTCAGCGTGAGTTTTAGGTACTTCCGATTCAATTGTTGTTACTTTAGTAGTTGTAATAACAGCACCACCCTGATCATTATCATCACCAGCATCATCATCGTCATTAAAATCATTAGAATCGTCAAAATCCACTTTCCCTTCATTATCCTCATTTTCATCATCAACTTCTTCTTGGACTTTGTTTTCTGGTCCAAAAAATTCTAATTCATTTGGTTTCTCTTTATCAGCTTCTAGCATAACTTCAAGTACAACTTCTGCTTGAGGTTCTGTTGGAGGTTCTGTGGAAACTTCAGGAATACCATCCATAGGTTTCTTACAATTAGATTTCATCTTAGTAGATTCAGCAACCTTTGCTTCTAGAATAGTTTCGTTTTCCAACCTCTTCATAAGTTCAACTTCATCGTCAAAGTTTATCTTCAGTTTCTCCTCGAACACCTTGAAATAGTTACGATACTTGATCAATAAACTTGCATGCTGACCCCTGCATTGAGAATTATGATCAATCTAAGCCTGTTGTTTCGCATTCTCTTCAACTAGACTATCCACTTTCACATTCAATTCCACAACTTCTTTCTCCAACTCCACTAACTTTTCATTGTTCAGCTCCTGAGATAATCATAATCCAAATCTAGATCATTAAGCCTAGGAGTTTGTTTGTGTGGAGCTTGTTCTGGTTTCTTTGGTGCCGGTGTTTTCTTTGGTGTCTGTTGAGATGGCTTAGATATTGGCGTTTTAATATGCACACTCTATGTTGTTCAAAAATCAACCACTTCCTCAACAACACGTGTTCCAGTCTTTACTGATACTGGCACATCCTCAGAAGATTTATCTTTAACTATTTCATCGAATCCAGGTTCATCAACAAGTTTCAAAGTAGAAGTTCTTCTTCTCTTAGATTTAGGTGTTCCGGTTTCTTGAAATTGGGACTTGATTTACTTTTCTTGCGACCACCAGTCTTTGGTTTCTCAATCGGAATTTCAGGAAGATAATCTTCATCTTTCTCCATCCCAGCTTTCCTTTTCTTATCACTTCAACTTATGTGGAAAGTCTGTCTCAGATTCAGTTGCTTCATCATCAGTTTTATGTTCATATTTTTCTTTATCTGAAATGGTAGATACAATTGCCTCATCTTCAGCAACCAGATCTTCTTCGTCAATAGCCTTCATAGCTCGGGATCTTTTACCTTTAGCTTGAGAACCTTCTTCATCAACATCTTCTTTCTTTATTCGCTTACTTTTGAGTACTTAAACTTTTTCATCTTCTCAATCTCTTTTGTTGCGTCGCCATCTGAATCACTGTTCTCCATTTACCATTAATATAATCTTTATTCTTTGTAGCATCGAACATAGCACAAAACTTAGGAAAAGGTTTTCTTCCCCGATAAGAACCCTAACGTTCAAACGTCACACTATTCATGTGTTCTAACTTCATGATATTTCCGTCTTCTTTAACAAGATATGGTGCTTGAAAGTCAATCAGAATTTGCAAAAATCTAGGATACATAATCCATTTCTAATCAACCAAATTTCATTTCATATTGTTGAAGATCATGGTTGAGAAAGTAAACTTCAACTTTAGTAGTAAAGCAGCAACTGCACTCATTTGATAATCTATTGCTACATCATATCCAAATTTTTATGTGCTAGACACATAACCACCACATGCATTAGAAATGCGTACGGCTTCGGTAAACAACTTTTAGCATAGATTGTAGCATTTAGATTTCCATCGTAATCCATCCTGAGAAAACATCCTATCACTTGCTTCTACACTAGTAACTCTGGATCAGTAGGGAGTTTGTTTTATGAAGCAATTGTCAAGCGGGAGTTTGTTGGCGCATATTTGTGACAAAAACTTAAATTTAATCTTTGGATATCTTGTAATTAGTAAAACGATAAACAATTAGCAGGTTTAGTATTTTAGTGGTTGATTAGAAGTGATTGGGCTAAACCAGACACATTATAGGGAGTGGTAGGCGAATTGGGCCTAGAACAATTTACAGCCCATGTGGTGAAACCCTAGCCCAAATTGCAAACTTGTCTCTATATAAAGAGACCTTTGCATTAGGGTTAAGGAGGCTCAGTTGCTCAATTAATCACTTCAGAGAGAGTTGAGAGAGAATTAGTTTGAGTCTTGAATTGATTGTAAACATTCGTTTTGGGTAATCAATAGAAGAATTGAAAGTGTCCTAGACACATAACCACATGTCTTCATAATTTGGCTTTCTTGAGACTGAGGGATCTATGGCTCTTAAATCTTCAAGCTTCTTGTAAGTTTCCCTGATTGTTGGCTCATCCCATTTTGCCATTGATTGCATGGGCCTGTACTTTGCAGTAACCAACTCCTCCTTCTTTCTTCTAAGAACAACTACTTTTTGACCAACATGTTCTCTACCTGCAGCCCAGTTGGGAGAAGTGGGCTTGATACTTGGATTTAGTTGCATCAGCTCCATTCTGGTTATTTCTTCTAGTACAGCCTTAACTAACCATCTAGTAAATTGAGCTTTTGAAGCTCTGTAGGACTTTTTCTTCATGATGAAGTCTAGATAGTCTTTCTTTAGGGTCTTTTTTCGGCTAGGGTTGCTAACTGGTTCATGAGATACCTTTTGACTGACTTGTTTAGCATAATCTTCAAATCTGTTAACTTTTGTGAAATCTGCAGACTTGATTTGTTGTGCCTCCTTATCACTCTTTCCTTTGCTTTTAATAGTAGTGATATATTCAACCTGTTTGATCTTTAACTCCAGGTACTCTTGTATATTGTTAGGCTTTTTTATATCTTTTGAGAAAAGGAAAAGTCACTTTGCTGAAGTTGGTTGTGGAGTAAAAGGATTCTATCTCTTTTGGGACATGTTCTAACTCCAATGGGTCAACAATATTTGGTGGAAGTTTGATGCGTGAGAAAGTGGTAAGAGTAGTGGTAGTGGTAATGTGAGAAGTAGTGGTGGTTGAAGTGTGAGATGTAATGATTGTGGCGGATGTATGGATAGGAGATGCATCAAGTGTTTCTTCCTCATCTTGTTGGATAGTGAATTTAATTCTCCTTGTTCTAGTTGGTAATTTTTTTTTGTTTTTAATGGTGGTTGTTGAGGTGATGAGGTAGGTTTTCTCTTCAAAATTCCTTTGTGGGACTTTGAAGGAGGTGTCTGGAAAGTTGTAACATCTGTTGTCTCTATTTTAGTAGCAACTATGTTTTGGTAGTGGAAGTGGTGGTGGTTGTAATAAGTTGAGAGGTGGAAGTTGGAATAGAGGTTTGAGTGATAGGTAGAATAGTGGTTTCGATAGATGGTGTAGCAGTGCTTTGACTAACCTTTGTTGGAACCTCTGTTGAAGAACCTTGGTTGTCTTGGATTTCTTTTCTTTTGATTATCTCTTGCACTATGATCTGTAGGTTGGCTTCTCTTGTATCCCTTTTTTTCTGCTTCTCAATTTCTTTGTCAAGCTCCACTTTTTTTATTCTCTTGAGTGTAGCAGTGGCAGGCTTTTTACCAGCCTTTTTGACCAAGGGTTGAAGCTTCCTCATGGAGTCTTCTATGTCCCCCTTTATGGCATCATTGTGTTTAGGGAGAGTTATAGCTTTACTAGTGTTCTCAAGGATAAAATCTTTAATGGCTTTAACCTCTGGTTGTGTCTCTTAATTTATGGTATCTACTAATTGGTGAACAAGCTCTATCTGCATGGTATATCTTTGTTCAGCAGCTTGCTTTTGAAGATTTAGGTATGGTTGAACTTGTACCCACATTTCTTTTGCAATTTTTTATTTGTTGGTCTGGGTTAATTGGAGTTAATGAGCAAGATTTGCATCATGTCTTTTATCTCCCCAATAGATGTTTCTAAGTTGGTTACCCTCTTCTCAATTCTTGGTAATTTAATTCATCACTTAATTTAACAAGATCATCTGAATTCCTACCATAATTGGTTAAACATGGTTTCGAACCAAGTCCTCCTTATTCTTGGTACTGGGGACTTCCAACTGATGTAAAGACTATTATCTAAATAGTTGTTGCCTTCAAGGGTGTCTTAGCAATGTAAAAACTGTCCAACTGTGAGACTGTAGTCTCAAAAGTTGTAGTAGCTGCCTCACTTGAAATACCAGTATGTCTCTCTTGAGACACATGAGGTGTAGCCTCTTCTACTTGTGGGATATCAATGATCCCCGAACTTGCCCTAATCACCTGTTGGAGTGAACTCTCTTTGATTTGTACTCTTGAGTGGAACTAGGTATATGCATGTCAGATGTATCAATTGCATCAAGCAATTTTTGTAAGGGTAAATGGACAATTAATGTAGGTGATGGTGAAAGAGGAGCAGCCCTAGGAGAGGGGCTTGAGAAGAGATAATCAAATGATGTATTTCCCACTTTACTTGTGTCCCTTGTGCTTACAACACCTTCCTTTTGTGAGGAAGAGTGAGGAGTTTGGCTTGGTGAAGATGTTTGCATCTAAGGAAGTAATAACAAATGTTTGATTTTGTTGCTTTTGTGCTGTAACAAGGATCTCTAGCATCTCAACCCCTAGATATACCGTTTTGTGGTTTTCTTTTAAATTTGGGGAAAGGAATGGATGTAGTTTGTACGGAAATGTCTGATGTGGGTTCCACAATGCTGGGATTTGCACCATGGCCACTAGGAGGAGTGGGCTCAGCAACAGATGTTGTGACATCTGTTGCTTGGTTTTCTAAAAGATTTTCACTTACCACATTTTCAAGACTTTTGGCCATCACGCGAGTAAATGTTTCATTGGAAAGACTGTTGCTTTGTAGTGCTTCACCTTTTTCAAAACTTTCTCTTTTTAAAACATTTTTAAGAAACAGCCTTGGATAGATAAGACAAGGATTGCTTGACGTCTCTTGATTGCCCTCAAATTTGCTACTAAATCAAGAAACAGTGTCTAGGATAGCTTATGGTTTAAATTTTTCAAAATAGCATACCCTAGATAGTATGGAAAAAGAATTTCATTTCAGCTAAGAACTTCGGTTTAAAAAGTATTGTTTCGACCATCTGACCTTCAGAGCCCCTTTTTGTGAATTCAGCTTGTAATTCATTTTTGGAGTAAGTTTCCATACATGTCATATCTTGTAACACCCCGGATTTTCAACCCAAATACATACACTGGTGGGCCCGGGTGGGGAGTATTATGACGTCAGTTGATAACATCATAGTCAATTAAAGGGAGCTTACAAGTGTCCTAAAACGTGGCATAGCTGTTTGCAAGTCCCTGGTTTCGAATCAAATGGTTTTTGGCAATATGTGTGGAGGCTAAACAAACTTTCTGCAGACACAGGCCTCTCGCTCCCCGCGAGAGACACAAGGCTTGCCTCTCGCGCCTCGCGAGCGCCCCTTAGGCAGATTTGAAGTTTGCCACTTTTAGCCCCTCAACTTATTAAAACCTCCTAGAACCTCCTAAAACACCTTTTTAGCACTTTTAGCCCTCCATAGCCAATACTTGGCATACCCGGGATTATGCCCGGACATTGTCGAGCTCTCGGTCGTTAAAAGGTTACTCAGAGGTGTAAATTAACATGTTGACACTTTTAAATCTCTCCAATGTCCAACTTTCATAAAGTTACAGATTTAATCCCTCTCGTCCACAAATAGAATATATGAGAGTTAGGACTTTGAAAAATATCACTCTGAGGCTCGTTATAAGCATGTTGACTCCGATGTCACTCAAAGGCTGGGCATGTTGACACAACGGTCACTCAGAGGCCAAGTTTTAAGCATGTTGACACTAACTATCACTCATAGGCTATATTTTAAGCATGTTGACACTAGTGGTCACTCAAAGGCTCAATTTATGCATGTTGACATCAGAATATCACTCAGAGACTAAGTTTGAGTATGTTGACACTTTTAGTCCTTGTTAGTCTTTAATAGACTAAAAATAAAATATAACACGTGTCGCTATATTATTGGACACGATTTTTTTACAGGGTGTTACATATCTTCTATATGGAACATGGTAGACATGAATTATGTGGTGATTTCTACATTTTTTTGTTGACTATGGATGTAATGGGAAAAAGATTTTTGTTTTGCAGGGACAATTTTGCATTTACCCATAATTCTCTTAGTGTAGAAAGATAGATGGGGGCGTCAGCGGTCAGTATGTAAAGGTATTTGGATGAATTTATGATGTCAACGATGGGGTGGAAGTCGGTATTCTTGTCATGCAGTACAAGATATGGCAAGTAATTGTGTGGGGTTTTGATTTCGAGATCCATGACGAACTTTTGTTCAAATCTTTGAAAATCTTTTATCCAAAAAAACCTTTTGATCGAAATAGAATTTTCATGAAAGCAAGTTTGGAGTGTTTCTCTTTTGAAATGCTTAAATTCCTTTTTTTCAAAAATTGTAAATAGAAGTAAACTCTTTTTTCTCATGGGTTTTTATAGTGTTAATGGAACAAAGATGCCAACATGGACAACGGTTACCTTTTTGTCCACATGGTCAGTTGCTATTTGTCATCGCAAACCTATGTTCAGAGAGTGACTCCTACAAAGGCTACCCACTGATGAAGACAAAAAAGATCTGTTTTTCAAAATATCTATTTGTAACCACTATCGTGCTCTGCAGACTTTTGAATAGCATGATCAGTGTTTTGAAACCTCTCTTGGACTCTTAGTTTTGGTGAAAACAGTGGTTTTGTTTGACTTTTTGAAATTCAAACAACAGTTTTGTATAACATTGGTTCTTTTGCCTTGAACAGTGGTTATCACACATAAACAAACTTTTGAACCACTCCAAAGGTTGTTTTATCTCTTTTAAACAGAGTTTTATTTTTGATGATTTTGTCAATCTTTTCTTGATTGTTAAAACAAAAGTTTTTGGTTTTTCTCATTTTTAAGACAAAGATAAAAATAAGAAGATTTTGGATTTTTCAAAACATTTTTCTTTCTTTTATCAGGATAGTTGAATAGATGTGCAGGTAACCTCTGTTGGCACTTAAAAATTTACCATCAGTGGTTCCTTGCAAATGTTGGTGAATGGGTCAATCTTGCAGATGATCCAAGGCATTATCTACCGAGCAGGTTCTAGCCTATTTCGTATTGTACTTGCTGCTTAGTCTTTCGAAAATACGTCAGCTTTCGCTGGTAAATACACCTGACTGTCTCATTTTGAAAACATTTTAGAAATTAGATTTAAGTGCACATGGCACAAATATTTTATAACTTAGGAAAGTTACTTTGTAACCTTGTTAACAGATTCACATGTTTGTCCATATATACAGGGCCCAATACAGAGACCGAGACATGATTAAATACACACCACTTAGAACCCACAGAGGAGTTATCCCCAACGTCTTGGGTAATTTGCATTTGAGCGTCTGTCAGATGTATGCCTACACCCCGCGCAAAGGTCGTGGCCATTATCTATTGTAATGAGCCGAGGATATCCAGGACACGGTAATTTAACCCCCGATGTTTAAGTTATCAAACAAAACTGATTAAAACAGAATATGCGAATTTACTAGCCACAATCCGTATTCGATTTATCCGATTTCTGACCAAGCGGTATTAATTTACCGTATCCCAAGCCCGTATAGGGAAAATAAGTCAAGAACATTTACTTGAGCTAGTCTTGATGCAAGATATAATATCTCAGCCGTATCCAAATGATCTAAGTGCAGATGGCACATACCAGAAGGCTCTAGTCTGGATTATGGCATAAGCTAACCAATTAAATACTAACAAGGTATATTTAAGTCATAGACTTAGACTGAGTAGTGTACAGGATCAAAAACGGTACGCTAGATTAAGCGATGATCGGATAGAATGTAGTTTAAACCCAACAAGTACTTTGACTTGTATTATATGGGTAAACTATAAACATTTTGGATTTTGAAACTTAAATGACAAGGTTAAACCCGGTTCGGTTAATTTTTGTAAACTAGTTACATATTCTTAACCGTACGCATATTAGCGATATCGGGTAACCAGATAAGTAGTGGACAAGTTCTATATCCCATTATACTCTAATTAAGTTGTAATATCAGTAGGATATCAACTTATATGCCCGTTAAGGTTTTAAAATGAAATTATGCCTTATAAGGGCGTTTTGGTAATTTCATACCGTATAAAAGGAACTTGATTATAATTTTGATGTTATAACCATAAGCATTCTAGAAAAAATGATTTATTTATGATATAATATCAATAGGATGTTAATTATATGTGTAATTTATCTTATATGACCAAACTATGCACCAAAGAGGCATTTTGGTCATTTTACACATAGTTTATAAATCATTTGGGATTCTGAGTTTATAACATGTACCTACTGTAAAAATGTTTAGAATAAGTTTTAAAATCAGTAGGTAACAAGTCTTGGTCAATTAATATGGTTTAAAGCCACACTATGCACCGAAACGACGCTTATGTCGTACAATGACGTTTTATGCAACGTTTAATGAAAAATTATGTTAAGATCAGGTTTATATGTCTTAGATAAAAGTAGGTAAAAGAGTTACCTTGAAAAGGTTTGATTAAAACCATTTTATGAGCCACAAGGGCTAAATCGTCATTTATCGACGTAATTTAAGGATCTGCTTGTAAACTCAGTTTATAATCTGGTTAGACATCCCAAATAATCCTACTTATAATATTATATCAGTAGGAAACTCATTTTCAAGTTCATTATCATTTAAACCTTGTTTTATGCAAAAAGGGCATTTTAGTCAAAAATGGCATATTTGAGGAACTTGCGCATAAACTCAGATTCTAATTATGATCATGTAATATAACCTCAGAGGGTTATGCTACATTATATTACGATCATAATGCAACTTTAGATCAGTAGCCAACTAATCTAAATCGGGTCAGAATCGAAAGTCAAAGCAGAAGTCAAACTTTGCGACTTTCGGTTGCGAACCGACCCTAGAACTGAAATTGACGAGCCGAACATGTTCTTACATGTTCTAATAATTATTACCAGGTTGTTTAAGTATCAAAACAGGTTTTATAACATATATAAGATCAGTTTATAATTTTTCCGAAAAATAGCCTGTTTGACTTTTTAATATCATAACTTTAAGTCGTCAATTGGTCTAGCAAACGTGATCTTCAGGAGGTGCCCTTTATAAGGACTAACACCTACCTTATTACGATCACTTAGCCATGTCCGTTACGAACAATGGCTTGACCATAATTGTCTTAACCGAAAGTCAAAGCATTTTCCGTAAAACGCTTGACTTTTGTCTATCAAAGCCTATAAACGAAAATGCACAAGAAAGGAACACTTACAAGAGGTTCCTAGAATGCAATAAAACTAACTTGGATGCTCCTTTCAGTTAGGAACTTCCAGAGGAGGGAGATAGAGTTGAAAATGAGAAAGGTGCAAGTTCAAAGGTTGAACCTTTGCACCTATTTATAGTCGGAGAGCTTGAAGGAAGTGATGCCAGGTGCTAAGGGGTGTAAGAGGGAGCTTACAAGTGTCCTAAAACGTGGCATAGCTATTTGCAAGTTCCTAGTTTCAATCAAATGGTTTTTGGCAATATGTGTGGAGGCCAAGCAAACTTTCTGCAGACAAGCAAACTTTCTGCAGACACAGGCCTCTCGCTCCCCGCGAGAGGCACAAGGCTTGCCTCTCGCGCCCCGCGAGCGCCACTTAGGCATATTTGAAGTTTGCCACTTTTAGCCCCTCAACTTATTAAAGCCTCCTAGAACCTCCCAAAACACCTTTTTAGCACTTTTAGCCCTCCGTAGCCAATACTTGGCACACCAGGGATTATGCCTGGACATTGTCGAGCTCTCGGTTCGTTAAAAGGTTACTCAGAGGTATAAATTAACATGTTGACACTTTTAGATCCCTCCAATGTCTAAATTTCATAAAGGACTTTGTAAAATATCACTCAGAGGCTCGTTATAAGCATGTTGAATCCGATGTCACTCAGAGGTTGGGCATGTTGACACAACGGTCACTCAGAGGCCAAGTTTTAAGCATGTTGACACTAACTATCACTCAGAGGCTATGTTTTAAGCATGTTGACACTAATGGTCACTCAAAAGCTCGGTTTATGCATGTTGACATCAGAAGATCACTCAGAGAATTAGTTTGAGCATGTTGACACTTTTAGTCCTTGTTAGTCTTTAATAGACTAAAAATAAAGTATAACACGTATCGCTATATTATTGGACACGATTTTTTTACAGGGCGTTACATCCTCACCCCCTTAAAAGAAATCTCGACCTCGAGATTTTATTCAAAAAGATGGGGTACTTTTTGTCGCATAGTGGACTCAACCTGCCATGTATACTCGGGACCTCTAAAGGCGTCCCATTTAATCTTTACTATAGGTATCATTCTCCTTCGGAGCTTCTTAACCTGTCGATCCTCGATCGAAATTGGTTTCACAATGAACCTCAGGTTTTCATCTATTTGCACATCTTTGTGCGACATTGCTAGCGACTCATCGGCTAGACATTTCTTAAGGTTAGATATATGGAATACATCATGGATTCCACTAAGCTCGTCTGGCAATCTGAGCTTATAAGCTACAGTGTTGACACATTCGACTATCTCGAATGGTCTGATGTATATCTTGGGCTTAACTTGCCCTTCTTCCCAAAGCGCATTACACCTTTCCAGGGTGACACTTTTAACATGATTTTGTCCCCTACTTGGAACTTAAGAGGTTTATGTCTTATGTCAGCATAGCTTTTATGCCTATCCTAGCAGCTTTGAGATGATCACGGATTTGCAGAATCTTTTCTGTGGTCGCCAGGACAATCTCTGGTCCTGATAGTTGGGCTTCCCAACTTATACTCAGCACACGGGCGTTCGACACTTTCTCCCATACAAGGCCTCAAAAGGAGCAGCCTTGATGCTCGTATGATAACTATTATTGTAGGAGAATTCTATTAGGGGTAAGTGGTCATCCCAACTTCCACCTAAATCAATCACACATGCCCTAAGCATGTCTTCCAATGTTTGGATAGTACGCTCACTTTGACCATCAGTCTGCAGATGGTAAGTCGTACTAAAATTTAATCTTGTGCCTAAAGATTGTTGGAAACTCTTCCAAAAGTGAGAGGTATATCTAGTATCTCTCTGTCAGATACAATAGATACAGGCACACCGTGTAGGGACACAATCTTGTCCACATACAACTTAGCCAATTTGTCTGAATTATACGTTTCCTTAATTGGCAAGAAATGTGCTGACTTAGTAAGCCTATACACAATGACCCAAATAGTGTCATTTCCACTTTTGGTTTTAGGTAACTTGGTAATCAAGTCCATAGTTACCATTTCCCATTTCCATGTGGGAATTTCCAATTGGTGTAGAAGTCCTGACGGCTTCTGATGTTCGGCCTTAACTTGCGAACACGTCAGACACTTAGCTACATAAGTAGCTATGGATTTCTTCAACCCCATCCACCAATAATTCTTCTTCAGATATTGATACATTTTGTCACCAGTTGGGTGAACTGAGTATCTTGAGTTATGTGCTTCTTAGAGGATTAGATCTCTAAGTCCTCCAAAGATTGGAACCCAGATTCTGTCATTAAATCTAAGGATTCCATCCTTTCCAGGCACGAACTGATCAACAGTCCTGCCTAATCCTTCATTAGGAATGTTAGCTTCTAATAGAGCTTGATTTTGAACATCTAATAGCTTCTCAACTAAGCAATTTCTGAGCTCAATGCTCTTGGCATTAATCCTTATAGGTTTAACCCGCTCCTTGCGACTTAAGGCATCAGCAACTACATTTGCCTTTCCTGGATGGTAGCGAATCTCGCAATCATAGTTATTAAGCATTTCCACCCATCAACGTTGTCGCATGTTCAATTCCCTCTGATTGAATAGGGGCTGGAGACTTTTATGGTCTGTGTATATAATACACTTTGTAAAACGGCACCCAGTTCCAAATCATGGGTGGTGTAATTCCCTTCATGCACCTTTAATTGTCATGATTCATAGGCAATCACTTTGTCTTTTTGCATTAGCACACAGCCCATGCCAGTGTGCGAGGCATCACAATAGACTACAACTTCAATACCCTCAGGTAGAGATAACACAGGAGCATTGCTCAACTTATGTTTAAGAATCTCAAAGGATTCTTGTTGCTTTGGACCCCAAACAAATTTAACATTTTTACGGGTCAGGGTAGTTAAAGGAGTGGCGATCCTTGAAAAGTTCTCGATGAACCTCATATAGTAACCAGCTAATCCTAAGAAGCTATGTATTTCTGACGGGGTTTTGGGCACTTCCCAATTCATTATAGCCTCAATTTTTGGCGGGATCCACTTGGATACCATGCTCACTTACCATATGTCCAAGAAATTGGACTTCTCTAAGCCAAAACTCACACTTAGAGAATTTAGCATAAAGTTTCTCTTGCCTTAGCAGTTCTAAGATGCACCGAAGATGTTTCTAAGTATGTTGTCTATGAAGACAATGACAGACTTATCTAAATATGGTTTGCAGACTCTATTCATGAGATCCATGATTGCTGTAGGTGCATTTGTGAGCCCAAAAGGCATCACCAAGAATTCAAAATGACCATATCGAGTCTTGAAGGTAGTCCTAGGAATATCTTCACTTCTAACCTTCAGTTGATGGTATCCAGATCTTAAATCAATCTTGGAGAAATAACCAGCCCCTTGGAGTTGGTCGAATAAATCGTCGATCCATGGCAATGGATAACGGTTCTTGATTGTTATCTTGTTTAGCTCACGGTAATCAATGCACATCCATGTTGAACTGTCTTTCTTCTTAACAAAGAGAATAGGAGCTCCCCAAGGCGAGGAACTAGGCTATATAAAGCCTTTCTCTAAGAGTTCATCTAATTGTGTCCTCAATTCCTTCATTTCCGTCGGCGCTAGCCTATATGGAGCTCTGCAATAAGTGCTGATCCTGGCGGGATATCAATTCTAAATTCTACTTGCCTGTCTGGAGGTAGGCCTGGTAGTTCTTCAAGAAAGACATCGGAATACTCCGAAATAACTGGAAGATCTTAAATATTTGGCTTAGGCTCGTTGATGGTGACTTGTGCCATGTAAATGACACATCCTCTCACTAAACACTTGGAAGCCTTAAATAACAACACCTTGTCTGGCAATCCATAGTGTGAATCTCCAGGGATGGTGATCATTTCACTGGATGGGGTTTTAGTTTCGATGAGTTTCTTATCGCAGGCAATGCGGGCTTGGTTATGAGATAACCAATCCATGCCTAAAACTACATCGAACCCCGCCAATTTCATTAGCAATAAAGAAATAGGGATAGAATAATTCTTAATGGATATAGAACATCCATCAAGAATGGAAGATACCGATTCTAAACTTCCATCAGCAAGTTCTATCTCATAAGTTTTAATAAGAGTTCTTATGGGCAAGTTTAATAGTTTACTAAACTTATAGTCAACAAAAGATCTATCTGCACCTGAATCGAAAAGAACTCTATCATAAATATCGTTAATGAGGAATGTACCTGTTATGACATTGTTGTCATTAACAACCTCTCTTGCAGTCATCTGAAAGGCACGAGCATTCCCTTTCTTGGCCTCTCCAGGCTTCGCATTATTATTCTTAAGGTTCTTAGGGCAGTTAGTCTTAATGTGCCCTTTTTCATTGTAGACGTAGCAGACGGCATCCTTAAGATCCTTGCATTCTAGGGTCTTATGCCCTTTTCTCTTACAGATGCCACAGGGTTTGGCTTGTTGACCAAATTACACTGTCCCCGGTGCCTGCGGTTGCAAGTCTTACACGTTGGCGTCACAGCCGACTTGTCTTGGTTCCTTTTGAACCCGAACCTCCCTTTATTTTTCTTATTAAACCTTTGGGAGTTGTTATCTTCTCTCTTTCTTTTCCAGTCAGTTTCAGATTTAACTAACTTTTGCCTCGCTAGATCAAGGGTGAGGGACAGGGACAGGTCAACAGCGGACCTATAGGTACTAGGCTGAGTAGCCTTTACCATGCCCTTAATCTCAGGAGCTAATCCATTGATAAAACGCGCAATGCGTTTAGTTTCAGGGGTGACCAGATAGGAAATTAACCTAGATAGGGAGTTGAAATCGGAAAAATACTTCTGACAATCTAGGTTTTTCATTGAAAGAGACAAAAAGTCTGTCTCTAATTTCTCCACCTCATGAGGTGGGCAGTAAGTTTCCTTAATAAGGTCCACAAACTTGGACCATCCCAAATTATACAAGTGTACTTTACCTGTAGACTGAATCATGGCTTTCCGCCAGATTAGGGCATCGCCCTTAAAGGACTTTGATACATATTTGACCACATCCTTATCAGCACAGCTGCTGATATCTACGATTGTCTCCATCTCATCCAGCCACTTTAAGGTTTCCACAGCTCCTTTCTCCCTATTAAAGTCTCAGGGCTGCAGGAGACGAAATACTTATAGGTACATCCGTCTTTTACAGAACAGGACCTATCAGCAAAATCTATTTTGCGAAGAGTGAACGGAGCTCTCCTTATGAGCTGAGGATAGGGTAATCGATAATGGACTAGAGCGAGTAGCACTAGACTCTTTAAACTTTTTTATGGCCTTTCCCATGGCCTTTTCAACAGCGGCATCAATGCAAGCTTGAAAATTATCATTATCAATATCTCTGTTTTTGGCTTTGTTAGAATCAACATCCCGGTGGCTACTTTGTGCCTCATCCGAGTTAGCCATCTTTGAGCTTTGGTTCTATATACCAATGAAACTTCACTTAGCCATGGTATATCAACCATATTGGCTTTAAACATTGGATACAACAATCTATTGCCTAAACTAGTGTGAATAACATCACAACTCTTAGGCTTAACATATATACAATTGGCCTATGTCATAATAGGACCATCAAAGGTAAATTAAAAATCAGACATAGTCCATATATTATAGACAGTGGATCGTAATGTCACAACTGTCATTGTCGTATTCGACAATTATATTTATCTCTTAAGCTTGTCACGAAGGACATAAAATTTATGGCACATAGGCCTGTCACTAATGGACATAAAATATGGCACAAAGGCCTGTCACTAATGGACATATATTATGGCACATAGGCCTGTCACTAATGGACATAGAATTTAGACAGGGGGTTATATTACCCACGGCTGTTGTTGTCATTTGAAAATATAATATTGCTCAAAGGCAAATCATCACTAAATGGATGTTTGATCATAGCCCCAAGGGCAATACATCCCTAATGGATGTTTAATCATAGCCCCAAGGGCAATACATCACTAATAGATGTTTAATCATAGCCCCAAGGGAAATACATCACTAATGTATGTTTTAATCATCGCACTGATGATATTAGCCGGGATCAAATTTGATCACATAGGCTATATAAGGTTAGGACATAGACCTTTACCTTGAAGGCTAGTGTGATTCCTCAAGTCACACTACCAAGAGTATTAACATTTCTGAATGTTAACATAAGAGTACCTTAATGGTTGATTAATAGTCCCGGTCGCATTGACCTCAATGACTTGGAGGCTTGAACTTTAAGTCCACCACCTCTGGATAGAAGGATAACTTCCCTTAACTATCCTGATAGAAGACCCCTTCGTACTTAACTATCATTTATAAATTGGCCAAATGTGTGGTCTGTGCCACTTGGCTAATCAAAACCATTAAGATCTTTTTGGAATTATATCGCATAGCATAAATTTCGAGTAAAATCGAGATGCTCGTTTGAAGAGGATGAATACATATATATAATTCCAAATATACCATATTAAATTTTAAATTACTAGAAAAATGAAATAAACTGTCCATGCAAGGACTTTAAAGAAATAAAAATGTCCACTGCAGGGACTAAGGAAATAACAATGTCCTCGCAGGGACTGGCATAAGTTATTAGAAGAGACTTCACTCATCCTTCTTTCCCTTGACCAACTTGGAGAGTTTCTTGAAGAACTTGTTTGTCTTCTTCTGCATTTTCTCCGCTTGTTGTTGCATTTCTTTCATCCATTCCAAGGCCTCATTAATGGCCTCGAGTGGCGACGGAGGTTGTGGTTGTGGTATACTAGGGTATTGATACCCATAACTTTAATATCCAGTAGGTGGATAAGCAGGTGGGAAAGGAGATAGGTAAAGTGCGTGATGCATGACCGCTTGCATATGCGACCATGCTTGGTAATTAATTGGTGTAGACGGATTAAAAGGATCATATCCAGATGTGTCAGGATATGTGGGGATTGGGTTACTATAACCCGATGGTGGTGGTTGAACCGCGGTTGATGGCGTTGGTTCCACCACAGGTGAAACACTAGAGGGTCCACCCATTTGTGGGTCCTCTTGAATTGTGGGGTAGGAGTTGGGCAAAGGTGGCAGCGATCCCGACCTTTGACCTGCACATACCGACATACGTGCTCCACGCTTCCTCCTTGGTGGTTCGGGTGGTGGTTGAGGTTGGTCCACCGGTTCCATGTGAACGTCTTCTGGTATAGGAGGTGGTTGAGAGAGTGATGGGAAGGAGTGTTGGCGAAGGTAAATTGGTTCCAATATTGGTCCCATTCATTAGACCTTGTAAGGCGATCTCGCATAGGAGTTCAAATCGCTTGAGATTTCAATGGGATGCGTATGAGATCCTGATGGTGGCATCTCGGGTCGGAGTCCTCGTCCATGGGATTTGGTTGATCCAACTGATTTTGATCGGCTGGAGGTGTATTTAAATATTGGTTTAGATTAAACTCATCATGGTAAGAATGATGAGAGTGATGGGAGTGGTAAGAGTGGTGCGATGGTACGAGTAGTAAGAATTTTGAGTGTGGGTAGGCGAATGTTGGGCAAATGGCCATGAATCTCCCGAGTCCTTATAGGGGTTCGGGTGATGTGGATGTGGGGGAATATGTCCTAAAGGTCCTCCCCTCATTGGTCCTTTTCCTCTTCCTCATACACGTGGCGGCATTTTCTGTTAAAATAAAGTCAAAAACAATACTAATAACTTAATAATGAAATGAGTAATCCTAGGTCAATGCCTAGACTCGAAAGTCTAAGGAATGTGCTCGTGTAAGTTTGATATTAAACACAAGAAGGATAGTGTTTAATTCTCTCAAACGTTGGCTCTAATACCAACCTGTCACACCCCGGATTTCCAACCCAAATCCATACACCGGTGGGCCCGGGTGGGGAGTATTGTGACGTCAATTGATAACATCATAGTCAATTAAACACGGCACAAGCGGAAGTCTTGGATAAAATTACTATTACAAACCAAATATACAAAGAAAGAATATAAAACAGACTTTAGGGCAGATCTAAGGATTTGCATGATCCTCTAATTTCACTACCGAGCAGGTTCTAGCCTATTTCGTATTGTACCTGCAGCTTAGTCTTTTGAAAATACGTCAGCTTTCACTGGTAAATACACCCGACTGGCTCATTTTGAAAACTTTTTAGAAATTAGAATTAAGTGCACATGGCACAAATCTTTTATAACTCGGGAACTTTACTTTGTAACCTTGTTAACAGATTCACATGTTTATCCATACATACAGGGCCCAGTACAGAGACCGAGACATGATTAAATAAACACCACTTAGAACCCACAAAGGAGTTATCCCAAACGTCTTGGGTAATTTGCATTTGAGCGTCTGTCAGGTGTATGCCTACACCCTGCGCTAAGGTCGTGGCCATTATCTAATGTAATGAGCCGAGGATATCCAGGACACGGTAATTTAACCCCGATGTTTAAGTTACCAAAAAAACTGATTAAACAGAATATGCGGATTTACTAGCCACATTCCAGCATTTGATTGAGCCCATTTCTGACCAAGCGGTATAATTTACCGTATCCCAAGCCCGTATAGGGAAAATAAGTCAAGAGTATTTACCTGAGCTAGTCTTGATTTAAAAATGCAAGATTTAATATCTCAGCCGTATCCAAAATGATCTAAGTGCAGATAGCATAAACCAGAAGGCTCTAGTCTAGATTATGGCATAAGCTAACCAATTAAATACTAACGGTCTTATTTAAGTCATAGACTTAGACCGAGTAGTGTACAGGATCAAAAACGGTACGCTAGATTAAGCGATGATCGGATACAATGTATTTTAAACCCAACAAGTACTTTGACTTGTATTATATGGGTAAACTATAAACATTATGGATTTTGAAACTTAAATGACAAGGTTAAACCCATTTCGGTTAATTTTTGTAAACTAGTTACATATACTTAACCGTATGCATATTAGCGACATCGGTTAACCAGATAAGTCATGGACAAGTTCTATATGCCATTATACTATTATTAAGTTGTTATATCAGTAGGATATCAACTTATATGCCCATTAAAGTTTTAAAATGAAATTATGCCTTATAAGGGCGTTTCAGTAATTTCATACCATATAAAAAGAACTTGATTATAATTTTAATGTTATAACCATAACTATTCTTGAAAAAAATGATTTATTTATGATATCATATCAATAGGATGTTAATTATATGTGTAATTTATCTTATATGACCAAACTATGCACCGAAGGGGCATTTTAGTCATTTTTCACATAGTTTATAAATCATTTGGGATTCTGAGTTTATAACATGTACTTACTACAAAAATGTTTAGAATAAGTTTTAAAATCAGTAGGTAACAAGTCTTGGTCAATTAATATGGTTTAAAACCATACTAGGCATCGAAACGGTGCTTATGTCGTAAAATGACGTTTTATGCGACGTTTAATGAAAACTGATGTTAAGATCAAGTTTATATGTCTTATATATGTTATTTAATATAACATATCAGTAGTTAAAAGATTTACCTTGAAAAGATTTGTTTAAAACCATTTTATGAGCCACAAGGGCTAAATCGTCATTTATCGATATAATTTAAGGACCTGCTTGTAAACTCAGTTTATAATCTGGTTTGACATCTAAAATAATCCTACTTATAATATTATATCAGTAAGAAACTCATTTTCAAGTTCATTATCATTTAAACCTTGTTTTATGCAAAAAGGAAATTTTAGTCAAAAATGGGATAATTGAGGAACTTGCGCATAAACTCAAATTCTAATTATGATTATGTAATATAACCTCAGAGGGTTATGCTACATTATATTAGAATCATAATGCAACTTTAGATCAGTAGCCAACTAATCTAAATCGGGTCAGAATCGAAAGTCAAAGCAGAAGTCAAACTTTGCGACTTTCGGTTGCGAACCGACCCTAGAACTGAAATTGACGAGCCGAACATGTTCTTACATGTTCTAATAATTATTACCAGGTTGTTTAAGTATCAAAACAGGTTTTATAACATATATAAGATCAGTTTATAATTTTTCCGAAAAATAGCCTGTTTGACTTTTTAATATCATAACTTTAAGTCGTCAATTGGTCTAGCAAACGTGATCTTCAGGAGGTGCCCTTTATAGGGACTAACACCTACCTTATTACAATCACTTAGCCATATTCATTACGAAAAATGGCTGGACCATAATGGTCTTAACCAAAAGTCAAAGAGTTTTCCGTAAAACACTTGATTTTGGCTATAAAAAGCCTATAAACAAAAATGCACAAGGAAGGAACACTTACTAGAGGTTCCTAGAATGCAATAGAACTAACTTGGATGCTCCTTTCAGTTAGGAACTTCCAAAGGAGGGAGATAGAGTTGAAAGTGAGAAAGGTGCAAGTTCAAAGGTTGAACCTTTGCACCTATTTATAGTTGGAGAGCTTGAAGGAGGTGATGCCAGGTGCTAAGGGGTGTAAGAGGGAGCTTACAAGTGTCCTAAAACGTGGCATAGCTGTTTGCAAGTCCCTTGTTTCGAATCAAATGGTTTTTGGCAATATGTGTGGAGGCCAAACAAACTTTCTGTGGACACAGACCTCTCGCTCCCCGCGAGAGACACAAGGCTTGCCTCTCGCGCCTCGCGAGCGCCCCTTAGGCATATTTGAAGTTTGCCACTTTTAGCCCCTCAACTTATTAAAACCTCCTAGAACCTCCTAAAACACCTTTTTAGCACTTTTAGCCCTCCATAACCAATACTTGGCATACCCGGGATTATGCCCGGACATTGTCGAGCTCTCGGTTCGTTAAAAGGTCACTCAGAGGTATAAATTAACATGTTGACACTTTTAAATCTTTCCAATGTCCAACTTTCATAAAGTTACAGATTTAATCCCTCAGTCCACAATGGAATATATGAGAGTTAGGACTTTGAAAAATATCACTCTGAGGCTCGTTATAAGCATGTTGATTCCGATGTCACTCAAAGGCTGGGCATGTTGACACAACGGTCACTCATAGGCCATGTTTTAACCATGTTGACACTAACTATCACTCATAGGCTATTGTTTAAGCATGTTGACACTAATGGTCACTCAAAGGCTCAGTTTATGCACGTTGACATCAGAAGATCACTCAGAGACTTAGTTTGAGTATGTTGACACTTTTAGTCCTTGTTAGTCTTTAATAGACTAAAAATAAAATATAACACGTGTCGTTATTTTATTGGACACAATTTTTTACGGTGTGTTACATATCTTCTATATGGAACATGGTGGACATGAATTATGTGGTGATTTCTACATGTTTTTTGTTGACTATGGATGTAATGGGAAAAATATTTTTGTTTTACAGGGACAATTTTGCATTTACCCATAATTCTCTTAGTGTAGAAAGATAGATGGGGGCGTCAGCGGTCAGTATGTAAAGGTATTTGGATGAATTTATGATGTCAATGATGGGATGGAAGTCGGTATTCTTGTCATGCGGTACAAGATATGGCAAGTAATTGTGTGGGGTTTTGATTTCGAGATCCATGATGAACATTTGTTCAAATCTTTGAAAATCTTTTATCAAAAAAACCTTTTGATCGAAATAGAATTTTCATGAAAGCAAGTTTGGACTGTTTCTCTTTTGAAATGCTTAAATTCTTTTTTTTTCAAAAATTGAAAATAGAAGTAAACTCTTTTTTTCTCATGGGTTTTTATAGTGTTAATGGAACAAAGATGCCAACATGGACAACGGTTACCTTTTTGTCCACGTGGTCAGTTGCTATTTGTCATCACAAACGTATGTTCAGAGAGTGACTCCTACAAAGGCTACCCACTGATGAAGACACCAAAGATCTGTTTTTCAAAATATCTATTTGAAACCACTATCGTACTCTGCAGACTTTTGAATAGCATGATCAGTGTTTTGAAACCTCTCTTTGACTCTTAGTTTTGGTGAAAGAGTGGTTCTATTTGACTTTTTGAAATTCAAACAACAGTTTTGTATAACATTGGTTTTTTTGCCTTGAACAGTGGTTATCACACATAAACAAACTTTTAAACCACTCCAAAGGTTGTTTTATCTCTTTTAAACAGAGCTTTGTTTTTTATGATTTTGTCAATCTTTTCTTGATTTTTAAAACAAAAGTTTTTAGTTTTTCTCATTTTTAAGACAAAGATAAAAATAAGAAGATTTTGGATTTTTCAAAACATTTTTCTTTCTTTTATCAGGATAGTTGAATAGATGTGAAGGTAACCTCTGTTGGCACTTAAAAATTTACCATCATTGGTTCCTTGCAAATGTTGGGGAATGGGTCAATCTTGCAGATGATCCAAGGCATTATCTACCTTAGATTTGGTGTTGTCAGCTACTATAATTGCTTGTTTAGATTGGTCTTTGGTCACAAGGAGTTTTTAAACTATCTGCAGCAGTTGTTTTTGACCCTCTGCAAGTGCCTGAACACTTAGGTCAGTGAGAAATTGACCATTCCCAACAAGGTGTTGATACCTATCAGGATGCATGTTAACCTACGCTTTTGACGTTGAGGTGGTTATGTATACCTTTAAAGCACCATATTGCAAAGTGGTTGCCCATAGCCTCTGGGTAATGCATTTTGAGGTGCTGCAAAGTGATCAGACTTAATTCTTTTGAAGAGATTGGTTCTTTCTGTCACAAGGCCCATCTTCCCTTTGGAAACTCGATTTCTTTCTTGACCAGTTTTGTTAAATTATGTGATCTAAAAAATGAGCACTGTTGAGTGAAGTGGTTGCTTTTACCATAGATAGTGCACCCAAGATAGGATTCACACACAATGTTGCTTTGATTTACATCAAGGGCTTTTAACTTAAAACAGTCTTTTACCCAATGATTTGTTTTGCCATAGTATTCACACAACATGTTTGGAACTGTGTCATTTCTTTTACTGAAAGTCTAGGATCCGGCGGGTTTTAGACGGAAGTTTGGGTATAATAGAACTAATGCGATAGAATGTTATGAAAAAAGGAGTAGAAGCAGTGTAAGTCTAATGTTTCGTTCATACCGAAAGAGTATACAGTAACACCCCGACCGCGTAAAACAACAAACCGCGGCGGAAACGTCGGGGAGTCATGTCACAGATCTATTGTTTCACAACACATGGTACATAAAGTTTTCTATTATTGAATTTAATTGTTTACGTTATCTTGGGAAAGTGAAATCAAAAACATAACAATCGTCTTGCAAATTTTAAAGTCACTAAGGCCCAAGTCCGCCCTATGTGAAGCATTCTCAAAGTCAAACATTAGCTCCTGAAACATATGTAAAAATAAAACGTCAGCATAAAAATGCCTGTGACTAACATACGTTTTGTGATGAAGATTCATGGCTTTGAAAGTTTAAAGGAATGTTCAACTATTACAAAAGTAGCCATGATCCTTTACAAAAATGTTTTTTTATGAAATTATACGAAAATCAAATGATTTAAAACAAATGATGTATGGTTAACTCAATAACCAAAATAATTTGTGTCTTGTATAAAATATGTCATAACTTGTATTTTGTTTGAAGTGGTTTAGATAATGCTACATTATGTAATATAATGAAAGCACTTATATATAGAAAGTACCAGCAGCACATCCACCATGCTTTTATCATATTACACACGTCTCGTCATTTAAATCACTTACCATGAGCCAACAATTGAGGTGTCTTGTTTAAACCAATGTCATGTATAAACCAAATGTCTTTTATAAACAAATGTCTATGTATAAACCAATAGCTTGTATGACAAATAAAAGTCTTGTTTAAACTATAAATATCTTGAATGAAATAACCAAAATGTCTTGTCTTGTCAAAATGTCTTGAATAAAACAAGTGTTTTGATAAACAAAGGTCTTGTTTAAACAAAACTCTTGTCTTATAAATCAATGCTTTTATTGTGTAGACACATATATATGGATTGTTGGCGAATATATTCAAGCCTTGTTGATTTTCAGAGAAACCCTTATAAAGACAAAGGTTTATCAAATGTTCATCGGATTCTGTCATTCCCTAAAGTCACTTCCAAACAAACCTAGGAAGCGAGAACGAGATTGTCAATCCTATGGTACCATTACATACTACCGGTCGTCATGATCAATGTTAATGAATGTATCGTTGTATATTCAACACACCAATATGTTTTGAACAATGTAAGCATGTCATGAATATGTTTTGAAATCATGTACATGGCATACTAAGTCAATATACCAAGCAAAAATGTCTTTGAAATCATGTAATGCTAAGTCAACATACAAAGTAAAAATGTCTTTGAAATCGTGTACTAGGTATGCTAAGTCAGCATACGGAGCAAAATGTCTTTGAAATCATGTACTAGGTATGCTAAGTCAACATACGAAGCAAAAGTGTCTTTGAAATCATGTACTAGGTATTCTAAGTCAACATACGAAGCAAAAATTTCTTTGAAATCATGTACTAGGTATGCTAAGTCAACATACGAAGCAAAAAGTCTTTGAAATCATGTACTAGGTATGCTAAGTCAACATATGAAGCAAAATGTCTTTGAAATCATGTACTATATGTACTAGATAAGCAAAACATATATAATGTCATGAAAACATGAAAGTAGTAATAGACATATATGAATCACCCCAAAACATTTGAAAACGTAAAAGAGGGGGCTATGTACTCACTTGGGATTGCGTAAATGTCTTGTTCAACTGATCAAACAAAGCTCAAGGATTGAAGAGTTCAAGTGTGTCCTAATGTATCGGAATACTATGTTAGTGTGTCAATACTTTAATCAGAGGATTGGATAGAATGAGGTCTTATAAACCAAACGAGTGTTAGGACTCATATGTTATGGTTTATAATATCTTACATTCTGATTTGAAAGAGTTTCTAAGTGCTTTGACCCGTTACGACTTGTTAAAATGGTTTACGCCACTTTAAAGGGTCGTAAGCGTAACTATGGGTTTGGATGGTTAAATAAGTCCTATGATGAGTCTTATATGTCAAAACAAGTTTGATTATGTTATAATATTAGTTTAGATGTCAAAACTATGGTCTTACATGTTTAAAACAATTTTATGCGCAAAAAGGGTGTTTTCGGCATTTTAAAAGTACATAAAATCGACTCATCATATAACTAACCTAACTATATGACTATAAGGTATAACCTCAGAGGGTTATTCCCTAAATTATTATGGCCATAAAAATGCGCTTGGTCGAATCCTAAGACTGACCAAACAGGTCAGATTCGAAAGTCAAAGCGGTAGTAAAACAGCTCGACTTACGACTAAGAAATAAGCACTAAACTCTAAATGGCGACTTAGACATGTTTGAACATGTCTAATAATGTTATAATACTGATTTGGTGTCAAAACCTTAAGTTTTAATACCCAAAAATGTTTCCTCTTAAAATGCATTTTAATCCTTTTTTTTTACTTTTAACTCGTAAAACTTTGACTCGTCATCTCTATAACGCTTCGCCTTTATATCTTTCTGTTTTTAGCAAGTCTGCTTTGTGTTTCTATTTTTGGAAGTCCAAACCTTGTAATCGTATTTCTATTTTTCAATTCGTTGTATTCTAAGGCTTTGATTGTAATCAAGATTAATCAATTATACGAAATTCGCAAACCTTGTTCATGCTTAAACTTGTGATCATACGATACTCTATTACTCAATTCAAAATGACTTTTAAATGTTTGTTATATGTTTTAAACCTTAATATCAAATTCAAACAAGACAACTAGAGGCTTAATGAAAATTATTCAAGCTTTTGTTATCGCGTAAATCTTGTCACATTATGTTTAAAGGATACTTGTATTTGAGTTTTTTTAGAGTTTTCAAACGACCTTGCATGTGACCAAAGACTATTATAAGACCCAAACTTGTTTTATTTATCATGTGCATCATTTAAAACCCTAATTGCATCATTTATATAATTAAAAGATCAAAAATAAATAAATAAAATAAAGACAGCCCTTGCGGCCGCAGCCTTGGGGGTCTTCCCTCTTCTTTTTTTTTATTCAAAACTTCACCAAACCACATTAAATGCAACCCTAATCCTAACCCTAATCCTTCCCCAATATAAACACAAGTTCCTCCACCCATTTCTCACTTTTACAAGCCTCTATACTCCTCAAACAAGTCCCTAAACTTCAGAAGTCTCTGCTGAAACTTAGCAGCTTGCAAGTGAGTTCCGACTCACTTTCCTTCTTCTTTTTACCTTGTTTTTCTTTCTAACACTCTTGGATAACCTCTAAGAAGGTTCTCACAAGTTTTCTTGGGCAAACTAAGGTGAAACCACACCATTTTGTGGTCCAAAAGGGTACAAACTTTCTGCCCAAATATTTATCTTTCAAACTTCAAATGTTTCAATGTTTTCACTTTGTTTTCTTCCTCAACATTGTTTGCTAAGCCCTATGGATGTTACCATAGGTTTTCCATGGAAAACCAAGGTGGAATCACACCATTTTTGGGGCCAAACTTTCTGTTTTGGAATATAACTTATAAAACTTTTTCGAACTTATTTTTAACATAACAAATCTATGCTACATATGCCACTAACCAAGATTATGGTTAGTGTGTTAAGCTAGACTTGTTCACATACAATCAAGAGGCATAACTTGTCTCTAAAGTTGTGGTTTTTACTAGGGTCTCAAACCCACAAGTGTTGAGCCATCCAAGCTTTCAAGCTTGTGTTGGTGTAGGTGTGATTACATGAAGGCCTTGCCCATTCAACTATTCAATCCACCCCTCACTTGATGATTCCATAATTCTTGACCATCCGGATCGTCCTTGTATCAATCTTGTGTAATGGTGAATCTTATGAAAGAGGTTAGGATGGTTATCCTCCTACCTCCATGCATGACTTATATGACTTACATGATTTCTATGAAATACATGAACTATATGATTTTAACTATATGTAAATACTTAATATAACCGAATCTTTGACCATGACCAAATGGTTAGTTGTCTTAAAAAGTAGGTTATTTTATTTTAGACTTAACAATCGTTACGATTCTATTGGACTTGACCCATAAAAAAACAAACACCCTTTGGCGCTTATTAGTGTCAAAAACGAGAGTTAATGTCTAGATAAGTACTTTTGTTTATATGTACTTTCTTTGCACATTTTAAATTCCTAAACTCATTAAACTCCCCCGTCAATCTAATACTCATACACCTACGTTGCCTTGTGTAGGAAAAACTTGGTGTTCCATCCCTAAATCAACCTAACTCTCTCACGGATATTACTTTGCAAAACCGTGAGTACACTTGACCCCTTTTTATGCTTTCCACTATTTGGGTGCAACATGTTAACTTACCAAAACTACACTAAACCACACTTTATTCTTTACACAAACAATCCATCAACATGCTTTAGTCTTATGCTACTTGAATTGTTACTTGGTATATTCTTATGTGATCTAAATGTCATTAACTTTGATCGAGCCTCCCTTCACATGTATAGCGCTATAGGAGTAACGCACCGCCCGTATTCTTGTGGTCAATGTTAAGTTCAAATCTATTTTGCGGTACACTAGAGGATTGACTTGTAGACTCACATGCCTTGTTTACATTTATCTTGTATGCTAGCTATTTATGTGGATTTGTTTAAACGTATTTTATACTTTTGCTATGATATTAAACCTGTGTACTCGCCAATACTTGTTATTGAACTATACTTTTAACATGTTGCAGGTTGATGAAGTTGTTATGATGGAACATAGTAGGAATGGCATAGAAACACGCGTAGAATACTAAGTTAATCATTATGTTATTGTTGATTGTTTTGTTGTTATTTCTTGTATTTGAATATTCGGTGTAACCTTGACAATTTTTATGCTATGAAATGAAATAGTATGTTAATTTAAATATTGTCGCAAATAGCGTTATGACGTCTCAAGCAATCTAGTTCGTCTCGCTCTGATGTTTCAGCCATCAGTTGGGCTGTGACAATCTCGCCTACTAAACGTGGTAATCAGAAGGTGCAATTGCAAGGGATTATTACCTTCATGATTACGATCACATTGCAAAGTTAAATTTGAACTTTGACTTGACCAAAATTGTCAAAACCGAAAGTCAAACAGGAAGACAAACTGTTTGACTTTTAGCTCAAAATAGCTAAAATAATGAAAGAACTAGGAAGAGTACTTACTTGTGTTGAAGAACACTTTCAGAACTCAAGATAGGAGGCTTCCAAAGGCTGGAAACAAGCTCCAAGAAGGATAGAAAGAAGAACTTCACACTTTGCTTTGAAGTGTTTTGAAGTTGTGTGAAAACAAAATGGATGAATCAAAGGGTATTTATAGTGTTTTAGGATTAAGGAGGTGGTGAGAAGTGTGACCTAGTGTGAGTTAGTGTCCTAACATGTGTCAACACCAAATTAAGTGTGGCAAAATGAGTGCAAGGTATCAAAAATTGGAGATAGGTGGCAAACTTGGTGATAAAGCAAAAAAAAATTTGATAATTTTAGCCCCTAGATTTGTATTGTCGCGTTTTGTAATTTTAACCCCTCTTAATCTAATATTTAGGTTATATAAAGGCGTTAAGGCATGTGTAACTTGGAATTTGTCAAGAAATGTCGTGGATGTCGGTTCGTTAGATTGTACGGTTACACATTTGGTAAATAAAGTATAAAACTTTATCGACCACGAAAATGACCGAATTTGTATAATGATTAACATTTTTGCATTCTTACCAATACAATGCAAGATTTTATTGATTAAAAATGTCAGGGATTGTATAATAATTGATAAATATGCATTCTCGCAAATAAATCACAAGATTTTATTAAATATGAAAATGTTTCAGAATGTTCAATGACTAAAAATGTACAAATGTCACATATACATCTTGTCAATCTAGCGAAATCCTGAAAAAATTTCGCCAGCGTTTCCCCTCTGGGAACTCCAAAACTTACTTACAAATGAACACACGACACATATATATAGACATGACCCACCTCATGCGAACTAGACATTTGACTTCGTACGAAGTGACACTAAAAACCCTGTTCTCATTCATACTTGGGTCATGTGATCATATGTAATCTATACAATATTCAACACACGCTCTATCTATCTTATTCGTGCAGTGGCGGACATAAAGTCCACCAACAATTTCCCTCTTGGACGTCACTGTCGAAGCTTGATCTTGATCTTGAAATATGAGAGCGATGTTTGAATATTCGGCAACTTCAATCAGGTATCTGTCGATGTAGTAGAACGCGTCAACAAATTCCCCCTTGATTGAAGATCAGTGTTTGCAATTTCTTCAATACATTCCCCTTAAAATAGTTTCTCTAGTTTAGGTTTCTGTTTGCATGGTTCTTGACCTCCTCTGATTTGCTTAACCGACAAATTTTCTTAAATAATCACCAACTCAAAATTAATCAATGCAACATCTCCGTTTCAACTTTAACCACATCCTCGTTCGGGTTTAGCGCACTCCTCCTATACTCGATCTCTGATCTTCAAAAACCCAACCGGCAATTGATAGAAACTTCGAATAATCACATCAGTAAACTTCAAACAATGAATTCCAGCGAAAATCTAAAATCCCAATTTCCGTAATCACGTTTAAGAATACTCCTGAATGATTGATTAGCAATATCGGTAATCTGGTCAATCAGCAAATCTTCATCGGAATCAAATCATCTGGTAACACATCAAATCTGAGAACCATTCTTCCGCGATCAGAATCTCATTCTTCCTCTTCAGTCACAATAACAGATATATAGCTATCTCCGGTAGACAGGCGCTACTTAATCAACAAACATCGTCATTCAACAGCGGTTAGTCCAAGAAGAACAATTCATCTGCTTGAAGACTACAAATAATGGCACCAAAGACTATCATCAATCATTCGTGTATAAACATATCTTGAATGACCTCAGATCTTCTCAGTAATTTTTGAAACCCTGAGCTAGCCATTAACACCTAAGACCATCATAGACCATTCATGTACACACAACATATCTTGAATAATCTCAGATCCTCACTGGTATCAATGACTACTAATCCTGCTAACCCACCCTTCACCAAAGATCAGGACTCTACTCCTTAAGCGTCAATCAGTATCAAGATTTGAAAATTCTGAACCTCTTAAGATCATGAACTAACAAAACTAGATCTTCAGCATGCTCAGATAATCTGGAGTCCGAACCACCCGGATACAGTTGCATAGACACGAATTTCAAAAATGCCAAAATCTTCATAGATACGTGAAATTTTTATTCCCCTCATTTTTTTAAATTCTGACCGCCAAGTTTTTCACTGAAATTCCCCCTCAAATATGGAAAGTCAGTTTTTCAACAAATGCAGATTTTACGTTAAGGCCCACTAGTAATCACTATACCAAATGATCATCATTCTCCATCTGTATCAGTGACTATCCCAATATCTTCAACCTTCTATAATCGTGCCATCAAATATGTTCTCTGAAGCCCTCGATGGTGTCCCCGAACAACCCGTATTTGTTGTTAAAATCTCAAAAAAAAATTCTATCACCAAATCTTTTCTGGACACTCGTCTCATCGCCACGATCAAAAATTTTATATCACCAAATTCTTTTTATTCTTTAATTTTTTCTATTATTATTTTTAGACATTTTTGTTCACTTCATACGAAGTGAGGATCTAGCTCATACAGAGTGGAGACTCACTTCGTGCGAAGTGAGTCTTTTTCACATTTTTCGATCCAAAATATTTATTTCTTCGAATTCCGAGATGATTCTAGCATAGATCTGGTCGAAAATCAATTTCTAACAATCCTATAAATTCAATTTTACTTTTTATCCGTGGATTGTCTGTTTATTTGATGTTTTACATCTAAAACCCTCCTAAGTCCATAAATCATGAGCGTAGGTGATACCGTATCTATGACACCAATTGAAAGTCCAGGATCGGATGGTTCTAGATGGAAGTTTGGATATAATAGATCTAATTCAGTAGAATGTTAATTAAAAAAGGAGTAGAAGCAACAGAAGTCTAATGTTTCATTCATACCAAAAGAAGATACATCTTGTCAAGCTGGCGGAATCAAATTTCTCCAGCATTTCCCCTTTGGGAACTCCAAAACTTACTTAAAAATGAACACACGACCCATATATATATATAGACATGACCCACCTCGTGCGAACTTGACATTTGACTTCGTACTAAGTGACTTCTCTTCGTACGAAGTGACACTAAAAACCCCGTTCTCGTTTGAACTTGGGTCGTGTGTTCGTATCTAATCTATACAATATTCAACACATGCTCTATCTATCCTATTCGTACAGTGACGGACATAAAGTGCACCAACATTTACCTTTGTCTCTCTTTTTAGAAACAGATGGTTTAACAACTATTTGAGAGTTCGTAATAGGAACAAGTTTTATCTTAGGTGGCTTGAGACCATCTTGATTTGCAAATTTAATTTGAAATTATCAAGATCATCACACTCATCTGACCAAGTTGGTTTGAAAACGTAATTTTGTTTTTCAGTCTGAGTGGAGCTTTGTGGTTTTTCAAGATTGACATTCTTGCCACTTGTCTCAATAGTCTTTTCTTCTTTTCCAATTGACTTGGTTGAGTTATCTACAACCAACTCAAAGAAAATGGAAGTGTTGACAAATTTTGTGAGGTTTAGCAAGACTTGCAATAAACTTCTCATTGCTTCTTATATGCTTTTCTAACATTTTTTTCATAATCAGAGATAGTCTACACCCATTTTTCACAATTTATTTGAGTGGCTTCAAACTCTTATTTACAGTTTTGATATTTTCTATCATAGACTAGAGTAGGACTCCGATTATGGAGGCTTCATGATTTATGGTGCTGATTTCCAGATCTTTTTCAGTTAGTCTATTTTTGAAGTCATTTTTAGTTTTTCTAGGATAATTTCACTAAATTGGATCTTTTCACAAAGGCTTTCATTTACCTCCTTGATGTTAGCAAATCCTATGATGCATTTGTCTAAACATAGTTCTTTTAGAACTTGAGGTGATACCTTGGAAAGAACAACCTTTAGATAAACAACATTGATGAAAACAGTGGTACTTTTGGGATAGATTTTGGCTCCTTCTTCATCACCCTCTTCACAAACCAATGTTTATCTTTGGCTCTCAATAGTTTCACCAATCGAGCTTTCGCCATCAGAGGTTTTCTTTTCTTCAGACTCTTCACCTGAGGTATGATCCAAAGCCACAAAACAAAAGTTTGCATGTTCAACATTTTCACTTGCTATTAGAGCAAGATCTTAATCAGTTAAGTTTTCAGGCATACTACTCCAATCAACATAGCTTTGTGTGAAAAAGTTTTGTTGATTTGGCTCAACTGCTACAGGAGCCTGAGCTGGAACAGTTTGCTGTGCTGGAACATGTGCCAAGGGCATCTGTACATACATAACTTGAGGAAGTGGTGCTTGGATATATTGCAGATGTGCATGACTTTCAAACTAGGCAGTGTTTTGAACACTTGATACAGGGGTATTTTGGGTATTTTGATAATAGTGTGTTTGGTTAACAGCCTGAGGTGATCTAGATATGTAATAACTGAAATAGAGCTTTAAATCCTACAATCCCTAGCAAAATGACCTAGCTGATTACATTTGAAACACTTTATCTTTGATTTGTCCAACCAAACCCTAGATCTCACACTAAAGTTAGATAGCTTCACCAGTTTTCTCATAAAAATGGTTTGTTCTTACACTTAGTAGAGCTACCTGGTGTAGAATATCCATTTCCTCAATATCAACGGGATCAATGTACATAAGATAATCAAAACAAATGATAGATTATCTTGATTATGATAGTCATCACTAGCGGTAAAAGCATAGTTTGAGGAATGTTGACCAGAGTTGATTCCAGCTGATATGTCAATAAAGTGATCATAACTCTGGTCATTTATCATTCCTGTTGATGTACCTTCCTACCCAAAAGTATCGTATTTTCTGAATACATATTCGTCGGACACTTTCCCAGTTTCTTGGAGCTTCTTCTTTTGGATATGCTCTCTTTTGAAACTCAAGAGCCTTCCAAGAAGCTGGGTCAGTGTCAAATATTTGACATCTGGATTTGTTCTCATCACTATGGCTATGGTATCCCATTTCTCAGGTAAAGACCTTAGAAATCGGTTACTTAAAGTTGATTTTGTGAATCCTTTGTTCACCAACTTAAGCTCACTGATTAAGAAAACCTCTCAAATTGCTATGTCAGGGTCTCCCTTTGACATGTGTAAAAGTCTCGTATTGTTGGTTAAGGATCTCTTGAGTGTTTTTGAGAACTTCCTCTGTACCACCAAACTTCTCTTTCAATGCATCCCACAATTGTTTAGCACCATTATAATGAAATAGGCCGGCATAGATATCATTTGGTAATGCAATAGCCATGATGCTAAAGGTTTTCACATCAAGCTTAAATTTTGATAATCTTTCTCTGAGTAATTTTCAGGCTTCTTTGGATCAAATACATGCAGGTTTTGGTATTTGGTACCTTTGGGACAGGTCCGAAAACCACAGATCTCCAACACCCGTATTTTGTTGAGATAGCATATGTTCCATCCTACGTCGCCAGATATTTTATTCTAGGTGACTTATTGCTGAAACCTGTGTTATAGGGATCATTATGTGCCATTTTCTGAAGTTCTTTTTAAAAGAAAAACAGAGCCTATGAGAGATACGTTATGAGTTCTTCACTAAACAACTCTGAGCTAACAACTTAAATTGGATCTTTTAAGAGCTAATCTTTTTGTGTTAAAGTTATTGTTAAATCAAGTTTAAACTTGACCAGACTCTGATACCAATTGTTCGAAATTTTTTTTTTTGTTTGCAAACAAATATTGATTTGTGTAATAGCTAGGAGAAACTGAAGGTTTAAGGAAATTGGTGGAATATCCTAGTAGTTTTAGGTCAATTAATGAAAAATCACCACTTTCCTCAAAATTTTGAAAATTTTCAATTTTATTAAACATATTAAACACATTTTTTGAAAGTGACTTGTTAAACATATTGTGCTTACAAACTCCTTTGGAGATGGACTTAGTTTCACTTTTTGTTTGGGAGTCCAATTACTTGGTCCTTATGTGTGATTGTATCCTAAGTCAAATCTAACATTGTTTTGTGTCTGTTGGTTTAGCAAAATCTCAAACCTTTTGCATGACTCTGCCCATTTTTGACAATTCACTTGGGTAGATTCAAGCTCATTCTGACATGTCTGATATTTTGACAAAAGTGACCCAATTTGTGCATTGTCAATAGTGGCTTCATGTATTAGATTTGAAATAATTAGGTTCTTTTCTTTAAGAGTTTCTTTGTGGGAATTTATGGTTCGATTTTAGAAAGTTGTATTCACATTTCTATTTTTAAAAACTTGTAATCATGTTGTATTCATGGTTCATTTCCAATCTTGTAATACGAATCTTTGTGTTATATACGCATTGAAAATTTAAATACGTGTTTGTACGCAAAATCAAGAATTAAAATACACTTTGCATATCTAAAAACAAGCTAAAATACAGGAAAACGACATAAAATAACCTAGTAAAATAGTGCGAGGACTTAAAGTGAGCAAAACCAAAAGCTTTTCCACCTCCTTTCTCCTCTAATCACCTTCCACCTTTTTTAAGCCAATCATATTTCACCTCCTTTCTACTCCAATCACCTTCCACCTTTTTTAAGCCAATCATATTTCACCTTTTTTCACCTCCTTTCTACTCCAATCACCTTCCACCTTTTTTAAGTCAATCATATTTCACCCTTCTCCACCTCCTTTCTCCTCCAATCACATTCCACCTTCATTAACTCCCAAATCCTAATCTCCAATTATAAATACAAGCCTCCATCACCTCCCAAACATTTTCCACACACCAAATCCTTTCTCAAAGTCCCAAATTCTCTTAAGTCTTCCAAGCAAGAAAGAAAACTCTAAGTGTTCTAAGTGAGTTTTCACTCACTTTTCTTCATCTTTTTTCTTCATTTCTTCTTTCAAACTATTCGGGCAACCTCTAGACAGGTTTCCACAAGTTTGTCATGGCAAACTAAGCTGGAACCTCATCATATTTAAGGTCCAAAGTAGCATAAAATTATTCTCTAATTTATCTTTTGTTTCTTATATATAACGCTTAAAACTTAGTGGAATCTTGTACTCACCTTGCTCCCAACTAAGCTCATAGTTGTGGGTTTGTATTGTGGTTGATTTCCACCAAGAAAACAAGATTAAAACCTTCTTTAAATTATGCCCATATATGTTCTAAGTGATTGAAAACCATCCAAGTTTCAACCTTCCATGTTGAAAGGCTTGTGCATGAGTTATGTGTGAACCATGGAAGCTTAGGCTATCTGAATTAGTTCCACAAAATCTCACTTGTTCACACTTTTTTTGAGTAATGACATCAAGTAACTTCCAAGAATCAATGTAACATAACCCCGCCTCGCCTTTAGCATTTTCCATGTTGGGTATGACACGCCCGGGTTATCCTTACTTGGCTACTTGATGAACTAGTTATTAATATTTTTTATTTTTCATTCATGACCAACCTGTTTATCAACTACATTGATGTAGTTGATAAACTTGTGCTTTGGTGAATCATATAAAGAGGTTAATCTTACCTCCATGCTTGACTTACATGATTTATATGCTATGCTATGCTATAGCATATATTTAACCGAATTCTTAATACTAACCAGATTATGGTTAGATGTCACGAACTTAGTTTATATTATCTTCGTTCTAAACTCCACGTTCGTACTTCTAATGGGCAAATTAGAACCCATGAAAACATACGAAAACTTAGTGTCCAAACGAGTATTTAGACGAGATATACTTTCGTACATATACGTTATTACTTAAATCCGAATCCAACTCCCCACAAACCCCATATACTCAAGAGTCTTCATTTCCTCAAATGTAAAGTAACTTCGGTGCTCCATCTCCACAACTCATCAACTCTAAGTTTAATCGGAAGCTTTGCAAAACTGTGAGTATACTCGATCCCATTTACCGTTTTACAAACTTTGGGTGCAATAGGTACACAATATTACAAACTCACATACTCACGATTAAACTTGTTTACATACATACTCTATCCCAAACATGATACTAGTTATATTCTTGTTATTACATGCTATACTCATTCTTGTGTTCTATATGCTCATTAACTTTAAAGCCTCCCTCAACAATTATACGCTATAGGATTAACGTACTGACTGTATTATTATCATATTGCTAAGTAAACTATTTTACAACCTTGTCGTTTTGGCGACAATAGTATGCACAATTGCGGTACACTTTGGTTTGATTTATAATTAACACATGCTAGTATGATAACGAATAATGTATGCAATTTACCATGTTGGATATGAGACAACTTTTCAATCACTATTATGTTATGTATAAAACTTGTATACTCGCCAACTTTTTGTTGATCATTATTTTAATTCATGTTGCAAGAAACTAGTTGATGTTGATGAAGAACACTACTTATGGTGGATTAGAAACACACCTAGATTTAAACTTATGTATTTCGTTTCATGTCGTTTCATTATGTGCAACTTGTTATACTTTCCCTTTCGAAACAATGTATTATCATTTTAGTATTAATGAAATTTTGATCTTATTAAATACTTATCGCTAATTAGTGTTATGAAGTCTCAAGAAATTGATTTCGTCCCGCCCCAATGTTTACGTCATCGGTTGGGGTGTGACAATGAACTTGTGTAGACTAATATTGTGGTGCCCCATTAGCATATTGATATGACATTTGCACCAGCCCATGTGCAATATGTGTAGTGTACTATGTGGATGGACTAGGGGTAATCTGGGAAGAATGTTAATATGCATTTGAAAATTTTGTTTGTTGTCAAGTAGTTGAGTCAGAATGATTCATTTGGCTAGGATATGTCACATATGTAGTGGAATTCTGTGTAGAACCTCTATATTCCCTAGCAAAATGTCCTAGTTTATGATACTTCTAACATTCAAGCCTAGACTTGTCTTTTTCAAATTTCCCCCACCCACCAAAACCAGGAAATCTTCTACCAGTTTTGTTATAAAATTTGTTTGTTCCGATGCTTAGAAGAGCAAGCTAGTCAAAAAGGTTAAATTCATCATGGTCTGTTAGATCCATGGGCTTTTGATCATCCATCATCAATGCAAAAGTCTGATTTCCAACACGTGATGAGATAGACTGACAGTTAAAACCAGTAGTTTTGTCAACAAATTAATCCTAACTCTGATCATCCATATTGTTGGTTGATGATGATCCACCATGACTCATCTGGGTGGTGTTACCAAATGTAATCATCGGGAAACCTTACCAAATGACATCAACTTCTGTTTTAGTCAAGTTCTGTGTCAAATGTGAGGCGTTTGTCCATGAATTGTGTTTGATTCATATACTTGAATCCAACATAATTCTTCAAGACAATTGCTAGTGTATTTCATTTGTCAGGGAGAGGTCTAAAAAATCTATGACTCAGAGCAACATTTGTATAAGTTTGATCAGCTAGTCTTGGGTCACTGATTAAGCAATTAAATCACTCAAACTATGGAGTTAGAGATTACCCATGTACATGTGTGAATGTCTCATACTATTCATTCAAAATCTCCCTAGTGTTCTCCTACACTTCATCTGTGCCACCAAACTGTTCGTTCAAAGCTAACCACAATTCCTTGTCATTCTCATACTGGAGCAATCCAACATATATTTCATTGGGTAAGGCCATGACTAGTATCCCAAATGCCATAACATCGAGATCCAATATTTGAAATCCTTGCTCGGAATAATTAGTGGATTTCTTAGGAACATTAATGTTTGGTTGTATAACACTTGGTGTAGAGGGAATATATAGACCAAAAACCACAGACCTCCTACAACCAGTGTTCTACGAAGATAAGTGGTGACACATTCTTTGTTGCTATATCTTGAATTCTTGGTGAACGAGTATCGGAAGCTTGTTTGCCAATCTGGTATTGTGTGGATCATGAGTGATTGACATCTATCTGAATTCTATTGAGAATTACTCAGAAAACAGAGTATCAAAACAATTCAATGTTCCGATTGGTCTAATTCTTTTCATGTCCTTTGATCACTCAATTAGTTCATCAATATGAGCTAGTTTGTCTTCTAAATCAACGTTTAAGTCAACGCAATGTAACCGGCTATGATACCAATTGTTGGATTTGATAGTGTGTGATATTGTGTGCCTTTTATAAAATAGTTGAATAGAATGAGAAATTTTATCAAACAACGATAATAAACACATCATCATAAACACAACTGGATTTGGATGATTATCTAATAGTTTCAATTATTCAAAATGTTAAGTACAATCAAAGGTACAAAAGGACTCCCCCTCACCAGGTGCACTCTATCTCTAAGTTCTTATACTTTTCAGCTCTTAGAGTTACCTAATTATAGTAACAAAATGAACTATTTATAGAGAACAAAAGAACTGCTGACATCATCATGAAAGCGACCCTAAACAACTCATTAATGGCATAACTGCCAGCAGTTTACAAAATTGTTGGGCAGTCAATTAAACCACTGTTACATTGAAACTACTACTATCAAAGAGAAAATAACTGGATTTCCAAAACTGAAGGCAACACGTTTGGAAATCAGTACTTTTGGTTTGTTGTTGACTTAGTCTTCTAGTCTACAGCTTTGACTTTGTTTACTTGACTATTGTATTGTGTTGACTTGGTCTTCTGGTCTTCATATTTGTTTAATGCATCAGCATTGTTCTAGTAGTTTGGACAGTTGTTTGGTAAGCCTTCATGGGGGGAAACTTCAGGATCTTTGATTGTATTCAACTTATTCTATCAAGCGGGGAATATGGTTCTTTGGGTTTTGGCTTTCATCATCAGCATATCTTACATAACCCGACATTTATTTACTGTGGAAGGCCCTTTTATGGTTTGAAGCAGGCACCACAAGCTTGGTTTTCCAATTTCTATTCTTCCCTCATTTCAATTGGCTTCTCCTAGTGTGTTTCTGATACTTCTTTGTTAGCCTATCATAGAGATTCTCTTCTCCATTTCATCTTGGTGTATGTTCATAATATTATTATTACTAGGAGCTTACAGAGTTTGTTACCGAGTTGATTGGGAGCCTACATTCTCGTTTTGCACTCAAGGATCATGGTACACATTATTATTTCTTGGGTGTTTCGGCTACTTTTGTTGATGATACTTTACACCTTTCTTAGTAGCGATAATTATTTGACTTATACAGCACAGTAGTCATACCTATTGTAGACTCTTATCTACACTAGTCATCTTTGGTTGACGACTCCCTTATTTTACTAGTACTCCTTTATTTGATCTGACCCAATACAGGCGCACTGTTGTCACTTTGCAGTATTTAGTCTTGACCCTCCCTAAGTTGCTTATGCATTTAATAAGGTATCTCAGTTCTCTTAAGGACACCTATTGATCTTACTGGGTGGCGGTCTAGTGTATCCTACGGTACCTTCGTGGGTGGTACGGTTGCTAATGGCGTAACTATTAGATGCTCTAATTCTTTTGATATACACGCTCATTCTAATGTTGATTTGGTCGGTGTCTCGAGCGTACATCATTGACAAGCTGGAGAGAGCATCAAGCAATCTCTCCAGCTGAAACCCCTCTCAAATGGGAAATCCAAAACTTAAATAGTGTGTGCGCATAAGCCTAGTATTTATAGGCATCTCATGCGCATGGATGAACACATTCTTATACGCACGTATGACTTATACGTGCGTATGAGAGTTCTCCTTACAATCTAACACTCGAACATACAATATACAATACACGATCTATCTAGCCTATTACACAGTGACGAAACACATAATATACACCAACAAATTCCCCCTTTTATGTAACTATCTAATCTTGATCTCAAATATGAGATCCATGTTTTGAATATTATGCAACTTCAATCAAGTGATGTGAATATATTCAATAAATTCCCCCTTGAATGATAATTTGGGTTTGCCTTTACCTTATCAGTTTCCCCCTTGAATAACACTTCAGTTCTTTGTTTGTGAGGTTGCTGATCAAATTCTCTGATTTGCTAAACTGCAATCTACACGAATATTAACCAATTAGAAACTAATCAATGTAGCTTCTCCATTTCAATGTTAACCATATCCGAGTTTGGTTTTTGATTTACTTTCTTGCTAAATCCCCTAATCTTCAAAAATGCAACGGGCAATTGATAGAAACTTCGAACACCACACTGGCAAACTTCAAATTAGTGAATACCCACGAAAACCTGAAATCCGCTTTTTCCGTAAACAACTTTATGCCCGTCTTGAATGACTGATCAGTGTAAACGGTATTCTCCACAATCTAGAAATCTTCATCGGATCATAAATTATCTGGTAACACACTGATCTTCAAGAAACCTTCTTCAAATGATAAAGTTCATATTCCTCCCCCTTAGTCATGATAGCAAATATATAGCCTTCTCCGTTAGTCCCGGTAGCAACTTAATCTTCAAGCATCATCATATCCTGACGGTTAGTCCATAAAACAACTCATTTGCCTGGAAATTACCCAATCTAACAATTTAGTTATCACAAGCTATCATGTATCTTGAAAGCCCTTTGATATCTTTAAGTGTCGACAATACCGATGCATCACCCCTTTGACACTAAACCTGGTAAACGGCTTATACGAAGACAAAGACCTCAATTTGATCACTATCTAAAGTATCTGAACATCTTATAATCACATACTACAGAATCCGAAATCCTATGCATCTTCAGTCAATTTGATCGAAACCACTCGAATACTATTGCATATCATCTGAATTTTCAAAAATGCTGGAATTATAATATAAGATATTCTGAAATTTTCTTCCCCCTCATTTTTGCAAATTCTGACCTCTTTAACTTCATCTCTGAATTTCCAAGAATTTTCCCCTCAATCTTGGCAAATTCTGGTATCTAAAATGTCTCAAAACTCAATTTTGCGAAATATTTGACATTTTGTTTCACAAAAATCGGTTTTTCATCAAATGCGGATTTTACATTCTGGCTCATTATAGTCATTTCACCCAATGATAAATGTTATGCACCGGTCACCATGACTACCCCACTATCTTCAATACACTATGATTTCATCATCTTATCTCATTCTCTCAATCCTCTAACGTGTCCCCGAATAGCCCGTGTGTAACATTATAACCTCGGGATAAAATTTCTATCACCAAATTTTTTTAGCATTTGGCTCATCCACGCATATGACTCATCTGTTCGTATGAGTCTTGTGTTTTGCTCTCATGCGTGTATATCTGTTCATGCGCTTGGTCTCATGCGCGCGTATGAGCTCATGCGTGACTTATGCATGCATATGGGCTCATGAGTTCCGATGTGCTGAATTAAATTTTTCGATCCAATTTTTTTTTTCGAATTTAATGATGAATCTACCATAGACAGGTGCGAAAATCATTTCTGATCAATACTATGGCTTCAATTTGATTTTTTATTCGTGAATTGACTATTAATTCTAATAAAAGCTTGTTTGCACCTCCATTTTACGTCTAAACCACAAAATCATGAGCTTAGGTGAGTCAATCGACTGTTAGATCGATTGAATCGGTATCATAGCTCTGATACCATTGTTAGAACATGGACCATTGCGTCCCAAGCATTTAGACAAAAGTTTGGATAAGATAAAGCTAATTTGGTAGAAATTTCGGTACATAATGCTTAGAATAACCATATGTGAAAGCTTCCTTTCCATACCGAAAGAGCATACATCATTGACAAGCTAGAGAGAGTATGAAGCAATCTCTCTAGCTAAAACCCCTCTCAAATGGGAAATGCAAAACTTTAATGGTTTGTGCGCATGAGCCTAGTATTTATAGGCATCTCATGAGCATGAGCCTCATGCGCACGGACGAACACATCCTCATACACGCGTATGACTCATACATGCGTTTGAGTGTTCTCCCTACCAATCTAACAGTAAAACTTACAATATTCAATATACGCTCTATCTAGCCTATTCACACAGTGGCAGACACACATAATATGCACCAACAGGAAACCAAACACGTTTGCTTATTCTAGCACCGAGGCTGAGTATCATGCACTAGCTCACAATATTGCTGAGATTCGTTGTAATATTTCTTTATTGAGTGAACTTCATATTCCTTGTTCTTGTCCACATATTCGTTGGTGTGATAATATTGGTGCTTCTTATCTTGCAGTGAATTTGGTGTTTCATCGTTGCACGAAAACACTTAGAGATTGTTCTACATTTTATTGGTGACATGGGGCTTGCACAAATTTTGTGTGTTCATTATGTTCCTACCTCTGTTCAGCTGGCGGATCTTTTGACCAAAGGGTTGTCTGCTTCTCATTTTGACATTCTTGGGTCTAAGCTTCTTGTTTATGTGCCTAGTTCAGCTTGAGGGGGCATATTAGTGAGTATGTATATTGTTGATATGTAGCCGCTTAGCTAGGTGTCTGAGTTAGCAGATCAGTTAGATATGGTTGTTATTGTGTGTGTGTACATATATATATATATATATAGACAATTCACTATATTTTAACTAACATTTCTTTGAATTGATTGTGTGAATGCCATATATCTGCTTCATGGTAAAAACTTCGACAACTACTAGAACTAAACTGGCTCAGGCTATAGATCACATTGAAAGTTTTGTAATTTGATTAAAAGTTGTGAATGGCATTCTTGATTCACAAATTTAAAAGAAAACCTAAGTGTGTATACAATGTTCCTCTACCAAATGATAACTCTATCTTGATGCCTTTATTTAAAGAAGACATATCTTTGGAACAAAATATTCTAGAAACAAACCATCATTTTGCTTCAAAAGAGACTCATTATGGTTTGTTTCAGTCTTATAAGTGTTAGGTTATTGGTTAAAGAAGAAAAAGTTGGCGATGATTGTTATTATTACCATGATGTTGAAAACAAATATTTGTTTAGAAAATTTTGATAGAAGAGGTGGATATTTTTCATGAATTTCATAAACAAATATTCAGAATTTTGATATTGAACCAAAAAAGTTGGTTTCAAAGGACAAAAGAAAATTACGAGGGTTCTAAGAATAATATTTTGAAGAGTTGTTCAAATGGTATAAATATAAAAAAATTTGGCTAATCATCATGTTCTTTTAACCCAAAACAATTTTAACAAACAAGTTTTGTGGAGCCAAATAAAAGTTTTTTTTTTCTAAAGTAATTTACTTTATTAAAGGTGGTAGGTTAAATCAGGAGATTAAAACTTATATATTTTTATATGTTAATAGAAACACCAAGGCTATGACCATTGATGACTTTCTGGAAGGGTCGTTCGTCCAAAATGATTAAAGAAAAAGAAAAATCCATTTTCATTCCTCAACTTAGTATTGGCGTAGGTTGAAACCAATTTACAAGCGACATGTCACTCAATTAGTGGTTCTTATTTATTTTCTTTTTTTATTTTTCTCTTTTCTCCAATAATTTAATTACTTAAATAACATGTTATATTTAAACTAAGATAAATAAATAAATAAATACACTGTATTTAATAGTGTTTTTTTGTATTTTCAGATATAAATTTTATTAAAAAAAAGAGTTTGTTCAAGAAAACCCGTCTTCTTATGTAAACTTGGGTTGTAGTCATCCGCGCATTGCACCAGAACACGATTGAAATTCACTATGTATTGCACACCATGGCAACTTTAATAAATTTGTAAAATTAATCAAAATGATATGTAAATGTGTTATTGCTCTTTGAGTTATAATCCGGCCCTGAATATCAAAATAGTAAGAAAATATAAAACAATAAGGTAAATTGTAAAACAAAGGTAAACGTAAAGAAAACGATAAGAACTCGATTGGTTTAATTGCACTCGTTATAGCAAACGAAAAGTTAAAAATATGTCCAAAAGGAAATCTACTTTTGCTCAATTTGTTAAAAAATCAAAAGCTAAAAGCGATTTATCCATACTAATATCGACTTTTCCATTAAAAAAAACTAAACGCAAAAATGCAAGCACAAGTTAGCAAAGCACTACACTAAAAAGGCTTATGTAAGCAAAGCCTCCAACTATACTAAAAACTCAAGTTAGCACAAGCCTCCCTGGCTCATATTAGCATGTTAACACTATTTATCTTCCTTTCTTTTATAAAGATAACTAGACTATTGCCTGCGTTAAACGTGGTTTCAAAAATAAAAATATATTTATTTGTTGAAATTTAATATCGTGTAAAAAACAAATCCATTGGAAGAAACATATAACAAATCATTGAAATTTCAGTAAAAATCTCCTTATAGACCATATTGGTTGTCTAATTTATCACATTTCTGTCTTTATCTAGTATAAGTAACTTGACATCAGCTCTGCTTTTAACTCTTGAAAATGCGACATATAGTTGACCATGTGAAAAACGGGATATTTGAGATACAATCCAACCCTGATAGAGACGTATATACGTTTATGATAAACATGTCAAAATTCTTTAAAAGAAATTGTTATCAAACACAAAATTAGGTTCATAAGTTAAATAAAACAATCCACGTACTATGGAAATAATAAAAATGAAAACATATACAAATGATGAAATTAAGTTTCTCTTGTACGAAATAAAAATAATAAAACCTACTAATCTTATACTTCTACTTTTTGGAGATTTCAAACCAATAACCTTGCATTCCTAGTAGACCAATAATACTAAATCATATACAATACGCTTATCATCCTTTTTTTCATTTTTGAGAACTTTTAAACAACATATGACATTTATCTGAAATTAAAGTCTACAACAGACATGTAACGATCACACTTGCATTTTGTGAACCAAGAAAAAACTTTAAAGCAATAAATAAAAGAGAATGTTTAGAATGGAAATTAATCGCAAACACTAAAAATAGAAACATGAACCTAAAAAAGCGATAAATTTGAACTTTAGCAAACCTTGTAACAGAAATTAAGAACAAATTTAGGAGCCTCCTTCTCCTAGTTTGAAAATGGGGTCACCCCACCCTCCTTGAAATTGGAATTTTTTAATAGAAATATCAACAAAATGCTTTTTGGTTGCTACATTGTCCACATCAACTTAATCTTCGGTGTTGTAGATAATTCTATTCTCACTATGTCTACTTCATCAACTTCAAGATGTTGAGCTAATAGTGTCTTGAAGCTTTTGATTAGCATTTTATTTCCATCTTCATTGTGGTTCTTATGCCCAATCACATTGTGAATAGGAAGCAATATCATTAAGAACAACATTAAAAATAACATATAACTAAAATCCGTAACATGGAATAATTTAAATTGTGATTATACTTAACACACTAACTAAGTATTTAAAGAATTTAAAGGGGAAAGTAGTAATACCAAATCTCAACACCAACATCAAGTTAGGGATCAGGCACTTAATTTTTTTCAAAACACAAGTGTAATATCTAAAAGTTTTATAGATGGTCGAGAATGCACAAGAGAAGATGAAATTTTAACATGTATAACTCATAAGCTATGTTTCTAAGTAACTGTGTTACCTCATCAAGGTTCATGCCTATGCATCATCATCAACATCAGATCACTCTATTGAAAAAACAAAACAAAAAAGATAATAATTAGAAACCGATTGCATGAAAAATGTCAATAAGATTTTTACTGATGACATAGATACCAACCATGAAATCCAAATTTAGATGTAGAGTAACCAACACCCTCCATACTAGTGTGATCTCGTCCTTAGAACTAATGTGTTAGTTCAACATAATTACTACAAAATATATATCAGCAAATCATGAATACAAATTAGAATGAGTGAAAATGGGGATATAAACAAATATAATACCATAATTTTTTTCATAAAGCTATGAATTTTAACTCATTAAGCATACAAATTGAATCGCCGCATTTTCGTTAGAGCCACTCTCATAATGCAAATATGGATGTGAAACTTGCAGTCTCACCGTGACTCTGGTCAGATGGTTTCCTGTTCCCCAACCAAAGCTTCTTCTCCATCTCAATCCATATATTTGAAACCAAACTGAAATCAATATGAATCATGAAATGAACAATTGAGATGTGTCATATTTCAGCTTAAACAAATTAAATAAGTGAGATGAGAAGAGTCATCAATAATCTATCATGTTGACATGCCACCTTTACAACATTGACTACACCCAAATTTGAGAAAAAAATAGCCTTCTTTTTTCTCTTATTCTTATTCTTCTTGTTATCTACAACTACTATCTTTATTTCTTTATCTGAAGAACACCCCTCTATAGTTTTAAAAAGAAGAGTAAAAGTGGTTTTTATTATAAAGTATAATACCAATATATAATGATACTATAATATTTAAAGAAAATAATTTCTTATGTATGATGTAGAATTACATCAGTTGCATCGACATGTTCGTTGGCTTGCATATGGTTAAGCATGTTAGCAACATGTATAAATACTTTTCCCTTTGCTCTAACATTTGGTATCATACTAAAAGAGAACCCAAAAATTCATAATTACAACATCTGTATAATATTTATATAAAAATAAATTGATTAAGAAAAGATATAAACAAAACTTCAAGTTTGTGGATGGCTTTAGCAATATGTCTAAATACATTTAGTCTCAATTACATAATCTGAAGTACCTGAAAGCTTTTTTTCCTCCGGTGAGAGTCTTAAAGAAGATATGCATCTGTATAAAAAAAAACCAATTACATCATGAGAAACCTAATGAACAGTAAGTGATCAAAATCAAATGCTTTTTCATATGCCTGATAAAAGTGAAATGGTTGATTGATTAGTTGTGTAATTAGTTTAGAGATTAATAACAATTAGAATGTGAACCCAACATACAAAAAACATACACATTTAATTGTTGTATACTATACACCTAATATACAAATAACATAACAACCTAATCTTTTTAAAGATTAACATCAGATATGACTAAACATAAGAAACATCAAAAAACCATTAATACACAATTAAAATCAACATATGAGAACCATAAAGAATGAAATAATGTAAAACACACGATTAGCCCTAAACGATTAATTATTTTGTATACTGTAATCAACATAATCCAAAGAAAATTAAATAAATCCAACAAAATAGATAAAACATTTGATTCCTACCTTAGTGATGACGTCATTAGATTAGCTGAAAAGAAATATGCTCGAATACGAAGAAACCCTAGATACGAAAGGATGCAGACCTGAAATGATTAAATGACAAAACAAAGTAGAAACAAATAAAGGCAAGATCAAGATTCATCATTATACATTGAAAAATTTAGATTTAGATTTGATCTAGAAACAAAACCTAACATTACCTTGATTTGAAGAAGTTTGAGAAGGCAATGTTAAGATAGCGAGAAGTCGGTGAAATCTTAGATGCGAGAATGAACGTAATGATTATTTGATATTTTGCAAGAGAGAGATTAAAAAAATAATAGTATTTAATTAAAACTTTATTACACATATTATAAATTAGAAAAGTCATAAATATAAAATTTAAATGGTTGAGAGATGGTGTCAATTTAGGCGAGAAAACACAATTGATAAAAACCAGATAGAGTAACACATGTCACCCAATGATTTCTTTTATATTTTTATATAATAATATAGAATAGAATATAGGTATAGATAAAAATTAATATTTATTGAATGTTATTTTTTCTTATTCTTAATATTTTGTATTTAAAGTAAACAAACGGTTTGTTTCAAAATATTTTAATAACATTAATGAAATAAAAAGTATTCATAAGTTATATTTTGTTTAATAAAAGGTGGTTTGCGTTGAGATGCTAATAAGTTGGGTTGGGTTGTGTAGATATAAGAGATAGAAATTATTTTTTTTTATTAAAGGTTGGATTGGGTTAGGTTGTGAATGGGGATAGTCTAAAGTCTACAAATACAAAAAAAATAAGAACATCAGTCAGTTTTTAGTTATTTTTTATAAACCTTTGTTCGTCGAATATAATAATAGGTAGAACTATTTGCCAAAATTGTGTTGAGTCATTAAGACGCCCGATACCTGACCGATTAAGATGTAGACTTTGAATCGGTTAGCATATTTATAAAACTTACTTATTAAGAGGCAACATGAACTATTAAAAGTTGTCTTTTTAAATGGATAAAACACACTCTACCTTTAAATAATTCTGAGTTCGCCTCTTTAAAAGGCTACCAAACAGGCATGTGTCTTAAAAAATCATATAAACCTTAAGCATAACTATCTAATCTTCTACCATAATAATACTTTAATATATCTTAATACAAACCATCAGGTAACAATTACGAAAACAACGATTGATATTTCCCTTGACAATGATGCCAATGAGAGTATCCTTCTACAGAAGAAGACATCAATAAAGTTAGTTTTTGTGACTTACATTGCAGTCTTAAGTGATAAGGTTCTTGATAAGGTGCTTATAGCCACAAACCAATTATTACGTGATGTTGGCATAAGTACGATTTTTCAGTTTATTTACATAAACATAAGAAACAGGTTAATTATATCGCTCAAGTGTTTTTCGACGATATCTTATTAATGACAAATTAAAAAGAATAGGTGACTTTTTATACATCTGCCTCTTAAGAGAATATTACAACTTTAAACATAAGTGATATAAGTATTTAAGAATTATTGGTGAAAAAGAGTAACATTTGCCACTATATATATATATATGTATATATATATATATATATGTATATATATATATATATTATATATATATATATATATATAAGGTAGGGTTATAGAGTGAACACTAGGTTGAAAGTTAATTATGTGAACTAATCTGAGCATTGGACTATATCATCTAGAGATTTTTAACCCAACGGCAAGATTTAATTATAATGTTGTAACTTTCCTTTAAATTAATTGACAGAATGGTGTTTGTGTCTTCTATAAATTGTATTTATTAAACAATTTAATCAAAATACCTAAAATCTTGCTAGTTTCCGTATATACAAGATACACAGTTGTTAGTGTATACACATGTGTACAGTCTTGATAGTATTAGTTTATATAAGATACACAAATATTAATTTATACAGATGTATACAGTCTCGCTAACTATCAATTTATACAAGATACACAGCTGTTAGTTTATACATATATGTACTTGAATAATACACATCTGTATAAATCTAGTTATACCGACCTGTGGGAACAAGATGTAATTATACACAAGTGTATAACTCTTGTATATACTGACTTGTATACACATATGTAAAAACACATACTTTAATTAGGTTTGAAATTTAATTTTAAAAAGAACATTAGAGTTTATTAAAAATAAACATTAGCCCTTTAATCTCTTATAATTAAAATAATAGAGAAATAAGTAAAAATGAGGGAAAAGAGAGAGATAAGAGATGAGAAAATTAAGTAATTTTAATTAAAAGTATTTAACTAATATCAATCTTACCTTTTTAATCTAAAAAATGCTCAAAGACCAAGATTAGTTCACTTTCAAAAAGTTGTTCACAAATGATCCTAATCAATAATATATATATATATATATAAAACATAAAAAATTAGTTTAGAATAAAATAGGCGAATATCAATATAAATAAATAAAAATATATGTCAAATATCATAAGTTTGCTAATATTTATAATAAATACTCGAATATCAATATAAATACGTGTTCAAATAGTGAAATATTTAAAAAAATTATATTAATTATCTTAAAAATGATATTCTTTAAAATGACAGACACAATTTTTAAAGTCAAACTCGGCTCGAGTTAACTATTAGATCCGATTATAGCCGAGATTGACCATGTTTGAGGGATTCCGAGTAATTAGGCGAAGTTGAAAAAAAAATCTGCTCGGTAGTCTAGCGATTACTTGAGAAGTATATTGTTTTACAACATTGAAAAAACATAAGCATGATCTAGCGTGACGCTAGAAACTCCACATGCACCAAAGTGTAATATAGAGTTACAAACAGAACTTATAATATACTGTTAGCTTGACTTGGTTTTTCATCCACATGAATACTGTCGACTGTTGTCTTCATCTCCTAAATTAAGACTTGACACGTTTTTTTTTCTTTTTCAGAAAGAATTCGTTCCACTGTCACTTTCCATATGCACAATCATACAAGGATCAGCGACAGCACCATGAGCATATGATTTTTAAGTGTGGAAGCCACCTTCTTTGTACGTATGTTTCTTTCATCCTTCCTTCAAATATATGCTTATGCCCACATATAATTTTACCACACTGATAGCATGTTAGTTTCAATTCTCTCTCTTTGATGCCTATTCTGATATTCACAGCCACTGCATACGAATTTAAAACCAGATATTGTGTACTTAACACCACCAGCCAAACAAACAACAGCATTTATTACTCAAATCTCATCCAAGTCCTTGAGTCACTTGCTTCAGAATCCAACTTAATTAATAAGCTATTCTTAACCAAGAGTACTGGAATTCAACCAGACATAGTCTATGGCCTCTACCTTTGTCGGGCTGATGTTCTTCCAAACGACTGTCGTAACTGTTTGCTCGAAGCCCGTGAAGATATCAACAAATCATGCCCTTTGTCAAAAGCAGTCGTGACATGGAGGGACGACTGCATGTTACGTTATGCCAGTTATTCAATGGTCTCGGTGATGAACTCTGCTACTTTTTTCGAGATCTGTAATGAAGTTAATATTTCAGAACTGACTTCAGAGCAAAATCAGTTTTCGCAAGTTGCTAATAATCTTATGGGTCAACTATCAAAACGTGCATCAAATGATCTGAAAAAGATGTTTGCATATGATGAAGTATCATACAATGATACTGAAAAGATTTATGGATATGTCCAGTGCACACCAGATTTATCAGGTTCTGATTGTAATAAGTGTCTTCAAGAGAGCATAGATCGTTTGCGCCCATACTGTTATGGGAAAAAAGGAGCAAGATTGGTGGCCGCGAGTTGCAATATTAGATTTGAGATATATAACTTCTTAGAATTCACAACAGCCTCATCAGACAACACAGGTTTAGTAAAATCATTTTCATTCTGCTTCAATTGTGAATGTATTGTGTCATTTGATCCAGCCTATGTGTGTTTCTTAAACTCTATTCTCTTTAGAACTACAATTGATAAAGTGTTTCACAAGATTTTTACTTTATGGTAACATATTATATTAGGGGAAAATCACCAAAAACTAATTGACTAAAAAATTAACAAAATAAACAAAAGTGTCGGATAAGGTAGATAAACTTTAGCTCCAGCTTTACATATGATCTCTTTTCATTGGCATATAAAGAAAACACCCGCTAACGCTGAAATTTAGACGATGTTTTGTTTAAAATGCTAAAATTTAGTATGCGCTCTTTTAGATTGCGGCTAGAAAGGGTAGGTAAAATTTTAGCCTCCGGCTAAACTTGGCCCATGCTTGTCAATATTTTGTGCCAGCGAAAATTTAGCCCACGTTTTATCAACGTAGCGGGTGGTGCTAATATATATTCAACTGGTTGGTTTTTTTTATTTGTCTATTTTTAACACTAAAATTCAATGTTTATATTGTTAATATCTGAGTTAAAATGTTTATTTTGTGATTTTTGTTGAATGTTGTTTCTAGTTGTTTTCCGGGGAAAAAAAGTACTCCATTCGATTGTTCAAAACGAAAGGAGAAGTCATTTAAAAAGTATATGTTTAACATGCAGTGAAAAAGAAAATTCCATCAAAATAGTCGCAGCAATTGTGGCTACATTTGGTGTTTTTGTTGTCACTGCGGCCATATGCTATTTGTTCGTAGTCAAGAAATGGTTCTGTCCTATGGCAAGCAGTGATTTACAGGATAAATATGCAGGTAGGAACATTATATTTTCATTTTAATGATTAGAGTGGCAAAGATACTTGGGAGAAGTTTCTCGAACTTAATTACTATCTTTCCCTTTGGATATAGATGAAAGTGATATAATAGCTCACGAATCTTTACAATTCGAATTCGGCACAATTGAGGAAGCCACAAACAATTTCTCAATTGAGAATAAAGTTGGCGAAGGTGGGTTTGGTGAAGTATACAAGGTACGAAATTGTGTTTACACTTATCATTTCTTGACAAAAGATTTTATTTTTAAATCTACAAATCAACAATGGCTTTATTAAATGACAGGGAATTCTTGCTAATGGGCAAGAAATTGCTGTGAAGAGGTTATCCATAGGGTCTAGACAAGGCTCATTGGAGTTCAAGAATGAGGTCGTATTACTAGCCAAACTTCAACACAGAAATCTAGTCAGGCTTTTAGGATATTGCCTTCATGCTGAGGAGAGGATCCTGATTTAGGAATATGTTCCTAACAATAGCCTTGACTTCTTTTTATTTGGTTAGCCTCAAAACTATATAGCTTAGTACATAACATTCCACAAGCCTCTTCGTGGCAAATTTTATCCATTTTTGTTAATTACCGAGTAGCTCACTCAATCTACTCATTTATTCTTAATGGGAGGTATACTTTAATTATCTTTAAACCAATCTCTTTCTTTAAAATTCACTTTTATTGATGTCTAGGTCCTACAAAAGATGTGACATTGGATTGGTCAATGCTATACAGAATAATTGGAGGAATTGCTAGAGGGATGTTGTACCTACATGAGGAATCTAGACTGCGAATCGTTCACCGGGATCTCAAAGCTAGCAATATACTGTTAGATCAAGACATGAATCCAAAAGTTTCAGATTTTGGAATTGCAAGGATTGTTTGTGGAAGTGAAGAACAGACAAAGACAAGTAGGGTTGTTGGGACCTTGTAAGTTTCCTGACTTCCAGATTAAACCAATTTGGTTCATTTCTATTGTTTTGACTTTCTATTTTGCTTTTGTAAGTGGGTACATGTCAGCTGAGTATGCAATGCATGGTCACTTCTCTGTGAAATCCGATGTGTACAGTTTTGGTGTATTGCTTCTTGAGATTATCAGTGGAAAGAAAAACACTCGATTCTTTCAATCTGGTTACATGGACCTTCTATGCTATGTGAGTACACCCAATTCCGTGATTGAAAAATGATATATTGCCTGGTTTGTTAACTAACTATTGAATATACTTTCTAGGCCTGGAGTAAATGGAAATGTGGAGAAAAACTTGATATACTAGACAAAATTGTGGTTGACTCAAGCTCAGAAAATGAAGCCTTACGCTGTATCAATATCGCCTTACTGTGTGTCCAAGAAGATGATGAATTAAGACCATCAATGGCGTCTGTAGTTTTCATGCTCAATAGTGACTCAAATGCATTACCTGTCCCTCAACATCCTCCTTTTGTATCTGGGAAAAGAAGTGGACATACAACATCAGAGCTACAAGAATCAGTTGTTTGGCTTACCGATGCTTCCCTTATTACTGATGTTCATCCTCGATAAACAAAGCCATTAATTAATTTTCTTTAGGTGTCAACACCTATTTTATGTGTGAACGTCTATGTTGGAGAAACATTGGATATAATCCCATGATCATTAGTTTATGCAGGTGCATAAGGTAATGATGCTTTTAGAATACTTGTGATTCATTCAACTCTATAATGTATTGTAAATGATCTCACTAATTTTATCTTTTGAATGCCTCGTCCAAGTTAATTTTTATTATATAGTTTTTCATTTTGTTATATATATATATATATATATATATATATATAATATAGGGATGGGTTAAAATGAGAACCAGCTTAAGTTGTGAGAACCGTTAGAACTAGGCCATTAAAAGGTTTTTCCAAAAATTTTTCTCAACAATCATAAAAAAGATCACTTATTTCAGTAAAAAAATTTAAAAAAAAATGCTGCATACCCACATTTACATGAGGCGTAAAAAAATATTTATCTTCATGCAAAATTAACGCCAGCACGTAAAAACAAACTTGCATCAGTCAAAACTACCGAATCGAAATTTTTTTTACTTTTTTTACAGATATGTTTATAATATTTTCATCTACGTTTGTGCAAAAAAAAATTTGGCCCAACTCGCGCGGGAACAAAAAGCTCTCACGGTTATCGCAACTCATGGTGGTTCTCATTTGAACCGAGCCCTATATATATGTTGTGTGTGTGTCACACCCTCAAATTCCGCATGCGAAGTTCTACCGCGGGGCATGTGACAAAACTAGGATCACAGCCATTAGTCATATTGAACAACCACTATATGAGTTTAAAAATTTTCATGTTTGCTCATTCATGAGAAAATATTGTTTACACAATTGAGTTGCAAAAGCGTAAATAATTATAAATCAAATAACTAATGTAACTAAAGTTGAGTCTAAACGTTTGATGAAATCAATATGACTCCATAATGCATCATAGTCCAGATGTGTGACATGTCACTAGGTGTTCGCAACCGAAGCTGACTGTGTTATGCGTTGTTTGCCTTGTTAACATGTCTATCACTCAAAATGGTGGAGTGTCCAATTTTAACCCGTTCAATATTTACCGGTTGGGTTAGCATTACTAACCTGTGACAAACGACAAAATAACCGGTAATGCTATATAACTTAATCACTTTTTACATATGAAATTATGTGCATTAGACTTAATTTTGATATAACTGAGTCTTACAAGTCTAGCAATCCAAGGATATACATTTATATTGCATATCACATCAGTATTCGCCACGTCTTGATACGGTACAAACTATCTTAGAAAACATTGGTAGACAATGCGAACACACTATTCATGCCAAGAGAGTTCCGGTACTCCCTAAAACAACAAAAATAATACAAGAAATCATAACTGACATGATTATATACGAAACCCTAAGTGGGCAAAACAACTGTATATAATATAACTTTCCGGAAAAATGCATAAACACTAAATCGTCTGATTGATTACAAAAGTTACCAATTTCTGCAAATCGGTTAACAATTCTAGAACCAAGGAAGCATTATATGATCATTAAATCATGTTAATGATCACATACAACATCAAGAAGATCATATATATCCCAAGAGGGTAAAATGGGATATTAACATGTAAGTTTAGTGCCGGTAAACGATCCGATAACGAAACTAGCGTCATTTTCCAACATCTAAACACTAGTTAGACTTGTCGAGTGTACTAGTTTACCATGTTTAACACCCTAAACCCCACTTAACACCCTAATTACCTTAAGTATATTAACAACCTAAATATCTAAGATAAAAACAATTCAACACATGTGAATTTGAATAAAATAACACCATGTCTACCCCCCCCCCTAGTGGACGGTCATGGTGAGGGCCCACATGCCCTCACCTTGTGTTGATGATGTTGATAAGAAAGCATGGTTGCTAGATTCTGTGTTGACTAAAGAAGTGAAGAACATGATTATAAGCTAAGGGAACCACACTTCTTATCCATTCCCTCATCTTACACTTAAAAGAAACATCTCTCCTTCTTCTCTCTTATTTCGACTACATCACCTCTGATCATCTTCTTCATTTTCAAATAACATAAACCACACATTCAAGACTCATGGTGCTTGTTATGAAGATCTGAAGTGGATGCAAGTGTGAAGATCTTCTAAAGCCTATCTTGGAGCATATCATCTTCATTTCTTCTTCTTCTTCTTCAACTAGAAATCGTCCCTAGCCACTAGCGCTAGTAGTAAGTTCATCTTACATATTTCTAAGCTTCTCATTATATATAGATTACAAAAGTACAAGTTAATCATCTTGAAGCTCATCTTAAAAATACAAGAAACCCTAAAACAAATTGTCACACCCTCAAATTCCACATGCGGAGTATTACCGCGAGGTGTGTAACTAACCAGGACCATGTAACGCCTTGTTTTTTTCGTATTTCCTTAATTAGAAAGTGTAATGGTATTCCTATTTATGGAAACTTGTATTTGTATCGCATTCGTATTTCATTCTCAACCTTGCAATCCAAGACTTTGTTGTAATAAAAAAATCATACTTAATATATACTTGTCTTACATGCATATGATCATTAATTACGTGTTTACATACAAACCGATACTTGTTATACGTTCAAATACTCATACATACATACCCGATACTTAAAATATGCTTACATACGTGTTATACACTTCAAAATATGTCAAAACACTAAGTTTTAGCTTAAAATGAAGGAAATACCAAGTTCAGGGACCAATTTGCAAAATCAGCCAAAATAGGCCTCTTGCGGGGGGTGGGGGCGAGAGGATAAGCTAAATCCTCTCGCGGGGCGCAAGAAACCCCAATCCGCATTTTTTTACACCCAATCACCTCTAAACCTTATTTAACTCAAAACCCTATTAAACCACTATATAAGCAAGCTTCCTAACACTCATTTCCACTTTCCAAACTCCTCTACACTCTCAAAACACTCTCTTAAATCAGTTATAAACTCAAGAACAAGGCAGAAAACTTTAAGTGCAAAAGTGAGTCCAAACTCACTTTTCTTCATCAAATCTTCCTCTACAAAACTTGGAACACCTCTAGGATTTTTTCCACATGTTTTCCATGGAAAACCTAGGTAGAACATCACCATTTTGAGGTCCAAACTTTCTGTTTTGGAAGATGAACTTGTAAATCTTATTTAAACATACTTTTTCTAAGACAAATTTTTGCAATTTGTGCCTCTAATCAAACCCGTGGTTAGTGAGCTAAGACAAGGTTGTTTCATACAAATTAGGAGGTGTAAAATATCTCCAAACTTTCTGTTTTGTAAAGGGTTTTAAACCCACAAGTGTTGAGCCATCCAATCTTACAAGCTTGTGTTTGGTGAAGGTGTGATTACTGAAGGCCTTGGCTATCCAACTTTTCAATCCACCCCTCACTTGATGATTTCTATCCATTAAGCTACGGTTCACTGTAACATCCGTCAAAAAACGGATTTACCAAACCCGCTCCGTTTATCAACCCAACAGTCAGTCAAAAATTTCGTTGCGAATTAAATGCCCAAAATATTTTTAAACGATACGTAATCAATTATTATACGGGACTATATATTTAGTTTTTGAAAAACTGTTGAAAATCGCAAGATAAAAATGAAATGATCCAGCCGGGTTTCGAACCCGGGTCACTCGCCGAGTCACTCAGCGACTTATCTCACACACACAAACCACTGCGCCACTTGTTCTGTTTGGTAAATATTGAAATCATTTAATTGATAAAGTGACGTTACGAATTCAAAATCGGCGCCCATCAGTTCAGTCGTCGGAATCCCGGAAACCTCGCGAGTTTTTAACACCATTTTCAGTTATAACGTAAACCATTAACAAGACATCGGTTATAACCGATGTTTGAAGTCCGCGACCAAACCATAACCGCCGAAAAATTTAAATCAATGAACCCAGTCGGAAATCAGACCAAATACATCTCGATTTTCCCCTATAAATTCACCCTCAACCCATTGAAAACCTTTTCGTTCAAAACCACACTCTTTCTCAGCGAAAACTCCCTCGCCGGAACTTTTCTGTTCGTCGCCGGAAAACCGATTTCCTTATTTCTGAACCTCACTAAATCTTTTAAACTTATACCGGAGTCACCCATACCTTCTTCAAACCTTCTGGGGACTCGCTGCTGCAAGACACCTGACGCCGGAGCTTATTACTGTCGCCGGAGTTCTGCCGGAAAACAGAGGGTCCAGTCGGTATACTTCTCCGCCCAATTTCTTTTCCTTTTCACATTTATCTCACCGTAATGAACTGAAAAACACTAATAAACCGATAAAAACTTGGAACCAGTCGATTTCCGAACTCTGGTTCTATCTTGATGAAGAAGACGATGTATTTCCGTATCTTATAAGTATAATTAAAATCAGGATATTAATCGGGCTAGACACACAGTCCAGCGGTGGACTGTGTGCACATATAACGCAAAGGTCACGAGTTCGAATCCGGTTTCATACACGCTGCCTAAATAAAAATCAAATTTTTGTTTAACTGAACCGGAGTCGATACTGGTATATGTTAAGTATATTGATAACCGGAATAATAACCAAGTTAGACGCACAGTCCAGCGATGGACTGTGTGTTTGTTTATATCACTGGTCACGAGTTCGAGTCCGGTCTTCTGCACCGACTCGGACAATTATCTCTTCTTTTTAAATAAGGCAGAAAAGGAAATAACTAATTAGTATTTAAGTATAATAAAAATCGAATTATATAATATGTTAAACACACAGTCCAGCGGTGGACTGTGTGTTAGATTAAACCACAGGTCCCGGGTTCGAGACCTGTGGAGTGTATGTCCGATTCGCTTAAAACTGTTTTTAAAATAAAATGATTTTCGGTTTAAACTAATTAATATATATATATATAATTAAAATCAGATTTATAACGGGTTAGACACGTAGCTCAGTTGGTAGAGCTGCGTGCACGCGTACGGGAGGTCTCGGGTTCGAGCCTCACTCAGCGCACTTGTGTTCCGCATTCGAACCGGTCAACGGTCAGGTCAACGGTCAACGGGCTGGTCAACGGTCAGAAAAAAATCAATTTTTTTTATTATTTTTATTTAATTATTTTAATTAAAAATCAATTAAAAATACTTAAAAATAACATTTTTAAGGTTAGAAAATAGCCTCAAACTCACAAAAATACACCCAACAATCCTACTAAAATAGATTAATAAAATCCGTTTACTTACCGAACCATAATGCGATTATTCTAGGTTAAACTCACTCGTGGTTAAAACCACTTCGCGTGCATTCAACATCATCAACCGAACGCACCCACTGTGAGTGAATCTTACAACTCCCCCTTTTAAATTACACGTTTTGGGGTGTGTCATGTGTTATGAAAATAATTAATTTATTTATTTAAACTTGTGCCATACCACATCATGACCTAAACTTAGATTGTTTTTATTGTTGTGATTTACTTATTGCCTTTTTGTCCAGTTATAAGAAACTCATACATTAAGCCCATCAGTTCCTCGTGGGAGACGAGTTGAACAACGCGTGCTTCAAATCAAATTCATTATTGTTCATGTGTGTATCATTGAGTTTATATTATTTGTAGTTGTGTCATTCATATTATCATGTTATGCAAATCATTCATCAGGCCCCTCAGTTCCTCGTGAGAGACGAGTTGAGCATCGCGTGCCTCTAATTGTTCCACTATTGTTCATGTGTGTTTCATTTAACATCTTATGATTGTTGATTAAGTTACATCTATTTTTACTCATGTTTGGTTGTGCACATATTTCATAATCAATTTAAATAAATTTGTTCAAATGTTTTCCATAGGATTCACTCGCCAACATTATGTTGATCCAAAAACCTTTTTACACATGATACAGGTGAACAGGTTGAAGCAAGGAAAACATAGGATATGCCTTAGAAGAGAACAAAGAAGTTTAGATTGTTAGTTAGATCATGTTGTAACATTTATTGTAAAATTCCATTTAATTTGTATTAATGAATATGAAACGCTTAATAAATGTCATGAGCTTTGATGATAACCCAATCATGCCCCGATCACCTTTTCCGCTGCGGGTCGGGGTGTGACAGATTTGTATCAGAGCCAGGTTCTATAGGGATATAGGATAGGTTATTAGACCCTTAGAGCCTATACTATAGTCTGCCTAAATTTTAATTGATTAGGTGGTTACATACAAACTTGTGACATTTATTTGTTTCATATTTGTTTACATTTACAGTCAAACATACATGCTTATATACATATTCATTATACATATAAACATATTCATTATACATATATCGATGTTCATGTATTCAATTTATTTTCATATTCTCATTATCCAAAGATTTTGTGCAATTTTCAAATCTCATCAAAGTAAGTTCTGCGACGGGCATGTAGTAACTGGAAGGGTACAAGTACCGGTAGTCGGAACTTCCTGTCTAGGCTGGCATTCGTATAAATCCAATAAACGGACCAGTTTGCCTACCTGGGGACCAACGATGAGAGTACGAAGGACCTATTAGGCCAAAGCATGCCACACCAAACGTCGTTCGAACTAACCTACTTTGAGGTGTCACCGTGTCTACACCTGGACACATTCCGAATATCACACGTTGTATACATATTTCTCGATTTTCTCCGGGTTTTTGTGTACGCAACCTGGCAGAAACCGTGCGAACCATATGAAAAACCGGTATTCATGGGGGCCCACATGATTACACAGGTAAAGTATGGCGGCATGTAGGGCCTAACAGCGAGCAGAACCCAAGACATCCAATGGATGTAGTAATTTATTTATCTATAATTATTTTATGAATGTTCATTCCTAATGCGACCCATGAACCCAAAAGCATCCAACTCATACTCTTGTTATGTATTCCTTGTAGATGTCTTCTAACTTTGCCCGTAGGAAGACGAGAGCAAGAAAAGCCCGCGAACGCATGGCTGCCTTAATCGCTCAACAAATGGCTACCGTAATACCCAACATTGTAATCCAAGTTCAACAAGCACTTACCGTTAATCCTGTCAATCAAGCAAACCAAAACATTTTCAACTCTCCCCCAAATACCACTAAATGCACCTACAAGCATTTCAAATCATGCGACCCTCCGAAATACAAAGGGACTGAAGGCGTCACCGCTCTCCTCCATTGGTTTGAAGAAATGGAGAACACATTTCTAAATTGTGATTGCCCTGACGATCGCAAAGTGCGATATGCCACCGGTCGATTATATGGGATAGCACTTACTTGGTGGAACACAGAGAAGGCCAAACGAGGTGTGGAAGATGCTATGTCCTTAACTTGGAACGAATTGAAGGAAATCATGACCAGACGATTTTGCCCAAGGAGCGAAATCAAGAAGTTAGAAGATGAATTTTACTCATTGAAGCAAGTGGAAGGAGATCACATCACCTACAACAAAAGATTCCTCGAGTTACATCAAATGGTTCCCAACATGTTCACTCCCCTCTACCGTTTGATCGAGCACTACATTCGTGGTCTTCCTTCAAAGATTCAAGACCCTGTGATAAGTACCAAGCCTGCAACTTTGGAAGCAGCAATGGAGCTAGCAACAGAGCTCACCGAGAACCGAATCCGAAACAAAGACTTCAAGGAGGAGAAGAAGAAGGATAAAGAAACGACTGAAACCTCCGACTCCACTCAAACCGAATCCCCTTCTCAACCCAATCCTAAGAGAAGAAGAGTCGGGCGACTTTTCGCTGCTACCCAACGGAATCAACCAGTTTTACACGCTATACCCATCCGAGCTATCCCAATCACCCAAGTGGCACCCAACTCAGCTTACCCAGATAAGAAGCCATATCTTGGACCTCACCCTCGATGCAATAACTGTTTTTATCACGATCCCCATACCCTACCTTGTCGACTATGTGCAACTTGTGGACGCTATGGTCATTTGAGCAATGTTTGTCGCACCTTTCAAAACCAAACCTTTTCCCCTACTCAAAACATGACCCAAACTTATTATCAACCCCAATACCCCGTGTTCCCATATGCTCGAGCTTGTTTCAATTGTGGCGACCCTACCCACTTTAGAAACACATGCCCTCAATTGGTTAACGTTATCAACACTCAAGCCCAATCAAACCCAGTTAACCAAGTAAACCAAGAAAACCCAAACACTATGCCACCAGCAAGAGGAAGAGTCTTCAATATCAACGCCAATCCTGTCGAAGATAATGACGGCCCAAACGAAGATACTCAGCTAGTCCTCTTCGCCGAAGATCCAGATTCAACTCCTATCGTTTAGTTTTATGTTTTTCTTTATCACATGTGTAGACTGTTAGAGTAATTATGGCATATTATATATTATATATTGTTTTCAGTATATGCTTTTGCCGAGGCCGCAGCTCCCCATCCATCGAGGTTGAGTTTGATCCCCATTTTATTATGCGGTTGATCAGGGCATGCCCGCACGATCGGCTCCGTTTGTTTGAGCCTTGATCGGTTATTTCATTTTATATTTCAATACATGCAATACGTTCGGCTCCGTTTGATTGAGCCTTGAGCGCATATTTCAATTTACATTTCCAGTTCATGCAATACGTTCGGCTCCGTTTGATTGAGCCTTGAGTGCATATTTCAATTTACATTTCCAGTTCATGCAATACGTTCGGCTCCGTTTGATTGAGCCTTGAGCGCACATTTCAATTTACATTTCCAGTTCATGCAATACGTTCGGCTCCGTTCGATTGAGCCTTGAGCGCACATACAATTCCATTATCAGTATCTTGTGGTTGTGGTGTTTGTAGTAGAGTCGCATCGAACTAACCATAACTTGCGGATAAAGTCAATGAAAATTTGACAAGGATATGGTGGATACGCCGATGGTACTTCCTATATATAAGTATTCTTGTCAAATGATCGGAGGCATTATCAGGCGGTTATGAGAGGTTCCATGCATAGGCTGATTGTGTGATGGTTGTTTAGATTAAGTTGTTCAATTTCAGTACATTCAATACGTTCGGCTCCGTTTGATTGAGCCTTGAGCGCACATGCAATATCATTCAATACGTTCGGCTCCGTTTGATTGAGCCTTGAGCGCACAGACAATTTCATTATCAGTATCTTGTGGTTGTGGGGTTTGTAGTAGAGTCGCATCGAACTAACCATAACTTGCGGATAAAGTCAATGAAAATTTGACAAGAATATGGTGGATACGCCGATGGTACTTCCTATATATAAGTATTCTTGTCAAATGATCGGAGGCATTATCAGGCAGTTATGAGAGGTTCCATGCATAGGCTGTTTGTGTGGTTAAGTTATTCATTTTCAGTACATGCAATACGCTCGGCTTCGTCTGATTGAGCCTTGAGCACACAATTTCAATTTCAGTACATTCAATACGTTCGGCTCCGTTTGATTGAGCCTTGAGCGCATATCCATTTCATTTTCAAGTACATGCAATACGATCGGCTCCGTTCGATTGAGCCTTGATCGCACAGATATATTTCATTTCAGTATTTTATGTTTGTTGTATTGGTTGTAGAGTTATAGGACTAATCATAATTCACTGATAAAACCAATGAAAATTTGACAAGAATATGGTGGATACGCCGCTGGTACTTCCTATATATAAGTATTCTTGTCAAAGGATCAGAGGTATTATCGGACGGTTATGAGAAGTTCTATGTAGGATTTATTAGTTTCTTGGTAACCAATCATAACTTGTGGATAAAACTAATGAAAATTTGGCAAGAATATGGTGGATACGCCGCTGGTACTTCCTATATATAAGTATTCTTGCCAAAGGATCAGAGGCATTATCAGGCGGTTATGAGAAGTTCCATGTAGGATTTAGTATTGCCTTGGTTGGAATTTGTGTTACATTTATATCATCATGTTATTTAAAGAGATTGGATTGTGATCCATTCCTACATAAACTAACCTCTCTGTCATAACAAACGAGAGAGGAACTTCCATCATTCAAACATATATGCTATCAGAATGTGGATTCAAATATTTGCTGTTGTGTTTATTCATGTTCAAATATTTGCTGATGTGTTTATCCATGTTCAAATATTTGCTGATGTGTTTATTCATGTTCGAATATTAGCTGTTGTGTTTACTTATGTTCAAATACCAGTTGTTGTGTTCCATATAGGTTGTAGTGTTAGAAGATTTGCCTTAGGATATAACCATACTTTCCCAAACGTATCTAAACTCATATGCATGATATCATTTTTAGCAAATCATTTCTGCTTATCAACACTTATACAGTAGGCAACAAAAAGCGATTCCTGAATAGGGTACTTAACCCTTACAAGGAACGTTACCGCCTCGAACAAAAACTTAAACCCTCATTTTTCTAAGCATACAACTGTCAAACAAAACATCACCATCCTTTTAGTCAAAATATATCATTATTTAAATTTCGGGACGAAATTTCTAAAAAGCAGGGGATACTGTAACATCCGTCAAAAAACGGATTTACCAAACCCGCTCCGTTTATCAACCGAACAGTCAGTCAAAAATTTCGTTGCGAATTAAATGCCCAAAATATTTTTAAACGATACGTAATCAATTATTATACGGGACTATATATTTAGTTTTTGAAAAACTGTTGAAAATCGCAAGATAAAAATGAAATGATCCAGCCGGGTTTCGAACCCGGGTCACTCGCCGAGTCACTCAGCGACTTATCTCACACACACAAAGCACTGCGCCACTTGTTCTGTTAGGTAAATATTGAAATCATTTAATTGATAAAGTGACGTTACGAATTCAAAATCGGCGCCCATCAGTTCAGTCGTCGGAATCCCGGAAACCTCGCGAGTTTTTAACACCATTTTCAGTTATAACGTAAACCATTAACAAGACATCGGTTATAACCGATGTTTGAAGTCCGCGACCAAACCATAACCGCCGGAAAATTTAAATCAATGAACCCAGTCGGAAAACAGACCAAATACATCTCGATTTTCCCCTATAAATTCACCCTCAACCCATTGAAAACCTTTTCGTTCAAAACCACACTCTTTCTCGGCGAAAACTCCCTCGCCGGAACTTTTCTGTTCGTCGCCGGAAAACCGATTTCCTTATTTCTGAACCTCACTAAATCTTTTAAACTTATACCGGAGTCACCCATACCTTCTTCAAACCTTCTGGGGACTCGCTGCTGCAAGACACCTGACGCCGGAGCTTATTACTGTCGCCGGAGTTCTGCCGGAAAACAGAGGGTCCAGTCGGTATACTTCTCCGCCCAATTTCTTTTCCTTTTCACATTTATCTCACCGTAATGAACTGAAAAACACTAATAAACCGATAAAAACTTGGAACCGGTCGATTTCCGAACTCTGGTTCTATCTTGATGAAGAAGACGATGTATTTCCGTATCTTATAAGTATAATTAAAATCAGGATATTAATCGGGTTAGACACACAGTCCAGCGGTGGACTGTGTGCACATATAATGCAAAGGTCACGAGTTCGAATCCGGTTTCATACACGCTGCCTAAATAAAAATCAAATTTTTGTTTAACTGAACCGGAGTCGATACTGGTATATGTTAAGTATATTGATAACCGGAATAATAACCAAGTTAGACACACAGTCCAGCGATGGACTGTGTGTTTGTTTATATCACTGGTCACGAGTTCGAGTCCGGTCTTCTGCACCGACTCGGACAATTATCTCTTCTTTTTAAATAAGGCAGAAAAGGAAATAACTAATTAGTATTTAAGTATAATAAAAATCGAATTATATAACATGTTAAACACACAGTCCAGCGGTGGACTGTGTGTTAGATTAAACCACAGGTCCCGGGTTCGAGACCTGTGGAGTGTATGTCCGATTCGCTTAAAACTGTTTTTAAAATAAAATGATTTTCGGTTTAAACTAATTAATATATATATATATAATTAAAATCAGATTTATAACGGGTTAGACACGTAGCTCAGTTGGTAGAGCTGCGTGCACGCGTACGGGAGGTCTCGGGTTCGAGCCTCACTCAGCGCACTTGTGTTCCGCATTCGAACCGGTCAACGGTCAGGTCAACGGTCAACGGGCTGGTCAACGGTCAGAAAAAAATCAATTTTTTTATTATTTTTATTTAATTATTTTAATTAAAAATCAATTAAAAATACTTAAAAATAACATTTTTAAGGTTAGAAAATAGCCTCAAACTCACAAAAATACACCCAACAATCCTACTAAAATAGATTAATAAAATCCGTTTACTTACCGAACCATAATGCGATTATTCTAGGTTAAACTCACTCGTGGTTAAAACCACTTCGCGTGCATTCAACATCATCAACCGAACGCACCCACTGTGAGTGAATCTTACAACTCCCCCTTTTAAATTACACGTTTTGGGGTGTGTCATGTGTTATGAAAATAATTAATTTATTTATTTAAACTTGTGCCATACCACATCATGACCTAAACTTAGATTGTTTTTATTGTTGTGATTTACTTATTGCCTTTTTGTCCAGTTATAAGAAACTCATACATTAAGCCCATCAGTTCCTCGTGGGAGACGAGTTGAACAACGCGTGCTTCAAATCAAATTCATTATTGTTCATGTGTGTATCATTGAGTTTATATTATTTGTAGTTGTGTCATTCATATTATCATGTTATGCAAATCATTCATCAGGCCCCTCAGTTCCTCGTGAGAGACGAGTTGAGCATCGCGTGCCTCTAATTGTTCCACTATTGTTCATGTGTGTTTCATTTAACATCTTATGATTGTTGATTAAGTTACATCTATTTTTACTCATGTTTGGTTGTGCACATATTTCATAATCAATTTAAATAAATTTGTTCAAATGTTTTCCATAGGATTCACTCGCCAACATTATGTTGATCCAAAAACCTTTTTACACATGATACAGGTGAACAGGTTGAAGCAAGAAAAACATAGGATATGCCTTAGAAGAGAACAAAGAAGTTTAGATTGTTAGTTAGATCATGTTGTAACATTTATTGTAAAATTCCATTTAATTTGTATTAATGAATATGAAACGCTTAATAAATGTCATGAGCTTTGATGATAACCCAATCATGCCCCGATCACCTTTTCCGCTGCGGGTCGGGGTGTGACATTCACCTTCACTTGAGTAACAAGGCTACGACACGTCCCCAAAGTTGTCATGTTCGGGATGCACGCACCTAGCTTACTTATTCGGTTCGAAGCGTAGCTTAGTGAAGTACTTTATTCATGACCATCTGGATTGTCCTTGTGGCAATTTGTGTATTGGTGAATCTTACGAAAGAGGTTAGGACGGTTATCCTCCTACCTCCATGCATGATTTCTATGACATCCATGACTTATATGAAATCTATGATTTATATACGATAAACTTGTAATAAATATATGTAAACTATATATGTAAATAATAAATATAACCAAACCTTTGATGATGACCATATGGTTACTTGTCCTAATATTAGTTTATTTTATCTAAGACCTAACCATCATTACGATTCTATTGGGCATGACCCATAAAAACACAAACACCCTTCGTGGCTTATAGTGTCAAAAACGAGCATTAACGTCTAGATAAATACTTTCGACTATACATACTTTTTGTATACTTTAAATTCCTAAAATTACCAAACTCCATGGTCATTCCAATAATCACACACCTACGTTTCCTTATGTAGGATAACTCGGTGTTCGTCCCCTGATCAACCTAAACGCTCTCACGAAATTAACTTTTCAAAATTGTGAGTACACTTGACACCCTTTTTACGCTTTACACTTTTTGGGTGCAATATGTTAATCTATCATAAACACACTAAATCACACTTTTATTCTATGAAATCAATCCAACATACATGCTATAGTTATGTGATACTTGAATTGTTTACTTGGAACATTCTTATGTGATACTAAATGTCACTAACTTCGATCAAGCCTCCCTTAACATGTATAGCATTATAGGAGTAACGCACCGCCCGTATTCTTGTGGTCAATGTTAAGTTTTTAATCTATTATGCGGTACACTTGAGGATTGACTTGTAGTTCACATGCCTTGTTTACATTGATCTTGTATACTAGCTTATCATGTGGATTTGTTTAAACGTTTTTACTACTTATGCTATGATATCAAACTTGTGTACTCGCCAATACTTTGTTAATGAACTATACTTTTTAACATGTTGCAGGTTCATGAGATTGATACGACGAAACTTAGTAGGATCGGCATAGAAACACACTTAGAATGACTAAATTATTTATTATGTTTTGTTGAACTTGTCTCATTTGTTGTTACTAATTATGTTGTATTTGACAATTTGATGAATGAAATGAAATGGGTTGTTTAATTAAATATTGTCACAATCAGTGTTATGATATCTCGAGCAATCTCGTTCGTCTCACTCTGATGTTTCCACCATTGGTTGGGGGTGTGACAGATTGGTATCAGAGCCATAACTATTAGGAATTAGGTAGAATTGCCATGTTCGACCTACTCTATAGTTTAAGTGTCCAACTTGACCTATCTTGATTCTTGCTTAAAATTTTAATTCTTCCTATTTGCTTCTTCGTATTTATTTTTTCTTAATATATATGCAACGTGTCTGTCCTGAGACACTTACACAACTTACACACTTGAAGACACTCTTACTATAAACTAGACGATCTCACCAAAATAGGGGTGAAACCCGCAATTTGGTGATCACTCTCAATCTGCGTACTTGATTTTACACGAATTACACCATCAAGTTAGGAGTGAAATCCACATCTTGATGGGAATTTCCTTTTCATACTCTAGTGGACCCTTACCAACGAGTCGGAATTCGCTCCTCGTTTGGTAAGTACCAACCACACTTAGGGTAAAATGTTGTCAAGTTAGGGGTGAAACCCACACCTTGTCAACTAGTCCCATTCCTCGATTTTCAGTCTCGCCAAAGTTTTGATTTTCAATCGGTTAGATACGTGTAGTAACTGGAAGGGTAAAGTGCTGTTAATCGCTTCTCGACGAGAGCATTTTACCTATAGGCCAAAGCATGTTTCTCTAATTTGAAAGGATCTCGATTCACTTTGGAATAGTCAACGTTTCTCAACCCGAAACACTCTTGTGATTTATTAAGCCTATCTTTTATGTATTTCAATTATTATGTGTTTTAATACTTGTTACCTCGTTCATTTCTAGCCCGATGCACAACTGGCACGTCTTTCGTAAGCAAAAACAATAATAATAATCCTCGTGAACCAACTAAATTTATACTCCTTACGCAAATCATACGTGTTTATGCTTTTGAATGCTTGTATGCTTATGCTATCTATGTTAATTCATACTTATACGCTCAAAAACGATTTCTTTTTTATAAAAATGCATTACGATCAAAGTCTTAATCTCTCTTCTATTGCCGAATCCTTTAGATGTCTTTCTCTCAAAGCGTTATGGGCAAGAAGAAGTCCAAGTCAAGGTCCCATTCCGATTCGATCTCCAAAAAGGACTGCATGAAGTTTATGGCCGAACAAATGGCCAAGGTCATACCCGATATCGTCAGCAAGATCCAACCCCCACCCAATGCCGAATCACCCCACACCTCCGTCGACTCCAAGGCAGAAATGCCTAAAAATCAACCTTTACCCATAAGCTGTTTTGCTCTTGCAACCCCCAGCCTTTCACCGGAGAAGGGGACGCCACCAAGTTACTCCAAAGGTTTGACGCCATTGAGGTTACTTTTATCCAAAGTGGTTGTCCCGACCACCTGCGTACCATGAATGCTACGGGAGTGTTCCGATCGAGGGCTCTTGATTGGTGGACTTCCGAGCGTAACGCTCGTGGTAACGATGTCGCTCACGCCCTCCCGTGGATCAAGCTCAAAAAGCTTATGGAGAATGAATTCTGCCCTCCCCCATGAGCACCAACGACTCGAGAATGAGTTTTGGAACCTTAAGCATATGGGAAATGACAACATCGGCCTCACGGCCCATTTTAAGCAGCTGAGTGTGATTTGCCCTAGCCAAGTTGACACGACTGAAAAGGCAGTTGCCAAGTACATACGCTGCCTCCCTCCTCACCTCACGGACCTTATCGACACCCTTTTTACGCTTTACACTTTTTGGGTGCAACATGTTAATCTATCATAAACACACTAAATCACACTTTTATTCTATGAAATCACACAAACAATCCATTATACATGCTATAGTTATGTGATACTTGAATTATTTACTTGGAATGTCACTAACTTCGATCAAGCCTCCCTTAACATGTATAGCGTTATAGGAGTAACATACCACCCGTATTCTTGTGGTCAATGTTAAGTTTTTAATCTATTATGCGGTACACTTGAGGATTGACATGTAGTTCACATGCCTTGTTTACATTGATCTCGTATACTAGCTTATCATGTGGATTTGTTTAAACGTTTTTACTACTATCCTATGATATCAAACTTGTATACTCGACAATACTTTATTATTGAACTATACTTTTTAACATGTTGCCGGTTGATGAGATTGATACGACGAAACTTAGTAGGATCGGCATAGAAACACACTTAGAATGACTAAATTATTTATTATGTTTTGTTGAACTTGTCTCATTTGTTGTTACTTTGAATTCAAATTATCTTGTATTTGACAATTTGATGAATGAAATGAAATGGGTTGTTTAATTAAATATTGTCACAATTAGTGTTATGATGTCTCGAGCAATCTCGTTCATCTCACTCTGATGTTTCAGCCATTGGTGGGGGTGTGACAGACCATGCCACCAATCATATTGAACATTAAATATAATAAAGTAAATACATCACTACCCATACGATTAATGACTATAGTTCAAAGTTCAAAAGCAACGTTAACGTTATCAGTAGAAGCATAAAGTTTAATAATCCAGACAATAATTTAACAGTTCATGGGTGTTATTAAGAACCAAACAAAGGTTCAATGCAACCACTACACTCCTCCGCTGCAAGCTCCCGATTTGTACCTAAGTACCTACAAAGCATGCAGTATAATGTCAACATAAAGTTGACGAGTTCACGGTTTTCCGGTTTTGTTTCAAAAACGTAAGTTGTTAAATTACTCATTTATAAACATGTCATGGGGAGCTACCCTATTTTTAAGTTACTAAACTATGTGGTACCGAATACTGTGACTGTTGAGTTGTTTGTGCCCTAAGTCAATGTCTATCATCATTGACCAGTTGTCAAGGCATATTATTTCACGCCCGTACTCCCTAGCACAGTGTGAGGTTTGTCAACCTAATACTGCTATCAACTAATATCCCATTCGCCAGGCCCTGGCGATTAATCGGTATAGTGTGTGGGGTCTTTCATGATAGATTTTCGTTTAGTTCGCTAAGGACATGAATTATAAATAACATTCAACAATATTCCTCCCCCGAATACTAAGTAATCCCATACCAAGGAAAGTTAAGTTCCGTTCCCAACCACCAGGAATACATGCTTTTAGAAAATGTGTGAACTCACCTTTGTTTTGCTCGGCAGATAAATTACTTGTGTTAAGTTGGTCAGTCACACCCTATTATGGTTACCAACATTAATTAGGTTTGTATGCAAGTAGTCCACATATTTCTACCCGTATCTAACAGGTAGCATACAAGTTATAACATCACGTATCACATAAACAGACTTGTGGGCCATGCATGAATTCATAACAAGTAAACAGTAACTTAGGCAGCCCAACATGTATGCACATAAGTGTGCAACCCAAAAACAAGGTACTGTGTCGCACACATGAGAGTGTGCGGCTCTACATAGTCGAGTTCTACTTGGTGCATCACATGGTCGCACAACCAGAGTGTGCGGTTTCCAAGTGTGCGACCATGCATAACTTAGTTGTACCATGTGCAGTCTAGTCAAGAATGCATGAAGCAGGAGTGTGCGTGTGAGGGTGTGTGGTCCATGTGGTGTGCATTATTAGTGTGTACAACATGCAGTCCTAGGTTGGACGTTACAAGGGTGTGCGACCTCAAATATAACGAAACAATAATCCTTCATGTCCTTATGATCAACTAAATCAAAACACAGATTCTCACGTAAATTCTTATGAACCCTGATGTCATATTCAGCACACGTAGTCAGGTCTACCAGTCATGTATCCAATCATCCGGCAATCATTAGTATTATATGGGAGATCTATAATCAAAGGAACTACTACAAACAATCATCCAACAAACATTCTCACATTATTCAACAGATCTACCATGCAAAATTATCAAACACTAACCACTTGAAGCCTTGTGAACACCACCCTATTCAGATCTATAATTTGCACAAAATCACGTATACATCAACATCCTACAATATAAGTTCATCATTCATTAACATCTAATCATTAAAATACTTTCGATCTAAATATTAATCATCTTGCAACATATGGATTTCTAGTTCATCATTCATATCATGGATGCTTTTCAAACCAGCCGATTATCTCAGTACATTACTAGGTTCTCATGATCGAATCAGGATTTAATTAGATCATCTTTCATAACAAAGGTTAAGCATGCTTTTATCAAACACTAGATCCTCTTTTTAATCATGTAAGTGAGCAAGACAAGTGTGAACATTATCATGTATACAATTAGACAGTCGAAATGCACTAACCGGAATTGATGAAATGGGAGAGTGTGTGAAAAAGGGGAAAATGAAGTTCCAGAATGATGAATGTAGGTTATCTTCAAAAATGTTCGGGAAAATGAAGTTCCAGAATGAACTTGAATATAGCTTTAATATGGTTTTTGAAAGATATAAAGTTGTGCTAATTCTAAAAACTCATCTTTGTAGGTTTTGATCATGACAAAAAAAAAAGTAAAGAAACTAACTAATATAAGCTTGTTAAACATATGGATGAACATGAGAAAAGAAATGGTTGTCTGGAAATAACTAGTGATTTCATAAAAAGTTAATGAACTATTATTGGAAAAATTATATATTTATGATCTTATTGTTGATGATAATTTTGATGAGTTGAAAATTGATTTTCGAAGACGTTATAAAACATAGTAAAGTTCATATTATAGGGGAAACTATGTCGAACTTTTCTAAAAATATAATCATGATTATGGTGTAATTAACAAAGGTTTTACAAGGCTAAATGTATTTAGTGCACTTATTCTTGATTATACAATGTTTTGGTAGAAACTACCAAGTTAAGTTTACTAGTGTTTTTCATAAACTAAAAAGAACTTATAAATATATTTTAGGATGAAAATATATATATTTAGCAAACATTACAAGTGTGTATATATTTCTATGTGTTAAGTGTAATTATTAGAAGATATAGGAAGACATAACTAACAAAATACCAACACCAAAATATACTTACAATAATGCACAAGAAATTATGACAAGTATATATATAAAGATATATGCATATATATGCCTACAAAAATACTTGGACAAAGATACACAAAGGATATATATATATAAGGTGAAGACTATATATATACTAAAATGACTCGCTAAAATACACAATATCGAATAAGTAATAAGATATATATCCAACCAACACTTAAGAATTATATATGCTTATCGACAAGTCACTAAAAATATATATATTATTCAAGAATAATAATATATACTACAAGCCGACCTTAAAGATATATTATTTTTAAGAAGCGACAAGATATATATTTACAAGAAAATAATTCCGGAAAAACAATAAATAACTAAGTGTGGAGATACTCCAAGAATTAAAAGAACACAAATAAACATATACGTACGATATTGTACATTATAACACACTTAGTGAATTACAAGACTTTATGTATTATACATATACCAACTTTTACGTACAAATATGGCATAAATACTTAATCTAAAAGGTGTATACATGAGTATACACACAAGGTATACTTATACATATAAATACAACAAGTACACAAGTTGAGAAGCATAAACCAAGAGAATATTATGCATTTATACATACACAGGGACCATGTTAAAAATATTATTTTAAAAAAAGCCGAACTGCACATGTGCAATAATACGAAAAAAGCCTAAACCACCTAACCCACCCACCACCGACACCCCACAAAAACCTAAACCCCCTACCCCACCCCCCCCCCCCCAAACCTAAATCCACCTTTCAACCAAAAGCCTAAACCTCCCCCACCCCTAAAAAACCTAAACCCCCCACCCCACCTCTTAGAAAAAAACCTAAACTAAACCCTAAATATAAACCCTAAAAAAAACCTAAACTAAACTACAAACCCAAAAAAACCTAAAACCCCGCCCACACCCCTCAAAAACCTAAACCCCCTACCCGCAACCCCCTCCCCCACACCCGAAAACCTAATCCTAATCCTAAACCTCCAAAAAACCAAACCCTAAAAGCTAAACCAAACTCCAAAGCTAATTATAAGCATATAATGTACATGTGCAGTACCAGTTTTATTTTTTTATTTTTTATTTTTTGAAAAAAAAATTATACATAAAAAATAGCAAATTTTTATTAAACAAATTTGTAAAAAAAATGGCATGTTTTTAAGGCTTTTTTAGTTTGTTTTTTAGTTTTCTCATTTATATATAGTTTTCTCATTTATATGTAGTTTTCTCATGATACTCTCCCTATTATAATAAATATATATACACACGATGAACAAAAATTCATTCAAGGCATGATTATATGTTGAGATAAATATATAGTGATCAGGACCACAAGACCATTTTGCGAGACATAAGCACATGCTAAGCGCAAGGCCCTGGACATTACATGAAAAATATACACAACGGTCGTGCGAGACATGAAGACATACAAGGGCTAGGCTCGTTCATACATGACAAGAGTACACACACACACACACATATATATATATATTTATATATGAGATATATATATATAAACAACTTAACGGATAATCAATCTACCAACATGTTCTAACAAACAAGAGTTCCGAACAAACGAAAGAAAGAGAATTCATAACAAAGATTCAATATGAAAAACTTGTACATGTCACACCCCAACCGATGGCGGAAACATCGGAGTGAGACAACGAGATTGCAAGAGACGTCATAACGACTAATTGTGATAATATTTAGGAACTTCGATTTCATTCATACTAAAATGGGAAGTTACATTGTTCGAAACGGAAAGTACGACACATTGCAAGTAAACGTAACAACATGGAAAATACATAAATTAAAGTCTAGGTGTGTATCTAGTCCACACTAAATATAATTTCTTCATTCGTCATCAACTAGTTTCCTGCAACATGTATTAAAATAAAGATCAACAAAAGTTAGCGAGTATACAAGTTTGAATACATAGCATAATTGTGAAGAAAAGTTGTCTCATATCCAACCTGGTAAATTGCATACATTGTTTGTTATCATACAAGCATGTGTTAACTATAAGTCAAACCAAAATGTACCGCAATCGTGCATACCGTTGTCGTCAAAACGACAAGGATGTAAAATAATTTACTTAACAATACCACAAGAATACGAGCGGTGTGGTAATCCTATAGCACTATAATTGTTAAGGTAGGCTTGCAAAGTTAATGAGCATATAGAGCACAACTATAACATAGCATGCGATAACAAGAATAACACAAGTATCATGTTTTTAATGGATAGAGTATGTACGTAAGCAAGTTTAATCGTGATTCATGATTTCTATTAAGTGTACATGTTGCACCCACAGTTTAGAAAACGGAAAATTGGATCAAGTATACTCACAGTTTGCAAAGCTTTCCAAAATAACGTGAGTTGACGAGTCATTGCGGGTGGAGCACCAAAGTTACCCTACATTGGGGAAAAGAATGTGTATATGGAATTCGTAGGAAGTTTGGATTCAGAATTAATACGAAGAAGTATATGTGTAATAAAAACATATCTTGTTCTAAATACTCGTTTGGAGACTATGTTTTCAAGTGTTTTCATGGGTCCTAAGTTGCCCATAAGAATCACAAACAAGGAGTCTAAACATTAAGATAATCTAACCTAAATTGTTGACATCTAACCATAATCCGGTTCGTATCAACAGTTTGATTTATATGTATATATTATATATTAAATAATATAAGTTATAGATTGTCCATCACATATTATCATGTAAGTCAAGTATGGAGGTAGGATGAGTTTCCATCCATAAAACATCTTTGTATGATTCAGCAAAGCAGAAGTTTATCAACATAGTTGATAAACCTGGTTGGTCATGAATGATAATAAGAAATAAATATATCTAACCTACTAAGATACTTAGTGACAGGTAAACCGTAGGAAGATCTTTAAGTTGATTAAATAAGAAATAAGTTGATATGTTTGATGTTTAGATTGGTGAATCTAGATTACTATAGCAAAATTGATGATTGCAGGTTAAAGAAGCTAAGGAGGTGCAAAGAAGAAGTATGGAACAAACGGGAGCTTAAAATGAAAGGAATACGGAGCATAAATGAAAAAATAATTATTGGAATTGAAGAATTAAGAATATAACATGATAGAGGATGAAATTACAAGAACATGGGTGAAAACGGCGAAGAAAATGGAGTTGAAACTAGAAATTTACGAAGAAAACAAAATTACTAAGCTACAGCCACTGGAGCCTACGATAGCTTCTGGCACCATAGGCCTCACCGTAGACCGCAAGTTCACGCCATAGGAATTTTAGGCTACCGTAGGCTATGGTGGCTACCGTAACCTCCGGTGGCTGCAGCTAAGCATTTATGTCTTCTTCATAACTTTCTCGTTTCAACTCCGTTTTCTTCAAATTTTGACGTGAGGTTGAAGTCCCACTCAAAATAAACCAATTACACCAAATTGATAGTGGTAAATGGGTATCAAACACATGGAGTTTGTGGAAAACATGCTCACCAATTAGTTTGCAAGTTACTAATAATTAAACTAAACTGTAGAAAAATAATCTCGAAGTTTGGTTTGTTTAGTTTATAAAATTAAGGTTAACTAATTATTACGTAACAAGTTTTGTATTAATTAATGAGAGAGAACGTATTGAGAACGGAGTAGAAGCGGAAGTCCAATGATTCAATCATATTGAAAGAGCATACATCTTTACAAGTCAGAGAATTTCCCCTCTGGGAACTTCAAAACTTATCAAACTATAAACACACGATAGTATTTATAGACTTCTACCCTCGTGCGAACTGAACATATTTAACTTCGTACGAACTAAGTCAATTCGTACGATGTGAAGCATTCCAACTTCATACGAACTGAATAATACCAACTTCGTACGAAGTGACATATACACACCTCTCTCGTTCGCATTTAAGTCATGTGTTCGTATCTCATTTATACAATATTCAACACACGCTCTATATAGTCCATTCGCACAGTGACAGATATAATATGCACCAACAAACATAGATTTGCAAATTTTCAAACTCCATCAACATGGCAGATGGTAAGCTTGAATCCGTGGTGTTTCTAGGAACAAGGATTCTTACTTAGGCACATTATTAAGTCGTGTTTCCACTAAAGCTTATCCAAACCTTTAATTCATAAAAAAAAGGAAACGTATGTGTCTAAAAGTGAATAATATTCAGGCGCTCAAGAGGCCGTTGCTGAGGCTAACGACGTGGCTGCAACCAAATTACAATGCGAGGATCATTTTAGTCACATGGAGATTGTAATAGACGTTCATGATCGCAATGAAGTTTAGAGTTTTTACTCCAACATTTGTTAGTTTTTGTTTTATAAGTTTGATATTGGGATTCAGGTTGACACTAGTAAAATATTTTTAATAGCTTGATTTGCGTAGGAATATTGTAGATTGATGATGGCAGGGTAGATATCATGAAAAGTTTTGGAGCTAAGCTTTATGACATAAGTAGTCACCCAAAAGAATGTTTATACTCTTTGTATAAACATTTGTAATTTGGAATATATTACTTAGTACACAATATTTTGCTAACATTTGGAATATTTTTGGGTCGAGCCTATTATTGAAGTTATAATATTATGATTTCTACATTTATAATTTTATCAAACTATAATTTTATATTATATTGTAAATAATGTAATATTTGTGGAAAAATTATGTGCCTACTCAAAATAATACATATATCGTGGCAAAAAAGAGGGTCACTAAAACTGGTATAAATATGTAACTAGGAACTTTTTAAAGGCACAAAATTCGTGTCACATTAAAAAACTCTGTGCAACATATCGAGAAAGGGCCACTTAAAGGGTTTAGCGTCAGCGCTTCTATTGAAACTTTTTTTGTGTGCCGCCTATTCTTACAAGAGTCTTTAGTGGCACTTTGGCTTTTATGGCGCCTTTTGCATGTCACTAAATTACATTTTTTTTAGTGATAAAGTGGTAGTGTGCTATAGCAGCAAAAAAAGCTAGCCCACAAACAATATGCAATTGCGAAATCAGATTGAATTATAACAATTAAATACATCGTAAATTGTTGCAATCGATCAGGTTGAACAGAGTATCGGTGACGCTCTATCAATAGGTAATAATCAAATGAGATCACCAACGTTGTCTTTCTCAAATCATTAGTGAACATCAGTGATTTTAGCTTTAGTATGCAACTTAAAACAAGAATAAAAGAAAGTTTAAGCTGAGCAGCAACACATGGATGAAATCGATAAGTAGAAATGGATGAAATCGATAAGTAGAAATGGGATTTGAGGAATAGGAGGAGCAATTTCAAGAAAGAGAGGCAACACAGTTGCGGTCACGCACATTGTTTAAACGATTAATAAGCCCATGTTTGTTTCCTTGATTGATGCGTTATAGTTAAAGAATCAAATATAGATGGATCTAATTGCAGAGTAGGGTAATTGAAAGTCGCATTCAATCCCATTGACTGAAAGATGATGATAAAATTGAACAAAAACATACATTTAATTATCGCCATTGAGGCTTCGGCCTAGTGGTAGAGGAAAAACTCTTTAAATAGGAGGTTCGACCTACTGGCAGAGGGAAAACCCTTTAAATAGGAGGAGGTCATGGGTTCAATACCCGGGGAGTGTAACATTTAGCCATTTAAAAAGATACATTTAATTGTCGCTAGGGATAATGATTCGGAGAGGTAAAACTGTGTGTGAGCGGAGGTAGAGATGCAAGAAATTTTAAGGTGAATAGAGATTTTAACTACAAACTCTGCATTTACCATCTTAAAATTGATGTTAACTTATTATTATGTCCAATCAAGTTTCCTTAATAACGTATTGCAGACTATAGAGAATTATGTAGTGGAGAAATTTCTTCACAACATAAGTAAGTGTTTCCGTTAAATAAATATATGTCAGTGCATTCATAATTCATATTGAATTCTCTATTGATATCCATATAAATACAATAAAAACAACTATTTTTCTTTATGCTTTTCGATTAAATAATATATTTATATATTTATTACTACTTTTTCTTTCCCTTCTATTCACAACCACTTTCAAAAATATTTGAAAAAAATTATGAGTGGTGAACAGTGTTCCATATATTTACATATTAAAGATGAATAGTAACATTTTCTTTTTTTTTACTCACAACTAACTCACTCACGTAAATATAAGAAATCCATTATGAATTATGAATGCTGCTACATGCATGGGAAAAGAGATTCACATAAAAAAATGGCAGCAATTGTTGTTATGGTTGTTTTTATTTTAGTCATTGAGGCCATATGTTATTTCTTAAAACTAAAGAAATGGTGTCGACCCGTCATAGATAGTCATTTAAAGAACGAAACATTTCTTTTCGAGGGGTATGTCAAACTCTTATTTGGTGCATATGGTAAGAGGAAAATTCGGTTAGTTCATGCTTCTTCACATCAGAAACAAGCAATCAGGTAGAATTGGTGCTAAACCAGGCTCTCAATTGGGCTGCTTAATGGGCTTACCCAGTTTTTGTTTCCACTCAATTGAGGCTGGTTTGTTTTAGTGTTTCCCATCCAACTCGTATTGGCCTGGTCAACTGAAAAGTAGTAGGTGACATCGACGTTACATAATCTATTTAAACGTTAATAATTCAATGCTACGAAAATGCAAAGCGGGTTCAAGGAAGGAAACTGAGATGGTGACAGCGATTTCTGTAAAATGCCCCGCAACGACCAAACATAAATAATAAATACGTACAATAGCGAAATTGAGATGCTGACAATTTGAAAAACCAAAAGAAAGACCAATCCTGCTATTTCAGTGGTCATCGTTGGTGCAAATTCTGTAGCACAGGAGCTCCAGATTGAATATTTTAGTGTGGGGTTGAACGCTTCAAAGCCAGTCTCTAGAATTCCTGTAAAACAAGACACTGTTAGCCTAGTCATAGCCATACCATATGGTGTAACCATCACACCATGTTGTTCATGGTCGCACACTCGCACCTAGCCTGAACAAGAATGTCTGGTATGGAGTGTTCATCACATCCTTGTTCCACATTAAATCTAGTCCAATCTGTGTACCTCATATCCCGTCTGGTCGGGTTATTAAAGAATAAAATGTTATCATTCGGTCGATACGAAAAATATGTAATAACACGAAAAAATATGTAATATTTTTGTTAAGATTGATGTGATAATAGAAAATATGGCCAAAAAGCAACTATTGCTTACGTGGGGATGCGGGCATCTATACATTTTCTTTTCTATAACTAGTGAGTTGGCTCGTGTGATATGATCGATGTTATCGAAACTCTTAATTGAACCGCAATTAACCCGAGATGTCTTAACACCGAGTAATTATTATTATTATTATTGTTATTATTTTATCTAATTGTTAGTAATTATATACTTACTTTTTTAAATAATATTTAGTTATAAGAATATAAATAGTAATGTAAATTTAGATCTTAATTTATAGTATTATAAAAAATATATACTATAAATAATTTTAACATTCTTGCTCAGCAAATACTATCAACAGTCTCTCCTTTACTTTGAGCTTGTATTGTAGACGTTAATCATCAACCTGCTCCCCCTTTCTTTGAGCTTCTTTTACTCTCAACGTTTCAATCTTGCTCCTCTTTCTATCAACTATCTGTTCAAATTACTAAACATTCAAATAAACAATTCAGAATCAAATTTTCAAATTTCTAAAATTTATATTTTTCAACATTTAATCAGTTTAATAACCCTTTTAGTTAACCAAGTCCAAGTTAATGACCTTGGTTATCTTATTTATCTACCAAATTCAAATGTATGACCTTGGTTGATCACTTTGTGAACAAACTGATGTTTTCTATCACATTTAAGTTTCAAATTAAGAACTTTGTAATCATTACAAAATAAATTTTCAATTTTCAGTTTTAGTTTAGTTTAGCAGCTTTAGACTTTGAAAATCAGCTTTCCTTCATCAGCAATCGAAAATAAGAAAGAATAAAATCTTTTTGAATTTTCTAAAGTTTATGCTAAAACATACTGAAAATATTTTTAGTTTTTTTTAAATGAAAAGCAATAACTATGTACAAACATATTTACAGACATTTTTTGTGAGTTTGTGTTAGAGGATCATAACAGTTTTTTAGACAAATCACTAGTACCGTTGATTTTAAAAACTTTATATTCTAAACAAATTCACTTAGATTGTCAGTATACTGGTCTACTTAAACTTCTACACATTTCTCAATTGTTTCGAGATACGATAATTAGATGTCTTAGAATAGACTTAATAGTGTTTCTCAATTCCCTGGATTTCATCATTACAGGTGAATAGATCTAACTAATATCTGTATCTGGGTTATGCGAGACCTTAAGAGCTTAGGTTAGTACCATAATATAGACAGAGAGATGAAGTGTCACACCCAATCGATGGCGAAACATCAGTAGTGAGACGAACTAGATTGCTCGAGACATCATAACGCTATTTGCGACAATATTTAAATTAACATCCCATTTCATTTCATAGCATCAAAATTGTCAAGGTTACACCGAATATTCAAATACGAGAAATAACAACAAAACAAGTTCAACAACAACATAATGATTAACTTAGTATTCTACGTGTGTTTCTATGCCATTCCTACTAAGTTCCATCATAACAACTTCATCAACCTGCAACATGTTAAAAATTATAGTTCAATAACAAGTATTGGCGAGTACACAGTTTAATATCATAGCATAAGTATAAAATACGTTTAAACAAATCCACATGAATAGCTAGCATACAAGATAAGTGTAAACAAGGCATGTGAGTCTATAAGTCAATCCTCTAGTGTACCGCAAAATAGATTAAACTTAACATCGACCACAAGAATACGGGCGGGGTTACTTCTATAGCGCTATACATGTTAAGGGAGGCTCGATCAAAGTTAATGACATTTAGATCACATAGAATATACCAAGTAACAATTCAAGTAGCATAAGACTAAAGCATGTTGATGGATTGTTTGTGTATAGAATAAAGTGTGATTTAGTGTAGTTTTAGTAAATTAATCATGTTGCACCCAAATAGTGGAAAGCATAAAAGGGGGTCGAGTGTACTCACGGTTTTGCAAAGTAATATCCGTGAGAGAGTTAGGTTGATTTAGGAAATGGAACACCAAGTTTATCCTACACAAGACACATAGGTGTGTGAGTATTAGATCGGCGGGGGAGTTCAATGAGTTTAGGAATTAAAAAAATAGGCAAGGAAAGTATGTATAAACGAAAGTATTTAGCTAGACATTAACGCTCGTTTTTTACACTAATAAGCCCCGAAGGGTGTTTGTGTTTTTATGGGTCATGCCCAATAGAATCATAACGATTGTTAAGTCTAAGATAAAATAACCTACTTTTAAGACAACTAACCATTTGGTCATGGTCAAAGGTTCGGCTATATTAAGTATATACATATAGTTATATTATTACTAATTTATCATTTAGTTCATGTATTTCATAGATATCATGTAAGTCATATAAGTCATGTATGGAGATAGGAGGATAACCATCCTAAACTCTTACATAAGATTCACCATTACACAAGATTGACACAAGGACAATCCGATGGTCAAGAATTATGGAAATCATCAAGTGAGGGGTGGATTGAATAGTTGAATGGCCAAGGCCTTCATGTAATCACACCTATACCAACACAAGCTTGGATGGCTCAACACTTGTGGGTTTGAAACCCTAGCAAAAACCACAAGTTTAGAGATATGTTATGCCTCTTGATTGTATGTGAACAAGTCTAGCTTAACACACTAACCATAAGCTTGGTTAGTGGCATATGTAGCATAATTTGTTATGTTAAAAATAAGTTCGAAAAAATTTTATAAGTTATCATCCAAAACAGAAAGTTTGGCCCCAAAAATGGTGTATTCCACCTTGGTTTACCATGGAAAACCTATGGTAACATACATAGGGCTTAGCAAAAAATGTTGAGGAAGAAAACAAAGTGAAAACATTGAAAAATTTGAAGTTTGAAAGATAAAAATTTGGGCAGAAAGTTTGTACACTTTTGGACCTCAAAGTGGTGTGGTTTCACCTTAGTTTGCCCAATAAAACTTGTGAGAACCTTCCTAGAGGTTATCCAATGAGTGTTCAAAAGAAAAACAAGGTAAAAAGAAGAAGAAAAGTGAGTCGAAACTCACTTGCAAGCTGCTGAGTTTCAGCAGAAAATCAGAAGTTTATGGATTGTTTGAAGGAGTGTGGAGGCTTGTAAAAGTGAGAAATGGGTGGAGGAACTTGTGTTTATATAGGGGAAGGATTAGGGTTGAATTAAATGCAATTAGGTGGAGTTTGAATTCAAAAAATAGAAGAGGGAAGACCCCCTTAGCTGCGGCCGCAAGGGCTGTCTTTATTTTTATTTTTTTATTTTTTTATCTTTTAAATAAATAAATTGATGCACTTAGGGTTTAAAGTTGCACATGATATAATAAACAAGTATGGGTCTTCTAATGGCCTATTGTTATGCACATTATAGTTTTAAAACCCGAAAAAAACAATTAAGTAACAAGTATTTTCTTAAAATAATGTGACAATATTTTATGATAATGGAAGCTTGAATTCTTTGAATAACATCACTAATTGTCTTGCTTGAGTTTAGTATAAGATTTATAAACATTCATCAAACATTTACACGTCGTTTCGGATAGATTTATGAAGAGATAAAGTGTCGTATGATCATAAGTTTAAACATGACTATAGTTTGTGAATTCAACATAATTGATTAATCTTGATTACAGTCAACGCCTTTGAATACAATGAATTGAAAATAGAAATACGATTACAAGGTTTGGACTTTCCAAAAATAGAAACAGGAAGCAGACTTGCTAAAATGGAAAGATACAAATGTGAAGCGTTACAGTCTCCCCTCCTTTAGGAAATTTCTTCCCGAAATTTAGGAATATGCAACTAACAAATGTGGATGCTTAGACTTCATGTCGCTTTCAAGTTCCCAAGTAAGTTCCGCGCCATGTTTTCCTTCCCATCGAACCTTCACGATAGGAATTCGATTTCGTCTTAGTTGCTTAGTACCTCGATCCATGATTTCGACTGGTTTTTCCATCAAGTGCAAAGTCTCATTGATTTGAATATCTTCAAGCGAGAACTTGGAGTCCTTCTTCAGCGAGACATCTTTTTAAGTTTGAGACATGAAGGTAGGATGAACGTTGTTGAGCTCTTGTGGTAGTTCCAGTCGGTAGGCTACCTTGCCAATCTTCTCGAAAATCTTGAAAGGACCTACGTTGCGAGGAGCGAGCTTTCCCTTTTTCCCGAAACGAACCACACCCTTCCAAGGGGATACCTTGAGTAGTACAAAGTCACCAACGTTGAATTCCAAAGGCTTGCGTCTTTTATCTGCGTAGCTCTTTTGTCGGCTTCTAGCTTTTAGCAAGTTGTCCCGAATCTGCAAAATCTTGTCGTCGTCTGTTGTATAAGCTCGGGACCAGTGATTTGAGCTTCCCCGATCTCGTGCCAACAAATAGGCGATCAGCACTTGCGTCCATACCATGCCTCGAAAGGTGCCATTTGAATACTCGCGTGGTAACTGTTATTGTACGAGAATTCGACCAAAGGCAAGTGCATGTCCCAGTTGCCACCAAAATTAATTACGCAAGAACGAAGCATGTCCTCTAGAGTTTGGATAGTACGCTCGGTTTGACCATCGGACTGAGGATGGAAAGCAGTACTAAGATTTAGTTGAGTACCAAGGGCCTTTTGAAATGTTTGCCAAAGGCGAGAAGTGAAGGACCATCGCGGTCGGAGATAATGTCAACGGACACCGTGACGAAGTGATTCATCCCTGTAGATACGAGCCAGTTTCTCAACTCGGTAGTCTTCACGTATAGGAAGGAAATGCACTTAGGGTTTAAATGTTGCACATGATATAATAAACAAGTATGGGTCTTCTAATGGCCTAATGTTATGCACATTATAGTTTTAAAACCCTAAAAAACAATTAAGTAACATGTATTTTCTTAAACATAATGTGACAAGATTTTATGATAATGGAAGCTTGAATTCACACTAATTGTCTTGCTTGAGTTTAGTATAAGATTTATAAACATTCATCAAACATTTACGTCGTTTCGGATAGATTTATAAGAGATAAAGTGTCGTATGATTATAAGTTTAAACATACTATAGTTTGCGAATTCAACATAATTGATTAATCTTGATTACAGTCAAAGCCTTAGAATACAATGAATTGAAAATAGAAATACGATTACAAGGTTTGGGCTTTCCAAAAATAGAAACAAGAAGCAGACTTGCTAAAAACGGAAAGATACAAATGTGAAGCGTTACAGTCTCCCTCCTTTAGGAAATTTCGTCCCGAAATTTAGGAATATGCAACGAACAAATGCGGATGCTTAGACTTCATGTCGCTTTCAAGTTCCCAAGTAAGCTCCGTGCCACGTTTTCCTTCCCATCGAACCTTCACGATAGGAATTCGACTTCGCCTTAGTGCTTAGTACCTCGATCCATGATTTCGACTGGTTTTTCCACCAAGTGCAAAGTCTCATTGATTTGAAGATCTTCAAGCGGAACTTGGAGTCCTTTTCACGGAGACATCTTTTTAAGTTTGAGACATGATAGGTAGGATGAACGTTGTTGAGCTCTTGTGGTAGTTTCAGTCGGTAGGCTACCTTGCCAATCCTCTCGAAAATCATGAAAGGACCTACGTAGCGAGGAGCGAGCTTTCCCTTTTTTCCTGTAACGAACCACACCCTTCCAAGGGGATACCTTGAGAAGTACAAAGTCACCAACGTTGAATTCCAAAGGCTTGCTTCTTTTATCTGTGTAGCTCTTTTGTCGGCTTCTAGCTTTCAGCAAGTTGTCCCGAATCTGCAAAATCTTGTCTGTCGTCTGTTGTATAAGCTCGGGACCAGTGATTTGAGCTTCCCCGATCTCATGCCAACAAATAGGCGATCGGCACTTGCGACCATACAATGCCTCGAAAGGTGCCATTTGAATACTCGCGTGGTAACTGTTATTGTACGAGAATTCGACCAAAGGCAAGTGCATGTCCCAGTTGCCACCAAAATCAATTACGCAAGAACGAAGCATGTCCTCTAGAGTTTGGATAGTACGCTCGGTTTGACCATCGGACTGAGGATGGAAAGCAGTACTAAGATTGAGTTGAGTACCAAGGGCCTTTTGAAATGTTTGCCAAAGGCGAGAAGTGAAGCGACCATCGCGGTTGGAGATAATGTCAACGGGGACACCGTGACGACAGCTGATTTCATCCGTGTAGATACGAGCCAATTTCTCAACTCGGTAGTCTTCACGTATGGGAAGGAAATGCACTTAGGTTTAAATGTTGCACATGATATAATAAAAAGTATGGGTCTTCTAATGGCCTAATGTTATGCACATTATAGTTTTAAAACCCTAAAAAACAATTAAGTAACAAGTTTTTTCTTAAACATAATGTGACAAGATTTTATGATAATGGATGCTTGAATTCTTTGAATAACATCACTAATTGTCTTGCTTGAGTTTAGTATAAGATTTATAAACATTCATCAAACATTTACATGTCGTTTCGGATAGATTTATGAAGAGATAAAGTGTCGTATAATCATAAGTTTAAACATGACTATAGTTTGCGAATTTAACATAATTGATTAATCTTGATTACAATCAAATCCTTAGAATACAATGAATTGAAAATAGAAATACGATTATAAGGTTTGGACTTTCCAAAAATAGAAACACGAAGCAAACTTGCTAAAAACGGAAAGATACAAATGTGAAGCGTTACATGAAGGCTCGACTTAAAAGTGGTGTCCCATATTTGGAATCTTTTTACTTCAATTGTCAGATCTTTCGATACTTTCAATATGATGCAGTTTTAGGTTTTTAAAGCAAAAGTATTTTACAAGTTCTAGGCCATTACTAACGCAAAATCAGAATAACTTGTGTAATACCACATATAACAATTATCTATAAAGACCTAGTATCTAAGAATCCGGCAATCTCTCAAACGAGATTTTGGTGTACTAAGACCATATATCCGAGAGATGTTAACCCCGAATTAAGAAGTTTTTCTTTATGTTGATATCTCAGAAACAATTACTGAATGTGCAAAGCCTACTGGCACATCATCAATGAGACCTGTTTAAACATTTTGACACTACATTTCTTTAGCATACTGTGATAGTCCACTAATATACTATCGTTTCCTCTTTTTACACGAAAACTCTTTTTGTCTTTTTCATGTTTTTTTACTTTTTGCATTTTAATATGTTTTTGTATTTTCTGAAAAATTTTTCTCCCTCTAAAATCAAAAAGATATTTTTGGATTTTGTTTTTAAAGAAAGAAACATTGACCGACCGATGCAAATCACTTGAATTCGCCATCCATTATTGCTTAACATTTTTGTTTTTGAGCTTCTCCCCCTCAAGATGACAAAACTTTGAGACTCTTGATTTTAAAAACATTTACAAATCTATCGTTTCAACAAGTTTTGTCTGTTCAATAGTGAGGGTTCTGTGAAACACTTTCAATTTCTTTAAAATTGTAAATGATAAACATTAAAACAAACTTATTATAGCCTGAAGAATTTTCATTTAAAAAACCCGGCTATTTTCTCATCATGTGCCAAGGAAATTCGTTATTCATGATGTATTTTGATCTTAGAAATTCCTTCACACAATTAGTTGATTAGAGACACCCAAGCCTTTTCAGTCTTAGGTGAATTTTCTTCAACTTCAACTTTAATTTTCTTTATACAATCATAGTTATTTTAACTTTCTCAAGTTTAGGAAAGTCCTCTAAACTTTCAATTTTCACTGATTGTTTTAGTTTTTCAACAATTTTCTTTCATCACCCATGTTTGTTTTTAGACATTGCTTTCTTGAAATAAAACGAACAATTTTTTTGTTCATTACTTTTTGAAGATTCACCAATTTTAAAATTTGAAAACTTAGTATGAACTGTCTTCACTTTGTTTGTAAATTCTTTGATTTGTTTCTAAACTTGTGTTGACACAAACATCGGTGATTTTTGTTTCACATCTTCATAATTTTGCTTATATCGGAAATAGATTCAAGTTTCTTTTATGGACATCTTCTAGCAATGTGTCTAGTTTGATTACATCGAAAGCACATCCTGCTGTCTGTTACAACAGAGGATCCCTCAACCTGTCTTCGCTGTTGTTGAGTGAAAAATTCTTTATTAGATTGTTTGAAAAATTGAATTTCTTTTGTACTTTCTGAACTTGCTGGCACAAAAGTTGTTTTCTTTACAAATTTTGATTTTTCAAACTTGTTATAGTTTTTCTTATTATATCCTGAACCATTTCTTCCCCTGCAATGATTTTTCTGTTGATAGTTAGGGTAGAAATTTCTTGAAGACTTATCTTGTTTGAAGTTTGAAAAACTTTGATTGCTTGTAAAATCTTTAATTTCAGACATCCAATTTCAACAAGCTTGAAAACTTTTTCTACTCTATTCAAGTTCACATTCTGAATCGGAAATTCAGAATCAGAATGTAATTGATTAGATCCACACATTTTGTACATTAAAATAGTTGGATCATCATTTAAACTACTTTCTGATGTTTTAAAATAAGCATCGTGAAAATTTTTGTCATTTTCAGGTTGTGGACTTGAATTTTCTTTTTCATACTTTGGTTGAGTGTTTTCAAAAACATTTTTATCTTTTTCTTGACCCAAAACATTCTCAACTACTTTCTTAACCACATTTGATCCATCATCACCATCAGATTTTGAATAGGTAACTCAATGTTATCAGGCCGCTGTTTTTCTGTTCAGTCTTTACTGTATTCAGCTTCAAGTTCAGTGTCTTTTCCTCCCAAATCAGGATTGTTCCTAGAGTAATTGTTCCTCATCGAGGGTGGACATCGATTGTAACCTAGACCTCTATCCTGATAACCATAGATGTCTTCTCCATTTTTATCTTTTCTAGTCGGCTTCGGTAAATTGATCCAAGACGTAAGACGTCATTGAATAACTGATCAACTTTTTATGAACCCTTTTTTATTCTATTTCATTTCTTCTAGCTCGCTCTCAATTTAGCAATCGTGTCAATGTGAATGTTTATATCCATCTATTTGTCCATGACCGTTGCTTTTAACATTAAAATAGTAGCATTGTTTTCTCTACTTTCATCACGGTGTAGGCTGATTGTTTTACTTAGCTTTTCATAAGCCTTTTCGATCTCTTTTAAATCACTTTATAAATTATCCGTATAACATTTTAACTCTCCATACTTCTCATCTTTCTCACACATGACTTGCACGGTTCTAAACATTTTGTGCACTGTCTTTCTACTTCAACTTTCTCAATTTTTCTCTCTTCATTGACTTCTTTGACCATGAATTTCTTAGCAACTTTAACGTTTCAGCTTCCTCGTTTAACCGGTCTATCATTACTTTCTCAGTAATAACTTTTTTTCAGATTGTTTCTTCTTTTCTTCGCTTTGTGTATTTAGATTCTGTCCTCCGAAAAAACCTACAATACCAAAAGAATCATAAACTTGAGGAGAAATGAATGAGTTAAAAACATTATGAATATTATCTTCTTTAGAATAATGTTCAATTTCTTCTAGAAATTTATCGAAAACAATCTTATCACAAACTTCATCACCGTCTTCTACAATTTCTTTTTCCATCTTAATCAAACTATCTTCTTTTCAATTTCGGTAATGTAATCTTTAATTTTTTTTCAAAAAATTCATGTAAAGTATACATTTCAAATCTAGTATTCTTTTTCATATCAATCAAAGCTACATCTCATTCTGAAGCTAAAGCATCTGCAAATTTTGCTATCTTTTTCATAATCTGAAAACCTTACCTTAGGTTGAAATTCTTTTAACGTGTTAACCAAACCACAAAAACGTTTTATCAGATCATCCAGTGATTCATCTTCTTTACTCATAAAATTTTCAAATCTTTTAGTTCAAATATTTTTGTGATCTTGAGAATTCATATATAAAGGCACCTCTTCCCAATCATTCATTTTCTTGATATGTCAAATAAAATCTCAATTCGTTCGAAATTTTCAGATTTATCTTCGTGCGAAGTTAAAATCAATTTTCTAAACACTTCACTTTGTATGAAGTGGGTAACTTCGTGCGAAGATAAAACAAACTTTCAAAAACTAACTCTATACGAAGTAAGTTATCTTCGTGCGAAGTAAGAATATCAAACTTGATAGAAAATTTCACTTAGTGCGAAGTGGAGTTTAAGATCTTGCGAAGGTGGCTCAAAATTTCATGTTTTTTGCCATTTTGGACATGATTTCAGTTGATTTTAGGTCTGAATCTTTCAAGGGTTTGTTAGAACTTGATTTTATGTAATCCTTGAGAAAATCAGTTCATTTCAACCGTTGAATATTTGAAAATTGATAAAAAGAAGAGAAAAATGAGTAGAAGAAAAGTAGTATCTTGTTGAATGTCTTCAAATCAGGCCTTCTAGCTCTAATACCACTTGAAGATCCATGCGAGGATCCAATTAGCTCAGGTCTGATATAGTTAACGTAGTCCATAATGTGCGGAATATGTTTTAATTAGGTGACATATTTAACAAGATTATATTTCATCAATTAATCTATTTTCATTAATAGTTCAACGTGTACAAGATCCAAAAAATAGTTGGATAGAGCTCCGCCGTTCAGTCTACAAAATCCCATCCTTAACACTATGCTAGACCTCCTATTTATAGACTTCCTCTCTTCGTGCGAACATAAATGTTTACCTTCGTGCGAAGTTAGTTCGCCTTCTTACGAAGTTAGTTCGCCTTCGTACGAAGTGAACCTAGCTACCTTCGTACGAAGTGACCAACCTACCTTCGTAAGAAGTGAACATTCTCCTTTGTACAAAGTGAACATTACATAAACAAATCTAACATTTTGATCCCTATTACAGACTCGATATTATTCGATGACGTAGGCAAGAAACATATGCATCAACATAATTGTATTATATAATAATTATATCTATATAAATTAGTTCTAAACTAGCTCATCAAGCTTAGCACTTATCATCCGATCTATTCCGACAACGTTGTCTAACACACGTTTGAGCTCCTCGAAGATATTTATGTTGTCATTGTCACAATACATTTTTAACCTATATATTCAAATAGATATTAAGATTTAATGTATAACCAATTAATTCCGACTAAAATTATGAATATTTTTTACGTATAGGTTAGTATATATCGTTATGTCGACATGGCTTCGTTATGTAAAGTTAGTCACTAAGAATCCTAACTACCAATTTTACAATGACAACTTTTTCTTGAGTTGTGAACAAAGGTATAAGCATAGAAAAGAAAACTTTAAAAGTCGGTAAAACAAAAAATGATTTAACATAGGCTCAAGAATAGCGAGTTTAACGGATTGCTTATACAAGCTTTCACAGTTAACTAATCCCATATTATACACACCATTGCCCATTTTGTTGCATTTATATATTATCAATTATAACGTGTTATGCAAATCGTTCACTGAGGGCAAACACCTTACAAAGCTCATAGCAACGGCATGGGTACATTTAAAAATGTTAGGCCAAATATAAGCAATATCATCGCGTTCAAATATACACACCTTTTTTCTTTCATACAGCTCACAAACAGCCTCAAATAAGTTGAAATAGGTGTTAAAAGAGGTTATACACCATATGGATGTACATACCAACAATGCATGTCTAAAACTTAGACATACAAACAACATTCAAAACAGTCAGCGATACAAATACCATATGCATCACTATGTTGTAAATTGATAATACATAAATAAACTTTTTAGTCCGAGTTTTAGGGATTTTTGAACTTCGGATAGGCGATAACAAATTATCAACAAACATACGATCTACGCGTATTACCTTCAAAGCCTTACCCGTGTACAAAATCCTAAGAAAATTCAAGCTCATAAGCTTATTATGGCTGCAATTAAATTTGCCTTGCCAGTTAATAAGCACAATCAATGTCATCGGACACAGATAAGCAATTGAAAAAATTAAGTTTGACACATGCACATCAACAGTAAGCAACATACAGTTACTAAATGTTCGTATGTATATGCATTTGTGGTAAGCCAACATCTAAAAGGAAAATAACAAGATCTGATTTCATATGCATTAAAAATATCATAACCCAAACTTTCTTAAGATTCATCTGCATTGACTACCAGAGAGTGTCTACTTATAAAAGAAAACATATAGAAATTTAGAAATTTAGCTTGAAATGTTAGATCTCGGATGATGCGATGGTCTCATCTTCATCGATATGAACCAAAACAGGACATAAACATACCAAGACGAATCACTTTACAGACTTAAGACTAAGCCCTGAAAGGGCTAGTCTTTTTTTAACTTCTCAAGAAATAGAAGTTATCAAAGATACGAAATAACCGCATGATTATAAATTAGTGGTCATAAAAAGGCATCAGGCCAACATGCATCTCAAGATACATATCTAAACCACATACATAAACAATCACGACAGCCTATAGTGAAAGCCCTAAGGCCTTCATCCTACAACACCGAGGCATAGAACCCTATAACATAAAAAATAAACAACGCAAAACAGCCACAGAAACCTAATCTTCGTAAAGGGTTTACCTTTTGAAGGTAAATAACAACAACAATAAAAATCGCCATCGAAGAACAGTGGCAGAGGATGGTGGAGGTGTGCGGTGGCAGTGGGTTTACAAAAGAGGGAATCGTACAAATGAAGCCAACATTTTCTTGAAGGCGGGTTTATAAACCCACCAAATGTACAAACATAAAATGAATTGGTACAACAACTAATAACACATAACACCTCCACATTAACCTTCTCTCTTGAAAAACGTGCATGACGCCCGTTATGTGCATGGTGAGGAGTAGGATGGTGCCCCCATAGTGCCTAGGAAATGGGGGTGGGGCTCATGAGCGCCAAAATGGATGAAGTAGTAGGGGGCGTAAAACCACATCCTCCGGTATTACACACCTTCTTATATGTCAAATTATTAATTTTCACCCTTTTCTTTATCATTTTAACATTTAAACTTAATAATGATATTCTCATATTTTTAGTAATATTTTATTTTTAACGTTCGGATATAGATGAAAGTGCATGATAACTGAGGAATCTTTACGTTCAAATTGGCGACAATTGAAGAAGGCACAAACAATTTCTCAATAGAAAATAAAATAGGTGAGTGTGGGTTTAGTGTAGTATACAAGGTAGGAAATTTTATTTCTACTTATATTTTCTTTAATAAATAGATTTTTAATAAATTTGGATATAATAACTAACAGGGAATTCTTGCAAATGGGACAAACATAGCTGTTAAGAGGCTATCCAAAGGGTCGGCACAAGGCTCGTTGGAGTTCAAAAATGAGGTTGTATTACTAGCCAAGCTTCAACACAGAAATCTCGTTAGACTTTTGGATGTTTCCTTGATGCTGAGGAGAAGGTACTAATTTATGAATATGTTGCTAACCATAGTCTTGACTTCTTTCTTTTTGGTTAGCCTCAAAACCCCTATGTTCTTAGTACATATAGTTTTGCATTAATTTGAAGTAAAACTAGCTTTGACTAGCTATAACTTCTTTTATCTTAAGCCAGTGGCGGATCTAAAATATCCTTATAGAGACATTGTTTCAAAGAAAAAGGGTAACAAAATCAAAAAAACGTCAACTGTAATTCACACTAAATTTACACTACCGTCGGAGAGTCAAGGGGCAACGTAGGTTACCCTTTGTTAAGAGATAAATTTGCCCCTGTCTTAATGAGCATTTATTACACGGGGTATTTCGTGGATGGTCATTGCTTAGATTAACTCATGAAATAGTTATCAACTCCTACTGGCTTTTATATGTGTCGCTTGTATCCATGTTTTTCACAAATACTAAGTGTAACACCCTGTTCGTTCTAAGGTTAACGTATCACTTATATAGTAATCAGAAATCAATACTACATTCTATTAATGATAAAAAAAAAGTTACATTTTTTAAATAAAAATACAATACATCATTAATTTCTAAGAAGAAAAAAGTCTTTGATCTTGAATCCCTTAATTCCACTTCTAACTTCTCGAATTCTTGTAACCTAACATACATAAAAGACATATGAAATTTCATCATAAAATTGTTACTTCATATTTGTATGGAGCGTTTAAAACTAATTTATCTAATTTACATACAAAATTATGGAAATTAAATAAATGTTTATATACATAATTTTTAAAATTATACATAAGTACTTAAATAAAATTTGAATAATTACAATTCTACTTCCCTTAAATTTCGTACTCGAAATTTCAGAATACGTAAAGTAACGAAATAAATGATAGCAAAAACATAATCTATGTCATTAGAACGATTGGTATGAATTTGTAAACTTTATGTGTACAACGGAAGCATAAATATCCTTAGAATAAAACATCTATCCTAATCATATATCTACCCATTACCTCATAGGTTTTATTTAAAAAAATCCATTGGAAAGAGCCTAAGCTCGTTCTAGGATTGCCACATCACTTATACAGTAATTAAAAATCAATACTACATTCCATTAATGATAAAACGTTACATGTTTTGAAAAAAAATCCAATACATCATTAATTTCTTGCAAAAAGCATTTGATCTTTAATAATTTAATGTACATAAAAGACAAATGAACGTCTGGGTAAAAATTACTTAGTGGGACAACAACTATATAAAAAAATTAAACGTTCCTAAACAATATATACTATATGATCAGACAATATATGTATAACACATACCGTTAGTCACGTTCAGGTTTCCAACGCTTTGCATGTTATGTGTGTCGCAATCACATAGAGTGGGGTTAGTCATATTCAGTTTTTCAGCGCGTCACATGATCTGTGCGTCGTAATTTCATAAACACATTCAGTAATTTGGTGGTGAGTTCAATGGTGTGTAGTTGTTCAGTGGTCACCTTGCGTTTTATCAATAATACGATAAATACATCCATAAAATCAATATCATATACTATAGCAAGTCAATAACATATAACAACGAATTCAGATTCCCGACTACAAGAATCTGTACAAATAAGTTGTTCATAATCCATACCGTTATCGCATAGATCAAACTTGACTAAGTCTAACATGTTTCTTGAATACCATAATAAGCTAGAAATAATTTTAATCACAAATAGTATGAAAGCTCGCCCTCATGGTGATATAATTAACAGGGAGATTAACATGCAAACGTAAGGTTACATATAATTTATAGGCAAACTAGTTGTTGCCCCTATAACACTTTAACCTATTTTCGTAATATTTTAATCAAATACGGATAATTAGGTCCCAAATTTTATTTTTTTTATAATTAACGTACGAGTCCAGGTTAACGAATAACCCAGAAAAACTAATTTAATAGGTAATTACTCAAATAAGTTACCATAAAAAACAATAAGGTTTTAATACATAAAACTTTGTCATGCGTGGTCACGCATAAACTTTCCCGAATAATGCTCCGCGAAAATAACGGTTTAAAAGTGTTCGGTTCTTGGCATGCTTGGTCGTCTGTCCGTTTAGTTCCCACCTTAGTGAAAGCCTGTCATAAACACTAACAATGATTAGTGTTTAACTTCTACGGTCAAACGATTAATAATCAAAACATTTGAACGAAAACATTAAGCACAAAATATCCCCTTTTTATTTTTTTAGCCCCCTTCCCGGCCGGGTCAGGTTTCCACCCGGCTGTGTCAACTGAAACATGACTTTTTCTCAACACCTTTATTCGGTCAGGTCAGGTTTCCACCTGACCATGTCCCTAACAATTTTGACTCGTTACAAAATTATCAAATATTTTGATATCAACCACTATTTTATGACAAAACATCGGCATAAACCGCATCGAACTATTTAATTAAAAAATATATAAAAATGTTCCAAGATCATTTATGATGTTAACCAACTTCTAACCAAAAATTATAAAAAGGTAAAATCGGATCTTGAAACAATTTTTTTTTCAAGTAGCAGACTTGCTTGCTGTCAACAACTAATGTATTGACAAAACAGCCGTGAAACCCCCATCAAACAACTTTAGAAAAACCTATAAAAATTACAAAATATTATTTATGTTGTCAACCAACTTCTGAAAAAATATCGTGTTAAAACTCAATAGTTAAGATCCCGAAACAATTTCTGTAAGAAGCGGACATGTTGCTGTCAACAACTGTTTTATAGACAAAACAGCCGTGAAAACCTTGCCAGATAACTTTAGAAAAACCTACAAAAGTTACACAACATTACTTATATTGTCCAACAACTTCTGACAAAATATCATGTCAAAACTCAATAGTTAAGATCCCGAAATAATTTCTGCAAGTAGCGGACCTATTGCTGTCAACAAGTATTTTATTGACAAAACAGCCGCGAAAACCCAACCAAAAAACTTTAAAACATCTATACAAATTACCAAACGTCCTTTAAGTTGTGAAGCAACTTCTGACAAAGTATCGTGTCAAAACTCGATGGTTAAGATCTCGAAACAATTTCTGCAAGTAGCGACCTGTTGTTGTCAACAACTATTTTATTGACAAAACAGTCGCGAAAACTCCGTTAGACAACTTTAGAAAAACCTATAAAAATTACACAACATTATTTATGTTGTCAAACAACTTCTAAAAAATATCGTGTCAAAACTCAATAGTTAAGATCTCGAAACAATTTCTGCAAGTAGCGGACCTGTTGCTGTCAACAACTATTTTATTGACAGAACAGCCGCGAAAACCCTGTCAAGAAACTTTAGAGACATCTATAAAAATTACCAAACGTCCTTTACATTGTGAAATAACTTTAACAAAATATCGTGTCAAAACTTATTGGTTAAGACCTCGACACAATTTCTGCAAATAGAGGACCTACTTGTTACCAACAACTAATTTATTGACAAAACGCGATAAGTGGTAAGGAACCATTTTACTCGTTTGACCACTAATCACCATAATACTTTCCATCACATAAGTTGTAATTCTATTCTAGGAGTTGTAAGGTTTGCTTACCTTGCGTTCGATTGAGCTTTCTCGCGTCTTTGACCCATTCTTTTCCAATCTCCCACCTAGCTTGTCAAGTGTCAAACTATCACGTAATATCCTTAAGATAATTAAATTAGTCATCAATATCATGACTATCACTCTTATGGACTTTTATACCATATTTCACATTCGATTCTATTATAGGTCAGTATGACTTTCAAAAGGTAAACCGCCAATTGACACACATGTTTGCACTAACAAGATCAATAAACTAATTTAGGCACTTTATCAAATACTTGGTAGGCATCACTTTTAAATCAACAATTTAGCTAAATTTGTCCTACCAAATCACCATGTATCAACAACTCAACAAGTTCATACATTTCACAATATTTAACTAACCTAACTTCTTCATTTGTTCAAGCATGACATCAATTTAATCATACAAGGATTTGGGTTTCATGGGTAGGTCAAAACCCACTTCATTGTACGTATGAATATTAACCAAATCTCTAAGACGTTTAAGTAAATCACACATACGAATAAGTATGTTGATAAACACTAACATAACATCAATTCCATCATACCATCAAAACCCAATTAACACCAAGACTTATCACTAAACTATTAGAGATGACCAAATAGCATATATAATTGTACTAAACCATTCATGCAACGCAATCAAGTTCTGAATTTTAGCACAAACAATCTATTACAAAATGATAAGTGCCAAACCCATAGTTATCGACTTCTGATCGAATTTCCTCTTGTGGGATTTGAAAGACATATCCGGAAAGCTTCTGTCCAAATTTCAGCCCGATCGAATGGTCGGATCTCCGGGAAAATTGATTCTAAGGGGCTGTGTTTTTACAAAAACACAAATAGGAGCTGCTATGAAAACAAGTTAAAGTATCAAGCTTAAAAGCTCTATTTTACAACTCCACCATTCAAAGTGATCATATATATGTTATAAGCCGTGTATACAAAAATCAAGATGATCCAATGGTCAGATTCTAGGATCGGTCTGTTGTTTACAACCGTGCATAAGTTAAACAATCTGGACAGATTTGTTTTCAACTCCATTAACGACTAAAATAAAAGATTTAGGCAAAATCGGAGCTTACCATTGCGTTTTTAATGTCACAAAGATTTGGGGTAATGTGTGTTCACACGATAGCTCTATGTGTTGTTTATAACACTTCATCACACTATTAGTTATTAATTATAATAACTTACCGGACCACGTGACCACTTCTTGAACTAAACACTTTTATCCTTTAAACCTTGAGCTCTAAACACCACTTGTAACACTTTAACCCATTTTAGTAATATTTTAATCAAATGCGGATAATTAGGTCTCAAATTTTAATTTAACTTTTTGTAATTAACGTATGAATCCGGGTTAACGAATAGCCTAGACACACTAACTTAATGGGTAATTACACAAATAAGTTACCGTCGAAAACAATAAGATTTTAATACATAAAACTTTGTCATGCGTGATCACGTTTAAACTTTCCCGAATAATGCTCCGCGGAAATAGCGGTTTAAGAGTGTTCGGATCTCGCATGCTTGGTCATATGTCCGTCCAGTTCCCATCTTAGTGAAAGCCTGTCATAAACACTAAAAACGATTAGTGTTTAAGTTCTATAGTCAAACGATTAATAATCGAAACATTTGAATGAAAATATTAAGCGCAAAATATCCCCTTTTTTATTTTTTTTAGCCCCTTACCCGGCCAGGTCAAGTTTCCACCCGGCCGTGTCAACTGAAACATGTCTTTTTCTCAGCACCTTTATCCGATCGTGTCAGGCTTCCACCCGACCGTGTCCCTAACAATTTTGACTCGTTATAAAATTATCAAACATTTTGATGTCAACCACTATTTTATGACAAAACGTCGACATAAACTGCATCGAACTATTTCATAAAAAATCTATAAAAATGACCCAAGATCATTTATTTTGTTAACCAACTTCTGACCAAATATCATGCAAAGGTAAAAACGTGAAGATCTTAAAACATTTTTTTTTCAAGTAGCAGACTTGCTTACTGTCAACAACTAACGTATTGATAAAATAGCCGCGAAAACCCCATCAAACAACTTTAGAAAAACCTATACAAATTACACATCATTATTTATGTTGTCAAACAACTTCTGACCAAATATCGTGTCAAAACTCGACGGTTAAGACCTCGAAACAATTTCTGCAAGTAGCGGACCTGCTGCTATCAACAACTATTTTATTGAAAAAACAACCGCGAAAACTCCGTCGGACAATTTTAGAAAAACCTATAAAAATTACACACCATTATTTATGTTGTCAAACAGCTTCTGACAATATATCGTGTCAAACTCAATAGTTAAGATCTCGAAACAATTTTTGCAAGTAGCGGACCTATTGCTGTCAACAAGTATTTTATTGACAAAACAACTGAGAAAACCCTGCCCGAATACTTTAGAAACATCTATAAAAATTACCAAACGTCCTTTACGTTGTGAAGCAACTTCTGACCAAGTATCGTGTCAAAACTCGATGGTTAAGACCTCGAAACAATTTCTGCAAGTAGCGGACCCGTTGCTGTCAACAACTATTTTATTGACAAAACAGCCGCGAAAACTCTGTCAGGCAACTTTAGAAAAACCTATAAAAATTACACAACATTATTTATGTTTTCAAACAACTTCTGGCAAAATATCGTGTCAAATCAATAGTTAAGATCTCGAAACAATTTCTGCAAGTAGCGGACCTGTTGCTGCCAACAATTATTTTATTGACAAAACAGCCGCAAAAAACCCTATCAAGCAACTTTAGAAACATCTAAAAAAATTACCAAATTCCATTACATTGTGAAATAACTTCTGACCAAATATCGTGTCTAAACTCAATGGTTAAGACCTCAAAACAATATCTATAAGTAGAGGACCTACTTGTCACCAACAACTAATTTATTGACAAAACACGACAAGTGGTTACGAACCATTTTACTCGTTTGACCCGTCATGGTTGACACCATAGGTCACATTTTAACATTTTGTCACTAATCACCATAATACTTTCCATCACATAAGTTGTAATTCTATTCTAGGAGTTTTAAGGTTTACTTATCTTGCGTCCGATTGAGCTTTTTCGCGTCTTTGACCCGTTTGACCCATTCTTTTCCAAGCTCCCACCTAGCTTGTCAAGTATCAAACTATCACTTAATATCCTTAAGATAATTAAATTAGTCATCAATATCATGACAATCACTCTTATGGACTTTTATACCATATTTCACATTCGATTCTATTATAGGTTAGTATGACTTTTAAAAATGTAAACCGCCAATTGACACACATCTTTGCACTAACAAGATCAATAAACTAATTTAGGCACTTTATCAAACACTTGGTAGGCATCACTTTTAAATCAACAATTTAGCTAAATTTGTCCTACCAAATCACCATGTATCAACAACTCAACAAGTTCATACATTTCACAATATTTAACTAACCTAACTTCTTCATTTGTTCAAGCATGACATCAATTTAATCATACAAGGATTTGGGTTTCATGGGTAGGTCAAAACCCACTTCATTGTACGTATGAATATTAACCAAATCTCTAAGACGTTTAAGTAAATCACACATACGAATAAGTATGTTGATAAACACTAACATAACATCAATTCCATCATACCATCAAAACCCAATTAACACCAAGACTCATCACTAAACTATTAGAGATGACCAAATAGCACATATAATTGCACTAAACCATTCATGCAACACAGTCAAGTTCTGAATTTTAGCAAAAACAATCTATTACAAAATGATAAGTGCCAAACCCATAGTTATCGACTTCTGATCGAAATTTCCTCTTGTGGGATTTGAAAGACATATCCCGGAAAGCTTCTGTCCAAATTTCAGCCTGATCCAATGGTTAGACTCCGTGAAAATTGATTCTAAGGGGCTGTGTTTTTATAAAAAACGCAAATACGAGCTGCTATGAAAACAAGTTTAAATCTCGAGCTTAACAGCTCTATTTTACAACTCCACCATTTAAAGTGATCATATATATGTTATAAGCCTTGTATACAAAAATCAAGATGATCTAATGGTCAGATTCTAGGATCGGTGTGTGTTCTTTACAACCGTGTATAAGCTAAACAATCTGGATAGATTTGTTTTCAACTCCATTAACGACTAAAATCAAAGATTTAGGCAAATCGGAGCTTACCATTTCGTTTTTAGCGTCACAAATTGGTTCCGGGTTGAAACTCGCAAGTTCGGTTACCTCCGGACACCATCGACCGCCGCAAAACATCACCAAGGGCCACCCTTGTCTCTCTAGTTCCTTTTCTCTCTCTTATTTCTCTCTCTAACTCTAGAGAGATCTAAACAAATAAGCATAAAAATGCTCTTTATACATAGAACTTTTGGCTAAGTGCATAATACACCCCTCATGGTTGGTGCTTACAACATTGGTTCATCAAGTTCTACTAAGTTACAATATGAGTTAGCGGTATAACCTTGAATCAAATTTAACATATTTCTTGATGTATTTATATATATTACTAAAACAATTGATCTGGGTGTCGCGTCCCGGTCAAAGATAATATTTATAACCCTAGTTACCCTTAACAATGTGTTAGTGGTAGTAAGGGGTCGAACCACTAAGAGTTTGTGGTTTGCGATTGGATGTGATTAATTTTAAGTAAAAGTGTCACTTTTATAAAGGTTGCTAATATGATTGTTTAAATATTTGGTTGTTTGAAATGGATGTCGGAATTATCCGACAAAATTGTTTTGACTACTTAACTAATAACTTAGACAATTACACGGAAAGTTAATTACTTGATTAAAACAATTACTTGAGAACAAGGTTCACACCCGATTCGGTAATGCAAATCCTAGGGTTCCTACACGTTTTAGTTTCAATTCAATTGTAACAATGATCAACGAGTTTAGTGTTGCGTGGTTTAGGTGCTAAAAGCTATCGACGTTATAGATAACGGACTACAATGCACTTCGTTACCAAGAACATGTAAATTCTAACCTAGACAAGGTATAATAGCATATAAACATTTCGCAAAGTCAAATTTTATAACTCATTCAACAATTCACGAATACAATACCAATGTAAGACAATTATCATAGGTTTTCAAATCAAATTACAATTTGTCACAAATCAAAATTCAAAACTATGTTAAACCCTAGAACTTACAAAAACCTACACCTGGGTGAAACCCAAAGAGATTAGCCGCTCATGGTGAACGGAACACGATCGCTGGATTATTGGAGCTTGATCTTGAAGCTTTGAAAGTAATGATGATGATGGTTAGGGTTTGGGATGGAAGATGGAATTGGATGGATGATGAAGAAGGTGATTGCTGTAGGCTAGGGTTATGATCGAAGGTGATGATTCGAAAGATGGAATGGATTGGAAGTGATGTATGTTGATAATTGGGGTGTTCTTGGCTCCAAGAAGTGTTTCAAAACTCTCCAAACTCGTAACTCCTCACAAATGGGTCAAACACAAGTTAAAAACCCGTTCAAAATTGAATTTCAGCGACAAGAGAATAGGAGGGGCGTCGCCGACGGCCTCTGCTTCTTGTGGTTTTCCTCCGACACCTTAATCCACTGTCTACGACCATTTTTCTCCGACGATACTTCTGAGGGGCGTCGGCGACAGCCTTTCTAAAACATGCTTTCCTGTTTTCCCATTTCGTGATCTCGGGTGACCTGTTTTTCGTCCCGATGCTTCAAAATGCCCCGAATAGCTCCTTAAACTCCGTAAACCTGTAAAACACAAATCTAATCAAAAGTAGGCTATCCGAAACTAAAAGTTACGTAAAGATTAACTTAAACGTAATAGAAACATCGGTTTTCGACCACGTATCAACAATACTCCGATAAAATACATTGTTATCCATCAAGTTATTTTTTTCCTCACAAATAACTTCTAGCGACTAATAAATATCATTCTATAAATACACTGGAAATAGGATGTTACAGCCCCGCCGCATGGGCACTAAGCCGAATATTTCTCTCTAATAACATGAATGTCTGTGTTTCGATTACTTGTACATACTGCTTATAACACGATTTCAAAAAAAAATTACATCGAGTCAACCGATTAAAACAAAACACTACCATACTTTTGCTAAAAAGAACTAAAACGATGAAAAAACTATAATTTTAAACTGGGAGCAATATTGTAATTTTTAAGGACATGTGAGCATGTGCCAGGCATGCCTGGACAAATAAAAATTACGCTTATGCCCGTCCACGTTGTGGGGCGTTAATCGAATATTTCTTAGTTTCATAACATGTATGCATGTATTTATGTTACTTTTACATACTACCTATAACACGATCCAAATAAATACATCGAGAAAACCAATTAAACTAAAACACTATCATGGTTTTGCTAAAAAAAACTAAAATGATGGCAGATTTGTAATTTTGTGTTGGGAGTAAAATACAAATTTGTCAAGAACAATAAGCGAGTGTTAGACAACTGTTTGACACAATAAAAGTTATAATGAGTCAACCAAACACTATTATGGTTTTGCAAAAAAAACAAAAAGTAAAATGATGGCAAGATCACGACTTTTAATTGGGGGAGAAATCGTAATTTTTTAAATGGGCACAAGATCATAATTTTGAACGGATGACAAAATTGTAATTTTAAGTTTGGGGCAAAATCATAATTTTATTTTGAACTGAGGGTGAAATTATAATTTTAACTGAGGGCAAAATCATAATTTTAGCTAAGGGGAAAAACATAATTTTATTTTGGACTAGAGACAAAAACGTAATTTTGAGTTGAGGGCAAAATCATAATTGTGAAGTTAGGGCAAAATCATAACTTTAAGCTAGTGACAAAAACATAATTTTAAACTGGGAATAAAATAAAAAAATTGGTTGGTCACTTGAGATAAAAACACAATTTTAAGTTGAGCGTAAAATCATAATTTTAAACTAAAGAAAATATCGTAATTTTGAACTAGGGGTAAAAATATAAATTTAAACTAAGAATAAAATTAAAAATTGCTTGGTTCAATAGAAAAATATCAGACAAGTTAGACTCACATTATTCTCTCTACTTGAGATTGAAAATGTATATGTAGGAAATATAGAGCATATTGTTTTATTATTAATATTTTATGGTAGTTAGCCGTGTCACAGGAAAATCTAGTAACCGACTCTTGAAAAGAGATCCCCTTATCCAATATGAAATCACATATATTTTTAAACTTTATCATTTCTAAATTTAAATGTGTGTAAAAAGAAATGTACTAAGAATTAATAATGCTCCGTCATGAAATTAACTAAAATATATTATAAGTTTCTCGAATACGATTTCCAACTCTACCTATTAATTTGATAATAAAATTATTACATCATATTTGTATCGAAGGTTTAAAGTAATTTATCTAATTTACATACAAAATTATGGAAGTTCAAGAAATGTATTATACATAATATCTAAACTATACATAAGTACTTAACGAAATTTGGGTTATTACACTAAGTTACTCATCCAGTTTGGAGATTATACGTATTGTTTCTTAGTATAATCACAAAACATGTTCACAACAATATCTTTGTTAATGTTGAAACCCACTTTCATTAATGTATAGATCCTTCAAAACAAGCCATATTGGATTGGTCCACGCGTAACAAAATAATTGGAGAAATTGCTAGAGGAATGTTGTATCTACATGAAGATTCTAGATTAAGAATTATTCATCGGGATCTCAAAACTAGCAATATATTATTAGATGAAGAGATGAATCCAAAATTTGAAGAGTGTCGCATGGCAAGGATTGTTTATGGATGTCAAACAGAAGTGATGACAAATAGGATTGTCGAAACTTAGTAAGTTCTCTAAATTCCACATTCAACACATAAAACTGAAATTATCAATGTATGATATGCCTAACACAAAACACTTCGAGTAAATTGTTGTTCAAGTATTTTTGGTTTTGCTCAATTTGCTTTTATGATCATTTTCACAAAGAAAAATAAAATAAAAATTGTTTGCACATTGTGATTTTAAATTCTTGTTATTATGAATCAGTTATTTAACTCATATCATTTTTTTTTCATTAACATAAGTGGTATTTTAGTCTATTTAACTTTATATGCAATCATTTAAGCTCAATGTATAAGCCTGCAAGAATAAACAAATAAAATGGAGCAGGTCTAGTAGTGGTCGTGTAAGATGTAATGAAGTTTAGAGAGAGAAAGAGAGATGAGAAAGAGAGATCCAAAGTTACTATGATTTGACATGTTATTTTGCTTTTCTTTTGTTAGTGGGTATATGTCATCGGAGTATGCAATGCATGGCTACTTCTCCGTGAAGTCGAATGTATTTAGTTTAGGTTAGGGATCACAATGAGTCGGGTATTAGTAATCCCATACTTATATCTGGTTATAAAATCGTGTCCCACACTCGACCCAATACCCGTTGGGTATTTGACAGGTAATTACCTGTCGGGTATTGGGTATACCCGCAGGTATTGAGTATACCCATTAGTTTGTTAAAAGATATATGTTGGGATTTCCAAATGCATTTCTTTACTATTATAATTATACATAATTTTATTTACACAGAAACTATTATAAATAAAAAATATACATTACAAACATATAAATTTTATCATAAATTTGTAATAACTTTATTATATTTATACACTTATATGCATATACTTCACAACATACAAAAGATAAATACTATTATCAAATACATATACCAAAACAAAATTTATTTTTTCACATTATGAACATATTAAAATAAATCACTAATATACAAACGTTAATGAAAAATAAATGTATAAATTAAAAAATCCGGGTATATAGTTCGGGTAAACGGGTATGTGGCTTCGGGTAATCGGGTTGGGTATCACCTAATCTCGTACCCGACCCATACCCGCGAAAATTTTTAAAACTAATCCCACACCCGGCCCAATACCCGTAGGGTATCAGGTTTACCTGTCCCATTTGTGTCGGGTTTCGAATATACACGTTGAGCTCGGGTAGTTTTCCCATCCCTAGTTTACGTGTATTGCTTCTAGAGACTTAGTGGAAAGAGAAACATTGGGGTCTTTCAACCAGGTTACACGGACCTTCTATGTCATGTGAATAAGCCAATCTCATTCATTCGCGTATATATATAGGGTTAGGTTCATTTGTGAACAACTCTCTTGATTGTGAATATTCATGAACTAATCCTAGCTCTTGCTTATTAATACACAAGTATAAATCAAAGGCCAGGATTTGAGTGTATTTTACGATTTGATGATGTAAATCAATAGTCAGAATATGTTCACTCGGTTCATAAATACACTAGTGTTCACTCTAGAATCCCACCTACACACATATATATATATATATATGTATGTGTGTGTGTGTGAGAGAGAGAGAGAGAGAGAGATCTAAACTATGGAAAGTGATCATTAGAAAACTTAAAAAATACTAGAAAACTTTAAGAAAAACCACTTTCAAACATGATATTTTTCATTCATTTTATGTGTTACTATTATTCATAAAAATTAAAAAGAAAATAAAAAAATATATGTAGATCGACCAGCAATATACATGTAACTCTTGAAATACACACATATATATATATATACCTCATATATATATTTTCGCAAGTTACATATATGTAGTCCGTTAATATACATATGTTTTTTTTACTTTTACATTTATTTTGACCTCCTAATTAAAGGAAATGTAAATAAAAAATAAAAGAATTTGATTGATTGGTAGTAGTTTTCTTATTTTTCAATTTTTTTAGTTATTTTCTAATGAATCTAGCCCTCTGGTCTATTTTGTTAACTTAATGTAAAAGATCAATTTTTTAGGCATGGAGTATGTGGAAGAATGGAGAACCATTCAAGATACTTGATCCAAATTTAGTGAACTTCATCTCAGAACATGAAGCCTTACATTGTATAAATATCGCCTTATTGTGTGTTCAAGAAGACGATGAACTAAAACCATCGATGGCTTTTGTAGTCCTAATGCTCAATACTCACTCTATTCCATTACCTGTTCCTGAAAATCCTCATGTTGTATCTTAGAGAAGAGTTAAATACTCACTTATTACTACTGTACATCCTCGCTAAAAAGAGCCACTAAACTATTGTAATTAGGTTTAAACAACTATAAAGTCCGTAGATAGATAATATCTATTTAACTAAAACTTTTATTTCTTATCTCAACGAGTTGACGTAAATCTGCGCATTGTAACGGGATGTTGATTACAAAAGTCTTTAGTATTATAATCTGATATGCAAAATTGTTAAGCTTATGAAAAATATTATTTTCTTTTATTTTATACAAGGTCTACAACGCTAAATCAAATGAATTAAGTTAATATGTACGTAACAAAACTTAGTACTAACATATTATCATATTATTTAAAACATAGACAACAAAATATTGAATGCATCAACAATTTACATGTTAAAGGCATCATCATGGTGTAGAATTATCATTTAGACAACAAATTAAACAAAAGATTTACGAAAGAAAATTGGTACATCGCGAAAACCGGATCAGAAGTTACTCAAACCTAACTGTAACATTAATAATTTATTATTTTGACTTTTCTTTATAGTCAAAACTAAAATTTATTATTTTTCCTTTAAAATTCAAAACTTATTCCACATTATTTTCAAAACAAAATTTAAAACTTTATTTATTTTGACATATTATAATTTTGTTTTTTGAAAAAGGAATGTAGAAAATGACGGTTTCTTTACAACAATTATAGAAAATTAAAGTCCGACTTACGCTGCCCTGCATAACTTAAAGTAGTAATCAAATTGATAAAAGATTCTCACCCGGCCACTAAAACAAAAACTTTACGAGCGGTTTTAGTTTTAAAAAAATCATTCAGGCTTTTGCAACGGTTTTAAACGTTTTCAAAAGAAAAAAAAATGAATGAATCGGTGCCTACATCAAATGATTTGGTGTCTTTGAATGAAGGGATGCCATGGTGGGTCAAGGTGACTTAAGTTACTATTTGTTTTTTTATTTATATAATTGTTGATAAAATGAATAAAATGAAAGGGTGTGACTTTTAAATGAATAGAATTAACTTAAGTTGCTAATAAAAGCAAATAGCAAATAGTGGGTCAAGTGTTTTGGATATATTAATAAAAGCTACAAATTTTATTAGAGGAATGTTTCTCTAAAAAAAATAAACGTCAATTAGTATGAAGAGATTGTCTTTATAAAGTAACTATTAAGATTACCCGCACTACATTTTGGGTTTCGATCAATATTTATTTTGGTTTAGTATACCAATCGAAAGAAATATGCTAAAAAATATCAACATATGTTTTGTATCCACTAAAAACGATAAAGATAAATTTAAATAGAAAAGTGGGATGTACTGCTTTTAAATTAATTGTAAATGGAAACGTAAACGCTATCTTAAATACGTCAAAACGTATAATAACTGAAAATGTACATAGTAATAAGTATAAAAACATATTATATTTGACCCAACTTATTTCTAGGAAAACTTTATGTCAAAACGTATATAAAATTGAATTTATAATGATGCATACATGAAAATAAACACGTAAAACTCGATTATAAAATCTTTAGAAAGGTAAGGGGTTGTAAGTGTTAATGTTAAAAGTGAAATGTAAAAGAATTAAAAAAACAAAAACACATAAAAGACAAAGAAAAAAACTAAAGGGAGAACACTATTCACCAAAGTTGCTAAATGTAGTTAACTAGTGATTAAGCCCGCAATTTGCTACGGGGCTAGATTTTGACGTGATAAGTATGTGTAAGCAATAAGGGTTTTTAACCTAATCACGAATTCTCAAATTCAAAGCTTAAAACAATTAAAATTAAAAATCGTATTTAAGTTGTAATTCAATGAATAGGTAATTTTATATTTTTTTTAAAGTTTAAATAATATAAAATTCTTAAAACACTTGGTATAATGCTTTGACTTTTATAATAACTACCATCGTGAGTTTTAAACGATAATAACGTTTACATACGTTAACATTTTTTAAGTAATAATTATATTATAATAGCTAACATGTTTTTCTTTTCAAATTGAGTATGCTATTGCTTTAGTGATTTTTAACTAAAAAAATATATTACGTGTGTACCGGCCGTATCACACAAACAACTCTCTAATTTTTAATGAATTAAATATTTTGTTGTATCAAATAGATAAAAAAAGGGTAAATGCACGGTACCCCTGACCGCGGGAGGGTTCTCCCTTCCCAAGCTAGCTTAGCCCCATAGCTGTCTGGCGGTTACTACCCAGCAGGATTATTCGCCGCGTCCTCCTGTTTGGAATGGGTGAGGTTGGCCACTGGGCTGACACCCCGTGGTTAGTATCAAATAGATGATATCTTGTTTTACTTGTTTTAATTATGCTATTCTTTTTGTGATAAAAAAGAATTCTTTTTATTTGATGTTTAGAAAATATATTATTACTTATTTCTTCGGTAACCTAAAGGATTTATGCTATGCAATTAGCGATATTGTGAAAGTACGAATATACTTTTATATACATTATCAAGATCTTAGATCAAACTATGTATATTATGTTTATTTATAATAAAAAAACACGTATAAAAATACACGAATAATCTAGTTTTATATTGCAAATGTATAAACAGGCGTGTTATACCTGTGCTCTGCGGTTGGGCTGGCCAATCTTTAATAATAAAAAAGGTATTTTCAATGGTCGCAACAATATATACGAAAGTAATAATTTTTTTAAATTTAGAAAAAAGAAAAAGAAGAATAACTAAGTTCATGGTATAAAATAATTAATTCTTAAGATAATTTTTCTATACATTTTATGTCTGAAACAAAATTCATTAAATAATTTTCAAATTTCTTTTAAATGTTAAAAAGTTGTTATCAATTATTGCATACATTACAAATATAAAAAAACTTCAAAGAAATATAATTATATTTCATAGGATTATGAATATAAATGTTTGTTAAGTATTAAATTTATAGATAAAGCAAAACAAAAACAACTAATATAAAAAAAGATAAAACAAAAAAGATAGGAAAAGGAAAAGAATCCACTCGAGCAACAATTTACAGTTTTTTACTAAATGAAAAAAGAAATAAAGTAAAAAGAAAATAAATGTAGATTGACTACCTACGCATATGTGTATCCAAATAATAAAGTGCCAAATGGACATATAAAAAGAAAGAATTGTTCATCAATCTTGCAAATGTAGATATTAAATAAATGTCAAATTAAAATGAATGGGTAAAGAGAAATCACTGGGTTTTGGTCGTGACATAGTTCTTTTGGTACTTCTAAAAACAAGGGAAACATATTTATGGCTTGTTGTAGTACATAAACATGATCGTTTTGTGTTATCTAAGAACTATGGAATCCTCTATGTTTGAAAAGTATACAAGGATACACAAGAGATGCAGGAATATATAAGTCAAAGATATAACTAAATGGGAAGTAAACATCTACACGGGTAGTACTTCAGTGATAATGAAGATGAACACGGCCATACGTCGTCTTTTCTGTTTCATTTCAAATCTGCAAAACCAGTAAACATGTTAGAAGGGGTCAGAGAGTCTCTAAACCACCGTCTGGCACTCGAGTCAGTATTAGATTCAAAATCATTGACATGTATGCGAGAGAAAAATAATAATGATAGTACGTAGAGAGATTTACAGAGTTAGAAAACAGCCTGCGTATTGTTAAAGAGGATGTTCGTAATTATAGAATACTTATAAGTTTGGCCCCGATGGGCCACTTCTAACTTGTGCCGGCCAAGATTAGACTACTGTGGACTAGGCTTAAGATATTGTGGAATTATATTCAATCTGGGTTGACCGGGTTTAGCGAGAGTTGACAAGCATTATGGACTTAATCCAGATCTTAGCTCATCATGTCCCAAGTCTGGTGTTATATTTAACAAAAATATAGACCAAACTAATAAGAATATAATAAAGGAAAAATGAGTTATCTTTAGATATCATAATTAAACCTTTCAAAAGCAATGTATGGCAGGATGTCACGTCAAAGTAGTGTGTCCCAATTCCGTCCGCTTCAATTGTTTTATTAGTCCTGCATTATGTAGCCCAAGTTGTATTATGTTGAAGTCATTCTTTGTTACCACTGGATTATTTTTTTAATCATCATAAAGGGTAGTTTTGTTAACACGTGGGCCAAAAGGTCGGTTTTACCTAATTATGAGTATTTTAACACGTATGCATGATCTGGATAGACACTCGGTCATGTTAGCAAGCCTTACTCATTTATATATATGGGATACGGAGTTCGGAAATACACTTGAGCATGGTAACAAGTGTTTACATGTAGTCCAAATTTTTTACTTGAGCTTTTCAATGTGATAAGTGCAGCCAAATTTATGTGACGTGAAACGTTGTATCGATGCGACCAGCGGCCGTATGTTGATGCGATATCTAAGTTAACCGTGATGCGGCAGGTTTGTTCTACGATGTAAAGGAACTTATTTGTTCTAATAACAAAATGAGTCAAGAAAGCATTTTATTATGCTTGTGGCGCAAAATTTACTTATTTTAATAACAAAGTGTTATATAACTCTCGTTGTGTATGAAAGCTTGTTGAAATGACAAACTGTTTTATAACACGCATCATGTTAATGAACAGTTTTTAAGGTATCAACTGGCTTTCCTTTCACGCGTTGGTGTGTAGAGTATTTATCAACTATTTTCATGTTGTGCATTGGCGTTTGTAGTGTTTATCAAGTATTATTCTTCTAACGCATTGGCATGTGAAGTGTTTTTCATGTTGTAAGTAGCACGTTTGTTAAATTACCAAACTACTTAAGTCATATCACGTGCAATACACAGGGGAATGATAATCATCATGTCAATATAGTCCATAGCCAATTAAGTAAAGGCATGGCGGTTAGTCCAATACAAACACTGTGCATGACCAAATAATGCTATGGCGTGTAGGCATGTAGCCATGTCAAGATGTGGCAGATAATGGCAAATTGAGGTGTCACACATCCAGATTGATGGTGCGTAGCGAGAGAATGGCATAAAAAGTAGCCAAAGCTACAAATGATAAGGGACGTTGATGTGCCATCATTTATACATGTTTTATATGCATATTTACCCCCCATTTTTATGAAATTTTAAGATTTTATAATGAGTAAACACTACCTAAATTGTTCATTTTAAATAATTGCAGGTTGGTAAGCCTACAAGATAAAAAGGAGTGAAAAATGATAGAAAACATAATAAACGGGCAAATGGCAGCCTATGCGTGGTTGTGTACGCTATTGGCACATCATTTCAACCTCAGCCAGCCTTGTATTAAGAAAAAAAAAAGAATAAAGTTGAAGAAGCATGACCGTGCATGACCAAGCCCAAGAAAAGACAAAAACAGACATGAGACCCTGTTTAAACACATGTCCCTATGCATAGTCGTGCACAGACCAGGCATGCCCATGCTTGTACCTAATTCCAACAACAAAGTACCAAATTTTAAATAATTCCCAACAAAAAGGACATGCATGATCGTTCATGTACGATGCATGACTGTGCTTCCCTATCGGAAACATGCAATCAATAGACCCCACTTGCTTGCCCTTTGCGATGTGGCTTTGTGCGTCCAAGTAATTCTGCAGTGTTTTCTTTCTTTTTTATTGTGCCTTAGTGCCAAGAAGAAGAAGAAGATAAGGGGTTCTAGGATGAAGCCCTTCGAGCCGACCAACCAAGATCTGAGGATAGAATACCATAATTTTTTCTTGTTTGCACTTCAATAAAATGGCAACAATATTTTAGTTCACTAATAATAACGTAATTCCGGGGGTTGTGGAACATATAACGAGTATGTTACAACGACATGTTCTCAAGAACAACTTTATTCATAAAGCAGGTATGCTTCTATGTATGTATTTATCCGTAATTCAAAATTTGAAGTAACAAACACAAGTATCACTCAAGTTCATGTTTACCTGAAAAACATGTATAAAGGAGGGGCAATGAAACTCACCTGGGAGTGTACGCTCATAGTATGCTACAGCAAAACAGTATTATAATCGTTGTGTTAGTCAGACCCTCATATGAATACTTTACAGTTAATCGCTGAAAGTAGCTTTCGGGCCGATATTTGGTATAGGCTAAGTTTGGATGCGGCTATTCATCCGAATATCGGCTAATAGCCTCAAAGCGTGACATTGGGTAATGTTTTGGTTTCAAAATCAGGATTTCAGATTTTCGTGGGTACGTATTCACAGATTACCGTTTACACTAATCAATCATTTAACTTGAGCACAAAGTTAATTAAGGAAGACGGGATTTCAGATTTTCATGGGTACGTATTCACAGATTTGAAGTTTACCAGTGTGGTGTTCGAAGTTTATATTAATTATCGATTGGGTTTTGAAGATTAATAGATTGAGCTAAAGAGGTAAAAGAGGTTGCACTAACGAGGTAAATAAAAAACCGAACACGGATGTGATGAAAGTTGAAATGGAGAAGCTACATCGTGTTATTTCAAGTTGGTGATTATTCGTGAAGATTGCAGTTCAGCAAATTAGAAGAGGTCAGGAACTATGCAAATAGAGAACTGAAGTGTGGATTCATTTCATTGGGAATGTATTAGATATAATGCAAACCCGAATCGTTAATCAAGAGAGAATTAATTGAAGATATTCACAACACTTGATTGAATTTGCAGAATATTCAAACACGGCTCTTATATATGAAAGTTTAAGATTCAACAATGACGTACAAGGGGGAAACTTGTCACACCCCGACCCGCAGCGGAATAAGAGTCGGGGCATAATTGGGTTATCACCAAAGCTCGTGATATTTACTAATATGTTTCATATTTATTAAAGTCAAAGTTACATTCCAAATAATCCAAACATGTCCATACAATACAAAGAAAATAACCAAACAAAATAATTCCAAGCTCTAAATCATTTTATTCTTCTAGTCCAATCCTATGTGTTTCTGGCTGCAGCTGGTTCACCTGTATCATGTGTAAAAATGGGGGTTTTTGGGTCAACATAAGTTGGCGAGTGAACCTTGTTAGATAAACATTTATTATTGATTTACTTGTTAGTTTATCAATGAAAAATTGTGCATAATCATAAATGAGCAAATGTAAATAATCAAGCAGTAGCATTAGCAATCACAACTATAACATACAATAACATATGATAGCATACATTAACATACCAACATCATACGATAAATAACATGAATGAAACTGTGCGATCAAGGCTCAATCAAACGGAGCCGATCGTATTGCATGTACTGAAAATGATAAATGTCTGTGCGATCAAGGCTCAATCAAACGGAGCCGATCGTATGTTGGCACGCCAGGTTCACGCTCATAATGTAATGGGGAACTTTCTCAACGCTCATAATGTAATGGGGAGTGGCGGCCTATGAAATTGCATGTACTGAAAATAATAAATTGAATCTAACAATAACCACACAAACAGTTGAATCAAGTTGAATACACATGTTCATGATATGATGTATGCACAATGATTTAAATATAATATATAGCAAGACACATGATACACCCCAAAACGTGATTAAAACGGGGAATTTGTAAAGATTCACTCACATTGGGTGCGTTGGATTGGAGATGGTGAGATGCGCACGAATTGGAAGAGCGGAACAACGAGAAATAACTAACCTAAATAATAACGGAAAATATAGTAAATGAATGGGTTTTTTTAAGAATTTTAATAGAATTTTTAGATATATTTTTACGAGTTTAAGGCTATTTCATATCTTTAAAAACATTATTTTTAAGTATTTTTAATTGATTTTTAAATTAAATTAAATAATTAAAAATATAAAAATATGTTGACTTTTTGGGTTGACCGTTGACCTTTTGACTTTGACTGTTTGACCGGTTTATTGTGTGACTGAAATGCGCTGGGTGAGGCTCGAACCCGAGACCTCCCGTACGCGTGCACGCAGCTCTACCAACTGAGCTACGTGTCTAACCCGAAATAATTCTGTTTTTAATTATACTTATATATTAATTCAATTTATCCAAAATTCTTTTAATTTCAAAAACATTTTAATTCATCGAACCGGTGCCACTAACAGGTCTCGAACCTGGGACCTGTGCTTTAACGTTACACATAGTCCACCGCTGGACTGTGTGTCTAACTTGGTTAATATACAAATTTTATTATACTTAACAACTAACGGAGTTAACCCGGTTCAGTTTTAAACAAAAAAAGCATTTTATTACTGCGAAGGTGCGTGTGTCAAGAATCGAACTCGGGACGTATGCGTGTTTTTGTTCGCACACAGTCCACCGCTGGACTGTGTGTCTAACCCGTTCAAAATACCAATTTTAATTATTCTTATATTGTTAGCGCAGTTCATCTTCTTCGTTAGATTTTACAGGCAGTAGATTACACCGTTATATCTTGTTTAGTTCGATTGATAAACATTGTACAAATTAATATGAAATGGCAGAAACGATAATTAGAAGTAAACATACCGATGAACGGTTTATTTCAGAATGCCGGCAAGGTGTCGGTCTCTGTTTTTGTGCACTTCAACTGAACAAGTCAATTAACCGTTTTGATTAGCTAATCGTGGAATTGAAGTGATAAACAAACGTTAACAGAGTGTTTGAATGTCCTTACCGATTCACAGATGAAAATAAAGATTTCCAGAACTTTTCCGGCGAACTTGCAGAATTTTCCGGCGAGTAAAATAAACTTCTCCGGTGGACTGTAAAGTGTGCGGAAATGTAATTGGAGGTTTGTGGAATGTTTCTGAGTCGCGAGAAGATCTTTGATTGCAGTAATTCAGGTTATGAGATATTTTCGGTTATAAAACCCATCATCATCAGAATTGAAGTCAATTCAAGTCTGAATTGATTAGAATTGTCGGTGCATCGGTTATAAACCTGAATTCGCGATTATTCAAACGTTTAGACGGTTGAATAGCCGATTTCGGTTTTCAGTTGGCGCAACCGGTTCATCTAGGTTTGTATATAAGACTTATTCGTTTCCTAGAGTTGACAGAAAACAAACAAGTGGCGGAGTGGTTATGCGTGTGAGTGTTAAATCTTTGTAGTTACAACCCGGCTGACCCGGGTTCGAGTCCCGGCAGCCCCATTTTATTTTTTATTGTTTTATTTATAATTTTTATCAATTATAACTTTTATGGTTTAGTTTGTTTATTAATTATGTAACATTAAAAATTAAAATAAGCATAAATAGGCAACGAACATTTATAACTTGATATTCGATTACAAATGGAGCGGGTTTGGTAAAACCCGTTTTCGACAAATGTTACCGTATCCCCTACTTTTAGGAATTCGTCTCGAAATTTAAGTAGTATAAGTAGTAGGAAAAAGATGCGGGTATTTTTCACGCATTGAGCCTTCACGTTCCCAAGTAAACTCAGGTCCCCGTTTCGACTCCCAGCGTACCCTAACATTTGGAATGTGACTTCGTCGAAGTCGTTTTTCTCCGAAGTCCATGATCTCTACAGGTCTTTCAATAAAATGCATAAATTCGTTAATCTGAATATCTTCCAGAGGAATGTGGAGGTTTTCATCAGCGAGGCACTTCTTCAAGTTCGACACGTGGAATGTGGGATGAATCCTGTTGAGTTCTTCTGGTAGATCACGCTTGTATGCTACAGGTCCTACTCTTTCGAGTATCTTGAAAGGTCCTACGTAGCGTGGTGCTAGCTTGCCTTTTTGACCAACACGAACTACTCCCTTCCACGGTGAGACTTTTAGAAGTACACGATCACCAATGTTAAACTCTAAAGGCTTCCGTCACTTATCTGCATAACTCTTTTGACGACTTTGAGCCGCTAGAAGATTGTTTCGGATTTGATGGATCTTGTCTGTGGTTTCTTGGATCAATTCTGGACCAGTGATTTGAGCTTCCCCAATTTCGTGCCAACATACAGGAGATCGGCACTTACGACCATATAAGGCTTTAAAAGGTGCCATGCCGATGCTTGAATGATAGCTGTTGATGTACGACAATTCAACTAATGGTAGATGAGCGTCCCAATTTCCCTTGAAGTCTATGACACATGCTCGAAGCATATCTTCAAGAGTTTGAATGGTGCGTTCAGATTGACCATCAGTTTGAGGGTGATAGGCGGTACTGAGATCTAATCGCGTACCCATAGCGGCTTGTACTGCTTGCCATGTTCGTGAAGTGAAACGACCATCACGATCAGAAATAATGCTTAACGATATACCATGACGGCTTATGATTTCGCTGATATAAATACGAGCTAGCTTTTCGTTCTTGAAATCTTCGCGGATAGGAATAAAGTGAGCTGATTTTGTAAGTCGATCAATTATTACCCATATAGTGTCATACCCACCAGAAGTGCGAGGTAACCCGGTAATGAAGTCCATGGTTATATTTACCACTTCCATACAGGTATTTCAGGTTGGACCAGAAGTCCTGAGGGTCTTTGGTGTTCAGCTTTCACCTTGGAACATGTAAGGCACTTAGAAACAAAAACAGCAATATCCTTTTTCATTCCAGGCCACCAATAGGTGTATCAAAAGGTCTTGATACATCTTATCGGCTCCTGGGTGTATAGAATATCGTGTTTTTTGAGCCTCATTCATAAGAATTTCACGAAAGTTGTTGTGGTCAGGAATCCATATGCGATCTAGATAGTACAGAATACCGTCAGATTTAGTTTCAATTTTTAAGTTTAGCTCCACAAGACGGCTCCTTGCGTACGTCTCCTTTCTGTTACTGAAACATGCTGGGCTTCTCGGATTTTGATCTTTGATGTCGCTTACGATTTTATGTATAATAGTTTTGAGGGAACTGATACATTTGTAATGATAAGGTATGTATCATAAAACAAAAACTTCAACCATGACGATATTTAAACCTACACGGAACTTTTCATAACCTCCTGGTAATGCTTTTGATCCTTTGCCAAGAATACTTATATATAGGAAGTACCAGCGGCGTATCCACCATATTCTTGTCAAATTTTCGTTGGCTTTTCAGTAAATCATGAACAGTTCTATGTGACTCTAAAACATAGCAACACAACGAACAAAACTTGAGTCTCAATTCTGAAATGATACATGACTAAATGATGACAATACCTCTCTCGTTGGTTATGATGAAGGGGTCAGTCTATGTAAAAGTGTGACACAACCCAACTTCTTTAAATGATGAGATTGAGATACGTCGAGATGTATGATGATATGAATGTTAAATCAATGAGTATAGAACAAAACTGTAATATCAAATCGCATTAAAATTCTTGGATACATAATTTCCAAATTTTACAACTGGGATACGGAAAGATTGAGATAACATAAAGAAGACACTAAAACTAGACGATTGGAGTTGAGTCTTGATTCTTGGCGAGGAAAAATTAATTGGGTGATTCGTTGGGCCGTTAATATTTTCAACAGTATTGGCGTTGATGTTATATGCTCTTCCTCTTGCAGGTGGTGGAGCTTGGTTAGCTTGATTCACCGGATTTGCTTGAGCTTGGACATGAATGATGTTCACCAAACGTGGACAAGTGTTTCTAAAATGGCTTGGGTCTCCACAATTGTAGCAAGCCCGCATAGGTTGTACCATGGGATAGTTGGGTTGGTAGTATGTTTGGGCTAAATGTTGGGTAGGTGGTAATAGTAGGGGTTGTTGGGCTTGGTCCATTATTTGTTGGGGGGTTTGGGTTGAAGGCTGGTGGCAGTTCGTTCGCTGAGGTATGCGACAGGTTTGAACAGTATGACCTGCGCGACCACAGCCGGTGCAATGTTGGCAGGGATGATCAGGAAAATGATGATATTGGCAACGGTTGCATTTTGGTAATGGGCCGGAGTATGGCTTTTTATATGGTGCAGGTGAAGGGGCAACTTGAGTGATGGGTGCAGCAGGGATAGGGAAATTTGCTTGTGTGACAGCAAAGTTTCTTGTGCTTCGATTCCTTTTACCAGTAAACTTCGAAGAGGAACCAGAATAGTTTGAAGTTTGAGCCTCAATGGGGGCTTTCTTTTTCTCCTCTTTGAATTTACCGTTTCGAATGCGATTTTCGGTCAGTTCAGTCGCTAGCTCCATAGCAGCTTCAAGTGTTACCGGTGAAATGCTGAGAACTGAATCTTGAATTTTCGAGGGAAGTCCTCGAATATAATGCTCGATCAAACGATAAGTTGGGGTAAACAAATTAGGAATCATTTGGTTCAACTCTAAGAACCTCTTGTTATAGGTGGTGTGATCTCCCTCCTTCTGCTTTAAATAATGAAATTCGTCCTCCAACTTTTTAATTTCACTCCTAGGACAGAAACGCCTAGTCATGATTTCCCTTAATTCCTCCCAAGTTAAGGCCATTGCATCATCAATTCCCCTATTCCCTTTTTCAGTATTCCACCAGGTAAGAGCTACCCCAAATAGTCTTCCGGTGGCGTATTGAACCTTGCGATCCTCAGGACAATCGCAGTTGAGAAAAGTGTTTTCCATCTCCTCAAACTAGTGGAGGAGAGCAGTGACACCTTCGGTCCCTTCAAATTTAGGAGGATCACAAGACTTGAAATGTTTATATGAGCACTTGCTGGTAGGAGGGTTGCCGATGTTCTGGTCGTCTTGTTGGGGAGGGTTAGTAGGATTTGAGCGAGGGCTTGTTGTACTTGAACCACAATGTCAGGAAGCACCGTGGTCATTTGTTTCGCGATTTGTGCGGCCAAGCGTTCATGAGATCTTCCTGATCTTTTACCCCCTCGTTGTTGTTTAGCCGACATCTACAGGAACATACATAAGAAGATTGTGAGTTTATGGAGTCTTTTTAGGTGTCATGTGTCTTTAAGAAAATGAAAAAAACATAAATATCAATAATGCAACTACATCCATAGGACGTCTTGGGTTTGCTCATGTTGGGCCTCAAATGTCTCCCATACCTTCACCTGTATAGTCATGTGGGCCCCCATGGCTATTGGCTTGGTAGGATTCACATTAGTATTGGCGATTTAACACTCGCATCACCCGAATGCAAACCACAAAATATGTTTACGAGATGTATGGTCGGAATGTGTCCAGGTGTAGACACAATGACAACTCAAAGTGGGGTTAGCTCACACGACGTTTGGTATAGCATGCTTTGGCCTAATAGGTACTTCGTACTCTCATCGTTAGTCCCCAGGTAGGCAAATTGGTCCTTTATTTTGGATTTATACGAATGCCAGCCTAGACAGGACGTTCTGACTACCGGTACTGGTACCCTTCCAGTTACTACATGCCCGTCATGAGAACTCACTTTGATGAGATTTGAAAATACAAAAATCGTTGTAAAAGCAATCACGAAAATGACATGGTGTGTGTTTTCATGGATATGATATGTTATGAGAATATGATTCATGATAGGCATTATATGATAACATATACTTATGAACATGCTTGCATAACATTGAATGTAACATTTAACATAAAACATATAAGCATCATGAAATTCGGCATGTAACACACAAAAATCTTAAAATTTTGTAAAAAACTATAGTATAGGCTCTAAGGGTCTAATAACCTATCCTATATCCCTATAGTCATGGCTCTGATACCAATCTGTCACACCCCGACCTGCAGCGGAATAAGAGTCGGGGCATAATTGGGTTATCACCAAAGCTCATGATATTTACTAATATGTTTCATATTTATTAAAGTCAAAGTTACATTCCAAATAATCCAAACATGTCCATACAATACAAAGAAAATAACCAAACAAAATAATTCCAAGCTCTAAATCATTTTATTCTTCTAGTCCAATCCTATGTGTTTCTGGCTGCAGCTGGTTCACCTGTATCATGTGTAAAAATGGGGGTTTTTGGGTCAACATAAGTTGGCGAGTGAACCTTGTTAGATAAACATTTATTATTGATTTACTTGTTAGTTTATCAATGAAAAATTGTGCATAATCATAAATGAGCAAATGTAAATAATCAAGCAGTAGCATTAGCAATCACAACTATAACATACAATAACATATGATAGCATACATTAACATACCAACATCATACGATAAATAACATGAATGAAACTGTGCGATCAAGGCTCAATCAAACAGAGCCGATCGTATTGCATGTACTGAAAATGATAAATGTCTGTGCGATCAAGGCTCAATCAAACGGAGCCGATCGTATGTTGGCACGCCAGGTTCACGCTCATAATGTAATGGGGAACTTGCTCAAAGCTCATAATGTAATGGGGAACTTGCTCAAAGCTCATAATGTAATGGGGAGCGGCGGCCTATGAAATTGCATGTACTGAAAATAATAAATTGAATCTAACAATAACCACACAAACAGTCGAATCAAGTTGAATACACAAGTTCATGATATGATGTATGTACAATGATTTAAATATAATATATAGCAAGACACATGATACACCCCAAAACGTGATTAAAACGGGGAATTTGTAAAGATTCACTCACATTGGGTGCGTTGGATTGGAGATGGTGAGATGCGCACGAATTGGAAGAGCGGAACAACGAGAAATAACTAACCTAAATAATAACGGAAAATATAGTAAATGAATGGGTTTTATTAAGGATTTTAATATAATTTTTAGATATATTTTTACGAGTTTAAGGCTATTTCATATCTTTAAAAACATTATTTTTAAGTATTTTTAATTGATTTTAAATTAAATTAAATAATTAAAAATATAAAATATGTTGACTTTTTGGGTTGACCGTTGACATTTTGACTTTGACTGTTTGACCAGTTTATTGTGTGACTGAAATGCGTTGGGTGAGGCTCGAACCCGAGACCTCCCGTACGCGTGCACGCAGCTCTACCAACTGAGCTACGTGTCTAACCCGAAATAATTCTGTTTTTAATTTATACTTATATATTAATTCAATTTATCCAAAATTCTTTTAATTTCAAAAACATTTTAATTCATCGAACCTGTGCCACTAACAGGTCTCGAACCCGGGACCTGTGCTTTAACGTTACACACAGTCACAGCTGGACTGTGTGTCTAACTTGGTTAATATACAAATTTTATTATACTTAACAACTAACGGAGTTAACCCGGTTCAGTTTTAAACAAAAAAGGCATTTTATTACTGCGAAGGTACGTGTGTCATGAATCGAACTCGGGACGTATGCGTGTTTTTGTTCGCACACAGTCCACCGCTGGACTGTGTGTCTAACCCGTTCAAAATACCAATTTTAATTATTCTTATATTGTTAGCGCAGTTCATCTTCTTCGTTAGATTTTACAGGCAGTAGATTACACCGTTATATCTTGTTTAGTTCGATTGATAAACATTGTACAAATTAATATGAAATGGCAGAAACGATTATTAGAAGTAAACATACCGATGAACGGTTTATTTCAGAATTCCGGCAAGGTGTCGGTCTCTGTTTTTGTGCACTTCAACTGAACAAGTCAATTAACCGTTTTGATTAGCTAATCGTGGAATTGAAGTGATAAACAAACGTTAACAGAGTGTTTGAATGTCCTTACCGATTCACAGATGAAAATAAAGATTTCCAGAACTTTTTCGGCGAACTTGCAGAATTTTCCGGCGAGTAAAATAAACTTCTCCGGTGGACTGTAAAGTGTGCGGAAATGTAATTGGAGGTTTGTGGAATGTTTCTGAGTCGCGAGAAGATCTTTGATTGCAGTAATTCAGGTTATGAGATATTTTCGGTTATAAAACCCATCATCATCAGAATTGAAGTCAATTCAAGTCTGAATTGATTAGAATTGTCGGTGCATAGGTTATAAACCTGAATTCGCGATTATTCAAACGTTTAGACGGTTGAATAGCCGATTTCGGTTTTCAGTTTGCGCAACCGGTTCATCTAGGTTTGTATATAAGACTTATTCGTTTCCTAGAGTTGACAGAAAACAAACAAGTGGCGGAGTGGTTATGCGTGTGAGTGTTAAATCTTTGTAGTTACAACCCGGCTGACCCGGGTTCGAGTCCCGGCAGCCCCATTTTATTTTTTATTGTTTTATTTATACTTTTTATCAATTATAACTTTTATGGTTTAGTTTGTTTATTACTTATGTAACATTAAAAATTAAAATAAGCATAAATAGGCAACGAACATTTATAACTTGATATTCGATTACAAATGGAGCGGGTTTGGTAAAACCCGTTTTCGACAAATGTTACAAAATTGTTGGTGCATATTTCGTGTGTCCACCATTGTGAGAATAGGCTAGGTAGAGAGTATGTTGAATATTGTAGGATTAAATGTTTGAAATTGTAAAGCTAGGGCTCATACGCATGCATGAGTCATACGTGCGTATGAGCCCTTAGCTCATCTGTGAGCATGAGCCCATGCTCTTGGTTATGCCTATATAAAGGGGCTCATGCGCATAGGGTCATTAAGTTTTGGGTTTCAGCTAGAGAGATGCGTTGATGCTCTCTCCAGCTTGTGTATACTCTTTCAGTATGGAATTGAAGCTTCTACTTTTGGTTATTCTAACTAAATTTTTACCGAAATAGTTTTATCTTATCCAAACTTCTGTCTTAACACTTAGGATGCAACGATCCCATGTTCTAACACTACAGACCATATCCAACAAAAATGTGTATATAACATCATACACCAAGCCTTGGAAACAAACATTTCAATTAGGCTTTTAAACTAGTTTTTCGAGCCTAATCTTTGTGTTTTTATCCATAACTCGAAATTCTACTCTCTAAAACACCATGACTAACTTATTAAATGTAATAGAAGTTTAAACAGCTTTTATGGCTGAGTGATTAAGTTCCATGGATCAAAACATCTTTCTTCTTGTTAAAAACACTTTATAGTACAAAAACTGTAACATCTGTCGAAAAACGGGTTTTCCAAACCCGATTCGTTTATTAATCGAATAATCAGTTTCATATTTTGTTGCTCATTTAATGCTTATTTTAATTTTAAACAATACATAACTAATAAACATTTTAGATTATGGAAATTAAAATTGTTAAAAAATAAAATTAAAACAATTAAAAATGAAAACAGGCTGCCGGGTTTCGAACCCGGGTCAGCCGGAAACCTTAAACATCAAACACATAACCACTCCGCCACTAGCTGACTTTGTGAAATCTAGGAAACAATTAAAACATAAGTTCACCCGTGAATCACCTGTTTGCGCCAAAACTGAAACCGGTACTCGACTTTCAGTTTTCCAGACGTTTGAGTGTTGATAATTACTGGTTATAACCGACGAAAACATTACGACGCACGATCTCAATCAATTCAGCGTTTATTGAACTTGAATTCATATGATTTCGGGTTTAATAACCGAAATCATTCACTTCCAGAATTACTCCAACAATATCATCATCTCACGACTCAAAATCATCCACAGAACCTTCAATTTCACTTTCGCTCTATTTTCAGTTCGTCGGAAAAGCTTTCTGAACTCGCCGGACTTTCACCGGAAAACCGTGTCATTCATCAAAACGGTAAGTTTCTCAATTCTTTCATCTTCTATCAGTTGTTAGGCTTTTGCTAACTCAAACCTTTCAATCAGAATCAATCCCAGACGACGATATCGGATAATCAACACTCGCCGGAAGTTTTCTGAAAATTCCTAGATTGCGCTGTGAAACGGTATAATCATTCAAACCTTCTGATACCTCTTGTTTAGCCATTCAATTTCACAATTTGGTTAATCAAAACTATTAATTGGCCCGTTCAGACGGAGTTCATAAAACAGAGCCGACGACTTCGCCGGAGTTCTGATAAAGATCATCTTCCAGTATGTTCATTCCCAAAACCTTCCCTGTCCATTTCATTTTAATCAATTATATGTTCGTCAATCGAATTAAGCAAAATCAGTAGAATAATCATTGTCTGTGTTATTATAACGAAGAAGATGAAGTTAGTTTGTATATAAATTTAATATAAATCGGGTTATATCTCGGGTTAGACACACAGTCTAGCGGTGGACTGTGTGCAATTGAAACATAGCGATACCGGGTTCGAGTCCGTCCTTGTTCCGATTAGTCACAATATTCAGACTTTTTATAAAACCCAAATATGAAAACTTCCAGTTAGTATATAAGAGAAATAAAAACAAGTGTTTTAACCAGGTTAGACACACAGTCCAGCGGTGGACTATGTGCAACGTTAATCAACAGGTCCCGGGTTCGAGACCTGTTACGCACGCCGGTTCGATAGAATTAAAATCCTTTTTAAAATAAATGAATTTTGGAATAAATTAATTAGTATATAAATATAATTAAAAACAGAAATATTTCGGGTTAGACACGTAGCTCAGTTGGTAGAGCTGCGTACACGCGTACGGGAGGTCACAAGTTCGAACCTCACTCAGTGCAAATAATATACACGACCGAACCGGTCAACAAGTCAAAGTCAAATAGTCAACGGTCAACCCAAAAAGTCAACACTTTTTTTTATATTTTTATTTATTTATTTAATATAAAAATCAATTAAAAATACTTAAAAATAATGTTTTTAAAGTTAGAAAATAGCCTTAAACTCACAAAAATATATCTAAAAATCCTATTAAAATTATTAATAAAATCCACTCATTTACCATACCTTTTCGTTATTATTTAGGCTAGTTAATCCTCGTCGATCAACCCTCTAAACTCGTGCGCCTTCAACATCTTCAACCGAACGCACCCAATGTGAGTGAATCTCTACAAATTCCCCGTTTTAATCACGTTTTTGGGGTGTATCATGTGTCGTATTATTTATTACATTTAAACAATTGTGCATCCATCATATCCATGATCAAATGTGTATTCAATATGTATCAACTGTTTGTGTGGTTATTGTTTAGATTAAATTTATCATTTTCAGTACATACATTATCATAGGCCGCCGCTCCCCATTACCTATGAGCGTGAGCCGTTCCCCATTACCTATGAGCGTGAACGAGGCATTGCCAACATACGATCGGCTCCGTTTGATTGAGCCTTGATCGCACATACATTTCATCATAGGCCGTCTGCTCCCCATTACCTATGAGCGTGAGCCGTTCCCCATTACCTATGAGCGTGAACGAGACGTTGCCAACATTTACATTATCATTCATGTTATATATTCATGCAAGGTGGTTTGTTATTGTATGCTATTGTTTGTTATTGTTATTGTTATTGTATGTTTATTTACGTTTGCTCACATATGATTATTGCACAATTTTCCATAATAAATATAACAAGAAATCAATAATAAATGTTTTTTAACAAGGTTCACTCGCCAACTTTTGTTGACCCAAAAATCCCCATTTTTACACATGATACAGGTGATCCAGATGCAGCAAGAAACATATAGGATGGCTTAGAAGAATAAACCGGTTTAGACTTTGGATTGTTTAGTTAGTTATTTTTCTTTGTAATTGTATGAACATGTTTGGAATATTGATGATGTAATTTTGAATTTAATAAATATGAAACATATTAGTAAACATCATGAGCTTTGGTGATAACCCAATTATGCCCCGACTCTTATTCCGCTACGGGTCGGGGTGTGACAGATGGTATCAGAGCCATGACTATAGGGATATAGGATAGGTTATTAGACCCTTAGAGCCTATACTATAGTTGATTAGAATTTTTAAAATTATTTGTGTGTTACATGAAAATTCATGATGTTTATATGTTTTATGTTTATTGTTACATTCAATGTTATGCAAGCATGTTCATAAGTACATATTATTATACAATGCCTATCATGAATCATATTCTCATAACATATCATATCCATGAGAGCACACACCACACAATTTCCATGACTTTTGCAACGATTTTTGTATTTTCAAATCACATCAAAGTGAGTTCTCATGACGGGCATGTAGTAACTGGAAGGGTACAAGTACCGGTAGTCGAAACGTCCTGTCTAGGCTTGGCATTCGTATAAATCTAAAATAAAGGACCAGTTTGCCTACCTAGGGACTAACGATGAGAGTACGAAGGACCTATTAGGCCAAAGCATGCTATACCAAACGTCGTGTGAGCTAACCCCACTTTGAGTTGTCATTGTGTCTACACCTGGACACCCTCCGACCATACATCTCGCAAGCATATTTCATGGTTTTCATTCGGGTGATGCGAGTGTTAAACCGCCAATACCAATGTGAATCCTACTAAGCCAATAGTCATGGGGGCCCACATGACTATACAGGTGAAGGTATGGGGGACATTTGAGGCCCAAACATGAGCAAACCCAAGACATCCTATGGATGTAGTTGCATTATTGATGTTTATGTTACTTTTATTTTTTTTAGACACATGACAAAAAAAGACTCCTTAAACTCACAATCTTCTTATGTATATTCCTGTAGATGTCGGCTAGGCAATAACGTGGAGGTAGAAGGTCAGGAAGGTCAAACGAACGCTTGGCCACCCAAATCGCAAAACAAATGGCCGCGGTGCTTCCGGACATCGTAGTTCAAGTCCAACAAGCTCTCGCCGCAAATCCCATCAACCCTCCCCAGCAAGAAAGACCAGAATGTTGACAACCCTCCCTCCAAAAAGTGCTCATACAAGCATTTCAAGTCTTGCGATCCCCGAAATTTGAAGGGACCGAAGGTGTCACTGCTCTCCTCCACTGGTTTGAGGAAATGAAAAACACTTTCCTCAACTGCGATTGTCCCAAGGATCGCAAGGTACGTTACGCAACCGGGAGACTATTTGGAGTAGCTCTTACCTGGTGGAATACTGAACGGGCCATATATCTAATTTAAAACATTAGATATGAGAAAACCCAATAAATATGGGAAAACCCCTTAGGAGAATCGAACTCATGACCTATTGATCTCAAATCCTTATCCCACCACAAAAATGCCACTAGGCTATAAAACGATGGATAGAGATTTATTTTTTTAACTTATCTTTAATTGAACAATGTAGGCGTTTCTATTTGTGGTTTTTGTCTTTTAACGTTGACCATTTACATTTAACCATCACTATTGACCACCATTTCATTACATCACACAGGAAATTCAGAATGCCGTTCATTGAGATCTTAGCAATTAGACCACATGATAATATATATAGGGTCGGGTTTATTTCAGAAGTCTAAATGTTTTTTATTACCAACAAATTTCGATCATTGGCGGGTCACTAGAGTATCATCGTGGCACTAGCGGAATCAGCGAAAACCTAATATATATGGGAAAATCCCCATTGTGGGAATCGAACTCAGGACCTAATGGTTCCTAAGCATTAGCCCAATGCCACTAGGCTATAATGTCATGTGCTTCAGAAATCTAAATAATTGCAGAACTTTCAGAACTCCTAATAAACAATATTTGTTATTTTTTATTTATTGTATTTTAATCATTTCTTATATGTATTTTTATGATTACATTCAATTTTAAAATAAATTTTATCATGTTTTTTATATGTAACTTTATAATTACAAATGTGTAAACTAGTTTTTTTAAATATGTGTAATTAGTTATTAGACATAGTTTACATATGTGTAATAACCAAATTGTCTAATAATTAATTACATGTATGTAAAAATACTAGTTTACACATGTGTAATTATAAAATTACATATAAAATCGTGATAAAATTACTCATAACATTTATGGAATCATAAAAATACATATAATAAAGGGGAAATACTATAAAAAACAAACATACTTTCTGTTTTTTCTCATAAAGTCCTTATACTTATTTTTGCATATTAAAAACCAACATACTTTCCTTTTTGTCTCATAAGAGTCTCTAAACAACTTTTTGCATATAAAAGTCTCCCCAAATGTTAAGTTCAAATTGTGAACTATTATTTTTTACTTATAAATATAATGTTAGAAAAGAAATAATATGAATTAATGTTTTAAATTAGATATATGGTAAAACAAAGTATGTTTAATGTTTGTCTTTTCTTTTACATTTTAATTCAATAAATTGATAATAATAAATATTATTCGGAAAACAATATAATACAATTCATGAGTGTGGATGACATAACTCAAAATAAAATAAATTAACAAACATATAAAATAGTATGTATAAAGTCAAAATCGTTAAAAGTATAACATAATTTGTCAAATAATGTTTTCTTGATTTTATCTGATCATAGTTAAGAGATCTATTTGTTAAAGTTTAACATTTTAAGGGACGTGTATGATACAAGAATAGAAAGTATATTGTTTTTGTGTATTAAAATGGTTAGGGGAATTTTACAAGACAAAAAAGAAAGTATGTTGGTTTTTTATGTGCAAGAAAAGTGGAGGGACTTTTATGTAGCAAAAAAAGAAAGTGTGTTGTTATTTTAAGTGCAAAAAAAAGTGGAAGGACTTTTATAAGAAAAAAACAAAAAGTATTTTGGTTATTTTATATCATTTGCCCTATAATAAATAATAAAAGTACCCTAACTCATGAATTTGTGACTTAGAGGAGAGTTTGTGAAAGTTTGATCTGCAAGCCTTAACTCACTAATCAGGCAATTAGACCTTTCAAACTATTGACTTAGTCTTCTAGTCTTCACCCTTTGACTTTGGTTGACTCTGACTGTTGACTTATTGACCATCACTTTGAGCATACTTATCTTCTAATCTCAAATCTTCGAAGGCAGTAGTTTGATGCAGCAGTAGTTGGGGCAATTGTTTTGAGAAGCTTTCAAAGAGACAGAAAATGCTGGATTTGTGACTATACTTTAACTTATTTCATTAGGCTAGGATGATCGATCCCTTGGGTTTCGGCTTTCATCATCAGCAGATCTTATATAACCCAACACCACCCAAAAACCTCCCTTTTCTTCCCTTTTATGCCACAAGTCTTGAACTAAACCCTTTCACTTGCTACTACTTATTCCAGTCATTTCTCTAGCAAAACAAAGGTATCAAACCTTTCCTTGATTATACTATGAGCTGTTTTTGTACTATAAAGTGTTTTTAACAAGAAGAAAGATGTTTTGATCATTGGAACTTAATCACTCAGCCATAAAAGTTGTTTAAACTTCTATTACATTTAATAAGTTAGTCATGGTGTTTTAGAGAGTAGAACTTCGAGTTATGGATAAAAACACAAAGATTCGGCGCTGTTTTTGTACTATAAAGTGTTTTTAACAAGAAGAAAGATGTTTTGATCCATGGAACTTAATCACTCAGCCATAAAAGTTGTTTAAACTTCTATTACATTTAATAAGTTAGTCATGGTGTTTTAGAGAGTAGAATTTCGAGTTATGGATAAAAACACAAGATTCGGCTCGAAAAACTAGTTTAAAAGCCTAATTAAAATGTTTGTTTCCAAGGCTTGGTGTATGATGTTATATACACATTTTTGTTGGATATGGTCTGTAGTGTTAGAACATCGGATCGTTGCATCCTAAGTGTTTAGACAGAAGTTTGGATAAGATAAAACTATTTCGGTAAAAATTTAGTTAGAATAACCAAAAGTAGAAGCTTCAATTCCATACTGAAAGAGTATACACAAGCTGGAGAGAGCATCAACGCATCTCTCTAGCTGAAACCCAAAACTTAATGACCCTATGCGCATGAGCCCCTTTATATAGGCATAACCAAGAGCATGGGCTCATGCTCACAGATGAGCTAAGGGCTCATACGCACGTATGACTCATGCATGCGTATGAGCCCTAGCTTTACAATTTCAAACATTTAATCCTACAATATTCAACATACGCTCTACCTAGCCTATTCTCACAATGGTGGACACACGAAATATGCACCAACAGTTTCCCCTTGCACGTCATTGTTGAATCCTAAACTTTCATATATAAGAGCCGTGTTTGAATATTCTGCAAATTCAATCAAGTGTTGTGAATATCTTCAATTAATTCTCTCTTGATTAACGATTCGGGTTTGCATTATATCTAATACATTCCCTATGAAATGAATCCACACTTCAGTTCTCTATTTGCATAGTTCCTGACCTCTTCTAATTTGCTGAACTGCAATCTTCACGAATAATCACCAACTTGAAATAACACGATGTAGCTTCTCCATTTCAACTTTCATCACATCCGTGTTCGATTTTTTATTTACCTCGTTAGTTCAACCTCTTTTACCTCTTTAGCTCAATCTATTTATCTTCAAAACCCAATCGATAATTGATATAAACTTCGAACACCACACTGGTAAACTTCAAATCTGTGAATACGTACCCATGAAAATCTGAAAATCCGTATTCCTTAATCAACTTTGTGCTCAAGTTAAATTTGATTAGTGAAAACGGTAATCTGTGACTACGTACCCATGAAAATTTGAAATCCTGATTTTGAAACCAAAACATTACCCAATGTCACGCTTTGAGGCTATTAGCCGATATTCGGATGAATAGCCGCATCCAAACTTAGCCTATACCAAATATCGGCCCGAAAGTTACTTTCAGCGATTAACTGTAAAGTATTCATATGAGGGTCTGACTAACACAACGATTATACTACTGTTTTGTTGTAGCATACTGTGAGCGTACACTACCAGGTGAGTTTCATTGCCCTTCCTTTATACATGTTTCATCAAATGCTTTGGGGAAAAGCATGTTTGTACACATGTGTACATGAACATGGTTTTGATGCGAATTATTTGAGTTTGACATCTAACATATGAAAAATCCCTACAAGCACAAGTGATTAACTATTTGGCTGGTGAATATTGTGGATAGGACTATTTGGCCTGACAAGCCTAAACCACCTAGCCAGATACCATATGAGGCAGTGCGGTTACATATATTTATATATTGAGTCAAGCTATGTTGTGTTAATCATAGCTGGTAAGGTGTTGATATAGTTTGGTGTGGTTTATTTTAGCCATGGTGATTCAGGACACATCGAGGATTCACTTGTGGACTCAGTTTAATTACATTACATGTATAAAACTTTATTTGTGTACTTGTTCATTAGAGTTAAACGAAACTTATGAAACTCACCAACTATTTGTAGTTGATCATTTCTAAACATGCTTTTCAGGTAAACATGAACTTAAGTGATACTCGTGTTTGTTACTTCAAATTTTGCATTACGGATAAATACGTACATAGAAGCATACCTTCTTTATGAATAATTTTGTTCTTGAGAACTTGTCGTTATAACATACTCGTTGTATGTTCCACAACCCCCGGAATTACATTATTATTAGTGAACTAAAATTTTATTGAAGTGGAAACAAGAAAAAAATATGGTATTCTATCCTAGAACCCCCTATCTTCTTCTTCTTCTTGGCACTAAGGCACAATAAAAAGAAACAAAACACTGCAGAATAACTTGGACGCACAAAGCCACATCGCAAAGGGCGAGCAAGTGGGGTCTATTGATTACCTGTTTCCGATAGGGAAGCACGGTCATGCATCGTACATGAACGATCATGCATATCCTTTTTGATGGGAATTATTTAAAATCTGGTACTTTGTTGTTGGAATTAGGTACAAGCATGGCCATGCCTGGTCTGTGCACGACTATGCATAGGGACATGTTTTAAACAGGGTCCCGTGTCTGTTTTTGTCTTTTCTTGGGCTTGGTCATGCACGGTCATGCTTCTTCAACTTTATTCTTTTTTTTGCTTAATACAAGGCTGGCTGAGGTTGAAATGATGTGCCAATAGCGTACACAACCACGCATAGGCTGCCATTTGCTCGTTTATTATGTTTTCTATCATTTTTCACTCCTTTTTGTCTTGTAGGCTTACCAACCTGCAATTATTTAAAATGAACGATTTAGGTAGTGTTTACTCATTATAAAATCTTAAAATTTCATAAAAATGGGGGGTAAACATGCATATAAAACATGTATAAATGATGGCACATCAACGTCACTTATCATTTGTAGCTTTGGCTACTTGTATAGTCGTAAGTGCCGATCTCCTGTATGTTGGCACGAAATTGGGGAAGCTCAAGTCACTGGTCCAGAATTGATCCAAGAAACCACAGACAAGATCCATCAAATCCGAAACAATCTTCTAGCGGCTCAAAGTCGTCAAAAGAGTTATGCAGATAAGCGACGGAAGCCTTTAGAGTTTAACATTGGTGATCGTGTACTTCTAAAAGTCTCACCGTGGAAGGGAGTAGTTCGTGTTGGTCAAAAAGGCAAGCTAGCACCACGCTACGTAGGACCTTTCAAGATACTCGAAAGAGTAGGACCTGTAGCATACAAGCGTGATCTACCAGAAGAACTCAACAGGATTCATCCCACATTCCACGTGTCGAACTTGAAGAAGTGCCTCGCTGATGAAAACCTCCACATTCCTCTGGAAGATATTCAGATTGACGAATTTATGCATTTTATTGAAAGACCTGTAGAGATCATGGACTTCGGAGAAAAACGTCTTCGACGAAGTCGCATTCCAAATGTTAGGGTACGCTGGGAGTCGAAACGGGGACCTGAGTTTACTTGGGAACGTGAAGGCTCAATGCGTGAAAAATTCCCGCATCTTTTTCCTACTACTTATACTACTTAAATTTCGGGACGAAATTCCTAAAAGTAGGGGATATTGTAACATTTGTCGAAAACGGGTTTTACCAAACCCGCTCCATTTGTAATCGAATATCAAGTTATAAATGTTCGTTGCCTATTTATGCTTATTTTAATTTTTAATGTTACATAATTAATAAACAAACTAAACCATAAAAGTTATAATTGATAAAAAGTATAAATAAAACAATAAAAAATAAAATGGGGCTGCCGGGACTCGAACCCGGGTCAGCCGGGTTGTAACTACAAAGATTTAACACTCACACGCATAACCACTCCGCCACTTGTTTGTTTTCTGTCAACTCTAGGAAACGAATAAGTCTTATATACAAACCTAGATGAACCGGTTGCGCCAACTGAAAACCGAAATCGGCTATTCAACCGTCTAAACGTTTGAATAATCGCGAATTCAGGTTTATAACCGATGCACCGACAATTCTAATCAATTCAGACTTGAATTGACTTCAATTCTGATGATGATGGGTTTTTATAACCGAAAATATCTCATAACCTGAATTACTGCAATCAAAGATCTTCTCGCGACTCAGAAACATTCCACAAACCTCCAATTACATTTCCGCACACTTTACAGTCCACCGGAGAAGTTTATTTTACTCGCCGGAAAATTCTGCAAGTTCGCCGGAAAAGTTCTGGAAATCTTTATTTTCATCTGTGAATCGGTAAGGACATTCAAACACTCTGTTAACGTTTGTTTATCACTTCAATTCCACGATTAGCTAATCAAAACGGTTAATTGACTTGTTCAGTTGAAGTGCACAAAAACAGAGACCGACACCTTGCCGGAATTCTGAAATAAACCGTTCATCGGTATGTTTACTTCTAATTATCGTTTCTGCCATTTCATATTAATTTGTACAATGTTTATCAATCGAACTAAACAAGATATAACGGTGTAATCTACTGCCTGTAAAATCTAACGAAGAAGATGAACTGCGCTAACAATATAAGAATAATTAAAATTGATATTTTGAACGGGTTAGACACACAGTCCAGCGGTGGACTGTGTGCGAACAAAAACACGCATACATCCCGAGTTCGATTCTTGACACACGCACCTTCGCAGTAATAAAATGCCTTTTTTGTTTAAAACTGAACCGGGTTAACTCCGTTAGTTGTTAAGTATAATAAAATTTGTATATTAACCAAGTTAGACACACAGTCCAGCGGTGGACTGTGTGTAACGTTAAAGCACAGGTCCCGGGTTCGAGACCTGTTAGTGGCACCGGTTCGATGAATTAAAATGTTTTTGAAATTAAAAGAATTTTGGATAAATTGAATTAATATATAAGTATAATTAAAAACAGAATTATTTCGGGTTAGACACGTAGCTCAGTTGGTAGAGCTGCGTGCACACGTACGGGAGGTCTCGGGTTCGAGCCTCACCCTGCGCATTTCAGTCACACAATAAACCGGTCAAACAGGTAAAGTCAAAAAGTCAACGGTCAACCCAAAAAGTCAACATATTTTTATATTTTTAATTATTTAATTTAATTTAAAAATCAATTAAAAATACTTAAAAATAATGTTTTTAAAGATATGAAATAGCCTTAAACTCGTAAAAATATATCTAAAAATTCTATTAAAATTCATAATAAAACCCATTCATTTACTATATTTTCCGTTATTATTTAGGTTAGTTATTTCTCGTTGTTCCGCTCTTCCAATTCGTGCGCATCTCACCATCTCCAATCCAACGCACCCAATGTGAGTGAATCTTCACAAATTCCCCGTTTTAATCACGTTTTGGGGTGTATCATGTGTCTTGCTATATATTATATTTAAATCATTGTGCATACATCATATCATGAACATGTGTATTCAACTTGATTCAACTGTTTGTGTGGTTATTGTTAGATTCAATTTATTATTTTCAGTACATGCAATTTCATAGGCCGCCGCTCCCCATTACATTATGAGCGTTGAGCAAGTTCCCCATTACATTATGAGCGTGAACCTGGCGTGCCAACATACGATCGGCTCCGTTTGATTGAGCCTTGATCGCACAGACATTTATCATTTTCAGTACATGCAATACGATCGGCTCCGTTTGATTGAGCCTTGATCGCACAGTTTCATTCATGTTATTTATCGTATGATGTTGGTATGTTAATGTATGCTATCATATGTTATTGTATGTTATAGTTGTGATTGCTAATGCTACTGCTTGATTATTTACATTTGCTCATTTATGATTATGCACAATTTTTCATTGATAAACTAACAAGTAAATCAATAATAAATGTTTATCTAACAAGGTTCACTCGCCAACTTATGTTGACCCAAAAACCCCCATTTTTACACATGATACAGGTGAACCAGCTGCAGCCAGAAACACATAGGATTGGACTAGAAGAATAAAATGATTTAGAGCTTGGAATTATTTTGTTTGGTTATTTTCTTTGTATTGTATGGACATGTTTGGATTATTTGGAATGTAACTTTGACTTTAATAAATATGAAACATATTAGTAAATATCAAGAGCTTTGGTGATAACCCAATTATGCCCCGACTCTTATTCCGCTGCGGGTCGGGGTGTGACAAGTTTCCCCCTTGTACGTCATTGTTGAATCTTAAACTTTCATATATAAGAGCCGTGTTTGAATATTCTGCAAATTCAATCAAGTGTTGTGAATATCTTCAATTAATTCTCTCTTGATTAACGATTCGGGTTTGCATTATATCTAATACATTCCCTATGAAATGAATCCACACTTCAGTTCTCTATTTGCATAGTTCCTGACCTCTTCTAATTTGCTAAACTGCAAACTTCACGAATAATCACCAACTTGAAATAACACGATGTAGCTTCTCCATTTCAACTTTCATCACATCCGTGTTCGGTTTTTTATTTACCTCGTTAGTGCAACCTCTTATACCTCTTTAGCTCAATCTATTAATCTTCAAAACCCAATCGATAATTTATATAAACTTCGAACACCACACTGGTAAACTTCAAATCTGTGAATACGTACCCATGAAAATCTGAAATCCCGTCTTCCTTAATTAACTTTGTGCTCAAGTTAAATGATTGATTAGTGTAAACGGTAATCTGTGAATACGTACCCACGAAAATCTGAAATCCTGATTTTGAAACCAAAACATTACCCAATGTCACGCTTTGAGGCTATTGGCCGATATTCGGATGAATAGCCGCATCCAAACTTAGCCTATACCAAATATCGGCCTGAAAGCTACTTTCAGCGATTAACTGTAAAGTATTCATATGAGGGTCTGACTAACACAACGATTATACTACTGTTTTGCTGTAGCATACTATGAGCGTACACTCCCAGGTGAGTTTCATTGCCCCTCCTTTATGCATGTTTTTCAGGTAAACATGAACTTGAGTGATACTTGTGTTTGTTACTTCAAATTTTGAATTACGGATAAATACATACATAGAAGCATACCTACTTTATGAATAAAGTTGTTCTTGAGAATATGTCGTTGTAACATACTCGTTATATGTTCCACAACCCCCGGAATTACATTATTATTAGTGAACTAAAATATTGTTGCCTTTTATTGAAGTGCAAACAAGAAAAAATTATGGTATTCTATCCTCGGATCTTGGTTGGTCGGCTCGAAGGGCTTCATCCTAGAACCCCCTATCTTCTTCTTCTTCTTGGCACTAAGGCACAATAAAAAAGAAAGAAAACACTGCAGAATTACTTGGACGCACAAAGCCACATCGCAAAGGGCAAGCAAGTGGGGTCTATTGATTGCATGTTTCCAATAGGGAAGCACAGTCATGCATCGTACATGAACGATCATGCATGTCCTTTTTGTTGGGAATTATTTAAAATTTGGTACTTTGTTGTTGGAATTAGGTACAAGCATGGCCATGCCTCGTCTGTGCACGACTATGCATAGGGACATGTGTTTAAACAGGGTCTCATGTCTGTTTTTGTCTTTTCTTGGGCTTGGTCATGCACGGTCATGCTTCTTCAACTTTATTCTTTTTTTTTTCTTAATACAAGGCTGGCTGAGGTTGAAATGATGTGCCAATATCGTACACAACCACGCATAGGCTCCCATTTGCCCGTTTATTATGTTTTCTATCATTTTTCACTCCTTTTTATCTTGAAGGCTTACCAACCTGCAATTATTTAAAATGAACAATTTAGGTAGTGTTTACTCATTATAAAATCTTAAAATTTCATAAAAATGGGGGGTAAATATGCATATAAAACATGTATAAATGATGGCACATCAACGTCCCTTATCATTTGTAGCTTTCGCTACTTGTTATGCCATTCTCTCGCTACGCACCATCAATCTGGATGTGTGACACCTCAATTTGCCTATATCTGCCACATCTTGACATGGCTACATGCCTACACGCCATAGCATTATTTGGTCATGCACAGTATTTGTATTGGACTAACCGCCATGCCTTTACTTAATTGGCTATGGACTATATTGACATGATGATTATCATTCCCATGTGTATTGCACGTGATATGACTTAAGTAGTTTGGTAATTTAACAAACGTGCTACTTACAACATGAAAAACACTTCACATGCCAATGCGTTAGAAGAATAATACTTGATAAACACTACAAACGCCAATGCACAACATGAAAAGAGTTGATAAATACTCTACACACCAACGCGTGAAAGGAAAGCTAGTTGATACCTTAAAAACTGTTCATTAACATGATGCGTGTTATAAAACACTTTGTCATTTCAACAAGCTTTCATACACAACGAGAGTTATATAACACTTTGTTATTAAAATAAGTAAATTTTGCGCCACAAGCATAATAAAATGCTTTCTTGACTTATTTTGTTATTAGAACAAATAAGTTCCTTTACATCGTAGAACAAACCTGCCGCATCACGGTTAACTTAGATATCGCATCAACATACGGCCGCTGGTCGCATCGATACAACGTTTCACGTCACATAAATTTGGCTGCACTTATCACATTGAAAAGCTCAAGTAAAAAATTTGGACTACATGTAAACACTTGTTACCATGCTCAAGTGTATTATCCGAACTCCGCATCCCATATATATAAATGAGTAAAGCTTGCTAACATGACCGAGTGTCTATCCAGATCATGCATACGTGTTAAAATACTTATAATTAGGTAAAACCGACTTTTTGGCCCACGTGCTAACAAAACTACCCTTTATGATAATTAAAAAATAATCCAATGGTAACAAAGAATGACTTCAACATAATACAACTTGGGCTACATAATACAGGACTAATAAAAAAATTGAAGCGGACACCAAGAAGTTAGGAATTGGGATACACTACTTTGACGTGACATCCTGCCATACATTGCTTTTGAAAGGTTTAATTATGATATCTAAAGATAATTCATTTTTCCTTTATTATATTCTTATTAGTTTGGTCTATATTTTTGTTAAATATAACACCAGATTTGGGACATGATGAGCTAAGATCTGGATTAAGTCCATAATGCTTGTCAACTCTCGCTAAACCCGGTCAACCCAGATTGAATATAATTCCACAATATCTTAAGCCTAGTCCACAGTAGTCTAATCTTGGCCGGCACAAGTTAGAAGTGGCCCATCGGGGCCAAACTCATAAGTATTCTATAATTACGAACATCCTCTTTAACATTACGCAGGCTGTTTTCTAACTCTGTAAATCTCTCTACGTACTATCATTATTATTTTTCTCTCACATACATGTCAATGATTTTGAATCTAATACTGACTTGAGTGCCAGACGGTGGTTTAGAGACTCTCTGACCTCTTCTAACATGTTTACTGGTTTTGCAGATTTGAAACGAAACAGGAAAGACGAGGTATGGTCGTGTTCATCTTCATTATCACTGGAGTACATACCAGTGTAGATGTTTGCTTCTTCATTTAGTTATATCTTTGACTTATTATATTCCTGCATCTCTTGTGTATCCTTGTATACTTTTCAAACATAGAGGATTCCATAGTTCTTAGATAACACAAAACGATCATGTTTATGTACTACAACAAGCCATAGAATACGTTTCTCTTGTTTTTAGAAATACCAAAAGACGTATGTCACAACCAAAACCCAGTAATTTCTCTTTACCGAGTCATTTTAAATTGACATTTATTTATACATCTACATTTGCAAGATTGATGAACAATTCTTTATTTTTATATGTCTATTTGGCACTTTGTTATTTGGATACACATATGCATAGATAGTCAATCTACCTTTATTTTCTTTTTTACTTTATTTCTTTTTTTTAGTAAAAAATTGTAGATTGTTGCTCGAGTGGATCCTTTTCCTTTTTCCTATCTTTTTTTTTTATCTTCTTTTATATTTATCTATATATTTAGTATTTAACAAACATTTATATTCATAATCCTATGAAATATAATTATATTTCTTTGAAGTTTTGCTTTATATTTGTAATATATGCAATATTTGATAACAACTTTTTAACATTTAAAAGAAATTTAAAAATTATTTAATGAATTTTGTTTCAGATATAAAATGTATGTAAAAATTATCTTAAGAATTAATTATTTTATACCATGAACTTAGTTGTTCTTCTTTTTCTTTTTTCTAACTTTTTTAAAAAGAATTATTTCTTTCGTATATATTATTGCGACCAATGAAAATACCTTTTTTATTATTAAAGATTGGCCAGCCCAACCGCGGAGCACAGGTATAACACGTCTGTTTATACATTTGCTAGATAAATTAGATTATTCGTTTATTTTTATACGTGTTTTTATTATAAATAAACATAACATACATAGTTTGATCTAAGATCTTGATAATGGATATAAAAGTATATTAATACCTTCACAATATCGCTAATTGCATAGCATAAATCCTTTACGTTACCGAAGAAAATAAGTAAGAATATATTTTCTAAACATCAAATAAAAAGAATTCTTTTTTATCACAAAAGAATAGCATAATTAAAACAAGTAATTCTTTATTATCAGAAAAAGAATAACATAATTAAAACAAGATATCATCTATTTGATACAACAAAAGATTTAATTTATTAAAAGTTAGAGAGTAGCTCGTGTGATACGGTGGGAACACACACGTAACATATATTTTTTAGTTAAAAATCACTACAGCAATAACATACTCAATTTAAAGAGAAAAACATATTAGCTATTATGATGAAATTCTTATTTTAAAAAAAATGTTAATGTATATAAACGTTATTACTGTTTAAAACTCACGATGGTAGTTATTATAAAAGTCAAAACATTATAGCAAGTGTTTTAAGAATTTTATATTATTTAAACTTTTAAAAATAATATAAAATTACCTATTCATTGAATTCAACTTAAATATGATTTTTAATTTTAATTGTTTTAACCTTTGAATTTGAGAATTCGTGATTAGGTTAAAAACCCTTTTTGCTTACGCATACTTATCACGTCAAAATCTAGCAACACCCGTAGCAAATTGCGGGCTTAATCACTAGTTAACTACATTTAGCAACTTTGGTGAATAGTGTTCTTCCTTTAATTTTTTTCTTTGTCTTTTATATGTTTTTGTTTTTTTAATTCTTTTACATTTCGTTTTTAACATTAACACTTACAACCCCTTAACTTTCTAAAGATTTTATATTCGAGTTTTACGTGTTTATTTTCATGTACGCATCGTTATAAATTCAATTTTATATACGTTTCGACATAAAGTTTTCCTAGAAATAAGTTGGGTCAAATATAATATGTTTTTATACTTATTACTATGTACCTTTGCAGTTATCCTACATTTTGACGTATTTAAGATAGCGTTTACGTTCCATTTACAATTAATTTAAAAGCAGTACATCCCACTTTTCTATTTAAATTTATTTTTATCGTTTTCTGTGGATACAAAACATGTGTTGATATTTTTTAGCATATTTCTTTCGTTTGGTATACTAAACCAAAATAAATATTAATAGAAAATCAAAATAAATATTGTTCAATATAGTGAGGGTAATCTTAATAGTAACTTTATAAAGACAATCTCTTCATACTAATTGACGTTTATTTTTATTTTTTAGAAACATTCCTCTAATAAAATTTGTAGCTTTTATTAATATATCCAAAACACTTGGTAATTACACCCTTATACAATTAGCAACTTAAGTTAGGTTCTATTTATTTAAAGACACACCATTTAGTTCATTTTACTCGCATCCATTCATTTTACCTATAAATAAAAAAACGAATAGTAACTTAAGTCACCTTAACCCACCATGGCATCCCTTCATTCAAAGACACCGAATCATTTATGTAGGCACCGATTCATTCATTTTTTTTCTTATGAAAACGTTTAAAACCGTTGCAAAAGCCTGAATGATTTTTCTTTTTTTAAACTAAAACCGCTCGTAAAGTTTTTGTTTTAGTGGCCAGGTGAGAATCTTTTATCAATTTAATTACTACTTTAAGTTATGCAGGGCAGGGTAAGTCGGACTTCAATTTTCTATAATTGTTGTTAAAGAAATCGTCATTTTCTATATTCCTTTTTCAAAAACAAAATTATAATATTTCAAAATAAATAAAGTTTTAAATTTTGTTTTGAAAATAACGTGGAATAAGTTTTGAATTTTAAAGGAAAAATAATAAATTTTAGTTTTGACTATAAAGAAAAGTCAAAATAATAAATTATTAATGTTACAGTTAGGTTTGCGTAAATTATGATTCGCTACCAATTTTCTTTCATAAATCTTTTGTTTAATTTGTTGTCTGAATGATAATTCTACACCATGATGATGCCTTTAACATGTAAATTGTTATGCATTCAATATTTTGTTGTCTATGTTTTAAATAATATGTGTTAGTACTAAGTTTTGTTACGCATATATTGACTTAATTCATTTGATGTAGCGTTGTAGACCTGGTATAAAATAAAAGAAAATAATATTTTTCATAAGCTTAACAACTTTGCATCTCATGTTATAATACTAAAGACTTTTGTAATCAACATCTTGTTACAATGCGCGGATTTACGTCAACTCGTTGAGAATAAGAAATAAAAGTTTTAGTTAAATAGATATTATAGGAACCTTTGAGTATTTCAAAATAAAAAAAAATACATAAAGGAAATGATAAACTGTCACATAAAAAAGAAACAAGGTAAGACGTTACTTTGATGTGTTCTAATTTCTCAACATTATCCATCTACGGACTTTATAGTTGTTTAAACCTGATTATAATAGTTTAGTGGCTCTTTTTAGCGAGGATGTACAGTAGTAATAAGTGAATATTTAACTCTTCTCTAAGATACAACATGAGGATTTTCAGGAACAGGTAATGGAATAGAGTAAGTATTGAGCATTAGGACTACAAAAGCCATCGATGGTCTTAGTTCATCGTCTTCTTGAACACACAATAAGACGATATTTATACAACGTAAGGCTTCATTTTCTGAGATGGAGTTCACTAAATTTGGATCAAGTATCTTGAATGGTTCTCCATTCTTCCACATACTCCACGCCTAAAAGATTGATCTTTTACATTAAGTTAACAAAATAGACCAGAGGGCTAGATTCATTAGAAAATAACTAAAAAAATTGAAAAAAATAAGAAAACTGCTACCAATCAATCAAATTCTTTTACTTTTTATTTATATTTCCTTTAATTAGGAGGTAAAAATAAATGTAAAAGTAAAAAAAAACATATGTATATTAACGGACTACATATATGTAGCTTGCGAAGATACATATATATATATATATGTGTGTGTATTTCAAGAGTTACATGTATATTGCTCGTCGATCTACATAAATTATTTTATTTTCTTTTTAATTTTTATGAATAATAGTAACACATAAAATGAATGAAAAAATATCATGTTTGAAAGTGTTTTTTCTTAAAGTTTTCTAGTTTTTTAAGTTTTCTAATGATCACTTTCCATAGTTTAGATCTCTCTCTCTCTCTCTCACACACACACACATATATATATATATATATGTAGGTGGGATTCTAGAGTGAACACTAGTGTATTTGTGAACTGTGTGAACAAATCCTGACCATTGATTTACATTAACAAATCGTAAAATACACTCAAACCCAGGCCTTTGATTTATACTTGTGTATTAATAAGCAAGGGCTAGGATTAGTTCACAAGTATTCACAATCAAAGGAGTTGTTCACAAATGAACCTAACCCTATATATATATACACACGAATGAATGAGATTGGCGTACTCACATGACATAGAAGGTCCGTGTAACTGGTTGAAAGACCCCAATGTTTCTCTTTCCACTAATAGTCTCTAGAAGTAATACACCTAAACTAGGGATGGCAAACTACCCGAGCTCGACGTGTATATTCGAAACCCAATACAAATGGGACGGGTAAACCCCATACCTGACGGGTATTGGGCCGGGTGTAGGATTAGGTTTAAAAATTTTCACGGGTATGGGTCGGGTACGGGATTAGGTGATACCCGACCCGATTACCTAAAACCACATACCCATTTATCCGAACTATATACCCAGATTTTTAATTTATATATTCATTTTTCATTAACGTTTGTATATTAGTGATTTATTTTAGTATGTTCATAATGTAAAAAAATAAATTTTCTTTTGGTATATGTATTTGATAATAGTATTTATCTTTTGTATGTTGTGAAGTATATGCATATAAGTGTATAAGTATTATAAAGTTATTACTAATTTATGATAAAATTTATATGTTTGTAATGTACATTTTTATTTATAATAGTTTCTGTGTAAATAAAATTATGTAATAATTATAATAGTGAAGAAATGTATTTGAAAATCCCAAAATATATATTTTAACAAGCTAATGGGTATACCAATATCCGCGGTATACCCAATACCCGACGGGTAATTACCTGTCAAATACCCGACGAGTATTGAGTTGGGTATGAGACACGATTTTATAACTGAGTATGAGTATGGGATTACCAATACCCGACCCATTGCCATCCCAAACCTAAATTAAACACCTTCGACTTCACGGAGAAGTAGCCATGCATTACATACTCAGATGACGTATACCCACTAACAAAATCAAAGCAAAATAACATGTCAAAATCATAGTAACTTTGGATCTCTCTCTCATCTCTCTTTCTTTCTCTCTAAACTTCATTACATATTTCACGACCACTACGAGATCTGCTCCATTTTATTTGTTTATTCTTGCAGGCTTATACATTGAGCTTAAATGATTGCATATAAAGTTAAATAGACTAAAATACCACTTATGTTAACCAAAAAAATGGATAGAGTTAAATAAATGGATCATAATAACAAGAATTTAAAATCACAATGTGCAAACAATTTTATTTATTTTTTTAGTGAAAATGATCAAAAAAGCAAATTGAGCACGGGAAATCCTTCTCTATACAAGTTCTCGGACGAGGTTTTTGAACAGAACTTCGATAGGCGAGAGGTGTAAGCACCGCGAGGTGTGAAGCGATCTCGTACTAAACGAAAGAACTTTCACTTTCCATAACCAAAATGAAAGAAAGTAAACAGATTTCTGCAATTGCGGTCAGTCTCGCTACCTCTTTAGTTGCCGCCCCCTACTTGCTCATTCGCAATGACTACCACAAGAAAGCCGCCCCTATCTCTAAAGGGGCTTATGCACTCCACGACTTTCTTATGTTATGGCGAAGACTGAATTTAGCTTCCAACCCTAATCAGCAAGCTTCAAAAGTCCTTTCTCCTTTCTTTTCCGAAACTCAAATAGAAAACTCTCCCCATGGGACCGGGTTTTGAGGTTGTCATACCACTTTCATCCGATAACTAGTTTGAATTATAAGACCCTCTTTATGAATTATAAGGCCCTCTTTATGCTCTCAAAGACCGGCTTTTATAGAACTGAGATTCCATAGGCCGAAACGAAGCCCTTTAAAGGTAGAATTAGGAGTCGAAGCCATGCATTTAGCCCGATTGCTATTCGCCCTTTTTAGCACTAGACTGACATTCTCATTTCGCTTGTTCAGTTCAACGAAAGCCGGTACTAATCAAGCACAGTTTAGCCCTATGATTGAATTGCGATAGTTGGATTCCCTCTTCCTATAGCCCCAAAAATACTTGAACAACAATTTACTCAAACTGTTTTGTGTTAGGCATATCATACATTAATAATTTTAGCTTTATGTATTGAATGTGGAATTTAGAGAACTTACTAAGTTCCGACAACCCTATTTGTCAACTTCTGTTTGACATCCATAAACGATCCTTGCCATGCGACACTATAATTTTTGGATTCATCTCTTCATCTAATAATATATTGCTAGTTTTGAGATCCCGATGAATAATTCTTAATCTAGAATCTTCATGTAGATACAACATTCCTCTAGCAATTCCTCCAATTATTTTGTTATGCGTGGACCAATCCAATATGGCTTGTTTTGTAGGATCTATACATTAATGAAAGTGGGTTTCAACATTAACAAAGATATTGTTGTGAACATGTTTTGTGATTATACTAAGAAACAATACGTACATCTCCAAACTGGATGAGTAACTTAGTGTAATAACCCAAATTTTAGTTAAGTACTTATGTATAGTTTAGATATTATGTATAATACATTTCTTGAACTTCCATAATTTTGTATGTAAATTAGATAAATTACTTTAAACCGTCGATACAAATATGATGTAATAATTTTATTATCAAATTAATAGATAGAGTTGGAAATCGTATTCAAGAAACTTATAATATATTTTAGTTAATTTCATGACGTAGCATTATTAATTCTTAGTACATTTCTTTTTACACACATTTAAATTTATAAATGATAAAGGTTAAAAATATATGTGATTTCATATTGGATAAGGGGATCTCTTTTCAAGATTCGGTTACTAGATTTTCCTGACACGGCTAACTACCGTAAAATATTAATAATAAAACAATACGCTCTATATTTATATTTATATTATATTATATTATATTCAAATAGAGGGAATAGTATCAAACACTTTTATCTGACATTTTTCAATTGAATCAAGCAATTTTTAATTTTATTTTTAGTTTAAATTTATATTTTTTTCTCTAATTCAAAATAAAATTATGCTTTTGTCGCTAACTTAAAATTATGATTTTTTCCTCAGTTCAAAATTATGATTTTGCCCTTAACTCAAATATGTTTTTGTCCCAAGTGACCAACCAATTTTTTATTTTACTTTCAGTTTAAAATTACGTTTTTGCCCCCAATTCAAAATAAAATTATGTTTTTGTCACTAGCTCAAAGTTACAGTTTTGCCCTAATTTCACAATTATTATTTTTCCCTTAACTCAAAATTACGTTTTTGTCTCCGGATCAAAATAAAATTTTGTTTTCCCCTTAGCTAAAAGTTATGATTTTGCCCTCAGTTCAAAATTATAATTTAACCCTCAGTTCAAAATAAAATTGTGATTTTGCCCCCAACTTAAAATTACGATTTTGTCATCTGTTCAAAATTTTTGTCCCCGTTTCAAAAATTACGACTTCTCCCCCAGTTAAAAATTGTGATCTTGCAATTGTTTTACTTTTTTTGTTTTTTTTTTTTTTGCAAAATGTTTTATTTTACTTGGTTGACTCAATGTAACTTTTATTGTGTCAAACAGTTGTCCAACACTCGCTCATTGTTCTTGACAAATTAGTATTTTACTCCCAACACAAAATTACAAACCTGCAATCATTTTAGTTTTTTTAGCAAAACTATGATAGTGTTTTGGTTTAATTGGTTGTCTCATGTATATTTTTTAGATCTTTTCATAAGTAGTATGTACAAGTAACCTAAATACATGCGTACATGTTATGAAACTAAGAAATATTTGATTTAACGCCCCCATAACGCGGACGGGCTTAAGTGTAATTTTTATTTGTCCAGGCATGCCTGGCACATGCTCATTTGTCCTTAAAAATTACAATTTTTGCTCCCAGTTTAAAATTATAGTTTTTTCATCATTTTAGTTTTTTTTTTAGCAAAAGTATGGTAGTGTTTTGTTTTAATTGGTTGACTCGATGTAATTTTTTTGAAATCGTGTTATAAGCGGTATGTACAAGTAACCGAAACACAAACATTCATGTTATGAGAGAGAAATATTCGGCTTAGTGCCTCACAACGCATGCGGGGCTGTAACATCCTATTTCCAGTGTATTTATAAAATAATATTTATTAGTCGCTAGAAGTTATTTATGAGGAAAAAAAGAACTTGATGGATAGCAATGTATTTTATCGGATTATTTTTTAGTAATATATATAAATACATCAAGAAATATGTTAAATTTGCTTCAAGGTAATACCGCTACCTCATATTGTAACTTAGTAGAACTTGAAGGGCCACTATTGTAAACACCAACCATGAGGGGTGTATTATGCACTTAGCCAAAAGTTGTATGTATAAAGAGCATTTTTATGCTTATTTATTTTAGATCTCTCTAGAGTTACAGAGAAAAATAAAAGAGAGAAAAGGAACTAGAGAGACAAGGATGGTCCTTGGTGATGTTTTGCGGCGGTCAACGGTGTTCGGAGGCAATCGAACTTGCGGGTTTCAACCTGGAATTGTTTTGTGACGCTAAAAACGCAATGGTAAGCTCCGATTTGCCTAAATAATTGATTTTAGTCATTAATGAAGTTGAAAACAAATCTGTCCAGATTGTTTAACTTATGCACAGTTGTAAAGAACAGACCGATCCTAGTAATATGACCGTTGGATCATCTTGATTTCTGTATACAAGGCTTATAACATATATATGATCACTTTGAACGGTGGAAATGTAAAATAGAGCGGTTAAGCTTGAGATTTAAACTTGTTTTCATAGCAGCTCGTATTTGTGTTTTTATAAAAACACTGCCCCTTAGAATCGATTTTCCCGGAGATCCAACCGTTGGATCAGGCTGAAATTTGGACAGAAGCTTTCCAGGATATGTCTTTCAAATCCCACAAGAGGAAATTTCGACAGAAGTCGATAACTATGGGTTTGGCACTAATCATTTTGTAATAGATTGTTTGTGCTAAAATTCAGAACTTGATTGTGTTGCATGAATGGTTTAGTGCAATTATATGTGCTATTTGGTCGTCTCTAATAGTTTAGTGATAAATCTTGGTGTTAATTGGGTTTTGATGGTATGGGAATTGATGTTATATTAGTGTTTATCATCATACTTGTTCGTATGTGTGATTTACTTAAACGTCTAAGAGATTTGGTTAATATTTATACATACAATAAAGTGGGTTTTGACCTAGGCATGAAATCCAAATCCTTGTATGATTAAATTGATGTCATGCTTGAACAAATAAAGAAGTTAGGTTAGTTAAATATTGAGAAATGTATGAACTTGTTGAGTTGTTGATACATGGTGATTTGGTAGGACAAATTTAGCTAAATTGTTGATTTAAAAGTGATGCCTACCAAGTATTTGATAAAGTGCCTAAATTAGTTTATTTATATTGTTAGTGCAAACATGTGTGTCAATTGGCGGTTTGCCTTTTTAAAAGTCATACTGACCTATAATAGAATCAAATGCGAAATATGGTATAAAAGTCCATAAGAGTGATAGTCATGATATTAATAACTAATTTAATTATCTTATGGATATTACGTGATAGTTTGACACTTGACAAGCTAGGTGGGAGCTTGGAAAAGAATGGGTCAAACGGGTCAAAGACGCGAGAAAGCTCAATCGGACGCAAGGTAAGTAAACCTTACAACTCCTAGAATAGAATTACAACTTATGTGATGGAAAGTATTATGGTGATTAGTGACAAAATGTTAAAATGTGACATGTGGTGTCAACCATGACGATCAATCAAATAAAATGGTTCGTAACCACTTGTCGTGTTTTGTCAATAAATTAGTTGTTGGTGACAAGTAGGTCCTCTACTTGCAGAAATTGTTTCGAGGTCTTAACCATTGAGTTTAAACACGATATTTGGTCAGAAGTTTTTTCACAATGTAATGGACATTTGGTAATTTTTATAGATTTCTCTAAAGTTGCTTGACAGGGTTTTTGCGGCTGTTCTGTCAATAAAATAATTGTTGACAGCAACAGGTCCGTTACTTGCAGAAATTGTTTTGAGATCTTAACTATTGAGTTTTGACACGATATTTTGTCAGAAGTTGTTTGACAACATAAATAATGTTGTGTAATTTTTATAGGTTTTTCTAAAGTTGTCTGATAGAGTTTTCGCGGCTGTTTTGTCAATAAAATAGTTGTTGACAGAAACAGGTACGCTACTTGCAGACACTGTTTCGAGGTCTTAACCATCGAGTTTTGACACGATACTTGGTCAGAAGTTGCTTCACACGTAAAGGACGTTTGGTAATTTTTATAGATGTTTCTAAAGTTTTCTGGCAGGGTTTTCGCGGCTGTTTTGTCAATAAAATGCTTGTTGACAGCAATAGGTCTGCTACTTGCAAAAATTGTTTCGGGATCTTAACTATTGAGTTTTGACACGATATTTTATCAAAAGCTGTTTGACTACATAAATAATGTTGTGTAAGTTTTATAGGTTTTTCTAAAGTTGTCTGACGGAGTTTTCGCGGTTGTTTTGTCAATAAAATAGTTGTTGATAGCAACAGGTCTGCTACTTGAAGAAATTGTTTCGAGGTCTTAACCATCGAGTTTTGACATGATATTTGGTCAGAAGTAACATGACAACATAAGTAATGTTGTGTAATTTTTATAGGTTTTTCTAAAGTTGTTTGATGGGGTTTTCGCGGCTATTTTGTCAGTACATTAGTTGTTGACAGCAAGCAAGTCTTCTACTTGAAAAAAAAATGTTTCAAGATCTTAATGCTTTTACCTTTGCATGATTTTTGGTTAGAAATTGGTTAACAAAATAAATGATCTTGGGTCATTTTTATAGATTTTTTATGAAATAGTTCGATGCAGTTTATGCCGACGTTTTGCCATAAAATAGTGGTTGACATCAAAATGTTTGATAATTTTGTAACGAGTCAAAATTGTTAGGGACACGGTCGGGTGGAAGCCTGACCCGATCGGATAAAGGTGCTGAGAAAAAGACATGTTTCAGTTGACACGGCCGGGTGGAAACCTGACCCGGCCGGGTAAGGGGCTAAAAAAATAAAAAGGGGATATTTTGCGCTTAATATTTTCATTCAAATGTTTCGATTATTAACTGTTTGACCGTAGAACTTAAACACTAATGGTTTTTAGTGTTTATGATAGGCTTTCACTAAGATGAGAACTGAACGGACAGACGACCAAGCATGCGAGATCCGGACACTCTTAAACCGCTATTCCGCGGAGCATTATTTGGGAAAGTTTAAACGTGATCACGCATTACAAAGTTTTATGTATTAAAACCTTATTGTTTTCGACGGTAAATTATTTGTGTAATTACCCATTAAGTTAGTTTGTCTAGGTTATTCGTTAACCCGGACTCGTACGTTAATTACAAAAAAAATAAAATAAAATTTGGGTCCCAATTATCCGCATTTGATTAAAATATTACGAAAATGGGTTAAAGTGTTACAAGTGGTATTTAGAGCTCAAGGTTTAAAGGATAAAAGTGTTCAGTTCAAGAATTGGTCGCGTGGTCCGGTAAGTTATTATAATTAATAACGTCTAGTGTGATGAAAGTTGTTATAAACAACACATAGAGCTATCGTGTGAATGCACTTTACCCCCAAATAATTTTGTAAAAGACAGGTATAGTTAGTTACTTGTGTTAACAAGTATCGTAGAAAGCCTTGTACTATAGTAAGGGTGCTTATTAATTTTCAACGTTACTATTTTGTAAACGTTTTAGTTGAAGGACGCTCGCATCTGAAGATGGTGGGAGTCTAATGATCTACCGATATGATGACGGAATGGTCCAGAGTATGACACGTAGGCCATGCCCACCAAGGACCTAGATCAAGCAACGATACGGAATAAAGTTGGAACGACTATGAAAACCCATTAGGGCATATATTACCCAGGTGCACGCTTTAAGTTATTGTATGAAATGTATTATTCATCATTCAAGTAATGAATGATGATTACATACGAGAATAAGAGAATTGGAAAAACTGGATAGAATACCTATCCAGGATTAGGTTCCCAAAATAAACTGAGTGGGAAATACATATTATTCACAATCCTAAATAACGAAAGTATAAATAATTCAGATACAAAAACTTGGATGGGGGTGACCTTCCAAATAGACGATCCCAATCAGAACCTATTGAGAAAAAGTAATGATCACATAAATAAATGCGATTGCATAAAAGTTTTATAAAATGAAAACAGTCTATGTGTTTTTGAGACAAAGTGGGTAAAACTAAAAATTGTTAAATAACAATAAAAAGAGGTTTTACCAAACTAAAATCAGAGAGGCGGACATAAACCGATATTTTACTTACATGGGAGGTAATGTGTTAGTTATAATAAGGTCATGCGTACCATGTGTCGATTGCTTATCTTGGCCATGTAAGTGTTAAACACATGATACTATGAACTTCTTATAATTAGTGCATATACGTCTGATGTAATAAGGATGAGGTTAATGGGAAGAGTTAAAGGTTCCTTGGAGTCACGAAACCTTACGGGCATACTCATATAAATGGTTCTCGCAGGAACCATAAGTACGAAGTATGACACGCGTAGAAATAAATGACCCAAGGGAATCATTGGAATTAGTCATCTTGGATGAAAGAGCCATGGCTGACTTGAAAAATTAGATTAATGAGCCCAGGTAATGGGACATGATTGAATATAAATGTAAATGCAAATCGGGTTACGGGAGCGTTAAATCATTAGTATAATGAGCCCGGGTAATGGGACGTGATTGAATATAAATGTAAACGCAAACTGGGTAATGAGAGCGTGAAACATTAATGAGCCTGTGTAATGGGTCGTGATTGAATATAAATGTAAATGCAAACCGAGTAATAGGAGCGTTAAAACATTAGAATAATGAGCCCGGGTAATGAGACGTGATTGAATATAAATGTAAACGCAAACTGGGTAACGGGAGCGTGAAACGTTAATGAGTCTGTGTAATGGGTCGTGATTGAATATAAACATAAACGCAAACCGGATAATGGGAGCGTGAAATAGACACATAGATGACGCGGGGTCATAGAAGCGGAGGTATTGCCCGAGCGAAAAACGATCGTAGTCATGGACTACCGTCGGTGTAAAAAAAGGTAAAAGTAGAGATGAAACGGTTAATAGATTCGGCAAGTAAGACCAACGTATAAATGACCCGTGGGGTCATTGAAACGGAGGTGTTGCCAATATGGATCAAGCATGGTCAAGGAGCATGGTTATAATAAAAGGGTGATTTTTTTATTTTATATTTCTATAGTTATAAAGTGGGTGTGTTAACACCATGCTCATTTAACGGATAACTCGGATAAAGGTGATCTCTGGGATCATTATGACCTTCGGATCATAAATAATAGTAAAGGTCTACGGGACCAATGTAAAATCTAGGTCACGAATAAAACGGGATGAACCTTAGAGGTGATCCTTTAAAAAATAATAAATAATAATAATATAATATTAAAATAAAAATAAAAAAAAATGTTGAACTAAAACTTGGTTTTAGTTAATAACGACATTTTTAAGAATGTAAAGAATTAGCGAAGAATTGGAAAAAAATGAAAAGTTGATATAAACTTAAACATGACGTGATGCAATCACGCTCAAGAAAATAATGTGATGTGATTACATTGTAGCATATGCTATGAGAATTGGGGCTATTAACGCATGTAAGACCTTGGGGAGGTGATGTGGATATACCTAAATAAATGGGGTAAAAGTGATCGGCGACTGATGAGTCTAACCGACAACACCAGTTAAGGTCAAATGTAGATTTGGGTATACATCAAAATATCCTAGCCCATATGCAAGGCTAGTCTCTATAATTCCCATATTTAATGAAATATGTCCATGATAGATTAAATCGTAAAAAAGAAACATTATCAACTCCTGAAGATCTAAAGAATGAAATTATAAAACTAAAAGGAGAGATAGTAAATCTAAAAAAACAGAATTACGACTTTGAAAACGAATATTGAATCTTGAAAAAAAATGTTAATACTACAAATATAGCTATAGGAAAAACTTCCTAGTCAAAGTTTCCTACTTCTGCGGAATTATTTCTAGAGAAGTAGTTAATAAAGAAGAACATATTCAAGCTATGGAAACTCTTATTTCTCAGAAGGACTTATTCCTACACAATATTTTCATAAAACTACACATGTGCTAAAAGCAGCCAACCGTGAAGACACGGGAGTAAAATATAAACTCCCCAAGGCCAAAATCTGCAATAGTGGAGAATGCATTGCTACATCATTTGTATTAGTAAAAAAACATCTCAAATGAAGTTATCTTAGGAACCCCATTTTTATCAAAAATATTCCCCTTAAAGGAAGTAAATGAAAAGGGATTTTCAGCCACATATAATAAGAAAAGACTTATTTTGAGTTTATAACCCAACCAATTGAAAAATGGATAAACGAGATATTAATACAGGCTAAGACTAGTCAGATAAATTTTCTTAAAGAAGAAATTAACATTAATACAATAGAAGAAAACTTAAAAAACCCTCGACTAATATCAAAGATTGAATTAATAAAAAACCAATTCACAAATAAAATTTGCAATGACCATCCAAATGCCTTCTGGGATAGAAACAACATATATTTTCCCTCCCTTACGAAGAAGAATTTCGTGAGAACAATGTCCCAACGAAAGCGTGGCCTTGCCAAATGAATTCTGAGTATCAAGAACTATGCAAGAAAGAAATAGCCTCTCTTAATAAAAAAAGTATTGATACATCCTTTAAAATCTCTTTGGTCTTACACTGCCCTCTATGTAAATAAACATTCTGAACAAGAAAGAGGTGTCCCAAGATTAGTAATAAATTATAAACCTTTAAACAAAGTTCTAAAATGGATTAGGTATCCAATTCCAAATAAATAAGTTCTATTAGATAGATTATATGACTCTTTGATCTTTTGAAAATCTGATTTAAAATATGGATATTGGCAAATCCAGATAGATCAAAAGGATAGGTATAAAACAACGTTCAATGTCCCTTTTGGACAATATGAGTGGAATGTGATGCCTTTCGGCCTAAAAAAGCCCCATCGGAATTTCAAAAAATTACGAATGATATATTTATTCCCTTCTCAAATTTTATAGTTCGTTTATATTGATGACATATTAGTGTTCTCAAAAGATATAGAAACTCACTTTAAACACTTGTATTTGTTTAAAAATATTATTATAAAGAATAAATTAGTTATTTCTAGTCCAAAAATAATGTTTTTTCAAACAAATGTCAGATTTTTAGAACATACAATTGAAAAGGGAAAAATAATTCCTACATACAATTGAAAAGGGAAAAATAATTCCTATCAACAGAAGTATATAATTTGCTAATAAATTTCCAGACAAAATTATAGAAAAAACCCGACTGCAAAGGTTTTTAGAAAGCCTGAATTATATAGCTCCTTATTATAAAGATTTAGCTAAAAGCTCTTCTATATTATACGATAGTTTAAAAAAGAATCCTAAACCTTGGAATGAAGATCACACCGAGGTGGTTATACGAATAAAACAGAAGGTTTCTAATCTTCCTTGTTTATCTATTGCAAATCCTAATTGGAAAAAGGTGGTAGAGACAGATGCCTCAGAGATAGGTTATGGAGGTATATTAAAACAAATTTCTCCCCTGACAAAGCAAGAACATCTTGTCAGATTCTACTCAGGAAAATGGTCAGATAGCCAAAAGAATTATCCTACTATAGCAAAGGAAGTTTTGGCCATTCTAAAATGCGCCTTAAAATTCCAAGATGATTTATTCAACCAGAAGTTTTTGATAAAAACTTACTGTCAAGCAGCTAAGTTCATGTTTAACAAAGACTTTAAACACAATGTTTCTAAGCAAATGTTTGCTAGATGGCAATCACAATTAGCTCTATTTGATTTTGAGATATTATATAAAAAAGGGACTGATAATAGTCTCCCTGATTTTCTTTCCAGGGAATATTTGGATGGAAGAAAAGATTAAGGCCCTTTAAAAATCTCATTCAATAAAATGAGAAATAATATAATCCTTCATGAATTAATTATAAGAGACCAAATGTCTATAATTTATAACATTAGACATGATTTTATCCAACATCCGTTATTATAAGGAAATAAGTATCAGATCTTACTATAAGGTGATTTATGATACTAAGGATAGAATAAAAATTCTAAATGACAAGAAAGTCTGGATAATTATTCCATGTCCAAAATAAAGGGGCATTAAAAATAGCATATTATAATTTGCTATAGAACAAGAAGATTATGAAACAATGATAATGGCACGAATACGTCACATACGGGAGCTCCAATCTACCCCATGAATTTATGACAAGCTTAATTAGCTGTCATATAATTACACTATATTAAAATCCTTAGAAAACCAATTACAGGTTCTTAAAGAAAAAAGAGAAAATAATCTCTTTAGCTTAATTTTACATTTGCAGGAATGATTCCTTGTGATAGAGGAAGAGGAAAAAACTCTTTCTATAGAGGAAGAGGTAGAAATACTTCAAACATGCATGATATAATCCTGGCCTAAATGGGACATAGAAGGCTTATAGTATCAAATATTGTCTCTAGCTCAAATGCTATTCAACAGCGCAAATACCGGAGATATCTGGATTGATCCAAGCGATCCTTTATATGAAAAAAATCATGGCTATAATAAAGGCCGAAAAAGAAGAAGAAGCCTCAAAGGCCCCTTCATATGCTGCAGTAGCCTAAGACAATGATGAAAATGAATCTTGGCTCATAACAGAAAGACAAAAGAAAATAATTCTTTTGAATCATGAAGATGAGAAGTATATTGATGACCCTTTGTAACACCCTGTAAATCGTGTCCAATAGTATAGTGACACGTGTTGTATTTTAAATATAGTCTACTAAAGACCAATAAGGACTAAAGGCATCAACATGCTCAAACTGAGCCTCTAAGTGACGGTTCGATGTCAACATGCTTAAATCATTAGCCTCTGAGTGACTGATATGTCAACATGCTTAAAACTTGGCCTCTGAGTGACTGATATGTCAAAATGCCCATCCTCTGAGTGACATCGGAATCAACATGCTTATAATAAGCCTCTGAGTGATCCTTTGCGAAGTCCTAACTCTCATGCGTGCCAATTGTTGGGCGAGAGGGTTCAATTTTGTATATATGTAAAAGTTGGATAATGGAGGGATTAAAAGTGTCAACATGTTAATTTATGCCTCTGAGTGACCTTTTAACAAACCGAGAGCTCGACAATGTCCGGGCATAATCTCGGGTATGCCAAGTATTGGCTAAGGAGGGCTAAAAGTGCCAAAAAGATGTTTTAGAAAGGTTTAGAGGGTTCTAAAAGTTAATGAGCTAAAAGTGTCAAAATTTAAAACTAACCAAGGGGCAGTCGTGGGCCGCGAGAGACCAGGCCTGGGTCTCTCGCGGGGCGCGAGAAAGGCTCTGTTGTAGAAAGTTTTGCTTGGCTACCAAACAAAACTCCAAAAACCATTTAATAGAAACCATGGCTTCCCAAACAGCTATGCCACGTTTTGGGACACTTGTAAGCTTCCTCTTACACCCCTAAACACCTGGCATCACCTCCTTTGAGTTTTCTAACTATAAATAGGTGCTTAAGTTCACCATTCCAACTTGCACCTTTCTCATTCATACACTCTTCTCCCTCATCTGGAAGTTCCTAACTGAAAGGAGCATCCAACATAGTTCTTTTGCACGTTAGGAATCACTGGTAAGTGTTCCTTCCTTGTGCATTTTCGTTTATAGGCTTTTATAGCCAAAAGTCAAGCGTTTTACGGAAAACGCTTTGACTTTCGGTTAAGACCATTATAGTCCAGCCATTGTTCGAAATGAACATGGCTAAGTGATCGTAATAAGGTAGGGCACCTCCTGAAGATCACGTTTACTAGACCAATTGACGGGTCAAAGTTAAGATATTAAAAAGTCAAACAAACCATTTTTCGGAAAAATCATAAATTGATCTTACATATGTTATGGCACATGTTTTGACACTTAAACAAGTTGGTAATAATTATTAGAACATGTAAGAACATGTTCGGCTCGTCAATTTCAGTTCTAGGGTCGGTTCGAGATCGAAAGTCGCGAAGTTTGACTTCTGCTTTGACTTTCGATTCTGACCCGATTTAGATTAGTTACCTACTGATCTAAAGTTGCATTATGATCATAATATAATGTAGCATAAACCTATGAGGTTATATTACATGATCATAATCAGAATCTAAGTTTATGCGCAAGTTCCACAATTATGCCATCTTTGACAAAAATGTCCTTTTTGCACGAATCAATGTTTTAATGATAATGAACTTGAAAATAAGTTTCCTACTGATAGAATACTATAAGTAGGATTATTTGGGATGTTAAACCAAGATATAAACTGAGTTTTCAAGCAAGTCTTTAAACTATGTCGATAAATGACGATTTTAGCCCTTGTGGCTCATAAAATAGTTTTAATCAAATATTTTCAAGGTAAATCTTTTACCTACTGATATGTTATATTATATAACATATCTAAGACATTTTAATCTGACCCTAATGTCAGTTTTTATTAAACATCGCATAAAACGTCATTTTACGACATAAGCGCCGTTTCGGCGTATAGTATGGTTTTAAAACCATATTATCCACCAAGACTTGATGCATACTGATTTTAAAACTAATTTAAACATATTTACAGTATGTACATATTATAAACTCAGAATCCCAAATAATTTATAAATTATGTGTAAAATGACCAAAATGCCCCTTCGGTGCATAGTTTGGTCATAAAAGATAAATTACACATATAATATCATCCTACTGATATTATATCATAAATAAATTATTTTTATAGAATACTTATAATAATAACATTAAATTATATTCAAGTTTCCTTTATACGGTATGAAATTACCAAAATGCACTTATGAGGCATAGTTTCGTTTTAAAACCTTAATGGGCATATAAGTTGATATCCTACTGATATTTTTAACTTATTTAAAATATAATGTCATATAGAACTTGTACATGACTTATCCGGTTACCCATTATCGCTTATAAGTGTATGATTGATTATACGTAACTAGTTTACGGAATTTAACCGAAACGAGCTTAACCTTATCATTTTAATCTCAAAATCCAGAATGTTAATTGTTTACCCATATTATGCAAGTCAAAGTAATTGTAGGGTTTAAACTACATTCTATCCAATCATCGTTTAATCAAGCGTTATACATTTTGATCATGTACACTACTCGGTCTAAGTTTATGACTTAAATAAAGACCGTTAGTATTTAATTGGTTAGCTTATGCCATAATCCAGACTAGAGTCTTGCCACTAAATGCTATCTGCACGTTAGTACTCTTGTATAGGGCTGAGTTATTGAAATTAAAAGAAGACTAGCTCAGGTAAATACTCTTGACTTATTTTCCCTATACGGGCTTGGGATACGGTAAACTATTACCGCTTGGTCAGAAATGGGATCAATCGAATGCCGAATTGTGGCTAGTAAATCCGCATATTCTGTTTTAATCAGTTTTGTTTGATAACTTAAACATCGGGGGTTAAATTACCGTGTACTGGATATCCTCGGCTCGTTAGATTAGTTAATGGCCACGAGCTTAGCGCGGGGTGTACGCATACACCTGACAGACGCTCAAATGCAAATTACCCAAGACGTTGCGGATAACTCCTCTGTTAGTTCTAAGTGGTGTGTATTTATTCATGTTTCGGTCTCTGTACTGGGCCCTATATGTATGGACAAACATGTGAATCTGTTAACAAGGTTACAAAGTAACTTTCCCAAGTTATAAAAAGATTTGTGCCCTGTGCACTTAAATCTAATTTTAAATGTTTTCAAAATGAGTCAGTCGGGTGTATTTACCAACGAAAGCTGACATATCGTCCAAAGACTAAACTGAAGGTACAATACGAAGTAGGCCGGAAGCTGCTCGGTAGTGAATAAGAGGATCTTCAAATCCTTAGATCTGCCCTAAAGTCTGTTTTATATTCTTTCTTGTACATTTTTTAATGATCCGCCTGTGGATCTTCTATTACGAACCTGTATATTATTTTACTTCGAACATTTGGTTTGTAATAGTAATTTTACTCCAAGACTTTCGTTGTGCCGTGTTTAAATGACTATGATGTTATCAACTGACGTCACAATCCTCCCCACCCGGGCCCACCGATGTATGGATTTGGGTTGGAAATTCGGGGTGTGACAAGTTGGTATCAGAGCCAACGTTTGAGAGAATTAAACACTATCCTACTTGTGTTTAATCTCAAACTTACATGAGCACATTCCTTAGACTTCCGAGTCTAGGCATTGACCTAGGATTACTCATTTCATTATTAAGTTATTAGTATTGTTTTGAATTGATTTTTAACAGGAAACTTCCGCCACGTGTACGAGGACAAAGTGGGAGAGGAAAATGTCCAATGAGAGGAGGACCATCGGGGCGCATTCCCCCTCAACCTCACAACTCAGATGCCTACCAAGAATCAGGAGATTCATCTCCTTGGCAACCAGCAAGACACTCTGTCTCTCATAGACACTCGCCCCCACATTTCCAAAATTCTTACCACTCTCACCACTCCTGTCATTCACACCATTCCCATCATTCCTATCATGAAGAATTTAACCCAACCATTACTTTAACACGCCTCTAGCCTATCAAAATCAGTTGGACCAGCCAAACCCTATGGACGAGGACTCCGACCCGGAGATGCCGCCGTCGGGATTGAATACGCATCCCATAGAAATTTCAAGTGATTCGAACTCTTATGCTGGATCGCCCTACCAAGGTCCTAATGAGTGGGACCAATATTGGAATCAATTTACCTTCGCCAATACACCTTCCTATCACTCTCAACCACCTCATGTTCAAGAAGATGTCCACATGGAACCAGTGAACCAACCTCAACCACCATCCGAACCACCAAGGAGGAAGCGTGGAGCACGTATGTCGGTACGTGCAGGACAAAGGTCGGGATCGCTGCTACCTTTGCCCAATTCCTACCCCACAATTCAAGAGGACCCACAAATGGGTGGACCCTCTAACACATCACATGTGGTGGAACCAACACCAACACCTATGGTTCAGCCACCTCCATCGGGTTATACTAACCCAATCCCGACATATCTAGACACGTCTGGATATGATCCTTTTAACCCGTCTACACTGGTAGACTATCAAGCATGGTCGCAAGACCCCTATATGCAAGCAGTTATGCACAATGCACTTTACCCGTCTCCTTTCCCACCTACTTATCCACTGACTGGATATCCAACTTATGGGTACCAGTATCCGGTTATGCCATAACCACAACCTCCGCCGCCACTAGAGGCCATTAATGAGGCCTTAGAAAGAATGAAAGAAATGCAGCAGCAAGCAGAGAAAACGGAGAGAAGAAAAACAAGTTCTTCAAGAAACTCTCCAAGTTGGTCAAGGGAAAGAAGGACGAGTAAAGTATCTTCTAATTATATGTAGTCCCTGCGAGGACATTGTTATTTCTTTAGTCCCTGTGTGGACATGTTTATTTCTTTAAAGTCCTTGCATGGACGGTTTATTTCATTTTTCTAGTATAGTAATTTCTAATATGAAATTTAATAAAGTATTTTGGAATTATATATATGTATTCATCCTCTTCAAACGACCGTCTCCATTTTTACTCGAAATTTATGCTCTGCGATATAATTCCAAAAAGATCTTAATGGTTTTGTTCAGCCAAGTGGCACAGACCACACATTTGGCCAAATTATAAATGATAGTTAAGTACGAAGGGGTCTTCTATCAGATAGTAAAGGGAAGTTATCCTTCTATCTAGAGGTGGTGGACTTAAGTTCAAGCCTCCAAGTCGTTAAGGTCAATGCGACCGGGACTATTAATCAACCATCAAGGTACTCTTATGTTAACATTCAAGAATGTTCATACTCCTGGTAGTGTGGCTTGAGGAACCACACAAGCCTTCAAGGTAATGGACTATGTCCTAACCTTATATATAGCCTATGTGATCAAAATTGATCCCGGCTAATATCATCAGTGCGATAATTAAACATCCATTAGTGATGTATTGCCCTTGGGGCTATGATTAAACATCCATTAGTGATGTATTGCCCTAGGGGCTATGATTTAAACATCCATTTATGATGTATTGCCCTTGGGGCTATGATTAAACATCCGTTAGTGGTGTGTTGCCCTTGGGGCTATGATTTAAACACCCATTAGTGATATATTGCCCTTGGGGCTATGATTAAACATCCATTAGTGATGTATTGCCCTTGGGGCTATGATCTAAACATCCATTAGTGATGTACTGCCCTTGGGGCTATGATTAAACATCCATTAGTGATGTACTGCCCTTGGGGCTATGATTAAACATCCATTAGTGATGTATTGCCCTTGGGGCTATGATTTAAATATCCATTAGTGATGTACTGCCCTTGGGGCTATGATTAAACATCCATTAGTGATGTACTGCCCTTGGGGCTATGATTTAAACATCCATTAGTGATGTACTGCCCTTGGGGCTATGATTAAACATCCATTAGTGATGTATTGCCCTTGGGGCTATGATTAAACATCCATTAGTGATGTATTGCCCTTAGGGCTATGATTTAAACATCCATTAGTGATGTATTGCCCTTGGGGCTATGATTAAACATCCATTAGTGATGTAATGCCTTCGTGCCATATTTTATGTCCATTAGTGACAGGCCTATGTGCCCTACTTTATGTCCTTCGAGACAAGCTTATAAGCTAAAAATAATTGTCAATTACGACAATGACAGTTGTGACATTACGATCCATAGTCTAGTAATATATGGACTATGTCCAAATTGTAATTTGCCTTTGATGGTCCTTTTGTGACCTAGGCCAAATATAGTTATATTAAGCCTAAGAGTTGTGATGTTATTCACACTAGAATTGGCAATGGATTGTTATATCCAATGTTTTAAAGCCAATATGGTTGAAATACCATGTCTAAATGAAGTTTTATTGGTACATAGAACCCAAGGCTTAAAGATGGCTAACTCAAATGAGGCACAAAGTAGCCACCGGATGTGGAATCTAACAAAGCCGAAAATAGAGATATCGATAATGATAATTTCCAAGCTCGCATTGATGCGGCTGTTGAAAAGGCTACGGGAAAGGCCATAGAAAAGCTTAGGGAATCGAGTGCTACTCGATCCAGACCCTTATCTATTCCACTATCTTCAGCTCATAAGGAGAGCTCCGTTCACTCTTCAAATGCGAAGAGTGAACCAAAGAAAATAGATTTTGCTGAAAGGTCTCGTTTTGTTAAAGACGGATGTACCTATAAGTATTTCATCTCCTGCAAGCCCCAAGACTTTAATAGGGAAAATGGAGCTGTGGAAGCCCTAAAGTGGCTAGACGAGATGGAAACGATTGTAGATATCAGCAATTGTGCTGATAAGGATGTAGTCAAGTATGTATCACAGTCCTTTAAGGGTGATGCCCTAATCTGGTGAAAAGCCATAATCCAGTCTACAGGTAAGTACACTGTATAACTTGGGGTGGTCCAAATTCGTGGACCTTGTTAAGGAAACATATTGCCCACCTCATGAGGTGGAGAAATTAGAGACAAACTTTTTGTCTCTTTCCATGAAAAACCTAGATTGTCGGAAATATGTTTCCGACTTCAATTCCTTATCTAGGTTAGTTTCCTATTTAATTACCCCGGAACCCAAACGCATTGCGCGTTTTATTAATGGATTAGCGCCTGAAATAAAGGGCATGGTAAAGGCTGCTTAGCCTACTACCTATAGGTCTGTTGTTGACCTATCTCTCTCCCTCACCCTTGATCTAGTGAGACAAAAGTCAGTTAAGTCTGAAATTGACGGGAAAAGGAAGAGAGAAGATGACAACTCCCATAAATTTAATAAGAAAAATAAAGGGAGATTCGGGTTCAAAGGGAACCAAGGCAAAACGGCTGTGATGCCAACATGCAAAACTTGCAACCGCAGACATTGGGGACAGTGTAATTTTGGTTCACAAGCCAAACCCTGTGGCATAAGACCCTAGAATGTAAGGATCTTAAGGATGCCGTCTGCTACGTAAGAGAAAGGGGCGTAAGACCCTAGAATGTAAGGATCTTAAGGATGCCGTCTGCTACGTCTGCAATGAAAAGGGGCATATTAAGACTAGCTGCCCAAAGATTCTTAAGAATAATAATGCGAAGCCTGGATAGGCCAAGAAGGGGAATGCTCGTGCCTTTCAAATAACTGCAAGAGAGGCAGTTAATGACGACAATGTCATAATAGGTACATTCCTCATTAACAATATTTATGCTAGAGTTCTTTTGATTCGGGTGCAGATAGATCTTTTGTTGATCATAAGTTTAGTAAACTATTAAACCTGCCCTTAAGAACTCTAGACAAAACTTATGAGATAGAACTTGTTGATGGAACGATAGAAACAACATCTTCCATTCTTGATGGATGCTCTATATCCATTAAGAATCATTCCATCGCTATCTCTCTTCTGCCAATGAATTTGGCGGGGTTCGATGTTGTCTTGGGCATGGATTGGTTATCTCACAACCAAGCCCGCATTGCCTACGATAAGAATCTAAACCATTAGATATTTAATCTAATGATTGAGATCATAGTAGCAATTCTGTAAATAGTGTTGACTATTAAACTAACTAATTTTTTAGATTAAGGGTATAAAGATAAATTTAACATTTTTAAATTAAAAACTAACATTAATGCACATGCAAAGTTCTCCCCTTGTTTTTTAAACGCCAATAACTTTTTATACGTAACTTTTTTAAAAAAAAAATTACACCATAATAACGAGTGTTTTTTATCTTTAATATGAGTACCATATTGATATACTTATGTAGAGAAAAATATTACGTCTCGCTTGGATGTTTTAGTCCATGGTGTTTTTTCTATGTTCATACAATGGTGTTTTAATTGTAGGGTGTTATTTCTGTTATATTTCTGTTCTTCGTAAGATGTATGCCTTTAATATACATGTTGTGGTGCTTTTATGAGTTAGGGTGTTATTTCCTGTTATATTTAATGCGAGGACAAAGGTCCTTGCATTGCTGTGGTTTCTGGTTTCTTCAGTAGGTTTCCGTTGCCTTCAAAAAGTTAGGGTGTTATTTCTGTTTTTATATATTTAGGGTGTTATTTCTGTTTGATTCTGATTAAAGTGTTGACTGGTGTTATATTAGGGTGTTATTTCTGTTATATTCAATGTTAGGGTGTTCTTTATAAGATGTGTGCCTTCAATATAACTGTTGTGGTGTTTTTATGAGTTATGATGTTAATTTTGTTATATTTATGTTCTTTATAAGATGTATGCATTCAATATACATGCTGTGGTGTTTTTATGAGATAGGGTGTTGTTTATGTTATATTTCTGTTTTTTATAAGATGTATGCCTTCAATATATATGCTGTGGTGTTTTTATGAGTAATGGTGTTATTTCAAATTCGAAAATCACTACAATAACTGCCAAAAATCGGTTGCATATATTCATTCCATAATTAGACTTTATTAGTTAAATTACACTTATACCCTTAAACTACCAAAATAAAAAGGGGCACATGTCACCTTCAAAATCTTTTTTATCCTTCTCACACTTTTAAATTTTCTCACAGTAACCTCACCCATATATATATATATATATATAGGGTGGGGTTAGTGTAAGGGGTGATTTTGTGAGAAGTGTAAGAAGTATTTTAAGCCCTTAGATCTTGTAGTTAATGATTAAGATCAATAAGGGCTTAAAATATAAATTATGTTTTTTACTAATTTGGCTAGATTAAGGGTAATAATGTTTTTTTCTATTGTATTTTTAAATAAAGAAATTAACATCAACTTTAATGTACATGCAACCACCCATCTTTTTTAACGTCAATAACTTTTACACGTAACACTTTTTTAAAATAAATTACACTATAATAACGAACTTTTTTTATCTTTAATAACACATATGAAGCGTACTGGAATGCAGGTTTAAAACACCATACGAAGAACATATATTGAAATGCAGGCGTAAATGTAGGTTTACTACCCTTCTCACAAAACCACCCATTTTTACACTAACCCCACCCTATATATAATGTAAGTATATGGAGAAAACACTTGTAATTGAGAAAACCTATGAAACTCTAACCTCCTGACATTTTTTTTATTTTAAAAAAAATCACAAATGTAATATACATGTTTTTAAGAGTTTTGAGCAAAAAAATACTAAAAAGCGCCAGGTGGATATTTTTTTTAAAAATAAACAAGATTTGCGCAATGCGACTGTAACATATCTTACACATGAATGTAACACAAAAACTTGTTTATTTAAAAAAAATCTGGTTGGCGCTTTTTTGATTTTTTTTTGCTCAAAACCCTTAAAAACATGTATATTACACGTGTGATTTTTTTCAAAAAAGAAAAATGTCGGGAGCTTAGAGTTTCCTGTATTTTCTTACCACAAGTGGATATATATATATAATCTATATCTATATATATATCTATATATATATATATATATATATATATATTATATATATATATATATATATGGTAGGGTTATTGTAAAAAGGGTGTGTTTTGTGAGAAGTGTAGGAAAGAATCTACACCCTTTGATCTATAATCTAATGATTGAGATTATAATGACAAAATTGTAAATAGTGTTTACCATTAAAATAATCAATTTTCTATACTAAGGATATAAACGTAATTTAACATTTTTAAATTCAAAAACCCACATGCAAGTTCCACCCGTCTTTTTTAAACGTCAATAACTTTTTATACGTAACTTTAAAAAAAAATTATCATAATAATAAGTGTATTTTTATCTTTAATATGAGTATCATATTGCTATACTTGTATAGAGAAAAAATTACGTTTCGATCGTATGTTTTAGTCAATGGTATTTTGTCTATGTTGTTTTAACTGTATAGTGATTCAAGACATTGTGTTTTATAGTAAAACACCATAACGTACATAAGACACCATAACATTGCAAATATCATTGAATTCAGCAAACTACTTACAGTAAAACACCATAACATATCCTTCTTTGGGATCATATCCAGAATACCGGAGGTCGGGATCAAGGAACTCCTGCTGGCTAACTTCTGCTTCAAATAGAACTTTCAATATTGCATTACTTTAATGTGGAACTTCACTTCAGAGAAGTCTCGTTTGCGTCGACAAGCGAGTTCCCGCATCAACAACCTTCCCATGATTTGGTAACAGATGAAAATGAACATCGGGTTCTCCCGTCAACTTTGCGAAGTCAAGCTCGTAGACTCTCCTTTGCCTGTAGGCTGATCTCCATATGGATGCGTGAGTGAAGGCCTTTCCTCAACTTCAACTGTTTTGTTTGGACGCTCCGGCACATTATATATATATATATATACATATATATATATTGGTAATTTTCTAAATTTTATTTTCATATTGTCATTACATGAACAGAGACGTACACTAAAAAATGAATATATATCTACTGAGTTTAAACCATAAACCAAAAAGATGTAAATATGATTTAATGAATTTCTAAATTTCTATTTTGTTATTGTGGTTGAATGAACAATAAGCAAGAAAACATTTTAAAGATGTTATATTTTTATAAAAATCAAACACAAACACATAGTTATTAAAAATATAAGTACAGATTTAAATTACCCTAATGATAAGTTGAGAGAATGTAACAATTTGAAAAATACCATAACCTACATAAACACAAAATCGAAAACATATGGGGATTAAATGCGAACTTTACCCTAATATTGATTCACATAGCTAAGTATAGATTTTTGTTTACCATAATGATGGGAATAGAAAATGGAACAATTTGAAAAATAAGATAACGTTGATAAACATATAGGAGAAAACATTGAGGATTAGATGCGAATTTTACCCTAATAGTGATTGGTATAGAGGCTATGAACAAATATACCCCAAGTGTAAATCAATAAGAAAGGGGGAATGATAAACATGAAATGCATGGTGAACACGAAATAATCACCATTCGTATAGCAAGAGTATGAAATATAAAAATTAACCTAAATGTAATTCAAGTTGATCGAGGGTGATTCAAATTAAAGATGAAAGTGGAATTAAAGAAGGGAAGATATGATGAATATATGATGGGTAAATCAACAATGCAGTCAGGAGAAATGTACCTTTAATGGTGTAGGGATTTTCTTTGGATGAAATGGTAAAAGTTGACGTTTGCATTTTGGGGAGAAGGAATGTGAATGAGATTTGGTGAAAAGGGAACGGTTTTGTAAGTAGTCATATAGTATGTATTATTATATGATATTATGATGATGATGATATGTATATTAGGTTAGAAGAAAAAGTGGTTAGTAGCATATTATTTAAACGGAGTATAACCTATTAATGATGTGATATGTAAATAAATATATCCTACTAATTGATTAAAGTCTTTTGATTAAATATAATAGTAATAATATATAATATTAATTTAAAATTTTTAATAACAATAGTTATCCTAGTAATTATCTTTTCGAATAAAGGTACTAACCCATAATAAAACTTTTTTACATGTACCGAGGTAAAAGATGATAACGTTTAATAATTCGTGTATTAATACATCAAACCTATAGATAGTATTACCTATTACCTATTAAAATAATTGGAGAATCGTGTCAGTTACAGATTAATACAAATAAGCTATAGTAATACCTTGTTATATAATTATCAATATCAATTTATAATATGTTTTGACAATATGGTGTTATAGCATTAGTTTAAGTGGTGTACTTAGCGTATTTGCAGTTGTTCTCTTAGTATAAGAGTGTATGATTGGATTAAAATGACGGTGGGGTATCAGATGTCCCGTTTCATGTTGTCAGACATCATACTCATCTTCTTATCTTTTGTATGGTGTTTACCTGGATGCAACCACCCCCTGCCGCTAAGCACCACCATAACAACATCTCTTCAACCTTAACTACCTCATCAACAACAGTGTTATCATTGAACAAACTTCTCAACCCACTTCCCTAAAACCCTAAGTTTCACGTGGTTGCAGCCACCATCCAGCAGTGGTGTTTGGGTTCCGATTAGAGTATCGGCGATGGTGGCAGCTAGCGTTCGTCCGCTACATTTTTCGGAAGCTGTGATAATTTCTAGCAGCTGCAACTCCGACGACTGCAGATTAGGTGGATGGTGACGGCGGTAATAGGGGTGCGTTCTTTGGAGTTGGTGTGTCATCGATGCTACTTGATATGGCTTACACAAACTTAACCTTAGCCTCTGGAACTGTAAGTTACAACATTTTTTATATAGTTCCCGATTTGATACTAATTTGATCTCAGCTTTATATGGGTATTTTTTTTGTTTATATCTATTAAAAAGCAGGATTGCTTTATGAGAAGGGGTTGACAATAACCACCGGCGGTTCTTCTGCAGGTCTCCGTCAAGATTGCAATTGGGTAGATACTTTTCATTAATTCTGTTGTTTTCTTTTTAATTCTGAAATATATTTGTTCTAACGATAATAACGTTCATAAGCAGAATTGTATGTTGGTTGCAATCTGGGATTTCTGATTTATTTAGTTGTTGATCATCAAGAGTTCAATTTCTTAAAAAAATGTTTTGCTTACGATCTGTTTTGATTTTGTTAGCATAGGGAGGCTGCGTTCTTTTAAAAAAAGTTGATTTTTGTGTTATGTTAGTAGTTTAAAGATGATTTCTAACACATTATTGATGCATTGATATGAGGCGCTGGGAAGACGTCTGGTTGGTAGTGGCTAGGTGAGATATTTTTTTGTTGGCCTGGCAGCCCATGTTGCAGCCTTGGCTGAAATATAAATGTTGCTATTCGAGGTTGTGATGATATGTTGTCCAAGATGTGAGCCTCTGTAATGGAGATCTGAGCTGTGATTGTAGACCTCAACTGGCAAACTTCCGACTACTCAATTGGTGAATATAGAGATGTTTTCAGATAAGTCTAATTCTATCTGGCAGTTCTTTGTGACACCATACATAGTCATGCCATGTTACTATTGAAAAACTATATGTTATTTTGCAAGTTGGGGTTGTGAGTGTGTGGGCACTGTAGCTATTTGTACATTATCTCTTAGTCTGCAGAAATTGATCATCTACTTGTGTGTTTCCGACTATACTTTAAGGGTCCAAACGAGGCAGTTGCCCCCGAGGTATGGTGGCGGCTAGGGTGAACTGCTCTTTGGTTCGCCGATCATTCGCTGATGGTCCGTTTTCAAACGTGTTTTTCTACGAGGTAATCTCAAAAAATTGTCTGGTTCAATTTGTTGTAATTTTTGTGACTTGATTTTGATGTTTGGAGAGTAAATGTTGGAGTTGTTTGCCACCCTAATCTTATGGAAATTTGGTATATCCTAACCCTACATGTTTTCTTCTATCTCTGGAATCTAAGCATGAATGGTGTTAATTATGTGCAATGCATTTTAATTTTTTCGTTTTTTGTGTGAAGCATGGTTTATTGTGTCGTATTATAGGGATTAGTGGTTTTTTAATGTGATAATCAGTCTTTACATGACCAACAAAATTTAAAAAACAACTAACGTCTGCTACTATATGCAGGGAGATGCAACACATGTTACATGCACCTTAGGCGACCAGAACTACTTTGACAAAATCACAACCATCCAATCCTGCTATATTGCAGATGAATACATGCCACTACCAGCCAACTGTTCCACATAGGGCTGCACCAAGGGTCAGAAAGAGAACAACTTTTGAACCCATCGCCAACACCAACATATCAGATCATTACACAACTTTGCAACGTACGCCGAAGGCACTAAAGATGCTTACACGTAACTTGAAGAAAACCCATCATAATAACATAACATATCACTCCTATCTCTAACCACAAAACAATTAAACTACATCGGTTGAATAGAAGGTGACAAAATCAAACGAACAAAGATAGGGAAAAGACATGGAAAAATGACCATCCAAGACGAAAGGTACGAGATTCCATATACAAATCATGCACAACACTTACTAATATGAAAACTAATTAAGTACCTTCATTTACAGTGCCGTTCTACTCACCTAAGATGAAAAAAAGAAGCAACTGAACATGTGAGACAATGGAGCACCAAATATGCAAAACTTAAGATGCACCTATGTGGGGTTGTGTGGTGCGAGGCTGCTACAAACTTCACCCATAGAGTTCAGGTATATATGACTATGGGAATTATAGAAGGTTTACTAAAATTATAGAGAAAGTATGAAATATTGTAAGCGAGGCAAAACGGACGGGTCATATTAGGCAACGGGTCAACTGGTCTAGGTCAAAACAAGCCGTTTTAAAAATTTTAGGACACATTTGAAATGTTATTCTATGATAACCTGGAACGAAATGAAACAAGAAAACCATGGGCTGATATGCACAGATTGAACAGGGGGTTCAAGGCAGATGATGGGTTCATTTGATGTTGCAGCTTGTATAGGCAGACTTCAGTGCACTAGAGACCAAACTAGGGATGAGCAAATGGTACCGGGTACCGGTACCGAATTTACCGAACCCGGTACATTTTCGGTACCGATTCGGTAACGACTTTTGACATTTTCGGTACCGGTTCAGAACCGATATTTACCGGTTTTTACCCTCAAATACCGGTACCGAACCGGTACCGTTGCCAAGCTCATCCCTAGACCAAACCAAAAACTTTCTTCAAAGTGTTATAGCCAAGGTTTGAATAGTTCATTAGGATATGCTGAATGAACTGCCTGACTTTTCATGTTCCCTTGCCGTATGAGCTACCTAAAGATAGAAAGTTGCAACTTGGGGAAGGCAAAACATTCTTATAGAATTATGAGACGTGCAATCACATCAACCATGGTTGCTATAAGATGTATGTGATAAAAGGTACTTTTTAGGTTCCAAGAGACCACAACTCTTAAGTACAGCTACCACTTCTTATGAATGCATCTACCAGCCTGATCGACGTACAGGTTTGGTGCTGGATCTTGCTGATGAATTTTGGAACTTGCTAATCCCCAGGTAACATGCCTACACATGTAGCTAGGGTTCTTACGCACTAAACCAAAAATGTAGGTTAATCTTTGGTGAATAATCGATTGAATGGGAGGTTAGGAGATAAGTGAAATGAGAAGAAATCGAAGGGTAGGAGATGAACATATGGAGAAGAAATCGATTCGGAGGAAGAAGATAAACACCATCATCATCCTACTCAGTAAATCACACCAATAACAAAGCTAAGGTAGGGTATGAGGAGGGTAAAATATAGACAATCTTACCTCTACCACGTAGGAATAGTGAGGTTGCTTCATGTGATACCCCTGACTCGATAGTAGTTTTGCATCAAGCCTTGGACATAAGACACATTGATGCGTGGTCGAAAACCGGCGTTGTAGTATGTTTATGTTTATGGTTTTACATTTCGAGTAGCCCACTTTTGATTGGAATTATGTTTTGCAGGTCTTACGGAGTTTACGGAGCTATTCGAGAGCTACGGAGCATCGGGGCGGAAAACGGATCAACCGGGAGCGAGGAATAGACAAAACGAAAATTAAGAAACGAAGGCATCGTCGCTGACGCCCCCTTGCCTCACTGATACATCTGTCGGACAGAAAAGGCCGTAGGCAGTAGATCAGGCCATCGGGTATAAATCAACAACCAAGGGCCGTCGCCGACACGTTGGTGGGCCGTCGGCGACGCCCTCTTCTGCACCATGATGTTGATTTTGGTTTTCAATGTTGGGGACGTGTGTAACACCTGTTTATGACCATTTTCAAAGGAGTCACGTATTTCTTGAGTTTTGAAACACCATCTTGGAGCAAAGAACACCTCAACCTTCACCATTCTTCCACATCAATCCATCTGATCAACCCGAATCATCCATATTCTTAATCCACCACCATCATCATCATTCCATCTTCAATCCATTCACCATCACCATCAACCATAAACCCTAATCATCAACCCTCTCCATTATCAAGCTTCAAGATTTCATCATCCGTTGATCACGTTCCGTTCATCATGAGCGGCTAATTCTCGCGGGTTTCACCTTGGTGTAGACTTTTGTAAGGATTTTTAGGGTTTGCTACTTGTTTAATATTTGGTTTGTGACAAATTGAATTGTATTTGAATCATTAGATAGAGTGAGTTATGAAATTTGACTTCGTGAAATGAACATGCGTATTTAAGCCTTGTCTTTTGATAGGATTTACTTGTCCAAGGTAACGAAGTGCATTGCGGTCCGTCTTGAACGTTGATAGCAATTGGCACCTAAGCCTTGTGATTCTAAAACCGTTAATAAACTAATTCAATTAAACCAAGTCAAAACGTGTAGTAACCCTTAGTCTTGCAATTGTTGAACCGCGTGTGAATCTTGTTTCTTCATTATTGTTTTAATCCATAAATCAAGTTTTCGTGAAATTATTGAAGTTTTCTTAGTTAAATAATTAAGAACACACTTGTTGGTTGAACCGACATCTCTTTCAAACAAACAACTTCCAAATTAAACCATAGCAAGCTTCATAAAGTGTGACAAACTTTTAAAATCAATCATGTCCATCGCAAACCACAAACTCTTCGTTGTTCGAACCGTACTACCACTAACTCATAGTTAAGGGTGAATCGAGTATATAAATGTTATCTTTGACCGGGGCGCGACACTCCGATCAAATTTTGGCGCCGTTGCCGGGGAGTTCGTGCGCTTCGCGTTTGGATATCAATTTATTGTGTGATTATCTGTTTAAGTGCTTGTTGTATTTGTTATATTCGTTTTCTTTGTTACGTGGATGTGTTATTTGTGCATATTACAGGTAGTGCATGCATACGAGAAACTCCGGTAAGACCTCTCTGTTAGTGTTTAAACCGGAAGTTAAGCGACTAGTGCGAAGAAACTTAGCCAACCGGTTAGAGGCAACACTTGCCTCTAATCCACCCAATACCAAATCACCATCTACACCATCCTTAGGCCTAGTCCAATGGATCCCCAAAACTCCAATCATCCAAACAGCCAAAACCAACACCAATTTCAATATCAAGACTACCCTCGCCCGAAGCCACACATCTAAAATAACAAACTGGGGGTGGTACCAAATCGGGACCACCAACACCACCTTTCTAAACCCGAGACGAAAACACAAATAACAACCAACGTACACCCACACCTCCACCTCAAAACCAAAATAGACAAAACCCATTACCACCTAACCTCAACAACCGAAATGTTAACGCCAACCGTGGAGTTAACCAAAATCGTGGCATTCCCACGAACGAAGCTCAGTTTCTTAATCTCGACGATTTGAGAAACAATATTCCCGACGATGCACCGTATAGCGTCCCTAGTTATTGTAATACCTCGTAAATTTGTGTCCAGTAATATACTCACACGTGTCCATACTCTCAATTGTGCCTAATATTGGTCAAGAGGGATTATTTAAAAAAAAAGATGAATGTGGAGGGACTAAAGGTGTCAACATGCTGAAATTATGCCTCTGAATGACCCTTTACAGTGTCCATACTCTCCAAAATGAGCCACTTGTTGGATGAGAGAGACAATTTGTGAATTTAAATATAAGACAAAATTTACAAGGTCTGATGATACTTCCTCTGATAGACCTCAACAGAGCTTAGCTTAGCAGACCTTAAACATTTAAACTTTGCTGAAACACTGATGATAACCACTGCTGGGCTAACCACTGCTATACGTTAAACATTACAAGGTCTGATGATACATCCTCTGTAGACTTCAACAGAGCTTTATCTTCAACATAACTTAGATATAGCAGACCTTGGACTTTTAGACTCTGCTGATAGAAAACACTAATAATAACCACTGATAAGCCAACCACTGCTGAGCTAACCACTGCTGATAGAAAACACAGATAATAACCACTGATAAGCCAACCGCTGCTGAGCTAACCACTGCTAATAGAAAGCACTGATGATAACCATCCTCTGTTGATCTTCAACAGAGCTTTGTTTTAGCAGAGCTTTGCCATCAGCAGAGCTTTGTCTTCAATAGAGCTTAGCAGTAGCAGATGTTGCATTATCATTGGATCGGAGGTTCTGATGTATTTTGGCTTGCTGCCCACACAAAGCTGTCAGAAACCATTAACACAAAACCAGGGGCTTCAAAACTACTATGCCACATTCTAGGACACCTGTTCTCATTTTCTAACATCTGATAACACTTGGAACCACCTCCTTCAATCTCCAACATTGTAAATAGAACTGTTTGCAACACTTTAAACTTGCACATTCTTATAAATACCCCTCTTATTACTCCTGGAGGTTCCTAGTTCATTAAAAGCTTCTGATTCAAGTTTATTTTCATCCAAGGATCAATTGTAAATGCTCCTTTCAGTTACATTTCGTTTACTAAGCTTTTAAAGCCAAAAGTTAAACAATTTCGATAACTGCTTTGACTTTCGGGTTAGACCCGATTGAGATTAGTTTGCTACTGATTTAAGGTTGCATTATGATCATAATTCAATGTATCATAACCCTCTGTGGCTATAATACGTGATGATAATCACATTCTGAGTATCAATATAATGTCACTTAATGACTAAAATGCCCTTGTGGCACATATTTTGATTTTAAACCTTAATGATCATATAAGTTGATAACCTACTAATGTTACAACTTATTTAAAGTATATTGGCATATAGAACTTGTCCATAACTCATCCGATCACCCGGTATAGCTTATATGCGTACGGTTAAGCTTATGTAACTAATTTACGTAAGATTATTGAAACGGGTCAAATCTTATCTTATTTACTTCAAATTCCAGAATGTATATTGTTTACCCATATTATACAAGTCCTAGTACTTGTTGAGTTTAAACTACATTCCATTCCGGTCATCGCTTAATCAAGCGTATCGTACCGTTTTCATTGATTTAAGTTAACCGGTTCAAGTCTATGACTTAAAAAGGACCCGCTGACATTTTAATTGGTTATTTAAACCATTCATTCCAGACTAGGGACTTTCGGTAAATTACAACCTTGTTAGTTTTTTTGTTTGAACGACTATGCTTATATTATCTTTGGATTTTAAAGACTAAGCAAGGTAAATACTCTTAACCTATTTTCCCTACACGGGCTTGGGATACGGTAAATTATTACCGCTTGGTCGGGTATGGGATCATATGTCGGATTGTGACTAGAAAATCCACATAACCCGTTTTAATATGTTTTGTCCGATAACTTAAACATTGGGGTTTAACACGACCGTGTTCAGGATTTGTGGAATATCGAATACAGGGAGTTTGTGGGTATCGAAAACAGGGAGTTTGTGGAAAATCCACAAATACTACTAATAGTTAGCGGTAAGTAGGTATCGAATACAGGGAGTTTGTGGAATATGTGCTATCTAAAGTTTATACTAAATTGACTAATTTATCTAATGCAAGAAAATGAATTCAAGATTTTTGGTGATTTAGTTTTAAAATTAAATAAATTGCAATTCAACTAATGGTTGTTAAAACAGATTAGAAGCAAGTGATCATCCTAAGTTTCCGGTTTCAATTAACAATTGTGTTTCCAATCCAACTAGAAAGAGTCACATAGACATGACTCGTGTATGACTATCTGTTTGTGATAAAAGGGAACTAAGTACTCAGATTACGAAGATGCGAGGTTGTTACCTGATGACCAATTAACCAATATCCAACCCTTAAACCTTCCCGTGGTATCTTAAATGTCAACGACACCAAGAGCGTACGACTTAGGCAAAGATCAAAACATCAATCAATAATTTACCAACAAATATCCAAACACCATAACAAACTACAAATATTGCAAGTCTATTATTCTTGAAATCAAAGATAAAAACACAATTGTTTCAAGCAAACCTTCCACCTAGGATGATCACAACGAGTTTAGTAACTCATGGTCTTGCAAATCATCACACCTTCAATTGATATGTTCATATGAATCATAAACCAAAAGTAAATATTTAGAAATTGTTTTTAACCCACAAGAACACCAAAAATTCGCCTCTAAGCTCTGCCAAACATTCCAATGATTGATATGCCAAAAGACCTTTGAAAACCGAGTTAAATTGGGCAGTTACACTTTTCTCGTTGCTGACCACCGTAAGCTACGGTGGTCACCATAAGCAACGGTGGTCAAAATTTCCTTACGGCCCCAAGAGACTGGCTTACGGTGCATAGAAGGATCAGACACCACCGTAAGCTACGGTGCCCACCGTAGCTTACGGTGGACAGCATATTTTCCATTTTTATTCTTTTATCAACTCTCCAAGTCTTCATCTTCATTTAGCCAAATGTAAGCTCCCATCAAAGCACGTTAAAATCGCTTCTTTATGCTCTTCGGTACCTCCAAAGCCATATACACCGTAGTTATTAAATCCTAATAATTAACCCAATTAAGTGCAGAATATTGATCGTTTTAAAGCACTTGAGGGTTGTCCAATGGACCACCCGTCACATCCCCACACTTAACCGTTGCTTGCCCCAAGCAACACATCAAAAACATTTCCAAGCTTAAAAGTGATCAAAGTGTAAACCAAACACAAACATGTTGTCCAATTGTCAATTTACCATCATACCAAATAACACATCTCAATAACTCTCCTCTCGGTGACAAAAAGGTACTAGCAAGATTGTGCTAGATCACTCAATGCGAGTGCGTGATTGTGCGATAATAAGCTTGTGTAATAATCAAATCTCCACCTACAAAATGCCTAACATGCTTACGAATCAAAAGGACTTTCGGGTTGTAACGAGGCTATGTGTAAGGGTGAGAATTGGTGAGATATATATGCATGTAGCTCATTGAATCGACCTGGTTTTATTAGCACAAACAAACAAAAACAACTATCACTATTTACACAACTTTACTATCTTTTTCCTCCTCTCTCTTTTTTTCATATTTCTTTCTCTTTTTTTTTTTTTTTTAAACTACAAACATTGAACAAGAAACACATACACATCAACATCAAACACTACCTACTAAAGCTCCTAAACCGGGTCGATCAATAGGTAGAATTTTTGTAGGACATAAGCTTGGGTTACAAATGAATGGTATTAAGCTCAATTTTGGCTACTAATGACCAAACCACCATCCCTCTCACTACCAAGCTAATATATTTATCTTATGAGGTCCAACCCCCAAACCCACACTCTCACACATCCAGACGAGGTTACCTAAATACCCTTATCATCTTCACAAGCATGTTACACCTAGGTTTCGACAAGCATATATTACACAACTTCTATTAACACAAATCACACACTGCCACTCAAACCAAAAAAATTAATTTCTAGAAAGCATCCATGTGGCCCAAAAACTCACCATGAAAGGATAAAAAGGATACGATGTGTCATGTGGAGTAAGGTTAAATATTCAAATTTGAAGGAAACGATCACTAAAGCTACTTTAACCTCACCTTCAGCTCAACTCTCAAATCCCAAATTTCTTTTTGTTTTTTATGAACACATATAACACCACCTGTACTACCACAACCCATAACATGAATATCAACCACAATACGCCACCCTTCCACCCAACCATAAACAAAACCAAATAATGTCTACAATAATATACAAGAAAAGAAAACACCATCTGACATACTCAAGGTGGTTCAAATGAACCATTGCTTTCCTATTTCTCTCCATATTCCATCCAATTTTTTGGAAAGTTTGTAGTTTCATGCCAATTGGGGTAAAATTCAACCCCATTACCCCATCTAATCCCACCATCGGGTGGTTTTCTTTTGCCCGCTCTCTGCTCACAATCGCCTTCTTCCTTGCCTGTTTTTCACTGTTCTTCAACTCAGACCTATACACATTAACACCACTTGCAATTGACCTGACTGTGCTAACACTTGAAACATGTTTGTTAGTAGCAACTGTGTGACTCAAGTCATTAACAAGATCTTAATGAATGGTTTTTAATAACACACTAAAGTACAACTTACGATTCTCGTAGCTCATGGTGACCATTCCATTTCTGCAGTCGATTTGAGCATTTGCGGCATACAAGAATGGACGACCCAACACTACTTGCGGCTGCTCATAAGTCTTCGACGGTGCGTAGTCGATCACCATAAAATCCACCGAGTAGTAAAACTTGCCCAATTGTATCACTACGTCTTTCACAACCCCTCGGGGTTGCTTCCAATTCGCATCCGCGAACACCGCCATGCAATCAATCTCGTGTAATGGACCAAAGTCGTACTGGTCGTACAGGCTACCCGGGAGAACGTTCATCCCTGCTCCGTAATCCAATAATGCTTTGTGTATCTTGAACTTCCCAACTTGAATCGGGATAACTGGTTCCCCTGCATCACTTCCACCTCTCTCGACACTTGTTTCATTCACACCTGCACTCACATGAACAACCGAAGCAGTTAAACATTTATCATTTTTAGGAACGAAACTTACCCCGTTAATCAGTATGTTCTTTCTGTTCTTCGGGTTAGTTTGCGTATCACTAGGAAGCTTCCCATTTTGTTGCTTCAATGTTGCTACCTCACTAGCCAGCTGCCCCATCTGTGTGGTCAGTGACTGGATAGCTTTGTCCCGAATCTCATCCTTTTGTGCCCGAGCATTATCCAGTTGATTTCTCCTTTGCATATCTTGTTGCATCATCCGGAGCATATCCATAACTTCATTCCCACTTGATGAAGTTTGACCCTGATTGTGTTGCTGGTGTAGAACAAAATTTCTTTGAGCTCCTTGGAAATTGGTATTGGCTTGATTCGCCGGGTTCCCATAACCAAAATTGGGATGGTTCCGTAACCCGGGGTGGTATGTGTTGGAGTTTATATTGAAATTTCGACCACCCCCCACAATAGCATTTACCTCTTAAACTTGATTTTCACCCACTCCCGCCAAACATACCTCCGCTGCATGAGCCAATTCATTACAATTAGTACAAACATCATATACCTGATTCGTCGCTTGCACCCTCCATCATCTACTGCATACACTTGGGTCTTGTGATAACATGTCTCGCCCTCCTTGAAGATTGTGCGTTCCTTTTAGATGTGATCGCCATTTGCTCCAAGAATGCCAATCATCTTGCTTAGAGTTTGTACTGAAAGTACCATTAGTGATGGACATCAAGTCACGAGCATCTTCCAAACTCAACCTCTCGTGAAAAGCATTCAACAGTTCCCAAAGTGCAATGCCATGATGAGGACAATTCTTTAGCATCATATTAAACCTTTCTAACGCTTCATGGAACATCTCGCCCGGTTGTTGTTGAAAGCTTCTCAAGCTCCGCCTAGCCTCATTAGTCTTTTGGGTCGTGAAAAACTCTTCTAAAAATCTTTGTTGCATATCGGCCCATGTGTAGATTGATGCGGAGGGTAAAGTATGGAACCATCTTTTTGCCTTGTCTTCCAAAGAGAATTGGAAAAGTACCAACTTAACATCGTCTGAAGAAAAACCTTGCCCTCCAATAGTGTTGCAAATAGAGTCATATGTCTCCAAATGGAAGTACGGTTCCTCCATTGCTAGTGTTTTATACTTCGGAAAACTTTGAAGTGCGGTTGTTCTAACCTCAAATGTCCTTCCATCCGGGTGATGAGGTATCACCACTGGAGAAGGGTTATTTGTGATGACCGTCCTAAAATGTGCTTCAATTCCCCTTACTACCTCTCAATAATGTCTTCGCAGAACACCCAATGGTACTCTTGGCCGACCCGCTTGACCTTGCCTTAGCCCTTGAGGTGCATATTGTTGTTCGTATTGAGGTTGTTGCGTTAGTCTTGGAAATGAGGTTATTGATGTTGAACTTGTTGTAAAGGCATTGGTCGTTGAAACCGTGGCCCTTGAGGATAAATTGGTTGTACCCCCGTGGGTTGCCTTTGTTGATAACCCGTTCCTCCTTGAGGTCCCAAATTACCTCTATCTCCTCCATAATAATAACCTTCTTCTTCGTAACCTCCAATTTCTTCTTCATACCCGTCATCAAACCCATCTCCTCCTGCACCTGAAGATTGCACAAACTGTGAGGAAGGATAATGTAAACCAGGTTGGGTTGGTGGTTGAAATGTGGAGGAGGTATGGACAATGGTTGAACTTGGTGGATAGTGACTTGGTAATGGTTGTTGGGTGGAGGATGATTGACCGTAAGTTGGGCAAATGGATGAGAATGGTGGAACCATTGATGTGGTATTGGAGGGGTTGACTTCATCTGTTGAAGTAGGTTTGGTGGTAGGAATTGGTGGAGGTGTGGATGGTGATGTTTGGCTTGTAGTGGTAGGTAATTGCTCCATGGTGTTAATTGGTGAACCACTGATTTTGTTTTCGCGTAGCAATACTCTGTTTCGTCACAAAGTTCATTCGATCTCCGGATCAAATACCAATGGTGATAGCTTGTGAGAGCCTCTAGTATGCATGCACCTATAAATACCTGCACACTAACACAACCAACGTAAACCCGAAAAAATAAAAACTAACTCAATCAAAGATAACACACGTTGCGCACTACTCCCCGGCAACAGCGCCAAAATTTGATGTGATGTCGATGTCTCACGTAAATTTAATCCAAATACTACTAATAGTTAGCGGTAAGTGGGTATCGAACACAGGGAGTTTGTGGAATATGTGCTATCTAAAGTTTATACTAAATTGACTAATTTATCTAATGCAAGAAAATGAATTCAATATTTTTGGTGATTTGGTTTTAAAATTAAATAAATTGCAATTCAACTAATGGTTGTTAAACCAGATTAGAAGCAAGTACTCATCCTAAGTTTCCGGTTTCAATTAACAATTGTGTTTCCATCCAACTAGAAAGAGTCACATAGACATGACTTGTGTATGACTATCTGTTCGTGATAAAAGGGAACTAAGTACACGGATTACGAAGATGCGAGGTTGTTACCTGATGACCAATTAACCAATATCCAACCCTTAAACCTTCCCGTGATATCTCAATTGTCAACGACACCAAGAACGTACGACTTAGGTAAAGATCAAAACATCAATTAATAATTTACCAACAAATATCCAAACACCATAACAAACTACAAATATTGCATGTCTATTAATCTTGAAATCAAAGATAAAAACACAATTGTTTCAAGCAAACCTTCCACCTAGGATGATCACAACGAGTTTAGTCACTCATGGTCTTGCAAATCATCACTCCTTCAATTGATATGTTCATATGAATCATAAACCAAAAGTAAATGTTTAGAAATTGTTTTTAACCCACAAGAACACCAAAAATTCGCCTCTAAGCTCTGCCGAACGTTCCCCAATGATTGATATGCCAAAAGACCTTTGAAAACTGAGTTAAATTGGGCAGTTACACTTTTCTTGTTGCTGAACCACCGTAAGCTACGGTGGTCACCATAAGCTACGGTGGTCAAAATTTCCTTACGGCCCCAAGAGACTGGCTTACGGTGCATAGAAGGATCAGACACCACCATAAGCTATGGTGCCCACCGTAGCTTACGGTGGACAGCATATATTCCATTTTTGTTCTTTTATCAACTCTCCAAGTCTTCATCTTCATTTAGCCAAATGCAAGCTCCCATCAAAGCACGTTAAAATCGCTTCTTTGTGCTCTTCGGTACCTACAAAGCCATATACACCTTAGTTATCAAATCCTAATAATTAACCCAATTAAGTGCGGAATATTGATCGTTTTAAAGCACTTGAGGGTTGTCCAATGGACCACCCGTCACTAAGCACGGGGTGTAGGCATACAACTAACAGATGCTAATGCTATTTAAAATGTTTTCTTACCCATATTGGGGATACCCCTTCGTGGGTTAAAGTGGTGTGTCAGTTAATCATGTTATTCGGTTTCTACACCGAACCCCATATGTATTGACAAGCATGTAAAACTGTATACAAGATTATTATAATTGCCCCAATTTATTTATGAAATTACATGTGCCTTGTGCACTTTAATAAATTTTGAAATACTTTAAAAATGTGTCGGTTATTTGTATTTACCAGTGAAAACTGACGTATCTTCAAAAGACTAAGTGACAGGTTGCAAACAACGTAAATAGGCTGGAAGTTGCCCGGTAAATGCTTAAGTGGAATTTGCAACTCCATTGCATAGAAGCCTATAGTCTGTTATTTCATTTTATAACTTTTCGATCCGCCTGTGGATCTTTTCATATACTATCTGTTTGTATATTATTTTAAACATTCGGACATTAATATTGTAATAATTTAAATCCAAGACTTCCGCTGTGCTTTATGTGATTGCTGACTATAACGATACCAATCTTTGTAGGTTCACTTGGAGGATCAAGATTAATATACTTCCTTGTTTATGCAACACAAATACGAGTGCGGAATCCTCGTAAGTATGCAAACCAAAACAAAGTGGACCTACAATCGCTTCTCCAAGGAAGAAACGTGGAGCACGCGTGTCTGTGCGCGTGGCACAACGGTCAGGCTCGCTACCACCATTGCCCCAAACATACCCCACTATTCCCGAGGACCTACAAATGAGTGGACCCTCGAATACTATACTAGTAGTTGACCCAACACCATAAACTTCTGTTCAACTACCACCATCAGGTTTTGATAACCCAATCCCTACGTATCCAGATACGTCTGGGTACAATCCTTTAAACCCATCTACACCGATGGATTATGACTACATGCACCATCGTACGACGCATATATGCAAGCAGTCGTACATAATACTTTATACCCGTCTCATTTCCCTCCCACATATCCAACTATGGGATATTCAAGTTATGGGTACTCGTATCCTACGATGCCACAGCCACTGCCATCGCCACAACTACAGGCCATTAATCAGGCCTTGGAAAGAGCTGAAAAGACGGAGAGGAAGACAAAAAATTTCTTTAAAAAGCTCTCTAAACTGGTTAGGGGAAAGAAAGATGAGTGAAAGCTTCTCATTATTATCTATTTTAATTTCCTCTTAAGTCACTGCGTGGACAAGTATTTCTTTTAGTCCCAGCGTGACCAAGTAGCCTATTATATTTTAAGTCCTGTTTAAGGCGAAGTATTGTAATCTTTTCATCATTTAATGATAATTTTGGAATTATTTGTAATATATATGTAATCGTTACATCCTCTTCAAGCGATTGTCTCGATTTTAACTCAAATTTATGATCCGCTATATAATTCCAAAAGATCTTAATGGTTTTGATTAGCCAATTGGCAAAGTCCATATTAATTGGCAAATTATAAAAGATAGTTAAGGATGATAGCCCTTCTATTATGGTAGTTAAGGAAGATTATCCCTTCTATCCAGAGGTGGTTAACTATGTTCAAGTCTCCAAGTCGTTAGGGTCAAATGCGACAATGACTATTATTAAACAACCATTAAGATAATTATGTGTTAACATTTAAGCAATGTTAATACTCCTCGCAGTGTGACTTGAGGAACCACGCTAGCTGTCCAGGTGATGGACTACGTCCAAGCCTTATAGCCTATATGATCAAATTTGATCATGGCTAATATCATCAATTGCGATGATCATTTGTATTAACATCCTTAGTGATGATCTGCCTACGGGTAATATTTTTTATTGTTAACTGAGACAATGACAGTTGTGACCTTATGATCCACTATCCAAAAGGTGATGGAGAATGTCCAAACCTCAAATACCTTTGATGGTCCCTTGAGACCTAGGCTAATTATATATAGTTACTTTATTCAAAATGTTAAAATTATGAATTTTGGCAGTTGTGATGTTATGCACATTGATCTAAAAGGGTGAAGAATATATATATATATCCAAACCACATAGTCTATATGGTTTTAGACCATGACTAATGAAACTACTAAGTCATCAGATTTGATGATCAATAATTATATTGCCACTGAGCAATTATTTAATTAGTATTTTTAGACCAAATTATTGAGATGGCGAATCCACATCCTAATGGAGCCAGTAGCAGACAAAACAATGATATTAATGCAAATATCAACCACAATGGCGAGGGAGTTGATCTCGAAGCCATGATAGCCGTAGAAGTCGACAAAGCTATGAATAACTTTATAGCCAATTTTAAGGATCATGTATCGCTCATTCTAAGTCCCATTCAATTCCACATTCATCTGCCCGTAAGGAAAGCTTGCATTACTCTTCAACTGCGAAGAGCAAGCCAAAGCGGGAGTATAAGGAAAAGCCTCGTTCTTCAAAGGACGGTTGTACGTACAAGTACTTTGTCTCGTGCAAGCCCCGAGATCTCAACGGAGAAAACGGGGCTATTGATGCCATGAAGTGGCTAGACGAGATGGAGACTGTAGTGGACATCAGCGGTTGTGCTGATAAAGATATTGTGAAGTACGTCTCACAATCATTTAAAGGCGATGCCTTAACTGATGGAAGGCAATGATACAATCGACAAGGAAGATACCCGTGGACAATTTGGAATGGTCCAAGTTTGTGGACCTCATCAAGGAAACCTACTGTCCACCACATGAGGTGGAAAAGGTGGAGTCAGACTTTCTGACTCTCACCATGAAGAACCTAGACTGTCGAAAATATGTAATCGATTTTAACTCTCTGTCTAGATTAGTTCCCTATTTAATTACTTCGGAACCTAAGCGCATTGCGCGATTCTTTGGGGTCTAGCACCTGAAATCAAAGGTATGGTGAAGGCTTCAAGGCCTACCTCATATAGGTCTGTTATGGACCTATCCCTTTCCCTCACTTTGGATACAGTGAGGCAGAAGTCGGTCAAGATCGAGACCGATGGGAAAAGGAAAGCGAGAGGATAATTACTCCCAAAAGTTAAAGAGAAGGAATTATGGGTTAAAAAGAACCAACAGAGGTCCGATGAGAGGCATGTGTGCAAGACCTGCAACAAACGGCATTGGGGACAGTGTCATTCAGATCACAGGCAAAACCTTATGGCATATGCAAGAAATCGGGGCATAGGTCCTTGGATTGTAAGGACTTAAAGAGCATCGTCTGTTATGGTTGTGGTGAGAAAGGCCACATCAAAACTAACTGCCCCAAAGCTGCCAAGAGGGTACTGCAAAACCTAGAGAGGCGAAAAAGGGGAACGCCCGAGCCTTCCCGATGAATGTGAGGGAAGCAATTATGACACAAATGTCATAACGGGTACATTTCTCATTAACGATATCTTTGCTAGAGTTCTTTTGATTCCAGAACTAATAAGTCTTTTGTAGACCATAAGTTTAGTAAACTACTAAATCAACCTATAAGAACTCTAGATATACCATATGATGTAGAATTAGCCGACGGTACATTAGAAACTGTATCTTCTATCCTTGATGGATGCTCTATATCCAGTATGAATCATTCAATCCCTATGTCTCTTTTGCCAATGAAATTGGGGGGTTTGATGTAGTCTTAGGCATGGATTGGTTATCTGGTAACCAAGCCAGCATTGCCTGGGATAAGAAACTCATCCAAGTTAAGACCCCATCGGGGCGAAATGCTCACCATCCCCGGAGATTTACACTACGGATTACCGGAGGAAGTGTCACTACTCAAGGCATCCAAATGCCTGAAGAGTGGATGTGTCATTTACATGGCACAAGTTACAATAGACGAGCCAAAGCCCAAGATTAAGGATATTCGTCATGTCATCTCTGAATACCCTGATGTTTTTCCTGAAGAACTACCTGGCCTACCTCCAGAAACACAAGTGGAGTTTAGGATTGATATCATACAAGGAGCTGCATCAGTTGCAAGGGCACCATATCGGCTGGCACCAATGGAGATGAAAGAATTAAAGACCCAACTTAAAGAACTTTTAGAGAAAGGCTTTATTCAGCTTAGTTCTTCACCTTGGGGAGCTCCTATCATATTCGTTAAGAAATTGGATGGAATAATGCGGATGTGTATTGACTATCGCGAACTAAATAAGATAACAATCAAGAACCGTTATCCTCTACCCAGGATCAACAACCTGTTCGATAAAGGACTTCGTTCGAAAATGTCCTCACCATCAAATTTCTAGATGGGAGTTGTTGAAGTGTTTTATACGGGGGTTAGATGACGAGGATCACAAATACTTGCAATCGGCAAGTCATGGAATCTTGTTGAACAATCATGAGGAAGATGATTGGGAGTTCTTGTAGAAGATGAGCAAAAACTCCAAGCAGTCGCTATGGCGGGCCGAGCCAAAAATCATCCCATTTCCGGGTCTCTTCCCGATATTGATTTGAGTGCTAAGGATCGAATCCCACATTAGAGAAGAGTTGGCTCGCATGAAGAAAAAGGATGTGGGGGCGGTGCAATTTGCGGAATGTGAGGATTGTGGGGACATTGGTTATCGACCGAGGAGTGTCAAGTGAGCATGGCACACACTACCGAAGAGGTGATCAAGTGTATGGAGAACGAAAGCAGTATGACATGAACTCCAACACTTATCACCCGAGTTTGAGGAACCATCCTAATCTTAGGTATGGTAATTCGTCGCACCAAATGAACCCGAATTTCTAACTGGAAAATCAAAGTGGTAATCAAGGTGGGTCGTCGTACCAAAACCGCCAAGGTGGTAACCAAGGAGGTTACCAAAGGAATATAACCAAGGAAGTGGCCAAGGGCATCAAAACCGTGAAGCTAATTACCAAAGGTGCTACAACCAAGGTGGTAATGGGAGTGGTAATTCGAAGTCTCAAACGGGTGATGCGATCATGAACGCTATTATAGATTTAAACCAAGAGATCAAGATGGAGATGGAGATGGAGAAAAGTTTGAGGTACGGGATAAGTCGCATAAGGCGTTGGAAAAGAAAGTGGGTCAACTTGCGGAAGAAATTACCCAAATGCGAGGAAGTGAAGGAAGACTCCCAAGTGACAGCACCGTGAACCCTAAGCATCAAGGGTCCAACTCGAAGAACACACATGGGGTACCAATTAATAAAGTCTCTTTACATAGTGGTCGAGTCATTGATACTGGTGTCGAGTCACTGCCACCCTAGTTTGTTGAAGGGGTGGTGGAAGATGTTAGTGATGAGGAGGTTGATGACGGTCAAACGGGTTAAACAAAAATGTCTCTAAAAATGAGAAAAATTACGTTGTGACTCCCCTCCAAAGGCTAAGGAAAAGGGTGTGGAGGTTAATACCGCCCCTTATCCCGAAGTTTTGTTGGGACTGTAACATCCGTCAAAAAATGGGTTTTCAAAACCCGCTTCGTTTATTAACCGAATAGTCAGTCAAAATTTTCGTCGCGTATATTTGATTATTTTAATTTTAAACAAAACATAATTAATAAATATATTAGAATTAAAAAACTATAATTAATATTTTATCATAAATAAAGAGATAAAAATTAAATAGAGACGTCGGGTTTCGAACCCGGGTCTCCCGCTCAACCAAACACACAATGCACCACCAGGCTACCTGCACTCTTGTGAAATAACTGAAATCAATTAAGTTTTATATTGAAACAAACGCCAACCTGTAATATTACAAAACCAGTAACTGTCGAAGACACAATCCAAGCAATCAAGCAATTAACGTTTTTCTTTATGATTAAACGTGTGTAACTGATGATAAACGTCGGTTATAACCGAAAACTCAATTCAATTTCATTCATGAACCGTGAATTTCATAACCGAAAACTTGAAATCACATATACTACCTTCAGTCAGGAAAACCCAACTCGCTTTTTCACTCGAATCAACTCTCAACACACTCGCTAACCTCTCTACAAGTCCCTAATCAGCAAGAACAACTCGCCGGAAATTTTTGCAACTCGCTGGAATTCTCTGCAAGTTGCGGAAAACCGAACCCATTTCATCTCTGTTGCCTTACTCTATAAACAGAACATTTATAGCTCATACCGAAATCACCCACACTCACCTTAAACTCCCTGTAGAATCTCTGTCGCGAGAACTACATCGCCGGAATTCTCTGCAAGTCGCCGGAAAACCGAACCCATTTCATCCCTTCTGCTTACTCTAAAATAAGACTTCTAGAGCTCAGACAGAAGTCACCCACACTCACCTCAACTCCCTGTAAAGCCTCTGTCGCAAGTCAAGCTTCGCCGGAAAAATTGGAACTCGCCGGAGTTGGTCACTGGAATCGTCAAAGTGCTGTTCTCCAGAGGGTATGAACCTTTAAAACCTTTTTACATTCATATTTAATTCCGTTAATTCGTAAACCAGTAATCAGAATCGATTAAATAAAGATAACAGTCGGATTTTTGGTTTCTGGGTAATGTTTAGGAAGAAGACGAAGTTAGGTTTGTGTATATATTTAATATAAAACGGGTTATATCTCGGGTTAGACACAAGTCCAGCGGTGGACTGTGTGCACTTGAAACATAGAGATACCGAGTTCGAGTCTGTCCTTGTTCCGATTCGTCACAATATTCAAACCTTTTTATAAAACCCAAATACGGAACCTTTCAGTTAGTATTTAAGTTTAATAAAAACCAGTAGTCTAACCAGGTTAGACACACAGTCCAGCGGTGGACTGTGTGCAACGTTAAACAATAGGTCCCGGGTTCGAGTCCTGTATTGTGCACCGGTTCGACTAGTTTAAAAACCTTTTTAATTAAATAAAATTCTGAATAAACTAAGTAGTATATAAATATTATTAAAAACAGAAATATTTCGGGTTAGACACGTAGCTCAGTTGGTAGAGCTGCGTGCACGTATCCGAGAGGTCACGAGTTCAAACCTCACTCAGCACATATAATAAACACGGTCCGACCGGTCAACGGTCCGGTTAACGGTCAACGGTCAAAGTCAAAAAGTCAACATTTTTATATATATTTTTTATGTATTTATTTAATTTAAAAAATCAATTAAGACACCGACGGATATCCGCCAATTTTTGGGATTGGCTGGTTACTACAGACGCTTCATCGAGGGGTTTTCAAAGATCGCACAACCGCTTACTACCCTTACTCAGAAAGGTATCAAGTACACTTGGGGTGACAAGCAAGAAGCAGCATTTCAACTGCTGAAACAGAAACTTTGCAGTGCACCCATTCTGTCCTTGCCGGAAGGGACAGATGACTTTGTAGTATATTGTGATGCTTCCATTCAGGGGTTGGGATGCGTACTCATGCAACGCGATAAGGTCATCGCGTATGCGTCGCGACAACTGAAGGTTCACGAGAAAAACTACACGACGCATGACCTGGAATTGGGAGCAGTAGTGTTTGCACTTAAGATTTGGAGACACTACCTCTATGGAACAAAGTGCACAATCTTTACGGACCACAAAAGCCTCCAACACATCTTTGATCAGAAGGAGTTGAACATGCGACAGCGTCGCTGGGTCGAACTCTTGAACGATTATGAGTGTGCCATTCGGTACCACCCGGGTAAAGCTAACGTGGTAGCTGATGCCCTCAGTAGGAAGGAACACTTGAAACCTCGTCGCGTACAAGCACTACAACTCACTATTCATTCGGGGCTACCCGATCAAATACGCGACGCCCAGTTAGAAGCAGTTAAGGAGGAAAACATCAAAGCCGAATCAGTGGGAAAAATGGAACGCGATTGGGAAGTAAAGCCCAATGGAGCCCGGTATTTCATGAATCGCATATGGGTACCTCTCTACGGAAACCTCAGAGAGCTAGTCATGGATGAAGCTCACAAATCCCGATACTCTGTCCATCCGGGTTCGGATAAGATGTATCAAGACCTTAAAGCTGCGTATTGGTGGCCCAACATGAAAGCTGATATAGCCACCTACGTGAGTAAATGTTTGACATGTGCAAAAGTCAAGGTGGAGTATCAAAAGCCATCGGGGCTACTCCAACAACCCGAGATCCCAGTGTGGAAATGGGATCAGATCTCAATGGATTTCATCACTAAACTCCCGCGAACCTTGGGTGGTTGCGATACCATCTGGGTGATCGTGGATCGTTTAACTAAGTCCGCACACTTCCTAGCTATTAAAGAAACAGATAAGATGGAGAAGTTGACTCGCATCTACATTAAGGAAGTAGTTTCTCGGCACGGTGTGCCAACGTCCATCATCTCAGACAGAGATGCTCGCTTCACGTCAAACTTCTGGCAGTCACTCCAGAAAGCGTTAGGAACACGTCTGGATATGAGCACAGCTTATCACCCTCAGACTGATGGTCAAAGTGAAAGGACCATACAAACCTTGGAAGACATGCTTAGGGCATGCGTAGTGGACTTTGGAAATAGTTGGGAAATCCACCTGCCTCTAGTAGAATTCTCATATAACAACAGCTATCATACGAGTATTTCGGCAGCACCGTTTGAGGCATTATACGGTCGTAAATGTAGATCACCGGTCTGCTGGGCAGAAGTCGGTGACAGTCAACTCACAGGCCCTGAATTAATACTTGAGGCTACTGAAAAGATTGTACAAATCAGAAACCGCATGGCGGCGGCACGAGATCGACAGAAAAGCTACGCTGATCAACGACGCAAACCGCTCGAATTTCAAGTAGGCGACCGCGTCCTACTAAAGGTGTCACCCTGGAAGGGTGTAATCCACTTTGGAAAACGGGCAAACTTAACCCACGGTACATAGGCCCGTTTGTAATCTTGAAACGTATCGGACCCGTAGCTTATCAATTAGACCTTCCTGCCGAACTCAGTGGAGTTCACAACGTATTTCACGTGTCAAATCTGAAGAAGTGTCTATCAGATGAAACTCTAGTTATTCCATTGGATGAGATCCAAGTGGATGAACAACTGCACTTTGTGGAACAGCCTATCGAGATCATGGATCGTGAGATCAAGACTCGAAGGCACAGCAAAATTCCGATCGTTAAGGTTCGTTGGGACTCTAAGCGTGGACCGGAGTTCACGTGGGAAAGAGAGGACCAAATGAAAAGCAAATACCCGCACCTCTTCACAACTGAGCAGCAAACTAACGATACCAGTAACTAAATTTTCGGGACGAAAATTCTTTCAACATGGGGATGATGTGACAACCTGGAAACTTCTCATACTTTCGTGTACTATTGTTGACTAAATCCTGGTGCATGGCACTTGGAAATCTTTGTGTATGGCACCTGGGAACTTCTTGTAACTTCGCGTACTTTCATAAACGAACTAACTCTTTGTGCGTGGCACTCTAAACATGTACGCTACATGCTAAACCGCGTTTACTTAATTTTCGGGACGAAAATTCTTTCAACATGGGGATAATGCGATATCCCGGGTTTTTCGGATAACTTAAACGCGACACTTATCGAATAAAGTATATGCTAAGTATTAAACGTGTACGAGTTAAATGAATACATGATGTGTGTTGTGTGATTGTTTAGTCATAGGATAATTACAGTAGATATGTACACGAACTGAACCGAACCGCGACACGAACCAACTTTGATTCATTGTGACTCTAGGAGTTAACAAAGTTTTAAACTTTAACTCAAGTCTTCGGCCAAGATCAAACCCAAACTGAGAGCAAACCTAAACCCTAAACCAAAACACTCTCGGCCGAGATCAAGCCCAAAACCGCGAACTTATTGAGTTCAAACCCAAACCGAACCCACCCAAGCCCTTGGCCGCGAGAACTAGTCCAAACCGTAAACCCATCCTCTATTGCTTGATCGTCTTGCGCCTATAAATACAAACTCATGAATGCCTTCATTCACATACACAAAAACCCTAAACAAAAACTGCCGTCGGCAGCCTTGTGATCGCGGACAGCTTCCTCCCTTGTTCGTTCCTTCCTCTCGGTCGCAGCAGCAGCAACCATCGCCATCTTCACCTCCATTCAGTCGCGAGTTCAGTCCTTGTTCACCTCTATTCAATCAACAAAACAGCCCACTTTATCATCATCCTCTCGGTCGCGATCTAGTTGGATTAGCCGAGTCGTTCTTGTCCAAATCTCGGCTTGTTTGCCTAGTTATTCAAGGTCAGAATTATCTCTGATTACGAAATCATGTTCGGATATATATGCTTGAATGAATTGATTAGTTTGCTTCGGATATATATGTTTGAACGAATTTATTTGCTTGTTTTCGGATTATGTGTGTGTGTTAAGTAATCGGCTGAACTGTCCATAGTTGCATGTATAATTGTTTGCGGATATCATAAGTTGCAAGTGTGTTTTGTTTGTAAAAACTAGAAGTAAGATCTAGGGTTTGCATGGATAGGTTATTAGTAGTAAACTATGATTAAAAATCGGTTCTTGCTCGCTTAGGTTGATCAATAGGAACAGTTTATGCAAGTTGTAGTAATTGTATGCTGAAATCAGTTGCTGAGCAATAGTTACAGCCGACTTCATCTGGCTGTAACTCGGTAGTTAGTTGTCGAAAAACAGATTTTCTGATGTCTAGAGCGTAGAGATTTGAATAAGGAATCTAATGGCGCTGGATTCATAATTTTCTGAAGCCGTTTGATATTTTTAAAGGGCCAAATAAGTTCAGTAACTAAAGCTGTGAAAATCCTGAAATTTTGTTGGTTGTTTATCGAGCTGGATTTTAAAATCAGTAGGGAGTCGAGTCATGAATTTTGTACAGCAACTAGGTATGGAAATTTCCGGGCAACCCCAACTGGAATTTCGTTAATTGGACAATCGGTGATTTTTAAATAAATTCTTCCGTGGACTGCAGTCAGAAAGTGATAAATCTGACTGCAGCCTAGTAAATTAATATTTATGGTTAATTGGTAAAGATTTAGGACTTGGAAAATTGATATAAATTTCTATAGTATAAATGTCACCTACTGTAAAAATATTGGAATTTTTGGAATGTTAGAACTATTTTATAAAAATCCTAGAAAATAGCTGAATTATGAGTGTTAAGCTGAAATTGATAACTTGTGATTGTGTGCACCAAATTGTGGCATGAATTGGTTTATGTTTATGATAAGTTGTTTTGATTACTATGATCACATGAGGATACTTGCATGCATGTTTGAGTGTTAGATATGTTGTTTGTGTGTATCACTTTGTGAGTAAATTACGTGTAGAATTTGTATTGGTGTGTTCACACACTGACGTGGAATTAATTGGTTTGTTAGGACGCAACTAGCGGTCCCATCTCTTATAACATCTTTGCTACACTAACCGAGCAAATAAAGGTGAGTTCACGGCCCCTAACTTTATCCGGTTTTTAAACAACAGGGGGAGAAACATGTATACACTCTCAAACTCAATCTCTTTACGTTATACGAATTTAACGTCACATAACTATACGGTAACTAAGTTAATGTTAATGTAATGTTATGGTCACTAAGCAGCTTTATCACTTAAGTCCTCGAAAATTTCTCGGATCGTTAGTATTTGGGTTTAATAGCGGGGGAACTATAAGTAGTACTACTGGGCCCGACGAGCCCCATCCGAGCTAGTCGCGCTAGCCGACCGGGTATGGTCAACGGATGAATAATTGGCCTAACATCGCCATGGTCATGTGATAGGCCTGGCAAAACGGAGGCACAACAGTCAGCTTCGATCGCGAACACTTACGTGACATGACTTTAGGCTAGCTACCTATATATATTAACATTGAACTTAATTACGAATCAACTTAATATTCCGGGTTTGGAATATTGGAAACATCAACTTAATATTCCGGGTTTGGAATATTGGAAACAACAACTTAATATTCCGGGTTGGAATATTGGAAGCAACAACATATTATTCCGGGTTGGAATAATGGAACCAATACGTTATCCCGGGTTAGGGATAACGGAGTAAACAAACTTTAACCGAACAAACGAATTTACGAAAACCTGTGAACTCACTCATCTTTAATGTTGACACTTGTTTCTTTACATGTTTCTCAGGACGCTAGGAGCTCTAGGTGCACGCACATGCATTGAACAAGACATCTTTTATCGAGTCTTATTTATTAATATTGTTTTGGGATATTTCATTTGTTTTGGCGTTTGTGTTGGCGCCCGCTTCACTACTTATCTATGCTTCCGCTCAAACTTTAAAAACTGATGCTTCTGCTAAATATTGGTAATATAAAATCTACAGCAAGTGATTTTGGAAAACGTATTATCAAATCATATAGAGTCGTTCGACGTACTAGTGTTTCAGATTCTGGTTTGTTCACACGCCTCGCGGTAAAAACTCCGCAAGTGGAAATTGAGGGTGTGACAGATTGGTATCAGAGCCACTAGCTATAGAGAACCAGGTTTGCATTAGAAGTAGACCTAAACTATAGCTGATATCACGACACTAGACTTAGTTTGGCACCGAATTATTATATCTTGTTATGTAATATACCACAACTGTGTTTGGTAGATTATGCCTTCATAATAAGAAATGAAAACAACTCATAACTAACTACACGACCTAACAGGCAATGTCATCATCCTCATCGTCATCATCGTCCGACAGACTTACGCCACCAAGGGCACCAGGAAAGGCACCAATGGTGGAGCCCATACCACCTTATGGTGTGGAGACACGCTCAGCGGCGAGGAAAAGGCTCGCTCTGGGGGAGGAGTCGTCGTTACGCCCAACTATTGCTGTACCGGTTGAACCGGTTAATCCTGTAGAAATAGGAATGGACATGCTTAGAATCCTGGTGCATACACAACAAAAACAGCTAGAAAGAATGCAGGAAACCATCCTAGCACAAGGATGGATGATCCGACACCTTACAGGTAAGACCGACTCGCTCGAGGAAGAGCATCGTACGAGTAAGATAGCTCGTAACACCATAGCCAGAGATCTGCGTGCTGAGCAGATAAGAGCTGACTGGCTTGAGGACAGAGTCCTGGAAAATAGTTGGAACATTCAGGAACTGCAAAACCAAGCACTTGCACCAGCACCGGCCCCTCCAGAGCCGGTGGAGGAGGATCCAGAAGAGGATCCAGAGGAGGATCCAGAGGAGGATCCGGAGGAGGACCCAGCTGAAGAAGCTGGAAATGCCGCACAGGATGACGGCAACGACAGTGACTTGGGGAATGGAGACGTAGACGATTGACACGTCCCGCTTATTTTATTTGTTTTCCTTCAGTTTATTATTTTCCCACTAGTGTTTAAACTTGAGGCATTATAGTGAATTCGTATGTTTGATTTGCACTTGTGTAAGACGTTGAAATTTCAGTTAATCAAGTATTTCTTTTGACTATTTAACATATTGAGTTGACATAACTTACTAATTATTAAAGCACGAAGTAGGATAACTATATTGGATATATAGACTTATCGGGGTGTGTTTGTGTTGTGTTTCGAAGATCTAAATGGCAACTGGAAGACGTGGAAACCTTAACTTGATGCCCGAAGAGCTAGCTGCCATGATTCAAGAGCACGTGAACGCAGCTTTAGCGGGTGTTTCAGAACCAACCGGCAGGTAACCATTATTAAATTTTCGCTTGAAAATCTAATAGTGAGGCTAGTAGAATTCCTCGCTGACTACCTATTCTCTGTCAGCAGGAGGGGGCTTTAACCCCTACAAGATGTTCCTTGACGCAAAGCCAAGCAAATTCTCGGGGGCGGAAGGACCCATTGGACTGGTCCGCTGGATCGAAAAATCAGAATCCGTTTTCGAAATGTGCAACTGCCTAGAGGCAAACAAGGTCAAATACGCAGCCTCAACACTGGAAGATGGGGCACTGACATGGTGGAATGCCCAGGTCCAAACACGTGGACTTCTAGCTGCGAATGCAATGGCATGGGCTGAGTTCAAGGCCCTAATTAAAGAGGAGTACTGCCCACGAGACAGAGTGCAACAGTTAGAGCAAGCTTTATGGAACCACAAGATGGTGGGATTGGAAATTGAAGCTTACACCGCGAAACACCATGACTTAGCATTTCTGTGTCCCGAATTGGCCAACACGGTGGAGAAAAGACTCGAGTTCTATCTTGGGGGTCTGGTTCCGGAAATGTCCTTAAACTCACAAAAATAAATCTAGAAATCCTATTAAGGTTATGAATTAAAATTATAAATCTCAAATAAAATCCTCTTATTTACCGTACCTTTTCATTATTATTTAGGTTAGTTATTTCCTCGTCGATCAACTCTCTAAACTCGTGCGCATTCAACATCATTAAACGAACGCACCCAATGTGAGTGAATTCTTACAAATTCCCCTTTTTATTCATGTTTTGGGGTGTATCATGTGTCACTTAAATTAATTCGCTTATTCAAACTCGTGCTATACCATTATATGATCTAAACTTAGAATTTAAATATTGTTTGTTGTTATGTGTTACATATTGTCAAGTTGTATGCAAATTATTTATTAGGCCCATCAGTTTCTCGTGGGAGACGAGTTGAACAACGCGCGCCTCAAAACTCATTCATTAGGCCCATCAGTTCGTTGAACAACGCGTGCCTCAAAACTCATTCATTAGGCCCATCAGTTCCTCGTGGGAGACGAGTTGAACAACGCGTGCCTCAAAACAATCAATTGTTGTATGTGTGTAATATTTAATATTATGTGTTTTGTGAATAAATTTACATCTACGTTTACTCATATGTGGTTATGCACTTTATTTTATAATCAATACAATAAACACGTTTAAATGTTTTCATAGGATTCACTCGCCAACTTTTTGTTGACCAAAAAACCATTTTTACACATGATACTGGTGGACAGGATGAAGCAAGGAACACATAGGAAAGTGCCTTAGAAGAAAAATAATGAAGTCTAGAAAAATGTATAGAACATGTTGTACTTGTATGATTTGATTGTATGATCCTCTTTAAAATTGTAATAATAAATATGAAACATTATGATAAATGTCATGAGCTTTGATGAAAACCCAATCATGCCCCGATCACGTTTTCCGCTGCGGGTCGGGGTGTGACAGATTGGTATCAGAGCTTTTGACTATAGGGATATAGGATAGGATATTAGACCCTTAGAGCCTATACTATAGCTGATTAGATTTTAATTGTTTATGTGGTTACATGCAAACTCATGATGTTTATTTCTTTCATATTTATTACATACACAAATGCATGCAAACACTTCCAATATTTCATTTTGTGATACATAGTGAATTATACTTACAGTCAAACATACATAATTACATACACATTCATCATACATATTTCAATGTTCACATATTCAAATCATCTTCATACTTCCGTTATTCAAGATTTTGTCGCATTTGTCATTTTTCAAATCTCATCAAAGTGAGTTCTACGACGGGCATGTAGTAACTGTAAGGGTACAAGTACCGGTAGTCGGAACGTCCTGTTTAGGTTGGCATTCATATAAATCCAATATAACGGAGCAGTTTGCCTACCTGGGGACCAACGATGAGAGTACGAAGGACCTATTAGGCCAAAGCATGCCACACCAAATGTCGTTCGAACTAACCCCACTTTGAGGTGTCACCGTGTCCACACCTGGATACATTCCGAATATCATACGTTACATACATATTTCTCGATTTTCTCCGGGTTTTAGTGTACATAACCAGGCTAACACATGCGAACCATATGAGAAACCCAGTAATCATGGGGGCCCACATGATTACGAAGGTGAAGTATGGCGGCATGCGAGGCCCAATTACGAGCAAAGCCCAAGACATCCTATGGATGTAGTAGATTTATTATTCTATATTTATTTTATGAATGTTCATTCCTAAATACGACACATGATCCCTAAAACATCCAACTCATACTCTTGATATGTATTCCTTGTAGATGTCTTCTAATCTCGCTCGTAGGAAGATAAGATCAGGAAAAGCCCGCGAGCGCATGGCTGCCCAAATCGCTCAACAAATGGCTGCCGTAATACCCAACATTGTAGTTCAAGTTCAACAAGCCCTTACCGCTAATCCCGTCAATCAAGAAGATCAAAATGTTGTCAACCCTCTCCTCAATTACCACTAAATACACCTTCAAGCATTTCAAATCCTGCGACCCTCCAAAATACGAAGGGACTGAAGGTGTCACCGCTCTCCTCCATTGGTTTGAAGAAATGGAAAACACTTTTTAAATTGCGATTGCCCCGATGATCACAAAGTGCGATATGCTACTGGTCGTTTACTTGGAATAGCACTTACTTGGTGGAATACAGAGAAGGCCAAACAAGGTGTTGAAGATGCTATGACTTTGACTTGGGAAGAGTTGAAGGAAATCATGACAAGACAGTTTTGCCCAAGAAGTGAAATCAAGAAATTGGAGGATGAGTTCTATTCTTTGAAACAAAAGGAAGGCGACCACCTACGTACAACAAGAGATTCCTTGAGTTAAATCAAATGGTCCCCAACTTGTTCACTCCCTCTACCGTTTGATCGAGCACTACATTTGAGGTCTTCCTTAAAAAATTCAAGACTCTGTAATAAGTACCACACCTGCAACTTTGGAAGCAGCAATGGAGTTAGCTACAGAGCTCACCGAGAACCGCATACGAAATAAGGACTTCAAGGAGGAGAAGAAGAAGGATAAAGCATCAACTAAAACCTCAAACTCCACCCAAACCGAATCCCCTTCTCAACCATTTCTAAGAGAAAACGAGATGGGCAAATTTTCGCTGTCACCCAACGCAAACAACCAGCCTCACAAGCCATACCCCTTCAAGCTATCCCAATCACTCAAGTAGCACCCAACTCAACTTACCCAAATAAGAAACCTTACCTTGGACCTCACCCTCAATGTAACACCTGTTTTTATCACCATCCATCTACCTTACCTTGTCGACTATGTGCGAATTGTGGACGCTATGGTCATTTGAGCAAGGCTTGCCGCACCTCTCAAAACCAAACCTCAACCCCTACTCAGAACATGATCCAAACATATCAACAACCCCAATACCCCATGTTCCCATATGTTCGAGCTTGTTTCAATTGTGGTGACCCTACCCATTTTAGAAACACGTTCCCTCGATTGGTTAACATCATAAACGCCCAAGCTCAAGCCAACCCAATTAACCAAGCAATCAAGAAAACCTAACCACTAGGCCACCAGCAAGAGGAAGAGTTTACAACATCAACGCCAATCCTGTTGAAGATAATGACGGCCCAAACGAACCACCCAACTAGTTTTCTTCACCAAAAAATCAAGATTCAACTCCAACCGCCTAGTTTTTTTTTATGTTTTCTTTATGTTATCTCAATCTTCACGTATCTCAATTATAAATTGGAAATTTTATCCAAGAACCTTAATGCGAATTACTATTTCAGTTTTGTTTTATACTCATTGATTTAACATTCATAACATCATACCTCACGACGTATCTCCGTCTCATCATATAAAGAAGTTGGGTTGTGTCTCACTTCTACGTAGACTAACCTCTTCATCATAACAAACGAGAGAGGTACTGTCATCATTCAAACATGTATACTATCAGAATTAAGACTCAAGCTTTGGTTGTTGTGTTTGTTTATGTTCTAGAGTCACATCATAGAACTAATCATAACTTACTGATAAAACCAATGAAAATTTGACAAGAATATGGTGGATACGCCGCTGGTACTTCCTATATATAAGTATTCTTGCCAAAGGATCAGAGGCATTGTCAGGCGGTTATGAGAAGTTCCATGTAGGTCTTAGTGGTAGAAGTTTTGTTTTAGGGTATAACCTTATCTTTCCAAACGTATCAAAACTCATATGCATAAAATCATACTTAGTCAATCAACTCTGTGTATCCATGTTCTGTATTCATACACTTTAGGCAACAAAAAGCGATTCCTGTAGCAGGGTATTCAACCCTTACTAGGAACGTTACCGCCTCAAACAAAATTTAAACTCTTACCTCCTTCTAAGTATGTAATTGTCAAATTAAAACACCATCCTTTTGAGTCAAACATGCCACTACTTAAATTTCGGGACGAAATTTCTAAAAGTAGGGGATACTGTAACATCAGTCAAAAAACGGGTTTTCCAAAACCCGCTTCGTTTATTAACCGAATAGTCAGTCAAAATTTTCGTCGCGTATATATTGATTATTTTAATTTTAAACAAAACATAATTAATAAATATATTAGAATTTAAAAACTATAATAAATATTTTATCATAAATAAAGAGATAAAAATTAAATAGAGACGCCGGGTTTCGAACCCGGGTCTCCCGCTCAAACAAACACACAACGCACCACCAGGCTACCTGCACTCTTTGTGAAATAACTGAAATCAATTAAGTTTTATATTGAAACAAATGCCAACCTGTAATATTACAAAACCAGTAACTGTCGAAGACACAATCCAAGCAATCAAGCAATTAACGTTTTTCTTTATGATTAAATGTGTGTAACTGATGATAAACGTCGGTTATAACCGAAAACTCAATTCAATTTCATTCATGAACGGTGAATTTCATAACCGAAAACTTGAAATCACATATACTTAAAAATACCTTCAGTCAGGAAAACCCAACTCGCTTTTTCACTCGAATCAACTCTCAACACACTCGCTAACCTCTCTACATAGTCCCTAATCAGCAAGAACAACTCGCCGGAAATTTTCTGCAACTCGCCGGAATTCTCTGCAAGTCGCCGGAAAACCGAACCCATTTCATCTCTGTTGCCTTACTTTATAAACAGAACATTTAGAGCTCATACCGAAATCACCCACACTCACCTTAAACTCCCCGTAGAATCTCTGTCGCAAGAAATACATCGCCGGAATTCTCTGCAAGTCGCCGGAAAACCGAACCCATTTCATCCCTTCTGCTTACTCTAAAATAAGACTTCTAGAGCTCAGACAGAAGTCACCCACACTCACCTCAACTCCCTGTTAAAGCCTCGGTCGCAAGTCAAGCTTCGCCGGAAAAATTGGAACTCGCCGGAGTTGGTCACTGGAATCGTCAAAGTGCTGTTCTCCAGAGGGTATGAACCTTTAAAACCTTTGTACATTCATATTTAATTCCGTTAATTCGTAAACCAGTAATCAGAATCGATTAAATAAAGATAACAGTCGGATTTTTGGTTTCTGGGTAATGTTTAGGAAGAAGACGAAGTTAGGTTTGTGTATATATTTAATATAAAACGGGTTATATCTCGGGTTAGACACACAGTCCAGCGGTGGACTGTGTGCATTTGAAACATAGAGATACCGAGTTCGAGTCTGTCCTTGTTCCGATTCGTCACAATATTCAAACCTTTTTATAAAACCCAAATACGAACCTTTCAGTTAGTATTTAAGTTTAATAAAAACCAATATTCTAACCAGGTTAGACACACAGTCCAGTGGTGGACTGTGTGCAACGTTAAACAACAGGTCCCGGGTTCGAGTCTTGTATTGTGCACCGGTTCGACTAGTTTAAAAACCTTTTTAATTAAATAAAATTCTGAATAAACTAAGTAGTATATAAATATAATTAAAAACAGAAATATTTCGGGTTAGACATAGCTCAGTTGGTAGAGCTGCGTGCACGTATACGAGAGGTCACGAGTTCGAACCTCACTCAGCGCATATAATAAACACGGTCCGACCGGTCACGGTCGGTCAACGTTCAACGCCCGGTCAACGGTCAAAGTCAAAAAGTCAACATTTTTATATATATTTTTTATTTATTTATTTAATTTAAAAAATCAATTAAAAATACTTAAAAATAATATTTTAAAGTTAGAAAATGTCCTTAAACTCACAAAAATAAATCTAGAAATCCTATTAAGGTTATAAATTAAAATTATAAATCTCAAATAAAATCCTCTTATTTACCGTACCTTTTCATTATTATTTAGGTTAGTTATTTCCTCGTCGATCAACTCTCTAAACTCGTGCGCATTCAACATCATCAAACGAACGCACCCAATGTGAGTGAATTCTTACAAATTCCCCTTTTTATTCATGTTTTGGGGTGTATCATGTGTCGCTTAAATTAATTCGCTTATTCAAACTCGTGCTATACCATTATATGATCTAAACTTAGAATTTAAATATTGTTTGTTGTTATGTATTACATATTGTCAAGTTGTATGCAAATTATTTATTAGGCCCATCAGTTTCTCGTGGGAGACGAGTTGAACAACGCGCGCCTCAAAACTCATTCATTAGGCCCATCAGTTCGTTGAACAACGCGTGCCTCAAAACTCATTCATTAGGCCCATCAGTTCCTCGTGGGAGACGAGTTGAACAACGCGTGCCTCAAAACAATCAATTGTTGTATGTGTGTAATATTTAATATTATGTGTTTTGTGAATAAATTTACATCTACGTTTACTCATATGTGGTTATGCACTTTATTTTATAATCAATACAATAAACACGTTTAAATGTTTTCATAGGATTCACTCGCCAACTTTTTGTTGACCCAAAAACCATTTTTTCACATGATACAGGTGGACAGGATGAAGCAAGGAACACATAGGAAAGTGCCTTAGAAGAAAAATAATGAAGTCTAGAAAGATGTATAGAACATGTTGTACTTGTATGATTTGATTGTATGATCTTCTTTAAAATTGTAATAATAAATATGAAACATTATAATAAATGTCATGAGCTTTGATGAAAACCCAATCATGCCCCGATCACCTTTTCCGCTGCGGGTCGGGGTGTGACAGGGACCATCTAAGAATGTGGTAATTAAACGTGGTCCACATCAAGAAGAGATGTGGGAGATTTTCAAACAAGTTAAAATAAATTTGCCACTCTTAGATGCCATCAAACAAGTACCCTCATATGCTAAGTACTTGAAGGACCTATGTACCCAAAAGCGAACTCACAAGTTTACTAAGAAACTTTATTTGACCGAAAATGTGAGTTCGATTCTTTCGGCTGAACTTCCACCTAAATTACAAGATCCGGGCGCCTATTATTTCTACCCAAGTGGGTGAGTTTAAAATGACCCGGGCACTTTTGGATCTTGGGGCGAGTGTGAGTATCTTGCCGGGTAGTTTGTATGACCAATACAAATTTGGTCCACTTCAAGAGGCAAACACCACCGTGGTGTTAGCCAATTTGACACCAAACTACCCCATGGGATAGTCACGGATGTGTTGTCAAGGTCGAGAACTTTTATTGTCCGGTGGACTTTCTTGTACTTGATTACGTTTCTTTGGACCGAACTATGCAACCATCGGTTATTCTCGGTCGGCCATTTTTGGCAACATTAAATGCCCAAATTAATTGTAAAAGGGGTACATGCGACATGACTTTTGGTAACCGTCGGTTGCGGTTGAATTTCTTGTCTGGATTAACGGATCCTCTAGTTAGTGACGAATGCTATATGGCGGACATCGTTGACGAGTGTATACCTCTTTGCGACATAGGTGTCGGGGAAGAAGACACAATAGAGGAACGTTTCATGTTTGACAGGTTGTAAATGGAGACAAATCGAAGTATGGATGAGGAAGTAAGAAAGATGGAGGTGATGGCGGTGAAGGAAGGAAGACCTCCTTGGACACACCAAGTGGAAAGTCTTCCGGAGAAGATCGACATAAAACTGAAGCCATTGTTGGTAGAGCCTCCAGTTGTGGTGTTGAAGGCGTTGCCCAAGCATCTCAAGTCTGCTTATCTGGGTGAGGGCAACACGCTTCTGGTTATTATTGCAACACGCTTTTGATCATCATTGCATCAAATTTGACAGGAGAGCAAGAGAAGAAGTTAATGGCGGTTCTGGTCACCAATAAGGCAGCTATTGGATGGACCATTGCGGATTTGAAGTAATCAGTCCTCGGTGGTGATGCACAAGATCATCACGGAAGATGATGCAACTCCTTCCCGTGATGCACAACGAAGGTTGAATCAGAACATGCGTGATGTTCAAGAAGGAGGTTTTGAAGTGGCTAGATGCGGGTATCATTTACCCCATTTTTGATAGCCAACAGGTGAGCCCAACGCAAACCGTTCCCAAAAGGCAAGCATTCAAGTCGTCACTATTGACGAAGGTGAAGAGGTCGCCAATCGGCCGGTAACCGGGTGGCGTATTTGCATTGATTATAGGAAGTTGAATTCTGCAACTTCCAAAGACCATTTCCGTTTACCATTTATTGACCAAATAGTTGAGAAATTAGCAGGGTCAGAAGTTTTATTGTTTCTTGGATGGGTATTCGGGTTACAATCAAATTGTTATCCATCCGAAAGATCAAGCTAAGACCACATTTACTTGCCCCTATGGCACATTCGCATTTAGGCGAATGCCGTTCGGGTTATGTAATGCCCTGCCACCTTTCAAAGATGCATGATGAGTATCTTCTCAGATATGGTGGGGGAGTACTTAGAGATTTTTATGGATGATTTTTCAATTTTTGGTTCGTTATTTGATCTTGTCTAGACCAATTAGAAAAAGTTTTGAAAAGATGTGTCGAAACTAATTTGTTATCGAGTTGGGAAAAGAGCCATTTTTTAGTTCAAGAGGGGATCGTGCTGGGACACGTTATGTCGAGTCGTGGGATAGAGGTTGACCATGCAAAGGTGTAAGTCATCTCAACCTTGCCTTATCCCACGAGCGTTAAAGGTGTTAGGTCATTTTTAGGTCATGCAGGTTTTTATAGAAGGTTTATAAAAGGGTTTAGTGACATAACGAAACCATTGTGTAACTTGTTACTAAAATACCAATCGTTTGATTTTAATAAAGACTGTAAAAATGCCTTTAGTGTTTTGAAAGAAAAGTTGGTTGAGGCCTCAATCTTGCAATCACCGAATCGGTCTTTACCATTTTGAAATTATGTGTGATGCAACTAATTTTGATAGCCAATGGGCTTTATTGGTCAACTATTTTGTAAAGATCATTGGCTATCGGAACGGTTTGTCAATTGGTCTTTACTATTTCTGATAGCCAATGGACTTTATTGGTCAACTATTTTTAAGGACGCTTTTAACTTTGCTAAAAATTGTGTTTAGTGTCAAAAGTTGGGGGGGGGGGTATTTCGAAGCGGGATGAGATGCCCATGCAACCGATCCTCATTGTTGATATTGTTGACGTATGGGGGATCGATTTCATGGGCCCATTTCCGAATTCGCATGGAAACTTGTATATTTTGGTAATGGTCGACTATGTGTCTAAATGGGTCAAAGTGATTGCCATCAAAACAAATGACCATACCGTAGTTTGAAATTTTATTCAAACAAATATTAATTCGCGATTTGGGGTTCCCTAGGTTATTATTAGTGATGGGGGATCTCACTTCAAGAATTTTTTCTTTGGCAAACTATTGAAACGGTATGCGTTGACCATCAAATAGCTACCCCATACCATTCGCAAAGAATGGTTAAGTGGAAGTGTCGAATAGGCAAATCAAAGCGATTTAGCAAAAGATCGTTCGACCAGACCGTAAGGATTGGTCAACGAAGTTGAACGATGCCTTATGGGCTACCGAATGGCACACAAAACACCTATTGGCACTACACCTTACCGCTTAGTTTACGGCAAAAATTGTCACTTACCGGTTGAACTTGTTCATCGTGCATTTGTATTAAAGAAGTTAATGTCAAATATAATTATGTAGGTAAGGAACGTAAGTTGAAGCTATGCGAGTTGAAGATGCTACGGGAGGAGGCATATGAGTGTGCTTCGAAATACAAAGATGGCATGAAGCGAGCACATGATGCCAAATTGAAGACGAAGGAGTTTGTTGTGGGTAAAAAGGTTTGGCTTTACAACTCGAGGCTCAAATTCTTCTCAGTAAAGCTAAAGAGTAAGTGGATGGGCTTATATGTGGTTACACGGGTCGGTAGATTGGGCGATGTTACTATCGAGGACCTTAAAGATGAGTCAAAGCAAAGCAGTCAATGGCCATCGCCTTAAGCCATTTCTCGATGGTAATGAAGAGAAGAATTGTGTGAACATGAAGGTGGTAAGCTTCGTGGCAAGCGTCCCAACATATGAGGTCCATTAAGTGTCCGGTAACACCTTTATGGAGGTTTGTACAAATTGTTTTTGTTTGGTTTGCTGTTACTCTTTGGTTTTTATCGTTTTCGGTTGTACTAACCTCGTTGATATGTGACGTTCGAATGTCACGAATGAGTCATGAAGATGTAAGATATATCTTAGACTGGTTGTGTGTATTAGGGACAGTACACTACTTTTCGGAGGGTAGTAGGAATCGTTAAACGATTTCTAGTTTTTAACATAAAACCCATAAAAATTTACAAAATGATTTTTAATAATTTTTAGGAATTTTTCTAGTATAGGTCCTTTTTGTAAAAAGTGCTTGTTTTCTCCCGTATTTTTGAAAAAAATATAAATATATATATATATAAATTTTGAATAATTATAATTGAAAAACGAAGGCCCGTCGGCGACGGGGCATCATGCCGTCGACGACGGTGCTTGGAATGTGCCGTCGGATGTGTTTGTGCGTAGACAGGCTTCCAAGCCGTCGGCGACGGGTTCCCAGACTGTCGCCGACGGTTTCTCTGTTTATTGCCGACGCTGAATTGTGTTTCGTGCTTATTTGCGGACCCGGTCACTATAAAACCCGTTTTTAGGTGACCCGAGACCAATTTCTACCACACATTTGACCCATATTCACCAAAGTTGATCCATAACTTGTCTACCCAAAAATTCTCTGCATTCCTTCCTCATACTCACCTCTCACTTCATCTTCTTCTCCAAAAACCGCAAGAACCCTAAAATCTTCAAGCTACCATAACTTTGTCAATCCTTCACAAATCCAGCAATTTTTGAGCCTAACTTGTGTAGTTTTTCGAGAGCAACAAAACCCCTATCATAGTTTTCATCAATTCTTGTTAATTTGCAATATTTGTGAGCTTCAATTTTTTGTTTTAGCAAAGGTGTCTTCAAGTTTATTGATTTCCATCTTTTCTTAGTTTCTCTTCATCTACAACATAAAAGGTATGAACTTTACTTAAATTTGAGCATGATTATCACACGGTTTATCAGTTTCTCTCGAAATTTTGAACTTATTTGTTTAAGAGTAGGTTGTTTATGATAATGTATGATGTATTAGCTTGAATTTATGGGTAAAGCTTTGATTTGGCTGGGAATTGAACATGGAACAAGTGTGGGGATGTGATTACACCCGCTTGTTAGCATGATTAAGCATGAACATGATGTTGAACATTGTTGAAATCTTATGAACCTAAGATAAAGCATGAAAATTTTGATTTTAGATGTTAAAGTTGGCTACTTGTGAAGTTTAAAATTGGCTAGCTTATATCTAACGGTTAATTGAGTTTCAACATTATAAGTTATGCTTAAAGTTTGAGTTATCTTGAGGATTTAGGTTATATTGATTGTCTTCTTCGTGTTGTTGTTTGCAGCCATGGCAAGCCGAAAGAGAAGCAAAGCTTCAGGTCAAGGCTCATCTTCGGGAGCCGGTTTGGCTTCTGGTATTTTTCAGAAAAAATGAGAACAACAAAGCAATATGGAGGAAAACAATAGGAGGTTAATCCGCCAAGATTGGGTTTGGGAGAGGAATAAAGAGAGTAGTGTTGGTGATCAATGGGAAGAGACCACTCTCGAGGTTTAATGACAAACGTACTAAAATCAAGTTGTGGAAGTGGAAGATGGCAAATGCCAAAACTTCTATTCCGGAGAGGGTTGTGCCGGAACGAACGGTGAATGTGGAGGAGTTCAGGATGATTGGGATCGTGCATATGTTCGAGAGACTCGGATGGGAGAGGGTCTTAGATTGGTGTAAGGATATCACACCACAGGTATATTTGACTACGGTTTGTGAATGGTTGAGGTCATTGAGGTTTAACAACAGAGATGGTCCACCACACACGTTGCAATTGGTCGGTGATATGGTAAGGGGCCAAATGGTGATGTCTTTGGAGACAATGAATAATATCACACGGTTTGACTCGATGCAGGATGAAAAGTACTTTTATTACATCATGGACCAATTTCTTGATAATAAGATGAACACCACGGACCCGGGCGGTATGGGTCAAGCAACTTTACCCTAGAGTGATGGTGGGGCTGCTTCGAGGAACCATTTATCTGTTTAAGGAAGAATCCTCCAACACATTTCTTTTGAAGATATCATGGTTCGGTTTGGAGATCGGGGGAAGGTAAAGGCACCAAACTTTCGGGTGATTTATTCGTTGTTGTTCGGATCGCCGAAATTATCGTGGCGACATATCGTCATGATAAACACTTGGGATACCCACGAATCCTATGCTCAAAGGATGATACAATATGTTCGGTTGATTAGTGCCATGATAGTACAACGAAACCGTTTACCGGAGGAAGCACCGTGGGTCTTAAAACCCGTGGATCAAATTTGTTTTGCATCAATGAAACAACATTGGAGAATAACAGTTCAAGTTTATGGTCATCAATACACCGTGTTCGATGAGCATGGACATCAATTCCAATAGATCCAAGTGCAACGCAAGAAGCTGAAGAAGAAATGGTAGACGAAGAGAATGAGGATGAGCTTCCCGGTCCGAGGGGACCATGTAATACACCCGGCCACACCAGGAAATATCAGCAGGTGTGGCGCGTTTTGTGACCAACCAGCACAAACCGGGACATAGTAATTACAATAGGGGTCAGCAAGACGTGTATGATAATGTCTCTTCGGGCATTGGAGAGAATCGGGAATACGAAGAAAGAAGAAGGCAATGGGAGTAGGATTGGCAAGCTCAACAACAAGCTCATTGGGCCGAAGAAGCCGCTCATCGAGCCAAGGTACAAGAGCAATGGGAGAAACAACAGGAAATGTGGGCTATGCAACAGTCTCAATGAGAACAACAAGAGTTGCAACGGGTGCAAGAGTTGGCCCGGACACAAGCTTGGGAGGATGAGCAAGATCGCCTCCGGATTGAACAAAATACATTGGAAGACAGTCGATGGAGGACAACGACCATAGCTCAACCAATTGCAATAAACAATGACTATGCCCTCCATAACCAAGAGCGTGACCAACGAGATTTCGAGCTTGGTCGACCGTACCAAGAACACACTCCCTGGACATGTTAGAGAACCTTCCTATGCCCACCGGACCTTCAGATCCGTCTCCTCATTGGCTTGAAGGAGTTGCTTCAAATTATGTTCCGATGCAATTTCAGCCACCAGTAGAAGGGGAAGGGGTCCCCTTGATGACTTTCAAGATATGATGTCGGCTCTCACCGGATACCCTTATCAGCCATACCTGCCAGACGACCCGAATGAGCATTACCAGAGATAGAGTGATATATGCTTTTTGTTGTTATATATTTTCTTGTTTTAGTTGTTTATTTCTTTTAGATTTCATGTATTTCCTTTCCTTTGTGTTTTTGCTCAGTAGTTAAATGAACTTTATGGGTGTGTTCCCTATATAACCCTCACGAGACCTACTCGTCCTCCCGAGCTATCGAGAGCTTTAAAGGGCTTGTTGCATGCGCTAAATGCAACCGTGATTCCTACAAAAATGAGTTAGGTTTGTTGTTGTTGTAAAATATTTTTTCCACAAGAAAATCAAAGTTGAATATAAATATGGCTTGGTAAATTCTTTATTAAACATGGTAAAACTAGGTAACCAACAAGTTTTGATGGTTGTGAGAAGCTTGCTGCTACACGAGGGTTGAGATTTGTAGGTACATTATGTTCGCGAGACGACCATTTTTATTGAAGAACGAGGAGCATGCGAGGAATGAGCAAAAGGCAGGTGCATATGTTTCTTTTTATCTTTGATTCTTAGTTAGTTAATAAGTGGATTGTATCATGTATATTTCTAACCGGGGTGAAAGTTTGGGAGGTTAGTCGTGTCACATCCCTTATGCGTTTTAAAGGCTCTCATTCCTACACATTGAGGACAATGTTGATCTCAAATGTCGGGATGGGGAAAAAGTTTTCGATGTAGACCCTTTTCATTTAAACACTACACATTGAGGACAATGTTGACCTCAAGTGTGGGGATGGGGAAACATTTCAAAAAATCTTCAAAATGTATTTGTTTTAGCAATCTACAAAGCACATGTAACTAAGTCAATGAGGGATGGCACAACCCATTTGGTCTTTTGTCATGGTCAAGTTCTAATGGGTAACATGACGGGTATTTAGCGGGTGGTTATTCAGGAATAATCGCTTAAGAAACTAACATAGTGTGTGTGACAACCTGAAATTTTAGGTTAAAACTTTAACCCAACCATAGTTAATTTAGACTTACATTCATAGCACTGCATTTAACGAGGGTTAGTTAAATGGGTCTACGTTGGTAATTCGGGAATTATCTGAATGCACACACAAGTTAATTATCGAACGTTGGTGACTAACACAAATAAGTATAAATGGACGGTTTACATGAAATTTATACGTTCCTTGTCAAATACGTGAATTATGTGTTTTAAATGTGAATTGCATGATTTATGTGCCTTGGTGTGAAAGTTGTATAGTTAGGAGAGGGTGTTTGGAGTATTTGTAAAACTTTAATAAACTACTTCAAACCCTAAAACCTCCCATAATCACTGTACGACAATTTATTTTCTCAAATCATTCTCTAACCATTTTGGCTTGCAACACAACTCTCAATCCTCAATTTCGATCTTTCCAACTCTCCTAGAACAAGCACTAACTGAATCTAAGGTATGTGTTTATGTATATGTTGATAACTGTTCTTTTGATTCAAGCAAAACTCTAGATGATCAAAACAATTGATTGTGTGTAATTGATCATACTTGATGAACATAGAACTGTTGTTTGATGATTAGTGATGCCATTAACATGAGAGGAATGCTAAACTACTGATGTGATTGATCACATTGTTGAGATTAGAGTTTTGGTCGTAGAATTTCAATTGTTACGTCGTAAAACTCCGTGAATTCTATATGTATTTGTGTAACTATGCATTGTGTGTGATCCGACTTTGTGAAGTCACAAAGTCCGAGTTTCTAAAACTCGCAAGGATCCGAGTTTAACTACACATATTTGAACTTGTTGGACGTATTAATGTCCGAGTTAACCTAAAAGTTTCCGAGTTTATAAATATGAAGGCATGTGTCCGAATTTAATGAGTTTACACATGTTCCGAGTTTAACTAAGGATGTGGAATTTGAGTTTGGTTGTTCATGTGGAGTCCGAGTTTAATGATGGATAATGCTTGTCCGAGTTTAACTGTGAATGGTGATGTCCGAGTTTAACTTGGGTATGTTTTTCAAGGTTTAAGATGGGTATGTTTTCAGAGTTTAAGTTGGGTATGTTTTTCAGGTTTAAGTTGGGTATGTTTTTCAGGGTTTAAGTTGGGTATGTTTTCAAGGTTTAAGTTGGGTTGTTTTTCAGAGTTTAAGTTGGGTGTTTTTTTTAGAGTTCAAGTTAGGTATGTTTTTTAGAGTTTAACTTAGATATGCTTGTCAGAGTTTAATAGTTTGATGTTTGGAATTCAGTTTCACAATATTGCACAACATGTACCCAACTAACTAGAGAAATCGTTGTATGTCAGTGTGTGTTAAACTTGTAACCAGGTCACACAAACACTTGGTTGTTTGGACACTTAGGGTAGTTGCATACTCTACTTGTATACTTACCAACACTTAACGCGTATTAGGTCGTGTGTAACGGACCAAACTTTCATTTAACTCATAGAACACGTTAACAATTACCGAGCGAACTAAGGTGAGTTCACTACTCTTTCACAAGCATGCATCCCTGGGGAAAAACTACTATTCCTTGGAGGAATACTTTTTACAATGCTGTAGTTTAATTTCGATGTTAGTTAATAAACTCAAACTCTATCATGAAAGTCCCTACTTACTACCGAAAATAGTTTCCTTGGAGGTAACGGGGTATTAGCTGATAGCGCTATTAGGCTTGACAAACCTCACACTGTGTTAGGAGCCGTGTATGAAACTAAGGACCTTAAACACATGATCAATGCTGATAGATATTGATGAGGGCACAACAAACATAACAATCACTTCGGTATCGAGTAAATTATTGGCATGTCTTTAAATTAAACACCAACCGTTTTACGTGAAACAAAACTGTGAACTCGCTGGCTTTATCACTGATACACTTTTTCTACATGCTTGCAGGTTGTTGGATACATCATACATGAGAACTTGCAGTGTGAGGAGTTTGAAGTGTCATGGGGCTTGTTACTTGATTGCAAACATTAATACATTATGTTTTAAAACATTTTGATATAAACTGTTTGATATGTTACATTTGCTTCTGCTGAACATATACATGGTTTGAACCGTTTATTTTGAAATACAGTATTCGTGTTGGAGTTGACGTTAGTGCTTTATATTAATTACTTTTAGTTCGACATGATTAGTGGCTAGATCCTGGTACGTCACATGCCTCGCGGTAAAACTCCACCGATGGTAATTCAGGGGTGTGACACTGTGCATATCACATATCATACCCTTCTTACGTGAGGTTCGAGCCACTTTTACACATCATAGATGTCTATATTTCTTTGTTTGAGTGTGCCATTATTCGCGTATTATAGAACTTGCAACTTTTGATGTGTTTGAAACCATAGACTAAATACGAGCACAACAATGATTAAGGCATTAGGTAAACCTTTTCCTTTTACACCATTTATGTTATCCTTACCTGAAATCAATCCCTTAGTTGCCAACTTTGAGCCTAAACATCGTTTGACCAAACCCATTTAGCCTTTGACCGTTGAGCCTTTTATTTTTAACCTGTGTGGATGAAAATTTGATTTCAGGTTTAGTTTGTTTGTATAGTTGTGATTTAAAAAAAACAAAAATTCAGAAAATATTATGACAAAGCATAAATCGTTGAGAAAAAACACAAAAATATGTGTTGATAGTTTGTTGAATAAAAGGTGAAAATTTTTGCCTCTTAGTTTGATGATTCGTAGTTAGTCGTATTTAGAGTAGTTGTTTATAATAAAAATCGAGTTTTCATCACTTAGCCACTTTCAATATATCCTTTTCCACACCCCTAGCCTAGCCCCGTTACAAATCTTCAAGACCTTTTGACTTCTGCTTTGTATTCGTGTTTAGTGGTGGAAAATGATTGAGTTGCAAGTCTATGCGTGTACATATTCTAATCGTTTAAGTTCATGTTTTTACATAACTTTTAGTTTCAAATAGCCTACTTTTGATTGGAATTGTGTTTTGCAGGTCTTACGGAGTTTAAAGAGCTATTCGGAGCGATACGGATCATTGGGGCGGAAAACGGGTCAACCGGGAGCGAGGAATGGACAAAACGGAAATCAAGAAACGCAGGCATCGTCGCCGACTTCGTGAAATGAATATGCGTATTTATGCCTTGTCTTTGATAGGATTTACTTGTCTGAGGTAACGAAGTACATTGCGGTCCGTATTGAACATTGATAGCAATTGGCACCTAAGCCTTGTGATTCTAAAACTGTTAATGAACTAATTCAATTAAACCAGGTAAAACGTGTAGTAACCCTAGGCCTTGCAATTGTTGAACCGGGTGTGAACTTTGTTTCTTCATTATTGTTTTAATCCATAAATCAAGTTTTCGTGAAATTATTCAAGTTTTCCTAGTTAAGTAATTAAGAACAAACATGTTGGTTGAACCGACATCTCTTTCAAACAAACAACATTCAAATTAAACCATAGCAAGCTTCGTAAAATTGTGACAAACTGTTAAAATCAATCGTGTCCATCGAAAACTATAAACTCTTTATGGTTCGACCTCGTACTACCACTAACTCATAGTTAAGGGTAAATCGGGTATATAAATATTATCTTTGACCGGGACGCACACTCCCATCACACATAACACTAAACAATCGGGAAAAAAGCCGATTAGTGCATGTACCATTTTGTCTTTCGACAATCAACGCCATCACATGATGTATGATTAACCATCCGACGCTTTCAATGTTATTTTCATGATATTAGTAAAATAACGTTAAATGTAGGCAATTTTACTTTTGCTCCCTGAGAATTCACACTTATATATGTTATATATACACACCGCACACGGAGCGTAAAAGAAGATACAAACAATAATTAATTGTTTATTTGTAACCGTGTCATTTAAATTAAATATCATGTAAAAGCAAATTATCAAATATTCTCTTATACACTAAAAATTTTAAACCAACTTATTGTAACATCAAAGTATACCACTATCTACTAATATCATTTGTTAAATCCATTCGAGAATAAATAACAAGTAAATGACAATTCTTTTTTACATTTGGTAACTTTTGTTCTTGCTCATTCAATGGTAAGAACTCTAGGATGGATTTAATATTATATAGAGTTAATTATGTTTTTATTTATATTATTTGTTGAAAATAAACCTTACAGTTTATCAGTTTAAAATTTATCAAAACAGTACCAATATTTATATTTTTTAACAATTACAAGCTACCTTTGTTAACCTCATTGAACTTACCGTTATGTTTTTGTGAAAAGACTAAAATACCCCTCATTTAAATCAATATATAAACAAATGAGTTAATTACATTTCTAAACTAATGGATTGGGCTAATTTAGGTGACTATAATTGTTACAAAAGTGAAGGTACTAGCACTGTTTTGACAAATTTTAAACTAATGGACTATAATGATTGTTTTCAATAAGTTATAAGGACGAACAACATAATTAACTCTATTTTTATATATGTTTGTGTTTTTAAAATATATTATAAACTAAATTTATATTTATATTTTAATATATACCCTTTTTAGCCATTTAAACTTAAAAAAAAATAAGAAATAGAAACTTCAAAGATTTTAAAAGAATAAATTATTCTTTTCAGACAAATATGATTTACATGTAACTTTTTTTAGCATATGTTGTTTTTGTTACTTTTACTCTTCAGCATTTAGTATTTATATTTACAACCTCTTATTATTGTAAAGACTTTGTAATCAATTTCATGTGCTTATTTTTATGTACGTGTCGATGTAAATTCAAGTTGATTTAGGTTTTGATTTATTTTTTTCGGAAATGGGTAGGCATAGATATACGACATTTTTGTGCATTTTTATGTACATTTTCACATAAATTTTGTTTTAAAACAAGTCGGGTCAAATATAATACGTTTTCATTAGACGATATAAATTCGAATTAGTTTACGTTTCTTTAACTTAAATGTAGTACCAATGATATATCTCTGAGGAATATCCATTTGGTCTCCTTTGATGGGATAACGACATTTGCAGGGTTAGGGCTGACATAGCGCGACTCTGTTGGTTCCACCTCAATGTCTCTTTGTACCTCTGGTTGGGTCTGTCGTCAGCCGCTTTATGGAGATCGTGGGGCATTGTCTTGACCTGTGAGTGGTGCCACGTGTCATCCTTCTGTACAAGCTGTTCCCATTACAATTTCTCAATCGTGGTGAGTGCCAGCGCAGACCCTGTTGAGACCCGATTGGTCGCATGAATCTGGCTATCGCCCATCTTGAAAGAATCGTGTTACTGGTATGGCCTTTTGTGCGTGCATCTGTGCGCATCATTAGGGACCATACCCCTTCACAATTCTTCGATCGACAATGTATAAATGGTTTGTCTTAAGTGAATTCTCTATAGATTGTAACGTAGTACCAATGATATATCGTTATCAAAATGTCTATTTCTCCTAGTTAAATATACTTGGAAAGTTGGAATAAGGAGATTGATATTAATATTTAATGAATTGATAATTAAACGGTGTCGTCGTAATTGTTATATGACTGAATCGGTAGGATTATTGCAAATATTAGAAACGGTACGATAACATATTATATTTGACATGACTCATTGACAAGAAAAATAACGTTAGAACGTAAAACAACTTAGTTTTATCCCGAATCGTACTTAAAAAAGCATATAAGAAAATGATATTTTTTAAGTTAAAGAATGGTACCGTCTCGTTGAAGAGTAAAGTAATGTGATTTTTTACCTTCTAGTGAAAACATATTATATTTGACATGACGTATTATATTCGACATACGTACATAAAAATAAGCACGTAAAACTTGAAAGAGGTTAAAATGACATTTTACAAAGTTCTAAAGGGATGTAAGTGACAATACATAATGTTGAGAGATCAAGGTTAAAAAAAGATAAGAAAATAAAAATAAAAGACAAAAACAAAAACAAAAAAGAAAAAGAAAAAAACCATTGATTTGACAATTGCTACCGTTAAAAAATCGTTGAGAAGTGTTATCTATAGCAATGTTTACACATGGTTATAATAGTTTAATGGCTCTATTTATCGAGGATGTATATTCGTAACAAGCGCAACTTTAGTGGTCCAAACAGTATGTGACATCATTTGCTCTGATGGTGTATGTGTAACCCCTCTTCGAGATGCAAGAGGAGGATTTTCTGGCACAGGTAATGGAATAGAATAACTCTTGAGCGTTGGGACTACTGAATCCATTAATGGTCTTAATTCATCATCTTGTTGAACACATAATAAGGCGATATTGTTACAACGTAAGGCTTCATAACCTGAGATAGAATCCACTAGATTTGAGTCAAGTATCTTAATGGTTCTACATTCTTCCACATAGTCCATGCCTAGAAAGTAACATGTTGGAGTAAGTTAACTAAATAATGAGATGACATTTAGCGTATGGATGAAATGCGTGTACTCATATGGCATAGAAGGTTTGTGTAACCTGGTTGCCAGACCCTAGTGTTTTTCTTTCCACTAATAATCTCTAGAAGCACTACACCTAAACTAAAAACATCAGTGAAACTTCACTGAGAAGTGAACATGCATTCATGTATCCACTTACAAAATAAAAAATTATCAAATGGTAGTAATTTCATCTGGTAAAAGTGTTATGTGTCATACATTCCATAAAAAGATAGTTTTATATGTTCAATTTGAAAGTTAGACAACTTAGAAAGTTCCAACAATTCTATTTGTCATTCCTTGTGTTTGACTTCCACAAACAATTCTTGCCATGCCAAAATCAGAAATTTTAGGATTCATTTCTTCATCAAACAATATATTGTTGGTTTTGAGATCCTGATGAATAATTCTTAACCAAGAGTCTTCATGTACGTACAACATCTCTCTACCAATTCCTTTGATTATTTTGTAGCGCGTTGGCCAGTCCAGTTTAACTTGTTTATAAGATTTATACGTTGTGACAAGAAGTTTAGATTGGTGTAATCATGATAAGATATACTTGTACTAAGAAACAACACAGTTACACTTTAAAGAAATGGTACACACACACACACATACATAGGATTAGGATCATTTGTGAACAATATCTTCATAATGAACTGTGTGAACTCATCTTAGCCATTGATTTCTTTCTTAAGTGTCAAGGGTAGGATAGTATTTTTATATTTATTTACACTTAAATCTTTTATTATTAATAATTGTTTCAGCTACAACAACCCTACATTTTAGGGATTTCATAATCTTTTTAAAGTTTTTGTAGATTTCTTGATGATTTTACGAATTGTTCAGTTTTCCCAGATCATAGTTTTATTGTTAACACACGAATTTCGAACTTTCATAGTTTTAGTTTTCCCAGATCAGTGATGAGTGTTCGTATTTCTTAATTTATTGGATTCAGGTAGTAATAATCGCAATTCGTTAGATAACACAAATGATATCAACGAACCGAGTAATGATGGCGTTTTGTTACAACAACGGTTGTCCATGTTTGTTCTTCTCTTTTTTAGAATAATATTTGAAGATGAATATACGTATGTTCTTGTTTAATCCATATGCGTAGTTTTCAAGATTAAAATTGTTTTTATGTGTTTGTTCGTTCATTCAAGATTTACACTAATTAGATCAATGATGCAATTAATCGTTAATACACAGGCATATATTCGGGGGTTTATTTGTGAATATGCAGTTTTTGTTGTAAACTTACAGTTGTTACCATTCAGTACACATGTGTATAATTTGTAGTATATGCATTATTACATATCAGGATGCAGTTTCTTTGTAAACTTCCAGTTGATACCATTTAGTACACATGTGTATACTGTTAATATGCTGAATTATTATATACGAGGATGCAGCTTTGCTGTAGACTTCAATTATATAATATACAGTACACATGTGTATAATTTGAAAGATCATAAAACGTTATTTACCTTTTTTATTAACTCTTGCAGAATCAGTTGCGAGCAACGTATACGAAACTCCTAATGGAACTAGGTATTGGACACCAACAGTCCCTCCCGGATTTAAACCATTTGTTAAAGCTAGATTTAGTACCAAAGAACAAGCTACTACAATGTATGAAGAGTATGCACAACTAGCGGATTTGGAACCCGTCTTGGTACTTCGCAGAAGGAAAAAGTAGGCGACATAATGGTTACGAATTGGCGATATGTCTTATGCTCTAGAGCCAAAAAACCTAAACATAAAGATAATATGGCTAAACATATTAATTCAAGTTCACCACCACGTCGGTCAAATGTTAAAGTTACAGACTGCAAGGCATGTGTTAAGTTTGTTCGTATAAAAAATTCATTTGAGTACAAGCTTTATGACTTCGTAGAACAATACAACCATGGGTTTCTTGTAACATCTGTAAAAAACCGGGTTAACCAAACCCGCTTCGTTTATTAACCGAACATCCAGTTAAAAATTTCGTTGCGTATTTAATGCTCAAATTAATTTTATACAATACATAATTAATAAATATATTAGAATTTAAAATCTATAATTGAAAATTTATAATAAATAATGAAATAAAAATAAATTGCTGATGCCGGGTTTCGAACCCGGGTCAGCCGGGAAACCTAGTGACTTAACTCACACACATCCAACCACTCCGCCACTTGTGTTATTTGATAATATATCGAAACAATTAATACATATAACAAAACTCGAAATCAAACCCAGTCAACAGAGCGCCCATTTCGCAGTCGCCGGAAAATCCGACGATTCGCCAATTATCGACGGTTTCTTTTGACTTAACGTACGTATTAACATCAACATCGGTTATGACCGATGTCTAGTTCCGCGACATCAGTCATAACCGCCGGAGAAAGGCTGACCAATGAATCAAGACAGAAATCGGACCCAATTCATCGCTATTCTTTCCTATAAATACACACCCAAGCCTCTGGTAGTCGTTTCACTCAAAATCGCACCATTTCTCAAAGCAATTTCACTCGCCGAAAATATTCTGCCATCACCGGACTTTCGCCGGAAAACCGAGACTCACCTCAAAACGGTAAATACCTCGACTCTTTCTGTTTCAATCCGTTGTTAGACTATTACTAACTTCAATCCATCAATCAGAATCAATCTCAGACGACGTAGCCGGAATATTCAGCCCTCACCGGAAAACCTCTGAAATTTCCAAACTCACGCTGTGAATCGGTATAATCATTCAAACCTTCTGTTAATCCTTGTTTAGTACCCCAATTGCATAACTAATCGAACAAAATTGTTAATTGATTCAATCAGAAGGAATACACAAATCAGAGCCGACGTCCATTGCCGGAATTATGAGAAAATACAGTCTGATCGGTACATTCGATTCCTGAACTCATTTTATTCATCACATTTCAACCAGTAATATGTTCGATGAACGACTCAATCAAGAACAGTTGAATAATCGTCGACTGAGTCTTTGAGTGAAGAAGACGAAGTCGACTATGTTTATAAGATTAATTAAAATCAGTATAATAAACGGGTTAGACACACAGTCCAGCGGTGGACTATGTGCAAACAATGTACACACGTCTCGAGTTCGATCCCTGACCCAACCTCACTCTCTTAAATAAAAATGCTCTTTTTAAAACCGAACCGGGATAACTCACTGAATGATGTTAAGTATAATAAAAACCAGAATATTAACCAGGTTAGACACACAGTCCAGCGGTGGACTGTGTGCAACACTAAATCACAGGTCCCGGGTTCGAGACCTGTTGACGGCACCGGTTCGATACAATTGAAATCTTTTTAAATAAATGAATTCTGATTAACTTAAATAGTTATAAATATAATTAAAAACAGAAATATTTCGGGTTAGACACGTAGCTCAGTTGGTAGAGCTGCGTGCACGCGTACGGGAGGTCACGGTTCGAGTCTCACTCAGTGCAAATATATACACGACCGAACCGGTCAACGGTCAACGTCATGCAACGGTCACGTCAAAGTCAAAAAGTCAACATTTTTTTATATATTTTTATTTATTTATTTAATTTAAAAATCAATTAAAAATACTTAAAAATAATGTTTTAAAGTTAGAAAATAGCCTTAAACTCACAAAAATATATCCAAAAATCCTATTAAAATTGTTAATAAAATCCACTTATTTACCGTACCTTTTCGTTATTAATTAGGTTAGTTATTCCTCGTCGATCAATCCTCTAAACTCGTGCGCATTCAACATCTTCAAACGAACGCAATGTGAGTGAATTCTTACAAGTTCCCCTTTGTATTCATGTTTTGGGGTGTATCATGTGTCGCTTAAACTAATTCGTTTATTCAAACTCGTGCTATACCATAGTATGATCTAAACTTAGAATGTAAATATTGTTTGTTGTTATGTATTACATATTGTCAAGTTGTATGCAAATTATTTGTTAGGCCCATCAGTTCCTCGTGGGAGACGAGTTGAACAACGGTGCCTTAAAACTCATTCATTAGGCCCATCAGTTCGTAGAACAACGCGTGCCTCAAAACTCATTCATTAGGCCCATCAGTTCCTCGTGGGAGACGAGTTGAACAACGCGTGCCTCAAAACAATCTATTGTTGTATGTGTGTGCAATATTTAATATTAAGTGTTTTGTGAATAAATTTACATTTACATTTACTCATATGTGGTTATGCACTTTATTTTATAATCAATTCAATAAAAACGTTTAAATGTTTTAATAGGATTCACTCGCCAACTTTTTGTTGATCCAAAAACCATTTTTACACATGATACAGGTGGACAGGATGAAGCAAGGAAAACATAGGAAAAGTGCCTTAGAAGAAAAATAATGAAGCCTAGAATGATGTATAGAACATGTTGAACTTGTATGATATGATTGTATGATCTCCTTTAAATTGTAATAATAAATATGAAACATTATAATAAATGTCATGAGCTTTGATGAAAACCCAATCATGCCCCGATCACCTTTTCTGCTGCGGGTCGGGTGTGACATTTCTACACCCGAGAATCTTGATCTATCGCTAAACGAAGAAGCTTGACTTTTCTACTCAAGAGTTCATAGCAAAATGCCGGAACACTAATCTTGGGCCTACTAAGTCTCACAAGGTACACGTTGTTTTAAAAGGTGGTCGTCATAACGTGCATGGCACGGTCGTCGACTACGAAAATTGCGGGCGTGATATCTCAGATTTTATAGGTGACAGAGACGCCTAGATGATACTCGACAAATTCAAGGAATGCAACAAAAACAAAGAAAACTACACGTTTAACACCCATATTGTTGATACGGAACTCCAGTTAATATTTTGGTGTGATGTGGTTTCTATATCAAACTATGACTCATTTGATGATGTTCTGGCGTTCGATGCAACGTATCATACAAATATGTAAGTCGTATATGAAACTTTAATCAATTATTTTATATTTAATATATATAATAATCTGTTTATGCAAAACAGGTAGATATGATTTTTGTTCCTTTTACCTGGAGTCGATCATCACAAAAAGTGCATTATTTTTGGGGCTGGGTTGCTACATAATGAGACAATTGAGTCTTATACATGGCTTTTTAAAAAATTCCTTGAGGCACACAACGGGAAACAACCCCTTTGGGTATTAACTAATCAAGATTGTGCCTTGAAACAAGCGGTGGACAATGTCTTTGATAAGTCAATTCACAGATTGTGTATGTGGCACATTATTCAACAATTGCCTGTGAAGGTACAAATTCCGAACCCAAATAATTTTTACGATAGACATGCGCACAATTGGTTCATACTCAATCGGATACACATGTGTAATGAAACTGGAAGTTTGTTTTATCTAAATTAATTTGTGGTGTACACGTAGATCAAGGGGAAGGACAAGAGTAATGCAGAAATAAAACATAAGTTCCACAAGCTCTGTGGAATGTTTACATTAATCCAGAAACGTTTGAGTATAGATGGCACAATCTCATTGCTGAATATGGATTAGAAGACCATTCGTGGTTGTCTGAGATGTATTCAATACGTGAAGATTGGATTCCGCCCTATTTTCGCGAAATACCCATGTGTACCTTAATGAAGACCACATCCAGGTGTGAAAGCGCTAACCACTTGTTCAAATCATCTCTAGTTCTCATAATACATTGGTGCAGTTCATGTTGTGTTACGACACATCAGTTGATGGGATACGAAATGACCAACGGGAACTCGTACATAAAACGGACACCACTAACCCGGAAGTCAAAACTACTTGGCCAATCGTATGTCATGCAAATGATATTTACACAAGGAGAATATTCTTCGATGTCCAAAAGAAATATTGAACGGCAAGGAAAATTTCTATATCGCGGAACGCTAAGTATCTGATGGTGTAAATTGTTTAGTTATTGCTCACCAAGACCACACGAAAGAAGTTATAAATGAGTTCACGGTTTGTAATTTTACTTTAACATTTTTATGTTCTCTCATACGTATGTATAAAGTAAACTTGCAATATATCACCTAACTGATCCCCTTTGAATCATTACATTACAGGTCACATTTAGAAAACAAGATCTGACTGTTTCATGCAAATGCATGGGGTTTACTAGAAATGGATATCTATGTCGGCATGTTTTCTGCATATTTGGGCACCATAACGTACATAAGATTCCAAGTTAGTATATTCACCCTAGATGGAGGAGAGATGCTCTTCCTATTAGTGTACATAGCATTGAAAGCAGGTTATACGTTGATCAAAGTCATAGTGGAAGAATATGGTGTAGAATTCTTGATAATATGGAAATGTGTCGAGAAAGAGTGCGTGGTAGGCTTGATAAGTTAGAGGAACTAGATGAACAAGTATAATTATGGAAAGATAAGTTATTTAGTGATGTTCCACATGATCAGGAACTTAAAAAGAAGGTTTTCGTATACCAAGAAATTATCGATCACGCTGAAACTGAGGAGGTCTCATGTACGGCACCGAAGAAAATACTTAACAAAGGATGTGGCAAGCATAAAAGAAAAATTGGCCTAAGGGAAAAATCGTTAATGAAAACCAAAAAAACATAGAAGGAAATGTAATTTTTGTGGCAAGAGGGTGAGAAAGCATGATAAAAGGAATTGCTCACTGAAAAAAGACAATATCACAAAGGAGGATTCGTCGACGGAAGAAGATGGTGAGGAAGATGATGCCGAAGCACACGAGTACGAGGACGGCACCGATATCAGAACTGATGTGCAATTGGAAGAGAGCGAAGATGATGATATCGAGCTCTAATTTCAAGTTAGAAAAACATAAAAAACCATGTTTTCATGCAATTAGATTATGTTTTGTGAATTTAGTCTCAGTTAATTTTAAATGTTTTGTTAATCTTCCAAACATTGTTATTGGATACAAAATTTCGAATTTTACACATTATCTTTACTATATTAATATGTTGTACACATATGAACCACAATATACATACAACATGCCACATTTTATTACACACATCTGTAACTAGTACACATGTGAATTGCAAAACATAGATAACATTTCACATATGTATTAAGTTCAAAAAAACATACATAAGTGTACATGATTATTTTAATGTAGTTCGATTACACAAACATTAAACTATCAGTAAGCAAGCAGTTGATATAGTAGGGTACATTTAATGTTTACGTTTGAACTAAATAAAGCGAAAAACAATAAAGAAATGTCGTGCAACAAGCTGTCTTTTAAACCGATGATAATATCAAATATGTAAATTGTGATAAATGATGTACTAGTGTGTACATCATTCAGGTTCAGCGTCATGCCTACAAAGTATACAATCTCAAACTATATAACAGGTAAGTAGCAGCAACTACAATTTTTATAGGAACAGCCATTGAAACAGTTTATAAAAATCAAAGTGACCAACATAACAAACTATCCTTGAAACAGTTTATAAAATTCAAGGTGACCAACAGTAATACGAACATTATCCTTAAACAACTGTCAAATTTTAACCATTAACCAAAATTAAATGACTTCCCATACTCTCTTAATTATGCTATTATTCAATCACGATGAATGTTTGCACTTGAAGTAACCAATTTCACCGCGTATTTCTTATGTAACCTTGTTAAGGTTGCTTTTTTGGGGCCAGGATCTAGTGGGAAGCCACAATCCCATTTGTCAACAGTGATGCCAAACCAAGTTTCCATGTGTCGCATAACAAAGACCCCACAATCGACCGTGTTGCCTACAGTCTTCCATTCAAAATCAAGCCTTTCCGGCATTGCATTTTCAATTTGTCTGGCTTTTGGGTGATTCACCAGCTTCATATACATCGTGAAAATATCTTTCTGAAATCAAACTTTATGTTATAATTACATGTAGTATGTCCAATTTCGAATAAATTTTTTTCAGAAGTTTCTTACCACTTTGTATAGAGTGCTCTTCTTGAAACAGTTGTCATCATCTATAAGTTGATTTGGGCTTTCAGATGTAGACATATTATCGAACACCATTATCGATGGCTTTTCAAGATCAAAACAAACAAGATAAAAATGGCCATACTCAAGAATTGAGAAGCATATTACGCAATATGTCGATAAACTCATCAATGATGGTTTTTTGTCTACCACCCGGAACAACGCACTTCTTAACTTTTCAACACGTTGCAGTTCGCCATACATTTGATTCAATAAGGTATCTTCTGTCTGTACCATAAAAAATTATACGATTTATAAAATATTAGAAGAAACCCACATTTAATACATATGAACATATCATTGCTGACTTCACCAACATCAAATACAAATTTATGGTAAGTTCGATAAACTTACAAAACAATCTGTATGGCAAAACAAACGTGGCTTTGTCCTTTTTACTTTATCAGCACCCTTAAAAACATTTACTTCATTAGTTCGTTGATTTTCTTCATGGTTGAGCATGGACGCAAACCAATTGATTACTCCACTATTAATCCACTGACTAGGCTGCAGATCCTTTATCTGGAAATGGTATAGCCCAACCCCGACACGGTTTCAAATACAAATCACCTGCTCAAAAAAGTATTTATTATGTCACGTACATTATAAAGTTATTTATTATGTAAAGACATATACGTACGAATATTTTCATACACAAGTGTATCATAAAAGTAAAACACACATGTGTATTGCAGCTTTGTTGTAAACTTCCAGTTGATACCAAATAGTACACATGTGTATACTGTTAAGATACTGAATTCCTATATACAGTACACATGTGTATAATGGTGTACTGATCATAAAACGTTATTTATTGAAGTATTGCCTTAACAGTTTTAAAATAAAGCTATAACTTTTTAAGATAAAACAGTTATAACAGTGACCCTTTTGTTGTGTATTATGCTAAATACACATCCTAATTCCTGTCCTAAATATACAACCTGCATATAAAACCCAAAAAAAATCTAACTCCAAAACATAATAAACAACAATCCCTAAATTACATGGTAACCATAAACTGAAATCTTATCTTTAGGTTAATTGATGTTTTCTTACGCATTTGTCGCCTCCACCTCCAAGACTTCTGTTTCTTCACGAACATTCTTCAAAACTTCAGCTCCCTTTTTAGTCTTTGCTTTAGCTACCCTATTCATTGACATCAAGTTGATAAAACAACATTCAATTAATATAGTTAATTACACACAAAAGTGAAGCCAAAAATTCATAGCATAACACAAAAAACGTACATCTTATCGTTTGCGCAATTTGACAAGTATTTCCATAATACGTTGTCTCTCTTGCTCAACCAACTATCCATGTTTACAGCTCGAACCAAAAACGGTGATTGGACATACTTCGAACCCATTTTTTTTCTTTTCCCTTTACCGGTTGCTACAACAACTTCCAAAACCTTTGTTACATGTTAGCATTTTCTGGCGCACTCTGTTTGAATACGTTCATCTTGTGTTATGCCGAGGCTGAATGATGGGATATTATCCAGCCTTTGCGTATCGTATGCACCAGATATAATGTCGTCTATAACTTCAGCGGATTTCATAAAAATTTGAGTGGTTGGAGACGCAATATGCGGTGTAGTAACCTTCTCTATTTCCTTGTCACTATCAGTATTCGGTTTCCCCTTTTTGTCTTCCCCGCCTTGACAAGTAGTATGGTCCATTTGTTAGTTAGGTGTACACTAAATTATAAGTTAATGATAAACAATATGAAAATAATATACATGATATTAATTACCAGTTCCTTTCATCGTGGGACTTGCAAACCCGTCTTTATCGCTAGCCCCATCAACAGCTGATTTGTTAAAAATTCTTTTATATCTTTCAAGAATCGGTATAACAGACTCGTTAGTTGGATATCGCGTTGTAAGCTGTTTTATGCCAGCCTCCAATTTGCATTTACAATTCTCGATGTCGTCGCACATCGATAAAATGCTTGCAATACACAACTTCACATTCAAAATAAAAAAAAAGAAACTAGTAAATCCATACTACAAAACCACTGTTTATTTGAAAAATATACTAAAAATAACACATTCATACCTCTAATGACGACCAATCGTCAGACATTGTTCCTTTTCCAACGTCAGCCTTTGAAATATCAGCCGCCTCTTCTTCGCTATTGTAATCCTCAACTTCTTCATCATCGTATAGTTCCCTTAAATCACCCAAATCGAAACCTTCATTCCTTAACTCTTGGTCCTTCCTCATATTCATCAAATCATGTGTCCAATAACTTATAGGAGCTTCCCGAGGTGCATCATCAAAACCAGGACATGTTGTTGAGCCCAAATACAACAAATAAGAAAAATAAAAACAAAGGCAATATAAATGTTATTTAAAAATTTTGATAAGTTCACATGTGTATATTTTACGCCTTACACCTGTGTACTACAAATAAAAATAAAAAAGAAAGAAAAACTTATGTTGAATATATTCGAAACATACCACCAAATAAGTGAGCGGTCTCCTGAAGTACACCTTCGGATCACATCTTACCCTGTCATCTTTGCATGATTTTACAGCATCCAACACAAGTTGGAACCAATCATGATCCTTAAAATCCTTTTCGTACGTAAATGAATCCAACATGCTGTACATGACAATCCCGTTTTTTGTGCAACATATCATGGTAGATCTAAATAAGAGCACAAAATCTATCTTGAACATATCCTTATCTTCATACGAATCTAACCTTATTTTATCTACAATATTCTTAAAACGAATTGGAACCTTCTCAATCTTGAAACCCATTTATCCTTCAAAGGATGTCCTAGTTCATCTTTATTTCTCTTGGACACCTTTGTATCTCCAGATGGAACACCTAATAATTTTCTCACAGATTCTTTATCCATATTTATGTGCCTTTCACCCAAAGTAATCCTCATTTTCTTTGTATCTAACATATCTACAACAAAATGCTCTGAATTGGTTGTAATATCACTCACCTTCAACATCAACACCTTTCCAAAACCCGTATCCTTAACCATTTTTCTCCCCCACGGTTTCATCAAAAGGATAGCTTCGTAAAGCTTATTTGGTGACATACGCACCCTGATTCCAGCTAATCCATCTTCAACCTTCTCCCGTTTTTTTCTTTTTACACTTCCTTTCTAGGGTGTCCTTTTCATTTGCCTCTTTCGATAGTTGAATACTTCACCCATTAGAATATCAATAGAATCTTCATCAATCACTAATGCAAAACAACCCCATCATTTTTAACATTAAACCTTGTTATAGATACACTGAAAAAAATTTAAATACCTCCAATTTCTTCATCATCTTCACTAATGTAACGCTGGTCATCGTCCAAAATGTCCTTCTTTTCCTTTCTTTTAAGCATTCCTACAAAGCTATATAAAATATCACTACACAATGTCACAGTAACAGATATATACTCATTTTCGTAAACCATACCTTCCCCTTCTTTACTTTCATGGTCACAAGTTACTCTACGACCTCTTCGCCCACGTTTCGTTAATAAACTAACTATATCATCAGCAAACAACAAAACAGATTTAATTGGTATAAGAGTTGGAAATACATAACTTAATTGATACATGTCTGTATACCAATGATTGATAAATGTCAATTGATAATGTAAAACAATCCGATCAGTTTTAACATAAAAACTAGTTTCTGGATACACTGAAAACACATTAGTGTAACAAATACCTCCTACGTCTTCATCGTCTTCACTAATATTATGCTTATCGTCATCCATATTGTCCTTATTTTCCATTCTTTTATGCATCCCTACAAATCATACATTAAAGAATTACTACACCGTGTCACAGTACACATATGTATAATCATATTACCATACTTGCCGCTTCTTTCCATGCAGCCTCTTTCAGTTATTTTACGACCTCTTCGACCATGTTTCTTTAGTTGACTAACTTTAACATGTCTAACAACCAAATAGTTTTATTTGGCATAAGAGTTGGCCATATATATCATAATTTATACATGAATATGTACCAACGGAAAAAGGAAAAAAGACAATCTAACCTTTTTCATCGTCCGAGAAAGGACACGAACTGCTTTCACCCTTTCCATTCTTTTTTTCTTAGCAATTTACTTTTCTTTCTTCCCTGGACAATTGACTGCCTTCTATCAGCTTCCTTTTCATTCATTTTTTGATCCACCTTTTCCAGCCCTTTTTTACCTAACAGATTCTGCAGGGGTTTCTCAGCAACACCTCCTGCAAGTACATCATATTAACTACTTATAAAGATAACAAATATAACATTTGACGTGTACTGAACATTACCTTTATATCTCTCGTCCACATTACCAACATCATGGTGAACCTTCGACACAACTTCTGTTGACATCTTAGTAACTATGCAAACAAAAATTTTATCACTAGTAAGTTAAAATCTGTTATCCATACCACATATTTTACAATACTATAATTTAAAAAAAATGATCGTTCAACAAATTGTTACTATAATGTTTACCTGTTTCAACCTTATCGCTGGTTGCTTCATCATCTGAAAATTGAATTGGATCATCTATAATTTTACTAAACCTACTTGCCTTTAAACGCGCTATCCTTTCGCTCCTGCCACCTACACGATTAAAACACAAATGTTCATGTTACTATATTACGAACGTGACTCAAATTATACAATCCTTTTATACATCTTTAGATCAACTTACGTTTCCTCATTGTGTAAGTACTTATACCTACAAAACAAATCAAAATGGGATTGATAAAGTAACCAAATCATATAAACACATTATTAACGTTATAATGTATACAACTTCAATACTATATACACATATGTAATTCTCTAGGAAATTGAAATGTTAGTTGGTTACAGAACAAGATTATCTAAAATAACATTTCATTGCACATAGCACATTCAAAAAAACATCATACCAAAGACATTTACTTCTATAATTCACACACACTTGTCCATTTTTACAAACACCATTTAGTTATTCAGAATTCAACATCAAACATTTTCTTTAAACAATTCTAAAATTAGTTGTGCTCCATACTAAATTTTCCATCAACAAAACCACACAAGAAATACTCATAAGCATAACACTGATTAACAGTATACACTTGTGTACACTGGCAGTAATATACCAGTTATCATGGACGATAAAAAATCGGTGGACACCGAACATTCCTGTTAAATAAACCTAATGCGACAAAAAAATGTAGTATAAATCAGATTAATTATTATCTAAACAGAATACATACCAAAAAACTAAATTGCATACACTTATGTACAATAACCCTATTATTCTGATTCGATCAAACAAACATCTAAATATCTTTCAACCAGTGTTTCACTGTAACAGAGCACAAAAAACATAATTGTTCACTATCTTGTACAAATAAAATACTCATACCATGTTTATTAACAAATTTTGTCAAACCCCCAAACCCTTAGAAACTAACAACATACACATGTGTATAACAACAAATTTTTGCATAATATCAATCCGCATTCACTTACTGTAACAGAGCACAAAAACATAATTGTTCACTAATTTGTACAAATAAAAATACTTATACCATGTTTTATTAAGAATCTTTGTTAAACCCCCAAACCCTTAGAAACTAACAACATACACATGTGTACAACAACAAATTTTAGCATAATATCAATCCGCATTCACTTACTATAACAGAGCACATAACACATAATTGTTCACTAATTTGTACAAATAAAAATACTTATACCATGTTTACTAACAATCTTTGTTAAACCCCCAAACCCTTAGAAACTAACAACATACACATGTGTACAACAACAAATTTTAGTAACTCTGCAATCCGCATTCACTTTATTAAACATATTACAATCAACATTATCATACAAACAAACTTATAATTCAATAGTACACAAAGATTTCAAAAAAAAAAACAATGATAAACCCATACACAATAAACTGTCAACAATCTTCTGCACAAACAACTAGCAATCCCGAAATTAAAAACCCTAGGTAACGATTTTTTGTTCTTATATATCGACGGAATCGTACAACACAAACAATGATGAACAACATCGTTGATAAACTACATCAACTTAGTTTACCTTTTTTGTCGACGATTCAACTTATTAATCGAACTGCGTTCCCTAATTCGACTGTGGACTTGAATATCTTGGAGGAATCCGAGGGCGATGGTAAACAGGGGAAGAAATTGGTGGAAATAGCAATCAAGAATTTTTGGTATTAGATTCTCAAACAATATTAGCGAATTTGTAGGAGCAAGTAACTGGCGAAAGATATGGAAACTTTTCATGTTTCCGGTTTTTAAAAATCTCCCCTTTGTGTAATTACAGAATTACCCTTTTTAATTAAATTTAAAAGAAAAAACAAAACTCAATAATTACAATCATGCCACTAATCAAGACATCAAGATGATGGAAATCAATGGTCTATATCAGTTCACACAGTTCACTCTTGTAATGTTATTCACTCAAGATCCCTACCCTATATATATATATATATATATATAATATTAATTAAAGCATCCAAGACTTGGTGAATTGAAGGAGTCACTCTATTTTTAACAAAACAAGTGTAATTCTGATGGGCATTTGTCTTCGTATAAAGACTAGATTTTTATCTTTACTGTTTTCGTTAGTTATGTAATAGTTTAGGTTTCATATTGTGATTTCTTATTTGATTATTTCTCTAGTTTGTTAATTCTCTTCCCCGAAGCAAGGCCCTCAAACCCTAGTATCACCTTGAAATGTTGTCACTAGCAGTCCTATCTTTTAAAAAAAAACATTTCTTACCAGACCTCCGTTAAAAACTTAACTCCATTATTTTTTTTTCGAATTTCAAACTAATATTTTAGGGCTTTTTATCCAAACCAATATACAAGCGATTAATGTAAAACTTACCTTGAAACAGTACTCCAAACCTTGATTTTTGTTAATTGAAAGTTTAAACACCTGAATTGAAGTACTATTTTCGTCGTTTGTAGCACCGTTTCGAGGTAAGTTTAACATCAATCTACACGTATCATTGTTCTAACTAAAAGCCCTAAAACATCAGTTTGAAATTCGAAATATACTTAACGGAGTTATGTTTTCTTAACGGAGGTCTAGTGAGATTTTTTTAATAGATAACACCGCCAGTGACAATATTTGAAAGTGGAACTATTATTGGCCAACTACCTATAGGTGGGATTATTGACATCCAATTTTCCTTATTTTTATGATGCTCCTAAATTAAGTCACAGTTAGATGGGCAATACCCTTGTTCAATCAAGCATCACCTAGCATATTTCACATCCTGCCAACCTAATAAAAGTAAGTGGCTATAAATGTAAACATGTATATTTGTTTGTAATTGCTTTCGCCCTCCCTTTCATGCTCATCTCCTTAGTAATTTTGGTATAATGCCTATATATTCTACTAGTGCATGCCTTATTGACTATCTCTTGCCTCACACATTGGTTCTTTCATCTCTTTATGAGCTTCTTTTCAAGTCTCATCTAGATTACAAATTACCTCAAATGTTTAAATTTCTCTTTTATCTCTTTCATATGGATACAAGACCAAACAAACTCTCTCCCGGGTTAGCAACTTGTACGTTCATAGGATATGGCCAAAGGATACCTTTGACATATACACACTTTTTGTTCGCACACCTTTAATGAAACTATATTATCTTTTTTGCATGCTTCTATCTTCGAAATCTCTCCTCCCCCATTGCTTACAACTCTTAACTCTTTTTCTTGATTTCTTCCTTCCCTTACCATTGCTTCCATATTGCATGATGTTATTCCTACTACTTCTTCAACTACCACAACCACCATCACTTCTTTTGAGCCATCATTGTTTATTCACCTTAAACATCCTTGAGTTGCTTCTACTCCTGCTTTCTCTTTCCCTTCGCCTCCTCTCCTCCTTATTGTATATTGTGGGTACGTATTTTGTTACCACACATGTTAGCCTAAATCATTTCCTAGTCATGTCCTCTATTATACATTTCTCATCTCATGAGATAAACCCCACAACCATTTCTTAAGCGTAAAAATGGGTAGTTTGGTGTAATATGATGTAGACAAAAAAAATTCATTTCCTGAACCATACCTAGACCATTTCCTTATTGTTAGCTTGTTTCAGAAGGCTTTGTATAAAACTCAAGGTATAGACTTTACTAAGACATTACTGTTCGTCAAATCGATGTCAACAAAGCTTCTTCTTATGGAGATTTGTTAGAAACCATTTAAATGACACGTCCTCTTAGTTTTATTTGCCTTAGCCATACTCATTGTCTTTTTTCTTTGAGGGGCTTTATATTGACTTAAGTAAGCCTTCCACACTTGGTTTCTAAGCTCTTTTTTACTCTATGCACAATTGGCTTCAGTTAGTTTCGGTCAAACATCTTCCCGCTTATGTAGTCACAAGCTTCATTAGATTGCTACATTCTTTTATGAGTTGATGATAGCTCTATTATTAGGGGCGTCTTAACCTTTGTGACTAAAATATGCTTCATTGACGTCTCTCTAGCGATCGAGACTACTCCTTCGAATGAATGTTTATATCATTCACAACAATGATACTTGCTTGATAATTTCCAGTGCACTATCATGGGCTGGTGGAGGTCGTCAATACCACAGTATTTGATGCTCACAACAACTTTCTCGCCATGAAAGAGTTTCTTTAGGGAATCAATTCCTTACTAAAATATTGTTAGAGCACTACAATATTTGGTGCTCATGAGGCCAAAGACTATTTTTATGTTAAGAATATGGTTTCACACTTATTATAGTAACAAACTAAAACTAGATTATAATCAAGTATATTCTTCGTTATCATGAGGTTTAAAATTTTCATGACTTGAATCAGTTATTTCATTCTTCGTTCTGCAACATATGCTTATATGTCTCATGTGTGCACCTAATTTGGATTTTGACAATAATTGATGTGCACTATTTTTAGTTAATCTGGTTTTCCACTAATATAGTTTTCCATTAACAAACAAAACATCTTACACCGATTAAATATATATACAAAAGAGAACTAAGGCATAAAGGAAATTTAAGATGTGGAATATTGATGTTGGATGGAAAAATGTTCTATGAATTAATCAAGCTACATACATTTAGAATCTGTTGTCATCAAATACCTTATTGAATTATGAATGACCATATGATTTCTGAATTTATTCAGAAGTAATTCGCGAGATCATGCACTCTTCTTTCTTAGATATAACTTTCCTAGTTATAACAGAAAAAGCACATCTGGTTGGATCCAGCCTATTCTTGAAATAAACAACTCGCACACACTCCCTTTCCAAAAAAGATCAAGACCCCAAGTACTACACTTAGATTTATTAGATTTGTTGTTAATTGCAGGCTGCAACTCGCCTGCATGAAGCCGGAATCGCTAGTAATCGCCGGTCAGCCATACGGCGGTGAATCCGTTCCCGGGCCTTGTACACACCGCCCGTCACACTATGGGAGCTGGCCATGCCCGAAGTCGTTACCTTAACAGCAAGGAGGAGGATGCCGAAGGCAGGGCTAGTGACTGGAGTGAAGTCGTAACAAGGTAGCCGTACTGGAAGGTGCGGCTGGATCACCTCCTTTTCAGGGAGAGCTAATGCTTGTTGGGTATTTTGGTTTGACACTGCTTCACACCCAAAAAGAAGGGAGCTATGTCTAAGTTAAACTTGGAGATGGAAGTCTTCTTTCGTTTCTCGACAGTGAAGTAAGACCAAGCTCATGAGCTTATTATCTCAGGTCGGAACAAGTTGATAGGATCCCCCTTTTTCAGCCCCACTATTAGTAGATAAAATGATTTCTTTCACTTCTGAATCCCAAACTATTCGATTAGGGGTCAGTACACAAAGATTTAAGGTCATTTCTTCGAATTGCTCTCCATTTCTAAGTTCATAGCCTTCGCCGTAGCTTCATCGATGTTACCTACCAAATAAAAGGCCTGTTCGGGAAACAAACAATACAAACGAAGTGGAAAAAGAGAGCAATTAGGTTCTAACTTTTAATGATCTAAATTTCTTTGGAAGACAAGGAAGTATGAGAAAGATGAGTCGCAGGAGAAAAGATGGAATATTCTATCAACTTCACTATTTTAGTTGTTTTCATTTTAGTTTAGGGTTTGTTCTTTCTTCGACAGAATCCTGAAAAAAAAGAAAGGAAACCCCTTCGGAATTCAATTATGCTCTCTGTCCCCTCTTTCACAGATTTCATAGAAAATGGAAAGGCGAATTGATGTACTTATTGGATCCGTCGGGACTGACGGGGCTCGAACCTGCAACGTCCGCCTTGACAGGGCGGTGCTCTTGCCTATTGAACTACAATCCCAGGGAAATAAGAAGAGATCTAGCAGAAATTTTGGATTCCTTTTTATTCTCTCGTATCAGGTATTTATTAAGAACAAGAGTGTTCTACGTAGATTGACAAATTGTTGGGCCGAGCTGGATTTGAACCAGCGTAGACATATTGTCAACAAATTTACGGTCCGTCCCTATTAACCACTCGGGCATCGACCCAACGCCTAATTTATTTTAGACGTTCCACAATATTGTCTCCCAGGCAGATTTGACAAATACATATCACTTGATCTAAAATACAAAGTCCCACTGAGTAGACTAGTAAAAGGACTTGACAAATATAGATCACTTGATAGAAAATCCCACTCCTATCGTCTTGAGTCTTAGTATACCCCCAGAGGGACTTGAACCCTCGTTTTCTCCGTGAAAAAGAGAGGTCGTAACCGCTGGACCATAGGGGCCTACGGCCACCTTGATTCAAAAAGAAACTCGATATAATAGGTCCCGGCCACCTCTAATAAAAAAGCACTAGAAATACAATAGGTAATAAGAAGAATACCATAAATTAATGCCTAAGGCCACCTTAACTTCTTAACTTAAAATAACTCAGGGCGAGAGCCGCCCTTAGGAGATGAATCAAACCGAAAAACTCGTTAACTATTCTGGAGGTTAATGGTAATCAAACTTTACCACTTACAATCTGAAAACTTGATTTCATTGGTCTTTATCGTCTTTATCTTTCTCATTCACAAAAGGGTCTGGATCCAAGATCCTTTACTTCAAGGTGCTTGCTTTACCAAAATAGGAGTTGACCACTTCAATTATATTGCGCCCTACGTCATACTGTCAATTGACGACAGGACAGGAGGGCAATAAAAGAAGAGAGAAGACGGAAATATAGATTAGGTATATCCGCGCGTTAACGTTAAGTTAATAAATACAACATTCATATAGTTTTATGGTATTCAATATTCAAGTAGATTAGAATTTCAATACCGTTATACATTATAATATAAGAAACTGAATCAATTTTGATATTCTAAAAAAAAAATCCCAAAGCAGAGTAAGCCTAAATGGTAGAATTCTGTTTCTAGGACTGTTTTATCAATTCCGTTCCGGTTGCATTTCTTAAAATAAGTTCAGTATCCATTTTCAATTTCACCTATCTCATAGATTCCAGTCAAAGATTCATAGAATCGAAATTCCATCATTGCTAGACCTATAGGATTTTCTTTGATGGATAATGAGCCAGCCAAAATGGTATTTCTTTTTTTTTAGAATTCGATATAGATGAATATAAATACAATTTCTAAATAATCCGGGATAGACGCAATGTCCACAATACCTGGATTTAATCAGATACAGTTTGAAGGATTTTGTAGGTTCATTGATCAGGGTTTGGCAGAAGAGCTTTCTAAGTTTCCAAAAATTGAAGATACAAATCAAGAAATTGACTTTGAATTCTTTTTGGAAAGATATCAATTGGTAGAACCCCTGATAAAGGAAAGAGATGCTGTGTATGAATCACTCACATATTCTTCTGAATTATATGTATCCGCGAGACTCATTTGGAAAAACGATAGGCGTAGGTATATCCAAGAACAAACAATTTTGATAGGAAAGATCCCTATAATGACTTCTCTGGGAGCTTTTATAGTAAATGGAATCTATAGAATTGTGATCAATCAAATATTGCAAAGTCCCGGTATTTATTACCAGTCACAATTAAACGATAACGGAATTTCGGTCTATACCGGCACCATAATATCAGATTGGGGAGGAAGATTAGAATTAGAAATTGATAGAAAAGCAAGGATATGGGTTCGTGTGAGTAGGCAACAAAAACTATCTATTCTAGTTCTATTATCAGCAATGGGGTTGAATATAAGAGAAATTCTAGAGAATGTTTGCTATCCTGAACTATTTTTGTCTTTTCTGAATGATAAAAAAAATAGGGTCAAAAGAAAATGCTATTTTGGAATTTTATCAACAATTTGCTTGTGTAGAGGGAGATCCGGTATTTTCTGAATCCTTATCTAAGGATTTACAAAAAAAAATTTTCAACAAAGATGTGAATTGGAGGGATTGGTCGACGAAATATGAATCGGAGACTAAACCTTGATATACCCCAGAACAATACATTTTTGTTACCGTGAGATATATTGGCAGCCGCGGATCGTTTGATTCGAATAAAATTTGGAATGGGTACACTTGACGATATGAATCATTTGCAAAATAAACGTATTCGTTCTGTAGCAGATCTTTTACAAGAGCAATTTGGATTGGCCTTGGTTCGTTTAGAAAATATGGCTCGAGGAAACATATATGCAGCACTTAAGCATAACTGGACACCAACTCCTCAAAACTTGGTAAATTCAACTCCATTAACAGATACTTATAAAGTTTTTTTCCGTTTACACCCATTATCTCAAGTTTTGGATCGAACTAATCCATTGACACAAATAGTTCATGGGAGAAAATTGAGTTATTTGGGCCCGGGGGGATTGACTGCGCGAACTGCTACTTTTCCAATACGAGATATTCATCCTAGTCACTATGGCGTATTTGCCCAATTGACACATCTGAAGGAATAAATGTTGGACTTATTGGATCCTTAGCAATTCATGCGAGGATTGGCCGTTGGGGGTCTCTAGAAAGTCCGTTTTATCAAATTTCTGAGAGATCAAAAGGGTCACAGATGCTTTATTTATCACCGGGTAGAGATGAATACTATATGGTAGCGACAGGAAATTCTTTGGCCTTGAATCAGGGTATTCAGGAAGAACAGGTTGTTCCAGCTCGGTATCGTCAAGAATTCTTGACTATTGCATGGGAACAGGTTCAGCTTCGAAGTATTTTTACCTTCCAATATTTTTCTATTGGAGCTTCCCTCATTCTTTTATCGAGCATAATGATGCGAATCGGGCTTTAATGAGTTCTAATATGCAACGTCAAGCAGTCCCTCTTTCTCAGTCCGAGAAGTGCATTGTTGGAACTGGATTGGAAGGCCAAGCGGCACAATCAGAAATCAAATAGAAATAATGAAAAAAAATGAAAAAACAGTAACGCTGAAAAAAAAATAAATAAAAAGAATAATGGAGAAGCACCCCCAAAAATTTGGAAAATATAAAAAGAAATAATATTGAATTAATAGTTAAAATTTTCGTTGAAAAAATATACATAGATATCTTTCTATGTATCATTAATATGCGCAGGAATCAAAAGTAGGATTTCAGCGTAGTAACTATGAATTTGAGACTAGGAAAATTACGAAATGGTTATCGATGGCCATCTCATGCATCTTTGGAACGATGCATCATGAACATCATACGTCTTTGGAAATCTTCTTCATTTATGCGTCAGGAAGGGCATGGGATGCATCTGGAAGGGCATGGGATGCGTTTGCAAGTGCATGGGACGCACCTGGGCCCACCTGCAACATTTGAAACACCATGTGTCCATTTTTATTGGGTGCTTGAGAGGTCTGCATATGGACGCTTAAGGTGATTGAGGGGTCGCTCCAAGGACGCATGAGGTGGCCTTTTCTGAAAGTTATGGTGGTCAATGACTATTTTCATAATTTTCCCTTCGAGACTCCTTAATTAGTGTTTGACAACTAATCCTGTAAAGTTATTGTATCATATGTAGTCGAACCATCTTTACCTATTAGTAGATAGTAAAGGCTCATTTTACTTCAAATTAAAACTCAAGTATACTAAATTGTAGGTTTTGAGGCTAACCGAACAGGAAGAAGTCAAGACTATGGTTTGCAACATATTCAGGATCTTCTCCACAACATTAATGCAAAATCCCAAAAGCCTAACGAGGTTTCTGTGTTGAAGCTTTGCTAGCAATAAAACCTCATTCTTAAACTCCAATGCACCTTGTCCTGAACCTTTTGATAAGCCTCTTCACAGCTATGTCTAGCCCGCTAGGAAGAGTTCCATGGTGTTTAGTAAGGCAAACTTTATGAATAACTAAGTATGTATGCCCTTGACATGTTCGACTTATAGATTAAAAATCGGCTAAGTTGCACTTTTCGTCTTTTATGTTTTTTCATCAGACAGTGTACTTTAACTATGGAAGTTACACTGGATATCGTTTATCTTACTGATTCTCGTCAGGTGGTGTCCTTATGACTTAACCTAGTTAGTTTTTAACATTAAATCTACCACTGTGTCACTCACATGAGGGCATAATGATCTTTTACAACCCCATTGGAAAACTAAAAATAATTAGTTATATATATTTAAATTGCGATATATTAAATATATAACAATGTTTCTCTCTTAATCTCTCCTTCTCTATTTCTCTGCAGAAGTAAGGCCATATGTAATGGTAACCCCGTATAACCCTCATTTATCCAACATAACCCCCATAACATTTGGGTGTAGTGGTTAACACCACATAACCCACAAAACACATTCCCAAACCTACCTTCACCCACCATCCAACATCACCAAGTTATCATCATCGCGCTCCACAAAATTCAAATTCCATAACTCCCGGGGGTGTGTTCCCGACGCTATGGAGTGCCATAGGACCTCTTCAACTCTTGATATCGCTCCACTACGCATGCCCTAAACCACCAGATCCACCATGACCAAACCCACCAATGACTACCCTACTTCCCACCGCCCATCTCCCACCACCATCTCCTTCAGTGACGAATACCATCTACAAACAATATATGTGTACAATTTTGTGAAGCCCCACCATTATTTACGTTCGATTTTGGAGACCCCAAATCAATCCTTGTTCGATTTTGTGAAAGCAACCAGTAAAATGATCTTGGTGCCGACAATTTTAATGGTGACGGTAGCAGCGTATCCAAGCCACGATTGTAAGATTGTAACGGGTTTTTGCAACATTATTTCACACCCATGTCGGCGATTCCATAACCTTCAATGAATCACAATAGCCGAAGAAACCGTTGGCTAGAGATTTTTGCGGCAGCGGGTGTGTTCGGTGCGTATGGGATGTGTATCATGAAGAAATTGGACGTAAATAACAAACTTTATAAAGGATAATAACGTTTTTAAACATTTTGCAGAGATTATTCAGTTTTTGCTAGTTACAAATTCATAAGATGTTTATATAGACAATTTAATTCAAACATGTTTGTTGTAATATTATAAAGGTTTTTAAACATTTTGCCTATATTATTAGATTTTTGGTGGTGTTGTATGAATCAACTGATTGAATTGATGAAATTGTTTTAATGATACAATTTGAAATTCATGATTTACAATTTCATTCTGTATATGTGTTTAGTAGCTACAATGATTTTGTAAACCTATTCTTATGAAATGGGGGAGAGGAAACACCTTTTATCATAGAATTATGTGGTTAAAAGACAATACTATCCTCATGTGATATGCACATCAGGGAATTTAACTAGAAAAGTTAACTGTGTTTGAAGGGAATGATATCGCCTGTTGATATATTTAAACGTAAAGGACAAGGACAGAATGTCACACTCCGACTCGCAGCGGAATATGCTTATGACTTCCTATTAAATGTTTCAAATAATCTTTAATCTATATTGAATGTTTCACATTGCAAATAATCTAACTAAAACAAATACATATGTGACATTGTTCATAGCATTTAAACTTCATTAATCTGTTTCTTCTTAACTAAGGCCAATCCTATTTCCAATTTCTCTTCTTGCTAGTTCACCAGTATCATGTGTGAAAGTAGTTTTGGGGTCAACAAAAGTTGCGAGTGAATCTCTTTGTTATGAGGAAGATAATATGTTTAATTAATTTATAGAGAAAGCGTGCATTAACGAATGTAAATAAAATGTTGTATGTCATATGTCAAACCCCAACAAACAATCTCAAACAATAAACCAATCAACTTTAAACAAATGTGCACGATATTATGGTGTGCTGCAAGATCTAAACTCAATCAAACGGAGCTGAACTCGTATGTTTGGCAATGTCAAGTTCTGCTCATAGGTAATGGGGAACATACGAGCCTATGATGATGTAATGACTGAAATGAATGTAATGCACCCAGTGACAAACAAACAATTAACACATAACTCATATACTTCACCAAATAGTAATTGCACATAATTGAAATTTGTAAAAATGTAACAACGAAACGGACACATGATACACTCCAAAAATATATAAAAAAGAGAGAGTTGTAAGATTTACTCACCTTACAAGGCAAATGTTTCCAAATTGTGAAAAGCGTAGGTGTTGGAAATCCCATAGAAGTATCCTTAATTGCATAGATTCAAACTTGCAAATTCTAAAACGTCTCACTCGACAATTGTGACAACCTAAATATAAATTTACATGGAATTAATTTTTATGAACATATATCTTGATACTAGTATTATTATGATTATTTTTAAGAATGGTGTCGCAAGCTTTTGGTAATAGAGGTTATGGATGTCTTTCCGAAATTAAGCTTTATATAGGTTGTTATTAAAATAAATTCTCTTACACTTCATACATGTATTTTTTTTATACTAATCAAAGTTTTTATACTAAAGCTTATATTGCATATCATAAAGCTAGTTTCATCAAAAGTCAAACTTATAATGAAAACGAGGTTTAAATAATAATTAATACATTTATAATAACCCGATTATTTTTAAATAATAATGATATTCGTTTTGTAACTAAAATAAATAAATAAATAAAACTTTTGGCTACAACACATCAACTTTCGAATCAGAAGTGATATTTAAAATTAATAAATAAATGAAACGTGATATTAAACTAATAAATTTAAATAAACTGAAACATAGATTAATTGTTTTGATTTTGAATAATATATATATATAGGGTAGGGTTATTGTAAAAAAAGGAGTAGGTTTTGTGAGAAGTGTAAGAAGGAATATATATCATTTGATATATAATCTAATGGTTGAGATTATAATGGTAAACTGTAAATAGTGTTACCCTTAAAATAATCAATTTTCTAGATTAAGGGTATAAAAGTAAATTTAACATTTTTAAATTCAAAAACCCACATGCAATGCATATGCAACTGCCCCTCGTCTTTTTTAAACGTCAATAACTTTTATACGTAACTTTTTAAAAAAAATTACACCATAATAACAAATGTTTTTTATCTTTAATATGAGTATCATATTGCTATACTTATATAGAGAAAAAAAATAACGTTTTGATCAAATGTTTTAGTCCATGGTGTTTTATCTATTTTGTTTTAGTTGTATAGTGATTCAAGGTGTTATGTTTTACAGTAAAACACTATGAACTATATAAGACACCACAAAATTGCAAATACCATTGAATTCAGCAAACTACCATTTTTTATACAGAAACACCATGAAACTAAAATAAAACACCATAGAAAACAGACACCATACAAGTATACAAAGAACCATTCCATTAGCAATAAAAAATATCATTAAATTCAACGAGCTATTTTTTCCTTTTACAAGACACCATAATCTGTTTTGAAATCATAAAATAAAACACCATAGAAAATGAGATTAAAAGATTGAACGTAAATGATATTTGCAATATTATGGTGTTTTATACACGTTCATGGTATTTTACTGTAAAACACAATGCCTTAAATCACTATACAATTAAAACAATATTGAGAAAACACTATGGATTAAAACATACGATCGAAACGTAATTTTTTTTGCATATAAGTATAACAATATGGTACTCATATTAAAGATAAAAAACTCGTTATTATGGTGTAATTTAAAAAAAATTACAAATAAAAAGTTATTGACGTTTAAAAAAGACGGGGGAGTTGCATATGCATTGCGTGTGGGTTTTTGAATTTTATCTTTAATTAGGTTGTTTGTTATACTACTTAATTGCTCTTATCCTAATAAATTAAATAATGACATGTGTAATCATCATGTTCTTTCTTATCCTTATCACAAATTTCATCTTTTTTACAAATCCTAAACATATATATATATAAGTCATGAAATGTAAGAGATTAATTTTGAACGGATGGTTGAACATCTAATAAATGGGTATAAGTTATTAGTCAAGTTTTGTTTTGTTGAGTTCCATATACTTACACACTCTTCTTCAAATGGATATAATTAAATATCATTAAATCTGACCCATTATCAGTTATAACCATTGAGTATTTACTATTCTCAATTTCATGAGGCTTGTGCATGAATTAAAACATGAAACACTAACCTTACCTCTTACGTCTTTATGGAGTCGTTGAAAAGGAAAAGGAATCGATTAATTCCAAACTTTTGCGACGGCCGGAAATATTACAAAGCTACGTCGATGTTTTGCGACGTCCACATGCTACAAAAGGGTCTTCTTACGCCGACTGAAAACCGGCCCGAATCGGTGGGGCATCAAATCGAATCCACAAGATATGTGATTATGTAATGGATGGATACGAGTTTTCATACCATGGTCGAGGTCGGGTTTGCGGATTAAAATTGATGGCATCGGTAGTAACCAGAACAGCGCCGGATGGAGGCGTTGTTGTGGTGTTCACAGCAAGGCTGAACAAAGGTGTTGCGGTGGGTGTCGTCTAGCAACTGTGGGGAAAACTGTGCGGCAAGATGGGTGCGCTTGCCGCACAGTTTTCCCCAGAACAGCGCCGGATGGAGGCGTTGTTGTGGTGTTCACAGCAAGGCTGAACAAAGGTGTTGCGGTGGGTGTTGTCTAGCGACGGTGGGGAAAACTGTGCGGCAAGATGGGTGCGCTTGCGTGTGTCGGAAAAACTCAAACGAATGTTTTGGACTGGAATACATATACATGTATTAGGTCAAGCTTTTGAGGCTAGTCAGTTATTATTGAAACCTTGTATCAGACACTATTCTGGTGTATGCAAGTTGCTTTGATTCAAGGATTATTCTTCATTCTAATATTTATTTCCGCAATCGATTAGTTTTACCATACATGTTAGATCCGATTTACTGGACTTACACTCACCTATTTTATTCTCACTTGAGAAATTGGTTGTGGCTTCTTTAATTGTGCCCAAATCGAATTGTAAAGATTGCTCGGTTATCATTACACTTTCATCTATATTTGAACCAAGTAAAGCTAAATATATTAAAAAACTTCTATATATTTTACATTTGTCTTATAATGCTCATAAAGAAAAGAGGTTAGCTACCATCTAAAATTTTCATCATAACCCTTTTGAAAAAATCAAATGAAGGTTTTTTAATGTCTTTTTACAAATTGAAGGGTGCAACAAGTAAATAGAGTGGGGCAAACTTAGGCTACACAGTGTGGGGTCGTCGTAGGGCCAGGCCCACGCCCAGTCTGGCCCTGCGACGCCCCCAACACCATTTCCTGTGGGTCGTCGTTGTCCTTCACGTCTAGGGGGGACGTTGAAGACGGAGCATATGAGACAAAAATTCTGGCCGTTCAACGGCTATAATTTAAAAAAAAACCAGTTTTCATTAAAGACAATAAGTTTACCTACAAATATACTAAAATCACCATATTTTTTACACACTTCAACCAATTCTCTCTCTCAACTAAATACAATTGTCTACTTTTTATAAAATTCTTCTACTTTTTATAACATTCTTTGATTTCTGTCGTGAAGAACATGCAAAAACCAACTAAACCATATAGATAGGATAAGTCAGGTATCGAACCAGAGGAGGATGGTGGAAAGTGTTGAATATTAAGTATCGATTAACTACTACTGAAAAAGAAAACTTGGCTGTGGATTTTGTTGATTATTTAAATTAACAAACTAAAATTTAGGTTTTTATCAATAGGAGAAACAATGGTTCCTCCGAACTTCAGATTGGTAAGTAGATTACAATCATATGTTTAATCAAAACACTTGCATAGACATAAGTGTTAACCTAATTAACCAATTGTGATACTCACAGACTAAGTACTCCGGTTAATACATAACGGAAGGTTATCACATGAACATCAATCACCATTACTAACCCTGATCTCTCCTCAAATATATCCAATTCCTAGAACTCTCGGGAATTGAATGACTAAAGATAAAAGGTTAATAAAACGTAATCAGTTACAATCAGTTAATCAAATCAGAGGGTGAAAAGCATCGAATGCTTAGATCACCAAATTCATACATAATCAAACATATAAAAGAATCTAACTTACACAAATCCTCCATCCGGAGGAAACCATAAGACAACTAGCCGCTCACCTCGCACATGTGGTCTTCAAAAACTTGAGAAAGTGACGAATTCATGATCACACGGATGTATTTGTGGAACATAATGATAATTAAGAGTGAAAAGCTTTGAACTTTGGAGCCCTACCAGTCCACTCTTCGTTTCTTGATATGTTTTATGTGTCAAGTCCTTTGATATGAAACCCTAATCACATATATAAAGACTGCATGCACAATTTTTTCATTAACTAACTGTAAGCTACGGTCTTGCATCGAAAGCTACGGTCAGATATCTCTGAATAAGATTTTGCTGGACCATAAGCTACAGTCTTGCACCGTAACCTATGGTCAAAGGTATCTGATTATTCTCTTGTTTAATCAAACACACCGTAAGCTATGTCACATGACCGTAAGCTACGATGTGAATCTTCTTCTCCATTTCACTTCCATATCGACTTTCAATTAATGACCCGTAAGCCCCTCAACTTCTATTCATTCCTTTTTCTTGTGTTTTCGAGTTATATCTTGGCTCGAACAAGTCCCGGTTAGCATCTTTTGCTTCGCAAATGCATCACGAGTGTTCCGCATCATCTCTAACCTTCTTAACTTTACCGAATTAAGTGACTAACCTGGAAAACCACCAGTTCTCGTAGTTATTTCATTCAACGCATATAATCACTCAAAACAAACTAAAAACACATAAAATAGATCATTAACGCTCGGGTTTCACCATCTCCATCACATTTCCACACTTACCTTTGATTGCCTCAAGCAAACCAATTCGAAATTACTCACCATAATAACAATAACAATAAATCCCTTTACCGATTCAACAATCTAAATTCCCAAGTCATACCCGTCCCATAGACTAACACAATCAAGATTGACAGCCTGACAAACAGTTAATCCAATTTCAAAACTCAAGACTTGTCTATCTAAAACTAACATGCTTATAATTTAAACACATGTAACATGCCCCTCACAATATACTCTCCTCTCGGCTTAAATATCTGGACGAGCATGTGGTGTGCTAGTGTATATACACTCATAAACCAACATGAAACTCTGCAATCATAAACTTGTATAACAATCACACTTCCACTGTACATGTAACACAACACATATCAAAAGGACTTTTGGGTTTAGGCTAAGGGTAGATTTTATTTTTTTTTCTTTTTTCGTAACTTGTCATTCACGGTCGGTATTAACACGGTTCACACTAGGTAAACAAACGAATGGTGAATAAGCTCAACTGGGCCACTAAGGATGATTGTTATGTAAACATATAACCCACACTATGGTGTAAAGTAAATCCTAATGCCTTTATCATTTATATGCACATGTCAAATCCACAGTCTCAGTATGTATCAAATTACACAAGTTCCAACACAGAATAACATACAGCCTGCTCTCAACAAATGAATTCATATTTCAAACCATTCTATCAGTTCTATAGGCTCAAAGATCTCACCAAGAAAGGGTAAAAAGGGTTACCGACATGTAGCATATGCAATCTAAAGCATGTTACCCATACATAGACATCTCTTTCCAACTTCTTTCTCTAAAAACAGTTGCCAGACCTACCTCATGAAACTTAAAGGGACAACCATGACAAGGGACTATGTTAGTTACTACCGGTGAGAGACCCCTTACTGATTGAAACCTTAGGTTGTCATAACTAATTAGTATACTTAAGGCGATGAAAAATTTTCAAAAAAATTTAAAAAACTCCCAATTTTTCATTTTCTCATCTTCAATCTCTTCAAACTTTTACCCACCAGTTCCTTCCCGGGTTCCCACATCCCCACACTTGGGATACATTGTTCCCAATATATGGTGCAATTAAAAGTAGCCCGAGAAAACCAACCGACATCCCAAGAGCGACTAACCCTTATCACAACTAACATAACCATTCCTTAAACAAATAAAGTTTAACACCACCAAATAACAGAAAATAAAATTGTCTTAAATAATAAACAAAATCAAGCACATGGACCTGATCTATGCGGAGGATCAGTGAGTGCTTCAGTGGTATGACGAACTCGGTGGGTGTCCATAATAACTCCCCAAATGCTCATAAAATGCACTCATATCAAAGATATCTGCCAAGCTCCCTTCTGGTTGATCCTGTTGTTGTGATGACAATTGTGGTTGCTGCTGCTGTGCTGGGTACTCATACGGCGGTGGTTGGTATGGATATGAGCGTTGAAAATGCGGTTCTGTGTATTCCCGAGGTAACCACATGACCCATGAACTTGAGGCATCGGATGTCGAGGCATACCTGGCTGATATGGCGGCTCCTGACTATAATCCACATAAGGTGGATTTTCAACATATGGGACCCCTTGATAATAATCCATATGTCGCCAGGTCTGATTCTTATCATAAGACCTCATATTCAGCTCCATTTGTGACTCGATATGTCGCATCCTCCCCATTCGAGCCATATAATCCATCAGCTCCATGTGCTGACGATCCCTCTCAAGCCCCGACCCCTGATCATAAATCGCGTGCTTTCTCAAGCACCATCGTCTAATGGTCGCCGGCTATCGACAAACATCTATGTTTCATCATCAAAGACTCCCAAGGAATGAGTTGACTGCCTCTGTTCTTCCGGTTGTCTGCTCGACCCCTCACCAATATCTAATCCAGCCTCTCGCTTTCGCCGTATTAACTCCTCGTCTCTGGAGTCGAGATCACCATCTCACCCTGCTGGGAGCTGTTTTCCCCCGTTGCAACACCTTCAATTTTGCACCATCTCCATATTGAATTTTGTGCCATAACTTTGTTTTCTTATATGAAATGCGCATTTTTGTACATATCCACAATGGAGAATATTGGCGTGTGGCTTGGTAAATGGGTACTCTGACAGCAGCAACGCCCCTTGTTTTTCAACCAGTGCACTTATCAGTCTAGCATGCGGTATTAATTTTTTTAACTTAGAATTCCTACTCTGCCAGAAATGCAGCATAACCAAATGTTGGAACGAAAGATGAGGTTGACCAGTCATGATGGCATAAAGAACTGGAAGCTCCCATTTCCTGATCGCTACTGTGTCTCCCATCCGCGGAGCCACATTGGACATCACAAAACTCAACAATACTCTCACGAGCGGCTTCAGATTATCCCGCTTCATCTCGGCCCCTTTATTTAGCAGAAACAATTCTGTATACATCATACTTTCCCTGACTAGGTTTTTCTGTTCATTAAAGTAGTCATTCTCGTCAACTAGATGATAGAAATTGTCAGCTTTTGAATCGAACTTGGCCACTTGCTTCAACGTAGCTAAAGACATAGTAGCCTGCTTCCCATTGACCGTTCTAGTGAGCGTGATGATCCTTGGTGGATTATTCCCATCATCCTTCTCTAACGTGCTTAACCAAGCCATAACACTCATGACGTATACATCCCCTTTATCATTACCCCGGAAGTCTAAAACCGCCTCCCAACCTACGCTACCAATTTTTCGTAGAGTCCCAACACCCTAAGATCCTGTTTATAGATAACCTTCTCAAAACATATAATGTCCTTAACAGAATGGTCATCTCCCATCTTGGCATAGAACAACTCAGCTTGATATTCCTTCCGTTGCTTGGTAAGGGGGCCTTTAGTCCATGTCGGTCTGTACGACACATCACCATGACCATATTGAACGTCTTGCTCTTCCTCCATCTCTTCCTCTCAGATTTCTACTCTCGTCCCTCTTCTTCTTTTTGACTTAGTAGGAGCAGCTGCAGATGGTTTAACTGCCTTCTCCTTCCCTACTCTTCTCTCTTGCACCATCTACACAAATATACCAAACAACAAACAAACAAAGACCAATTAGTATACTTAAATTCACAAAACAGCCAAGCACAAGTGTGTAATCTCGTGAACCTCCCCACACTTGTTCTCAGTTATGACTAACTTGTTAACTTGGGCATTTATTTACTGATAATTGTAACTCACAAAACTTTTCTAACAAAATCAGAGTTCTTTGCATTCAATAACCTTTAAACAAACCCCCTACCATACCCAGTAGTCATAACCTTCATCTAAGCTCACATGCATCCCCCTAACCCTCTTTGTACTTTGGCAATCGAGGTACAATCACAAGTTCATAATTCAGTACATACCTACTCAGCTATTACATAACTAATCAAGTAAATATCAAGCATAATTGAACAACCGTACCGTAACTCCATCCATTAAAAGCAAAATTGGGGTAAAGATCATAGCTTTATAACTTAAGATGCTTAAACAAGGCTCAAATTACTTGAAATTAAAGTTTAAACGAAAAGCCCCAAATTTGAATTTTAGGGTTCTTCGTTACCGGCCTGATTCACAAAAATTTGTTGGTTTTCGGAAGAAACTGAGATGGGGATTATGTTCCTCTCGAAATTCAAAGCAAGATAGACTCTTGAATCAGTTGATTTGGTTGAGAAACGAGAAAGTGGGAGATGAAGGTGATTATGGAGGTTTTGGGTGTATTGAGGAAGAAGAAGATGATGATGATGATAATGATTTTGTGGTGAAAAGAGGTGATGAAATCTGATATAAGGTGTTGGTTTGTGGACTTAATTCGTTTTCCGATTTAATGTAACGGGTTATTTGGTTCAAACAATACTAAACCCGGTCCATCCATAAATTGCTGAAGCCGACCGTAAGCTACAGTCACGACCGTGGCTTACGATCCATGAGTTCTGATAGAGTTTCTTTGAACCATAGCCAATGGTCTAGAGCCGTATGTTACGGTTGGGAGTTGTTGGCGTCAATCAACCTCTTGACCGTAGCCTACGGTCTCCCAACCTTAGGTTATAGTCCGCATAATTATATTATTATTATTATTATTATTATTATTATTATTATTATTATTATTATTATTATTATTATTATTATTATTATTATTATTATTATTATTTTGATACCTGGAATGAAATACTTGTTTGTACTAAGCTTAGGTATGCACCTTAATTCTGATATTATCCGTTCAAGTCGTTTACTCGCCCTCCACCCCCTATGAAAATTCATGTCGACCGCGACACAAAATTAAATCGAACGCACATCTCTGCAATTTCCATGTTCCCGCACTTTCACAATGCGGTGGGGATGTTTACAAACAACCTATTCAAAGCATTAACACGAAAAACACTTAAACACAAAAACAAGAGTCAACCAAGAAAATATGTACAACATTTCGGGTTGCCTCCCGGTAGCACTAAGTTTACGTCTTCAGCCAGACTTCTCATGACCCCTAGGCGGTCGTGTGTTCTGGTGAATGTGCAAGAAAGTTCACCTCATCCATAGATTTCAAGCAGTGCCCGTTCACAACTTGTCTCCGTTGGTCCTTCGGGTCTTCAATTTCCACATCTCCAAACTTTCCCAATCGTAAGATCACAAATGGACCCGTCCATTTGCTTTTCAATTTACCAGGAAATAACTTCAGACGTGAGTTAAATAACCATACCCATTGACCTACCGCAAAGACTTGACGCCGCAACTTTGCATCATGCACCGCCTTCATCTTATCTTTGTTGGCGGCTCCAGTATCATACGCCTCATTGCGTAACTCCTCAAGCTCACTCAGCTTCAACAACCTGTGGGCACCTGCATCAGAATAGTCAGTATTTACTTATTTAACAGCACATAATGCACGGTGGCCGATTTCCATGGGTAAGTGACAAACTTTCCCATACACCAACCGATAGGGTGTAGTGCCAATAGGAGTTTTATAGGCGGTGCGATAAGCCCATAAGGCGTCATCCAGTTTCGTTGACCAATCCTTACGGTCAATTCGCACTGTCTTTTGTAAAATTTCTTTGATTTGCCTGTTTGACACTTCCACCTATCCATTAGTTTGTGGATGATATGGTGTAGCAATTTGATGGTCAACGCCATACCGCTTAAGAAGTCTGCCAACATTAAAGGTTTTAAAGTGAGATCCCCCATCATTGATGATCACGCGGGGAATCCCAAAGCATGAAAAGATGTTCGCTTGAACAAACTTGCAGACAACGAAATGGTCATTAGTCTTGGTGGCAATTGTTCTACCCATTTTGAAACATAATCAACTGCTATCAAGATATAAAGGTTACCATTTGAATTAGGGAATGGCCCCATGAAATCAATTCCCCACACATAGAAAATGTCTACAACCAAAATTGGTTACATTGGCATTTCATCCCTTTTTGAAATCCCACCCATCTTTTGACAATTAGTGCAATGTTTAGCAAAAGCAAACGCGTCTTCAAATAATGTAGGCTAGTAAAGGCCACATTCAAGAACTTTATGACCCGTCTTTTGACCACTAAAATGGCCACCACATGTAGATGAGTGGGCATGCTGTAGCACTTCCAAGAACTCCATCTCTTGAATGCATCTTCTGATGATCTGATCGGCACCTATCCGGAATAAATCTGGTTCATCCCAAATGTAATTCTTCACATGCGTTAGAAATTGCTGCTTCCTATGCTTATTCCAAGCTTCCAGCGCTGTACCTAAGACAAGATAATTGGCAAAGTTAGCATACCATGGTTCAGAATTAACACACATAATGAATTCATCTAGGAACTGCTCGCTAATATCAGGTGTGACATCTTCTACCCCCGAAGGTAGTCGTGACAGATGGTCAACAACAACATTCTCACACCCTTTTTTATCTCGGTTCTCAAGATCAAATTCCTGTAGTAGAAGGATCCACCGGATCAACCTTGGTTTGGCATCCTTCTTCTCCATCAAACATTTAACTGCACTATGATCAGAGTAAACGATTACTTTACTTCCCCAGATGTATGAGCGGAATTTGTCTAATGCATAGACTACTGCGAGAAACTCTTCCTCCGTTGTAATTAAGTTGAGCATCAGAGAGAGTTTTGATTGCATAGTAGATAACCATTGGTTTCTTATCTACTTGTTGCCCTAGTACAGCCCCAATAGCAAAATCGCTCGCATCACACATTATTTCAAAAGGTTTTGTCCAATCTGATGATTGCAAGATTGGGGCTTGTACCAATTGTTCCTTCAACACATTAAAAGCTTGAACACATTCATCGTTAAACTCAAAAGGAACATCTTTTAAAACTAGGTTACACAATGGTTTGGTTATGACAATGAACCCTTTTATAAACCTACGGTAAACCCGGCATGTCCTAAAAAGGAACAAATGCCTTTAACATTCATAGGGGGTGGTAATGTAGAAATCACTTTTATTTTAGCCCTATCAACTTCAATCCCTTTGCTAGACACTACATGTCCTAAAACAATGCCCTCTTGAACCATGAAATGGCTCTTTTCCCAGTTAAGCACCAAATTTGTTTGGACACACCTTTCCAAAACCTTAGATAATTCATTTAGACATGTATCAAATGATGAACCAAAAACTGAAAAGTCATCCATAAAAATTTCATCCCCGACCATATCTGAGAAGATACCCATCATGCACCTTTGAAAGGTGGCCAGGGCATTACACAGCCCAAACGGCATTCGCCTGAATGCGGAGGTACCATATGGGCATGTGAATGTAGTCTTTTCTTGGTGATCGAGGTGTATAGCAATATAATTATACCCCAAGTAGCCATCTAGAAAGCAATAAAACTTCTAACCTGACAATTTTTCGACTATCTGATCAATGAAAGGAAAAGGAAAGTGATCCTTTGACATGGCAGCATTAAGTTCCTATCAATACATACACGCCACCCGGTTACCGGCTGAGTGGCTATTTTCTCACCATTGTCGCTTTAACAATCTGAATCCCTGCTTTCTTGGGCATAGTTTGGTTGGACTCACCCATGCACTGTCAGAAATGGGCTAGATGATCCCAGCATCCAACCACTTGATGACTTCCTTCTTTACCACCTCTCGCATGTTAGGATTTAAACGCATCTGTGTATCCCATGCAGGCTTCACATCTGCATAAGTTATAATCTTATGCATAACTATAGAAGGACTTATACCTTTAAGGTTTGCGAGAGTCCATCCGATCGCTACTTGTGGGTCTTAAGCACCTTCAGTAGTGCTTCCTCCAGCTCTTTCTCTAAATTAGCAGCAAGAATAACCGGAAGAGTTTGATCCTCCCCCAATAATGCATATTTTAAATGGTGCGGCAGCTCTTTCAGCTCTACCTTCGGTGGACTGATCAATGACGTCTTTAGTCCCGACGATATCTCACAGCTGAAAGGCTCTCTACTTGATGAGTTGCCTTCTTCCTTGCACTGCCAGTACCTCCAAGCTCTGCACCTCTTCCTCTAGATCACACATATGGTTCTGCTCAACCCTGTCACATAACAAACATAACTCAGAATTTTCATCCTCTAAATGGTGATGGCATCCATCGATAATATATGCCATGAAACATTCATCACTAGGAAACATGTCAGAAACGTTAGAAAACACATTTAATCTGACCTTTCTATCGCCAAACGTCATATCGACAGTGCCAGTGCGAATGTCGATCAATGCATGTGCAGTGGCTTGCTTGATTTGGTCAAACGAGGCATAATCAAGCACCAAAAAGTCTACTCGAAAGTAAAATTCTTCCACCTTAACAATGACATCGCGAACAATCCCCCGGGGAAGATTAGGGGTCAAATTTGCCAACACAACAGTTGTATTAGCTTGACGCAGTGGACCAAAATCATATTGATCATACAAGCTTCCCGGGAGAATGCTCATACTAGCTCCCAGATCCAGCAACGCCCGATTCATTTTAAATCTCCCACTTGAATGGGAATTAGGGGCATTCCAGGATCTTGCAGCTTAGGTGGAAGCACTTCATTCAAAAAGGGTACTGACCCTTTTAGTTAAATCAATTTGTTTAGGGACTTTGTGTTGCCGTTTTTGAGTGCACATATCTTTTAAATATTAGGCATGTGCCGGAACCTGTTTGATTGCATCAATTAAGGGTAAGTTGATTTTAACCTGTTTCAATACCTCCAAAATTTCCTCTGGTTGAAGCCCCCTTTTGTTAATGATGCTTTTATTACCCGGGTTCTTCAAGGCTTGGGGAAAGGGAGGTGGAATTTGTTCCCCCTCCTTAGCCTTGGTCTGTTTGACAGTTGTAATACGGGTATTAGAATTAGGTTCAATATTCATTTTAATAACAAAGGGTTCCGACTCATCGTCACTCTCACCATCCTCACCTAAGTCTTCCACCACACCTTCAACAAATTGTGGTGGAGTGTTAACTTTGTTATAAACTTTACCATTACGGAGAGTACTTACCAGGCTGACTTGGTTGCCTTTTTTCTGATGAGCAAGATTTGTTGTTGTGTCACATGGCAACTGTCCGTTGCTTTGCTTCAACTCCTTCAGCTCACTGGCAAGTTGACCCATCTACGTAGTCAACGATTGAATGGCCTTGTCGCGCACCTTTTGTGCCTGCACCTAATCCAACTGATTGCGCTTCTGCATATCTTGCTGAATTGACTTCAACATTTCCATCATATCATTGCTTCTAGAGGTATTTGAGGATCCAGCTGATCCGACCTGATTAGTTTGATATCCTCCTTGGAAATTTTGCTGAAAGCGGGGCTGATTAAAGTTCTGTTGACCACTCGAATGATTATTACCTTGAAAACCCGGATTGCTTTGATTATTTGCATTCCCATAGCTGAAGTTCGGGTGATTTCTAAGGCCCGAATGGTAGGTATTGGAATTCATATTGAAGTTCCTACCACCGCCTCCACCTCCTTTACATAACCGACATCTTCAACCCCTCGACAAACACTCAAACACTGATCTGTGATGTGTCCCAAATCTCCACAATGCCCACTGATCTGCGATGTGTCCCAAATCTCCACAATGCCCACAGAAAGGCATCTTCCCACTAACTTCCGGTGCATTATCCACCACTCTCACAAGCGAATGCAGAGTGCTTCTCGAAGAATGAGCTTTTCGTTTTGATGTTCTCTCATTCCTCGCTAAATACTCCCAATCAACCTGCTCGTAATTTGTACCGATCGTTCCGTTCGACGTCGAATGTAGATCCCTCGCATCCTCATCTGACAAGCCCTCATGGAATGCATTAAGAAGCTCCCATAGTTGTATCCCATGATGCGGACAATTCTTTAGCATCATCTTGAATCAGTTAAACGCTTCATGAAAAAGCTCACCAGGTTGTTGTCTAAAATTCTGGATGTCTTTCCTAGCGTTATTTGTCCATAGAGGTGTACAAAACTCATCCAGAAATAATTGCTGCATATCGGGCCATGTAAATATTGAAGCGGATGGCAGTGAGTGAAACCATTGTTGTGCCTTCTCTTCAGTGTGAATTGGAAAATTACCAATTTCACATCATCAGGTGTGAACCCTTGGCCTTCAATGGTATTGCATCGGGCATCATAAGCCGCGATATGTAGATATAGCTCTTCAGTGGCCAACCCATGATACTTGGGCAGGCTTTGAATCGATTGTGCCCTTACCTCTAACGATCGACCTCGTAATTGAGGGATGACAACTGGTAAAGGGTTATTGGCGATAGCTGGTTTAAAGTGAATTTCAACGCCCCTCACTGGTCCCCGATCATATCTCCGTGGAATACCTTAAGGTTGGTTGATCGATAGAGGTATATTTCTGGGAAGTGGTATCTGCGGAAGTTGCATCTGTTGTACTGGAAGTTTGCTGTGGTATTGGAGGAATCGGCCTTTGTTAGGGTGCCTGTGAAACTGGTATGTTGATCGGTCTGGTGTTAACCGGTTGCTGATTGACTGGTTCAGGTGCATTGACTGGTTATGGATACCCTGATGCTTCATAACTTACCCTGTCACCCGACCTAAATCCCGTATTGTATCCTTCTTGAATTCCCAAATCCATCATTTGTCGATCATACTGATTTCCCCTATATTCCTCATATGCGTCAAATCCACTCCCCGAATCCATTGTACCGTCCTGTTGTTCAAACGCTGAAGTTCTAGCAGAATACTATTGTTACTGCTGTGAGGATTGGTAGTATGTAGGTTGGGTAGACTGAGGGAGGCTAGTAGCTGGGCTGGCGGCCCGGTGTGAGTAGGCGGAATAACAGTATCATCTATGACAATCCTCACATATGGTGAGGAATGCTGAACATTGGAAGTCTGAGAATATGTTTGATTTTGAGATTGGGAAATGGTGGTGGTAGCATTGGTGGTATATGTGTAGTAGCAGGTTGGGTCGATTGTGACGGTGGTTGAGATGAGATGGTTGTGTTTGGTGTAGCTGAGTAAGTGTCGGTGAGAACTGATTTTGTTGAGATAGAGTGACTGGTTGGTTCTCGAAAGTACTTGAGCTCTCCATTGGCTTTGCTGTTGGTAATGGTGATTGCAGAATTCGGTTTTCGCGATGCAAGACTCGGGTATGTCGAACCGCCCTTTCTATTTCTGGATCAAAAACTAGCGGTGAAGACTTCCCGGACTTTTGAGTATGATGCATGCAAAGAAGAGATCACCTGTACACAAACAAAATAAACCTCGCGTAATTCTGAACGAAACACTATATATATATATATTAAATTTATTATATGCTAACTAAACACTTTGCGCACGCGTCCCCGACAACGGCGCCATTTTGATGTCTGTCGTGAAGAACATGCAAAAACCAACTAAACCATGTAGATAAGATAAGTCGGGTATCGAACCAGAGGAGGATGGTGGAAAGTGTTGAAACATTAAGTATCGATTAACTACTACTGAAAAAGAAAACTTGGCAGTGGATTTTGTTGATTATTTAAATTAACAAACTAAAATATATGTTTTTATCAATAGGAGAGACACTGGTTACTCCGAATTTCAGATTGGTAAGTAGATTACAATTATATGTTTAATCAAAACACTTACATAGACATAAGTGTTAACCTAATTGACCAATTGTGATACTCATAGACTAAGTACTCGGTTAATACATAACGGAAGGTTATCACATGAACATCAATCACCATTACTAACCCTAATCTCTCCTCAAATATATCCAATTCCTAGAACTCTCGGGAGTTGAATGATTAAAGATAAAAGGTTAATAAAACGTAATCAGTTACAATCAGTTAATCAAATCAGAGGGTGAAAAGCATCGAATGCTTAGATCACCAAATTCATACATAATCAAACATATAAAAGTATCTAACTTACACAAATCCTCCATCCAGAGGAAACCATAAGACAACTAGCCGCTCATCTCGCACATGTGGTCTTAAAAAACATGAGAAAGTGACGAATTCATGATCGCACGAATGGATTGGTGGAACACAATGATGATTGAGAGTGAAAAGCTTTTAACTTTGGAGCCCTACCAGTCCACTCTTCGTTTCTTGATATGTTTTATATGTCAAGTCCTTTGATAAGAAACCCTAATCACATATATAAAGACTACATGCACAATTTTTTTCATTAACCGACCGTAAGCTACGGTCTTGCACCGTAAGCTATGGTCAGATATCTCTGAATAAAATTTTGTTGACCATAAGCTTCGGTCTTGCACCGTAACCTACGGTCAAAGGTCTCTGATTGTTCTCTTGTTTAATCAAACACACCGTAAGCTACGGTCACATGACCTTAAGCTACGACGTGAATCTTCTTCTCCTTTTCACTTCCATATCGACTTTCAATTAATGACCCGTAAGCCCCTCAACTTTTAGTCCTTCCTTTTTCTTGTGTTTTCAAGTTATATCTTGGCCCGAACAAGTCCTGGTTAGCATCTTTTGCTTCGCAAATGCATCACGAGTGTTCCCATCATCTCTAACCTTCTTAACTTTACCGAATTAAGTGACTAACCTGTAAAACCACCAGTTCTCGTAGTTATTTCATTCAACACATATAATCACTCAAAACAAACTAAAAACACATAGAATACGATCATTGACGCTCGGGTTTCACCCTCTCCATCATTCTTCTACTTTTGCCATGGATCTACCCGAACAACCCAAACCCGAGCCCAAATGCTAACCTAAACCCGAACCCAAACCTAAACCTAAAATAAAACATTTTCTCGGCACCCGGCTACCATCCTACGATGGAACCGAGTTGGTCATCCTCACAATTTTCTTACAACACTTTCTCGGGTTTTCAACAAACTTCCAACGCTTTCTCTCAAATGAGCCACCTCCAATCAATGCAACAAATGCAATCGTTACAACAGATGATGATGCAAAACCCGTTCAACTCGCAATTTCAATCGCAACCACAACCTTCGCCAACACCGGAGTCTTCCCAACCACAACCCGTAGAAGATGACGTTGAAGAATGTGTTCCGGAGTCTCCCCAACCACAACCACAATCCTCGATACGGAAAAAAAGGAAGCAAGTGACGGGTGACAAAGATCAACCTTCGAAAGCCAAGGCAAAACCTTGGACAAATATCGAGGAGGAGGCGTTAGCGAAGGCGTGGATTAGCACATCAAAAAGCCCCAATGTCGGTATGTAAAAATATATAAATTTTATACTAAAAATATATAAATTTTACATTTTTTAATATATACTTTTGTTACATTCTAAAAACATAGGTAACAACCAAACCGGCGATGGGTTTTGGAAAGAAATATTATCAAAGTTTCTTGCGATTATGGAACAAGGTCATTATCACGATATCAATTCCATCTCTTCGAAGTGGTGAAAGATGCATCCGTCGTGAACCGGTTTTCGGCGATATATATAAGTTATATGCTAGTGTTAATCGTCGTAGTGGGATGAGTGACGAAGATGTTTTTAAAGAGGCGATGCGTAAATATGAAGATTCGCATCGGGTCGTTTTCCCACATGTACGGCTTGGGAAGTTTTGCGAACCAGTAACAAGGGGGGCGCCGGTTCCAAATGAGGTTGCAATGGCTAAACGAACAAAAACCTCGGAGACTGGTAGTTATAGTGCGGGGGCTCGGACGTACGATGCCAAATAAACATAAACGACGAGCCCAAATTTGACGAAGAAGAGTATGGGGTTCGAGAGGAGGAACGTCCCCCGGGCAGGGACAAATCCAGAAAGGCGGCGGCTGCAAAAAAACAAGCCGCAACGGGGGGCGGTTCCAAAATGGACGAGTCTATGGCCTAGTTCAAAGTGTACACCGAGGTCACGACCAAAAAGACACACGCGAAGGAACGTGAGGTGGAAGAAATGGTTTGGTTGAAGAGTGAAAAGACTGAATATAAAGAGTGGGAGACAATGACGATCGACATAAACTCGTATCCGGAAGAAGATCGAATGATTTTAAAAAAATGAAAGAAAAGATCACGAAAAAGTGGAATTCTTAGGATTTTTATTTTTTTATGTAATTTTTTTTATTTTTTAGGTTTTGTAATGTGTGGTTTTTAATATTAATGATTTTATTTTATATTAGTAAATGTTAAAAAAACTAGTTGAATTGAAAAAAAATTTAACTAGCTGGGGTATGGCCATCACCCATTTCCTTGGTTCCATTTTTGGAGAGGCGTCCTCCAAAAACTATAACGTGAAGGGTCATCCTCTAAGGATGACTATCATCCATACCAAGTAGGTTTAGGTAAGCACCAGTTTCATCTTTCAAATCTTTGCTTGTAATTGCATGACGACACAGTTTCTTCACTACCAAGAAATACCATACATACATACGACCATAATAACCACAAGAGAAACAACTAGAGCAACAATTGCTGCCACTAGTTTTGATGAGCTTTTATTTTTCCCTGCGTGTAAAATGTCTAAATTTGTAAGGGTGGTAGAGGCGCTCTTGGTGAGTTGATGCGGGGAAGGGGTTTGTCGATCGGGTATAACACCGCCACCCCTTGTTTGAGTGGGTGATTGAATGGAATTCAGGTTATACTCATCGATGTGAGAAGAGAAGAGAAGAGAAGAGAAGAGAGAGGGGGTTAATGGTGGGCCTCACCCTCTTTCAACCAATCACAATTTTTTCTTGTTTTAAAAAAAAATAAATGTTTACCACTCTCTATGTGTTTAAAACACCCTTAGTGTTTGAGTATAAATTGGGGAGTAGAGTGGTAAGTTAACATGGCATAATATTATTGGTTAAAAAAAATGTTTATCACTTTCTATTTGAGGAGTGCCCCTTCCACATTAAAGGAACTCTTTTTATTTGGTTTCGGTAAAACATGCCTCAACCAATTAAATCGCCTACACTTTTTTTAGTCAAAAGTTGGATGCTGGCAGCTGGGGGCACTCCTAGTGGGAAGCATGCGGGAAAAAGCAGCCATCATGTTATATCATATATGTATAGTCAAGTAATGAAAATATTTTTCGAGTGAAATTATAATAGGTCTCACTGAATAAGATTAACAATATCTTGGGAAACACACATGAAATTGATGTCAAACCTGCAGCTTGGAATTGTAAGAACTTATAGATTTCAAACCTAACATTCTAACTCGCGGCCAAAACTCACGTCCCTTCTTTCCCATGACAGTAGTGTGCCAAACGAACTATTCTCACTTGAAGACATTTATCACAATCAGAAACTCATAAATCCGGCGTAACATCCACTAAAAACGGGTCCCAACAATACCTGACCCGTTATGTAAACCAGATTCTACACATAATGAATGCGAACGAAATGTGTTTTTTTTACTTCTGGTTTATTTATTTATACTATATTATGATTATATGTTATTACTATTATTAATAGTCCACTAATTGAAAGAATAAAATTATGACACCATTATTTTATATAAAATATATGCTATATTGATTTAAGGAGGCTATAATTACTATGCAATTAAATTTCACAACTATTCTCCTTTTTGCATCAAGTAAAGGATAGGAGAACATGGCTTCCCAAAACTCAAAACCCGTCGACTTCTTCAATCTTTTGAGCACCCTAGCCGTCGGTAACAATCGTCGCTCCTGATTTCAGATGTTAGAAACAACCACCGCCACCACCACCACCATTCGTATACCGTCGTGACACTTTCATGCGCCGAAGTTTTTTGCTACGCCACTGCAAGGAGTTCCAGCCAAGTGACCGGTGTTAAAACATAACCAAACCTAGTCGCTCCGTTCTCGGAAGTTACCCGCCACCGCTGCAATGAACTCCGACGAACTCCACTAGTGACAATCGCGAGCATCGATCTGAGGTAGTAATGCTATCATCCTACTCGTCTTCTTGTACCGAAAAGCCGTAATGTCTTGAGCACTTCAGTAACCTTTAAAAAAATGAACTTTTCTAATGAAAGAAAAGCTTGTGTTATAACCTCTGTTTTTAAACCCAAAAGGAACTCTCTGTTTTTCTTCTTTTTTTTGTAAAGCTTGGATGAAGATGGCAACTTTGACCAAATCTTTAATTAAATAGATTTTTCCTTATTGTAACAATCTTAAACCTACATCGATCTCTTCATGTTGACTTTTGGCACATATGTTTTTCAACACAAATTGAGTTATTTGTATTTTTCCTAAAGTAATCTTGTTCTTTTTTTTTTTTTGAACTGCAACTTTCAATAGAAACCGGCTAATACCAAAACGCCAAAGCCAAACAACACACACCAAAGCTTACCAATCGATCCATGTAATGGATTTATAACAAGATCTATTATTCCTCCACTTAATGTTTTCCTTTATTTTTGAAACCCTGACATCTTTGTTATCAAAGACGGCTTCATTCCTTGACTTCCATGCACACCAAATAGCAGTGAAGATAATCGCTTGAATCACTTTATTTTTCTTATTGTCCCCTTATGCGCCGTAATGAGATCTCCGACTGAAAACGCGTAGATGTTAGTAATCCCACACCATCGACTGATGAAATCCAGAATGACCATAGCGATGTAACACCAGGAGAAGAGGTGATCGCTGGTCTCGTCCCCTTCACCACACAGCTTGCACACAACTGAGTTGGTGATAATATTCCTTCTCGCTAGACCAACAAGGGTAGGCAAACGATCTTGCGCCGCCTTCCAAAGAAACGTATTGATTTTCTTTGGAACCCATGAGTTCCACTTCCAAACAAAACAAGTAGATTCGCCTTTGGCTTTGAAAATAGTAGATTTGACTGAAGCAATGCTCAATATCCCAGCACCACTTGTTTTCAAAATCAGATAGTGTCACTTGACTCAGTAAGGACGTCAAGTCACGATATTCAGCAAGCTCAATCGGTTTAAGCATCGCCCGTTTCATTTACAGGACCACTCCATGGTTCCGTTCCTCATCAAACAAGCCTCGCAAACTGTTCGTGCTTTCTCTTTTTCGTTCAAGAACAAGTTAGGAATCGCTCCCTAAAGCGGCTCCTGTGATAACCATGAATCAAGCCACAACCGAGTGCCGTCTCCTTTACCCACTTTACCGATGATAAATCGCCCAAGATTAATGTTTAACCCCCCGAGATGGTTCTGCAGATTAGCAATGGTCTTCCAAGTACCGGACATACTCGAGCCGACTGGTAAGTAGGTGCATGATCTCTTCGAATAGTGAATAGCATTCACAACCTTCTGCCACAAAGCCTTCGGCTCCGTTTTATACCGCCACCACCACTTCGAAAGAAGAGCGCTGTTGACGTCCCAAAGAGGAGTGAGACCAAGGCCCCCGACATCTTTCGAACGAGTAATGTTATCCCACCGGACCCAACACGACTTGTTATTTTCCTCCGTGCCGCCCCGAAAGAACTTTCTACGAATCGCTTCTAAAGCATCGATGATTTTCATAGGCGCTTTAAAAACCGAGAAAAAAATACGTAGGGATAGTCTCCATAACAGATTTAAGAAGAATCAGCCTGCCTCCTTTTGATAACGTCCCGGCCTTCCACACTGACAATCTATTTTTAAACTTGGAGATGACCGGTTCCCAAAAAGAAGCTCTATTCATGTTTGAGCCAATGGTGAGGCCCAAGTAAGAGCATAGAAGCACCCCAATTGACTCTGCTGCTCACACCCAACCCAAAAAGTTTGGATTTCCCATAGTTTATATGCAGCCTAAAACAATATGGAAAACCCGCCTACAAATGCGCCAAATTTTCAATATTATCTTGATCCCATTACTAAGGCATCATCGGCAAATAGTAGGTGTGATATAAGCGGCCCCCCGTTTGGGAGTTTAACACCTTTAAAGATACCTTCTTCCATCGCCTTACTAATCATGCAAGAAAACCCCTCCATACCAATAAGGAATAAGAACCGCGCTATAGGGTCCCTTTGTCTAATGCCCCTGAAAAACTAGAATTCGAACGTAGGAGACCCGCTTATCAGAACGGAGGATCTAGCCGATGAGAGAATCGCTCGAATCCAATTCCTCCATTTAATGGGAAAATTCATTTGTTCCTGAACCGAATCCAAGAAGGACCTGCTAATATGGCCGTATGCCTTTTAGAAGTCGATTTTAAACATAAGCATTTGTTCCTTCTTATTTTTTTCCCCAAGCGATAAGCTCGTTAATAATAAGCGGGCCGTCAATGATGTTACAATTCTTCAAAAAAGCTGATTGGTTTCCAGAAATAAGGGAGTCCAAAACCACTTTAAGGCGTTCCGCAAGAACTTTAGATACAACTTTACTAATGCAACCAAGGAGATTGATTGGTCTAAAGTCACCAAAGCCATTTGGGTCTTTCACTTTAGGGATGAGTGCCACAAAAGAGGATTAGCAAGCCTGAGTGATGGTTTCGGTCTCGTAAAAGTGGTGAAGAACGTTAATAAAGTCTTGACCCAACAAATCCCAGAAGCCTTTGATGAATCGGAAATTGAAACCATCCGGACCGGGGATCTATCGTGGCCACATGCCCACACCGCCTTTTTAACTTCACTTCTAAATAGTTCCCGTATGAATTTGTATAAAACCAATAATATTATATGCTATTCGTTTTTTTTTTATTTCAAGATATTATATTGTTTATTTATATTAAATAAACTATTGATTCCATAGGTTGTAATAGTAAACTAGAGAAAGAAAGAAAATATATACATCATTTTTGTCATGTACCAACTAAATGAGATTGTCTTTTCTTTAGAAATTTCATATGTATCCTTAAATAAAGCAAGAGGCCTATATTGTTTTTTTAAACCTGTCGTGAAGTTGAGGAAATATATGATTCAAACAAAATAATGAACTAAAAAATAAAATATAATCATCAAAATTATACTAAAGGGATTAGATAATGTTTTATTTAAATATCAACCGTCACCAAAACGCCTTTGGTAAACTGGACTTTGGTTGGTTTTAATATTTGAATTCTATGATATGTGTGACAATTTAATATTCATGCTTTAAATACTTCAACTTTTAAATAGTTATAAGATTTGAGCAATCAATCAAGCCCCGTACCATCCCGTTGCGGGTTGAGTTGTAACATAGATATCTTCACGCGCTATGAACAAACAGTTACGACCCACATTTGGGAGAACATCTGCCCGACAAAGGTAGAGGGCGTAAGCTATATCCGGTGGAATACTTCCACTACTCATGTTACAGAATTGGTTATCATTAACTATGGTATCGGAAGCAAGTGAGTTAAGGACTTGCACGAGATTTGAGTAATAACTGGTGTTGTTTATGTGGCTGGTGGTGTTTAGGTCACAATAATGTGTTTCAAACTCAGCTGCGGTGGCTGTGGATGTCAGAGCAGAAATCCAAAGAAAAAGAAGTGAAACAAACATACTTGGTGAAAGGCTGCTATGCTCTTGTAAGTAACCTTAATATAAATTTGGGCATAAACATATATGGTGAAGGAAGAATCTTATACTCTATATAGGAAGGTGGGATGGAAATGTGCCAAGTCGTTATACCATCTTGCCATCCTATATATTATGTTTCTTCAAGAATAATATTATTATATCATGCCGTTACATCCAGAGCGTCTTATATTAATAATGCATATCAAGAATATTGTATGAAAGTAATTACTTTAGGTATTCTCCTAATGTATTTTTATTACACTACTACTACGTTGGTTACCCGTGTAATACACGTACTACACTAGTATGTTATGTAAATATATGTTTTGAATACAACAATAAGGAACATTAATTAAAAAATACAAAATTATAATTAAAATTAATACTTACAAAAGTAAAAATGTAATAGTAAAATTATATTATAACTTCCTAAATACTTCTTTTATATACAAATGTTGTTTTATACATCACACTATCATCTTTATTTAATATTACTAATTTAATTCCGCCACTACTTTTAAATCAATATGAGTAAGAAGAACAACTGCAATTGTCTTGTAAACATAAGTGGAAGATAGAGTGGTGATTTTGCAACGTAGTTTGAAATGATTATATGGTTGAAAGAGTATCATTTAAACATGGAAAAGATTATAATATTTTTTATAAATATGAAAAGGATCAAAATATAATTATGTAAATATATTAAAAAAATTAGCATTGAATATAATGGGCTTAAATTATAGGCCGAAACCTTCTCAGATTAAGTACAAAAATAATCTTTCAAAAGCATTTTAAATTATTAATAATTAAAATAGAGTGGTGATTTTGCAACATAGTTTGAAATGATTATATGGTTGAAAGAGTATCATTTAAACATGGAAAAGATTGTAATGTTTTTTTTTTTAAATATGAAAAAGATCAAAATATAATTATGTAAATGTATTAAAAAATTAGCATTGAATATAATGGGCTTAAATTATAGGCCGAAACCTTCTCAGATTAAGTACAAAAATAATCTTTCAAAAGCATTTTAAATTATTAATAATTAAAATAGAGTGGTGATTTTGCAACATAGTTTGAAATGATTATATGGTTGAAAGAGTATCATTTAAACATGGAAAAGATCGTAATGTTTTTTTTTTAAATATGAAAAAGATCAAAATATAATTATGTAAATGTATTAAAAAATTAGCATTGAATATAATGGGCTTAAATTATAGGCCGAAACCTTCTCAGATTAAGTACAAAAATAATCTTTCAAAAGCATTTTAAATTATTAATAATTAAAATAGAGTGGTGATTTTGCAACATAGTTTTAAATGATTATATGGTTGAAAGAGTATCATTTAAACATGGAAAAGATTGTAATATTTTTTTTAAATATGAAAAAGATCAAAATATAATTATGTAAATGTATTAAAAAATTAGCATTGAATATAATGGGCTTAAATTATAGGCCGAAACCTTCTCAGATTAAGTACAAAAATAATCTTTCAAAAGCATTTTAAATTATTAATAATTATTAGATACCAAAATCAAGGATATTAATGATATATAGTTTCAGTATCAATAATTATATTGCTTTTATTATTAGAATAAGTAAAGTAATTAGCTAATACAAAATATAATTATGTAATCTATTGAAAAAGATATATTAAATAAGTTTTTTTATTCTAAAATAAAATGACGATAACATATGCAAGTACTACTTACTAAATAAGTAGTACCATGTCGTAATAAAATCTCAAATAGCTAGGGTTGACATAAGCTTGTTAGTGTAAGCTTGCCACATGAATTAGAAACACAAATAACCTAAAATAAAAGAAAAAGGTTGACGGACAACCAAGTCTACTCCTATTTTTATTATTAGCATAGAGATGTGTGTGTAGTGGTTTATTAAAAAATAATATGTTAATGCTACTTAAAGAGTAAGGCTTTAACTAGATAAATCATATTAAATAAAGAAAAATAAATAACAAAATATGTCGGTGACGTGATTTCATGTATTTGGATTTTGGCTACAAACTTTTTTTAAGAAAATAATGTTTAAGTATCTCTCTTGCTCACGTCGGTTAACACACGGCACCCGCTTGGCGCTCACAACACAGTGTTTGGCGTTTCATGTAAATGAGGTGGCACGCGCTTTCTTAATGGTCACTACAATTTGTCCTAATTTTTTTTAACGGTAGGGAGTGACGTGTGAACCACCGTAATATCGGGCGCTGTGGCCAAGGTTGACTATTCGACCGCCGCCAGCTCCTTGGCTTTCCCCAGATGCGGAAACCCGACCTTCACTCGCCTGAAGGCATGACAGTGAAATAATCAGTAAAATTTCTTCTCTCATTCAAGTTGAACCGATGCCACCCGTATTCACTATTCATCTGCAGAAAATAAAAAAAAAGTAAATATAAAACCTGGGTTACAAGTAACACAATTCTTAAAAGATCCTATGATACATGTCCAACTAATATTGTTAAAGAGAGCATGAGCAGATGTACATATTACTTGTAGATAGTTGCCTTGTGGCCATAGAAAAAATATACTTAATTTATTATATTAAATTAAATAAAGAGTAAAGACACCATATATGTAAATGACGGAATAAAATAAAAAGTGCTCTTATGTAATAATAACTAGGTTAACCCGGGAACTTTTCAGACAATAAACATTAATTTATAAAAAAACATGTTCTTAAACGTTATATTGCTTTATAATTGCTTTGCATTGACAGTTGTAGTTAAGATAAATTTTAACGTAACTAACAAAATCTGTAAAACACATGCATTGAACAATGATCATTGACATGGTAAACGACTCCTTGAATTAAAATACATAAAGAAAATAATGTATCATAAACAAACATTTTGTATTATATCCTTCACGGTCTTCAAGTTATTTTCCGTTGTAGTAATACCTATTTTTAGTGAGAACTTTACCACCCCATTACAACTACTTATAGAAGGTTCGGAACATAAAAGAATTAGATAAACATGGTTGTAACTTATACAATTTTAACGTAACAATATAGCAAAACTAATATGCAAATAAAATATCTCAGGGACGGTGACAAAGAAAAAACAATCCCACTTTTCTTTCTAGTAAGTGTCTCCGTTACAAAATTAATGAATTGTTCCCCCCCTTCGTACAAGATTTTGTTTGATGATGCCTAACTAAAAACAATACGAAAAAATAAAATAAAAATACAACAATAGAATGAAAATTCAAAAGGAGATCACGTTATCACTTGATTCCTACATATGAGGACCCACAGCATTTTCATAATAAAATAAATAAAAAACTAATTAAAAGAATATTCACAAAGTACACCTTAAGCATATCACAACTGAAGGAGGATGAGGGAAGCCAAATTAAATTCACAATTTCTTTAAATAGTCTTTAAGATGTCTATTTACATAAACAAATATCTCCAATACGGAAAATAATATCATTGGTTTTCAGATCATCAATGAGTTAGTTTGAAGTGGTGAGGGACCCAAGTTGGAAATTATTGCATTCATTAGAGCCATCCGCCTTATCCTGCATTTTGTTCACATCAATATAGAAAGGAACTAACTTTATCCGACATCCAAAAAATTGAATAAAAAACCGGTTTATGAATAACAAATTAATACCGTTTCCATATCATCAAAGATTATAACATGTTGTAAAGAGTATTGGCCTGGATACGGAGATGATTTAAACTAATACATTCGGCTCCAGATGACTGTACTATTCAATAATTTGTGTCCTAACTTGTATGTATACTTACATGAACATGAATATGGATTTCATTTAGAGGCGTCAATTTCGACCCGTTAACTTATAATAGGGTTACTAGGGTTGTGTTTTACCTAAAATGGGTCAAAGTAAAATGTATGGGGAATGGGTCAAACAGGTCGAAAGTCAATAGAAGTCTGTTTTTAATGCATACAACCTCCTAACTCGGTTTATTCAAAGGTGTAGATTATTCATGTTTTTTTTTTAATTGTTACTAACACATCAATAATCTAGAAGTAATTATATAGAAGATGCACAAAAAAGCACCCGATGGTCTAAATGGACCCGTAGCAAAAACCCTATCTTGACCCATTACCAATACACATGACCAGCCAATCTTGTAAGTTGCCACCTCTATAAAAAAACATTTCAACATGTATAATCCCTTTAAAAAATTGTTAATGAAGTTAATATCATGCTCATAAGTTCATTAAAGATGTTTTCTAGCATTAGGTGTAATATAGAAACAAACACCTAATTTGGCCATAAGTCTTTCAAGAAGCTAGTATGAATATAACCAGGATCACACAAACCCACAGTTCTTGCTAGTGAACCTGCATATGCTACACAATTTATTGATGTTGCTAGTAAAAACATGATATATAAAGAATGTTTTATAATAAGCGATTGTTTTTGTCGTGTTGCAACTTGTAGGATCGTGTTTGACGTGTAGAAACACAAAGCGATATCTAAACCATTTAGAAATGTGCAGAATCCATTTAAAAGTATGTGAACAAACTTGGTTTCATAATCTATCTTTTCTCCATTAATTTGGGCATCATAACATTTGATATTACAGGTTTTGACAAAAGCTCTCCAAGATCAAATGCACAAGTTCTATCCTCATGCGCCCCATGTCACATGTATATAGGCACGCAAGTCACTCATGGGGCACATGACTCATACGTGACATGATTTACACGCACGTAGGACTCCTACGTGCGTATAAGTGTTTACAATATCAAAAACAAACTTAAACATTGTAACACACTGCCCTATAACATACAGACCTAAGACTTAGACGTATGCATTAGACATACATGTCCCAACAAACTCCCCCTTGGATAGTGTCGTAGTCTTGTCTTCTTGGTCTTCAAAAACTTCAGTAATGTATCCTGAAAATCTATCTCATGTATTCTTTCCTTTGTTCCACAAAGCTTCTTCGGGTAGATTGATCTGTAATAGGTGGCTTCATGTATTTAAATCTTGTGATCGACACTTTCTTTCGCCTTTCTTCCACCTTTTCTTTTTTCTCTCTCTCCCTCTCTCTTCTCTATCTTCCTCCACTTGGTCTCTCACATGCGACCAGAATGGATCTCATATATGAAATATACTCGAACAATGAGTTAAGACTGTAAAGCTTGAACTATATCGCGTGCTTTGAATAGTATTTCGTTCCAGAGTAGCATATCCACATCCTTCCCTGAAAGATTTACCAACAACATCGTGTCGTAAACTATAATCCATCTCCAATTCTTCTTCCCCTCGCACATTACACTGCTTCCCTAGTCTTCTCATCATAATACCACCACTTGAACAATTTGTGAAAGTTTTGTTCCATCTCGTGGAATGGTATGTTCTTGACAACCTTCGGCTTTCTATACTTCAGTGTAACTACAGTCTTTCCCGTTTCTGGATCAATTTCAGTCTTTGATTCCATTCTTCGTGGTTCTTGTAGCTTATCGCCACCTTCCGAATCTTCGGTAGATATGTTATACTAATAATATCGCCCATCGAGATATCCTTGTGTTGTTGATAAAACTTTAACGGTCGTAGGAACTTCCTCTCAGGCTTCAAATCTTTCAAAAGTCATTTCTTATCATCAGCAATCTCTGCTTCATCGACAATCGGTGCACTATCTTTAGCTTTTTCTTCAACATGTCGCTCAAGAAATTCATCGATTTCAACATTAAACATCTTAGTAAACGTCAGAAAATCTTCATGAATATTATAATACCACACGTCTGTATCGTCAACATCATCTTCAATTTCTACTCTGTCGTGATTATTGCTTCATGAATATTAACAAATTCCTGCTTGTCGCCGTTTTCGTCTTCTTCATTCAAATCTGCTTCAAAATCAAACACAACTTCTTCTTTAGTAATGCCACATAACTTGGCAAGGTCTTCCTTTGTATAGCTGTGCACAAACTCTCCTTCTTCTATTATGTAATTAACATCTTTGAATTGTTCGGCAATGTTACTTACAGGAATAGAAGTAACAGGGAACTATGTCTACAATGATCAGTCCATTACAAACTTCAACTTCTTGTACAAACTCCCCTGTCTTTGAACATTCTCTATTTCTTCATTTGTTGGAGCTGTCCTTATTGAACATCATCAGCTTCAGTATTTTGATTTTGAGCACCGGTAACTAACACACCTGCACCTCCACCCTAATTGTTATCATCGTCATCATCGGCTTTATCATCACCACCGTTATTATCATCACCAGCATCACCATAATCTAGCAACTCTTCATCCTCTTTTTCCTTGTCATTTTAAACAGGTTTATTCTCTGGACCATACAAAGCGTCCATTATCTCTATATCTTGAGTATTCAGCTTAGGCTCAAAAGGTTTCTCAACTCTTGTTTCAGGTTTAGCTTCACTTGTTGTTCAGCCTCAGTGGTGGTTTCAAGAATACAATCAACTGGATTTTTACCTTGAGCTTTGCTTGCAGCAGCGTCAACAACATCTTTTTCAAGTATAACTTCTTCTTTAGTCGGACTGACCTTTCATCACTTTTACTTCGTTATCAAAATTTATACCAAGTCTCTCTTCCAACATTCTGAAGCAATCTATTTATTTTAATGTCATACTCGCTTGAACATGTCGTCTCGCTTCTTGCTCGTCAATCTTCACCTGTTGCTCCTCATTTTGTTTTCTCAACCTTTCATTCTCCGTTACTAAGCTTTCAACAATAACAGTTAAGTTTGTAACTTTCTCTTGTAATTCCAGAATCTTATCGTTGTTGGGTTCCTCGAAGTAATCATAACCCAATTAACCTAATGATTCAAGACAGGTGTAGGAAATTCTTGTCTCGATGATGAAGGACCTGCTTGATCAGGTTTCTTTACTTGTGGTGGTGGTGGTGGTGTAGACTGGGTAGGAATAGAAGAAGGTGTCTTGATATGAACATTGGTCAACAGTTTCTTCTTCAACTAGTTGTGAATCTTTCTTTGCTTGAACGCCTTCAGTATCAACATTCATCGACTCAGCAACCGGTTCATTAACTGTTTCAACATTAATAGCTTCATCAACTTCAATGTCTTCAGCTACAGGCTCTTCAACATTCTTAGGCACTGAACCACTAGCTTCCACATCATCTTCGTCTCTCAATTGTAACCCAGACTTCTTTTTTAGCTTCTTAGTTTTAGGCGATCCGTTTTCTTCACACTGCTTTCAGCAACCGAACTTTTCTTTTGACCGATGTACTTCATGGTTTTATTTGGAACCTCTTCCTTAGGTTTATATGTTTCCTATACATCTTCTTCTGCTGGTTTCTTTTTCTCTTGTGTGATTTTACCTCTTCATGGATATTGACCACGAATGGTTAGTATGTCTTGCTCATTTCAGTACTTTCATCACCTATTTATCTTTTTCTAATGTTGTCGATACAACTACTTGTTCTTCATCCTTGATAACCTTCTTCTTGGCTCGCTTCCTCTTACACTTTTGTGAACCCTCTTGATCATCTTCAACCTTAAAGAACCTCTTGCTTCAAGTATATGTAAAACCTTTCATTTTCTCATCCACATTATCGGAATTGCTATCATCGTGATGCCATTTATCGTTTGTCGGTGCTTCATAATCAGCTTTTTTGAGATGCCCAAATAAACCACGAAAAGGTGCAATCTGATCATCATCTTTATTCTTATAAGATTCCAAACGTTCCTGTGTAATACTATTCATGTGTTCCAATAACATCTTTCCATCTCTCGTTTCTCAAGCTCTAGATATTGATCATTCATCAGCATCTGAACAAACCGTGGATACATCAACCATCTTCCCTCAATGAAGTTGCTTTTCATGTTATCAAAAATCATTATGGAAAAATTAAATTTCAGGTTCAAGCACAAAGCAGCTATCACACACATCATGTAGTCTGTAGCAACGTCATAACCTCCTTTTTGTGACCTAAGCACTATATCAGCACGTGCATTAAGAATTTGTACGGTCTAGCCACACAGCTCTTCGCATAACTTGCTATATTTAAATATTCATTGTAGCCCAAATGAAGAAATACTCCTTTAACTAGCTTCTCATCCAAACTCTCTGGATCTATCTACAAATCTCCAAAACCTACACCCTTCGAATAAAATCCTAAGAAAATATCACTTTCTTCTTCTGAACCTCCGAATGAATTTATGGTGGTGTGAGTTGACATTCTGTCTTTGCGTTATCTCAAAACTCTTTAATGATCGACTGATACGGTATACATTCTTCTGTAGTAATTTAATAGATTCTCGATCTTTCTAGAAACAAAAATATGATCTTGAACGGTTTAGCTTTCTTATCTTTCTCATCCATTAGTGCGTTGATGTTGTGCTTGATATCTTTGTCTTTAGGAATTTGTTTCACCATCTGCAAACACATAAGAATACACAAACATTTAAATCATCAAATGTATATAACAAAGGCACATATAAGACACACGAAACACATGACCAAATGAACGCATGACACGCATTAAATGCATGACCATATGAGCGTATGAATCTTTATCAAACGGATGACTTCTAAAGCGCATGAACCATCTAAAGTGAATGACTATTGGAACAGATGAGTAATGAACGAATGACACATTAAACAAATGACCTATAGAACGCATGAGACATTACACAACGTATGACACATTCTACGTATGACCATTTGTCAGTTGACTTTGGTCAACGTTTGTGACATTCGCATGCAGGACTCCTGCGTGTGAACGAAGTCACAGTTTTAACCCAAATTTCTCAATTGTTCAATTCATCCAATTTTCACAACAAAAATCATTAACTTATATTCAGACATCTACGACTAAACTATTCAATCATCTAATTTTACTTTACCCTTGCTATATATGTTCAATTTAGATCTAGGGTTTCAACTTTTTGGATATTAATCGATTTAGTGATTTGATAATGTTAAGACATGTAATAGGTATCAAAATCCTCATAACACAGTCGTGTACAACCCCCCTGTGATTGATTGTCCATGCAACAAAAACTTAACCTAGATCCACAAATCACAAAAGAACATTATAAGGAAAAAACGATTTAATGTATGTTATACCTTGAAGTTTGTAAGTGATGAGTATGCCAACACTACAAACAATGATTCTTAGTAAATTTTGGCAGCAATTCGACTTAAATTCGAATTTTAAAAATGCTCCAAAAACAATCGTATGAACTAGATGAAGCGTATGAGTCCAGAAATCAGGTTTGATATTCAGCGAAAGAGTCCATCGTGCGAAGGACACTCTTGCGCATGTAGGAGTCATTTGTTGGACTATTGTGTTGGATTTGTGCTCCTACGCTGGATGACTCCTGCACTGGATCACTTCCAAATCCAGTTTCGTTAAAAAACACACACCCACTCGTTTAAACCAAGTTCAATTTAATGACCTTGCTTAAAGGGAATCATCATTGATTTTTCAAAAATTTTAGGGGTCTGGCCGGGTTTCAAAACCCAGGCCACTCGGGTAAAAGCATACAGTTGTTACCACTGTACAATAACTGTTTTAGTGTTAGGAAATAGGATTGTTAGGGTTATATCATGACTTTAGATAAGAAACTTAATAAAAAAAGAGAATAACGGAGACCAGGATCGAACCCGGTCTCCAACGAGTTGCGTTTTAATGTTCATCCACATAACTAGCTCGTCTGTGACCTCAGATGTAACTTAACCTGGATCGCTTATGCTTTATACAAAATCTAACATCAAGTTGAACCCCTTCTTCCCAACTTAACCCCACCCGATCGCACCCAACGAAACCAACATACCTGAACCGATATGAATCGGTATTTCCCTGTCGAAACAACTCCATTTGTTCTTTTATGTTCGTGTTCATGGAGAAATTAAATCCCATTACTTAATCGCTCTGGATACCCCTAGTTAATTAATTCAAATCAAAATCTAAATTGATACGACCATTAATGTCTTTCAAGAACTCAAAGGGACTCGACCCAATTCGATATCTCTAAGCTATAATATCTACACCATTCGATCCCTTATTCTTTTCCACACTTTTCCCTTTAAAAAACTTTTGGTTCCAAACAATTTAACACTGCGAATTTAATCGAATTCAAGTTTAGGGCTTAAAACATCTTTCTACGATTTTTCCTCCATTCATGCATCAAATCAAGTACTTTCAATGTTAATATAAAGTTTAAAATAAAAATACCATAAGTGATACTAAATTATATAAAAGCCATAAACCATAGATTTGGACATTTTATTTTTGTTGTTTTAGTAATCTTATTATTATATCTTTAGGATAACACGTTCGTTCGCTGAGTTTCCTTACCAAATTTCTGTGCGGATAATCAAGATCATATAAACGCAACATGTGACTAATTTCTTCAATTTTTCCCCTTTTAATTTTTATAAATTTTGGGGTGCTTCATGTTATACGAACACTTGATTTGTTTTATCATTAGCATGCTATGTTTCAACATGTTAATATATGGATGTGTATATGTATATGTAATTGCTATGTCATGACAGGCTATAACATGCTATCTTGTCATGTGGATCCACAGCTGACTAGGTTCCCCACTACCAAGAGTTGTAGCCTAGTATTGCCACCAGTATAGACTCACTCTCCAGGGCTTGACACTAATGCACACTCTAACGTGATGCAGGTTACCAAGGTGGATGATCAAGAGATGAGGACACGTAGCACGGGCCTTAGGAAAATAAATTGAACTCTTGTGTTTTGCTTTTCTTTAAACAATGTATGAACAATTTTGGGTATTACATGTTATGTGACAAACTAAATGTTTGTGCTTTAAATATCGAAACAATGATTAGTTGTCATGAGCCATGGACAATAATCATGCCCTGTAGCAATCCATCGCAGGTTGGTGTGTGAGAGGTTCGAGACTCAAGTATTGGTTATTTTATTTATTGTTGGTTATTTATTATTTGTGAATATTTCTTTAAAACATGAGTTGCATGTTTAATTTCATAATAGAACATTTTTATTCAACTTACTCACGAGCTCTTCGTAGTTGACCCAAAACATTTTACACGTGATACAGGAAATGAGAACTAAAGATGTTGGATCAAAGTTACATAGGAACAACCTTAAAAAAATAATGAAACTTTATTTGTATTTCATTTCTTTGATTTATTTTGAAATATTTGAACTCATATGTTTAGTGTGACAAATTAAATATTGTGACAAGCTTAATAATGAAATATTAATTAGTGACACAAGCTTTGATTGTAAAGTCCTAACTTACTTATTTGGAATTAATAAAAGTTTTCGCAATTCATTAAGATAATGCGATCAAAACTAATTACAGAAGTATGGGTTTACTTAAAAGTTTTAAGTATATAAAACATTCATAAACTTATTAACACTATTATGTTCCAAGGACGAAGAAAACAAAAACGGAAGCTTGAAATTCGGAAGTTTTCGGTTCCTCGTTTAGCTTGATCAATCATCCGTAAAGTTATAATAATCACCTACATCACGAAATTTATTAAAAAACATTAGTTATATAATTTATGTAATATATCAAACATAACCTATCCCCGGAAACATGGTCCAACAATCAAAAAGAAAGTTTTGATTCGAACCCACCGTAAGCTACGACTAGCCACCATAGCCTATGGTCTTGGCTTCCTATTTCAAACAGCAGCACCTTACCGTAAGCTATGGTAGGCTACCGTAGTCTATGGTGACTTGCTGCAGGATTTCCCATATTTGCCGTTTTTGACATGAAAACGTCTATATCTTATAAATCGCTTATTCGTTTAACCTCCCGTTTCTTCCTACATGATCGAAATTTGATCCTCTACCTTATAAACTCGAAATCCAATATCCAAATTATATATGTGTTTAACTTATAACCTTCAGCTTATTATTTATTTACGAAATTATTGACCTGTTTATGTTTTTTTTAATAACTCCTTTGATCACCTCTAAATCCTTAATAACATCATAACTTTGAATGTTTCCTAATACTCTGGGTCCTATAAGCGTGATTCAATCATCCATTATTTGGTATGCTTTCTATTTTATCCAACCTCTTTCAAATAAGAATAGTTGAACTTATTTCACGAAATTTCCATATATGAAAGTGTTTGTCTTTTTGTCAAGACTCCCAACCCGAGTCTGTTAACTTTTAAATCCTTGTTTTCGTTTCTCGGTTTACGAACATATTTGAATTCATACCCATTTACCCGGGTATTATGTCGATGTCATTACTCATGCACCTCATCCTGTATGCATTAAGGCTTCGTTTAACCTGTTTGGTTATCTTAGCGAAATCCATCACTTTGTTCAACCAAACCGTTATTCTCTTTTTTTTTGTTTATCATTTTGACCCGTTTGGTTTCTCTAGCAAAATCCATCGCTTTTATTTAACCAAACCTTTAGTTATCATTTGTTTTGACCCGTTTGGTTGTCTTTGCGAAGTCCATCGCTTGGAACGAACCAAACTTATTATCTTTTCTTTTTTCTGACCCATTTGGTTATTTATGTGAAAATTATCACTTTTTAAAATAACTCAAACAATTCATTAATTCAATATCACCTATTCGGTTCATTCATGTGAAATCCATCACTTATGAATGAGCCGAATTTGTTTAAGTTCGCTTCATTATTCAACATATATCACTACAAGAATCATAATTAAAATCTTACGAAGCAATAAACCACGTACCTTATAGCTTTCCCTTCAACCGTGTATCCACCCCGGCTTGGCCACTAGATGTTTCACCTGCTTTGCCTATAGAGTTCAATTCGGTTTATCCTTTAGAACTCATATTACAATGTATATCACACGAAATTTGTGAAACTAGTTAATCACGTGATTCTTTCATATTTCCAACATTTCAGGTCACTTAGGCGTTTATTTTATCGAGCATCTTGTGGGCGAGGTTCTTATACTACATTTTTTAAGTTCATGATTTAGTTATTAACCATGTATTAGTATCACCTTCAAGTCTCTACGTCTAGTGTGTGTCATTAACACCTAGAATTCAACATTTTATCATCAAATTCAACCATTTCTCAACTAAATTCAAGTGTTCATCATATTTATTAAAACTCATTTAACACAACTAGTTAGTTATATAAACATTCAAATTATGGCATTTAATCACTAAATTTTCATCTAGGGCTCATTCCTAGACTTATATACATCTCCATTTCTGTCATGGCATCTACAATTTATACTTGAATTATAACTAGTGACACTCTTAAACTTTTTAACATCACTAAACATGGAAATTTACCATACCTCTTGATCTTCTTGACTAGATAACCACAAAATTGATTCATGCAAGAACTAACCCCAATTCTCCCTCTCAATTTGATCAATTTGTTGATATTAGGGTTTTTGGTGTTTTGCTCTGATCACCCACACATACACGCACATAGAAATGTGTTGTGTTTTATTTGGTTTGATTTTATATAACATGTTTTTACCCACTTGGCTAATCTAGTACCTCATATTTAGTTTATTCCAAACTGGACCATAGTTCATTTTTTTTATTAGCAACCTTCCACTAACTAGGTTAAATGCCCCTAATTATTTATATAATTTAATATTTTTGGGTGTTACAAGTCCATCCTTCTTAAAAGGGTTTCGTCCCCGAAACACATACACATACCGAATAGTGAAGGGTAGAGTCGTCTCATTTCTTCTTCCGACTCCCAAGTAGTGTCTGACCCCTTTTTATTCTCCCACTTGACCTTTACTTGATCGATTTCTTTGTTCCTTAATCCTTTGACCTTTTGGTCAAGGATTGCAATAGGCTTGGCCAAGTAGTTAAGTTTATTGTGTACCTCTATGTCGTCATATCAAACGTAGGATGTCTCATCGCTATACATTTTCGGAGATGTGAAACGTGGAATGTATTGTGTATTCCACTTAACTCTTCCGGTAGTTCTAACCGGTATGCCACTTTGTCCACTCGACCGATAATTTTGAAAGGCCCAATAAATCGCGGGCTTAATTTCCCTATCTTTCTAAATCGAATGATTCCCTTCCACGGATACACCTTGAGCATTAGCATATCGCCTACTTGAAATTCAATAGATCTTCGTCTTTTATCTGCATATGACTTTTGCCGATCTTGGGCTGCTTTTAAATGGGCTCGTACAGTGTCAATCTTTTCATTTGTGGCTTTAATCATATCCTTATGGGCGAGTTCTCTTGGGCACACTTAGCCCCAACATACTGGGGTTCGGCACTTTGTGCCATAAAGCATCTCGTATGGCACCATACCAATGCTCGAATGGTAGCTGTTGTTGTATGAAAATTCAGCCAATGGTAGGTAAGCGTCCCAACTGCCGCCAAAATCAATAATACATGCTCGAAGCATATCTTCTAATGTTGAATTGTTCACTCGTTTTGCCCTCGGTTTGAGGGTGGTATGCCGTACTGATTAACAGTTTAGTACCCATTTGTTCTTGAAAATCGCACCAGTTTGAAGTGAACCTGGTATCTCTATCAGACATGATGGACACCGGTACTACGTGGCGCGTTACAATCACATTCATGTACATCTCCGACATCTTTTCAGAAGTATAAGTCTCACGAATAGGAATAAAGTGAGTGCTTTTTGTCAATCTATCCACGACCATCCAAATGGCGTCGAATCCTCAAGTCGTTCTCGGCAGTTTGGTTAATAGGTCCATGGTAACATGTTCCCATTTCCAAACTGGTATGTCTAGCGGTTGGAGCTTGCCGTACGGCTTTTGATGCTCCGCTTTTACTTATAAACAAGTTAGACATTTTTCAACATACTTTGCTACATCTCTTTTCATTCCGGGCCACCAATAATTTTGTTTCAGATCTCGATACATCTTGGTCGCTCCCTGGTGAATCGAATAACGCGACTTATGAGCCTCATCGAGTAGAAGATCCTTGACACCACAAGTGTTCAGGACCCAAATTCTACCAAATCGGATTTTATCCCATTTTCTCCGTCTTCAATATCTTTCACTAAACCCTTCACACGTTCTTTTCTCTAATTTTCTTCTTTTATTGCTTCTACTTGCTCCACTCAGATTCATTTGAGCAAACCCAAAGTTACTACGAGTTGCATTGACCGCACTTGTATGGGTGTATATTCTCCTTTTCGGCTTAGCGCATCCGCTACTACATTGGCCCTTCCCGGATAGTAATGAATTTCTCAATCATAGTCTTTCACCGTTTCTAACCAACATCTTTGTCTCAAATTTAACTCCTTTTGATCAAAGAAGTATTCAAACTCTTATGGTCGGTGAAAATAGTACACTTCACCCCGTATAAGTAGTGACTCCAAATCTTCAAGGCATATACCACTGCCGCTAATTGGAGGTCGTGAGTTGGATATTTCTTTTTATGGACTTTTAGTTGTATAGAGGCATAGGCAATCACCCTGCCCCATTGCATAAGTACGCACCCAAGACCTAAGTGCGATGCGTCCGAGTAGAGTACCAAGTCATTAGTGCCATCCGGTAAAGGCAATATCGGAGCACTAGTCAATTTTTCCTTGAGCGTTAGGAATGCCCTTTCTTATTCATCACTCCAGACAAACTTTTCGTCCTTTCGGGTTCATTTAGTTAATGGTGATAGCAATATTGGAGAACTCTTGAATAAACCGCTTGTAATATCCCGCAAGCCCCAAAAGCTTCTGATCTCCGACGGATTTTTCGGAGGATTCCATTTCGACACTACCTCAATTTTGGACGATCTACTAGTACTCCATCGGCGCTTATGATATGCCCAAGGAATTGTACTTTCCGAAGCCAAAAGGCACACTTCAAGAATTTTGCATAAAGTTTTTCTCGTCTAAGAGTTTCCAACGCTTCATGTAAATGACGAGCGTGATCCTCCTCGTTTTTCGAGTATACAAGAATGTCGCCGATGAACACTATCACCGACTTGTCCAACATGGGTTTGCAAACCCAATTCATAAGATCCATAAATGCCGCGGGTGCATTAGTTAGCCCGAAAGACATCACGTGGAATTCATAGTGCCCGTATCGTGTACGTAACGCCGTTTTGGGTATGCCTTCCTCTTTCACTCTCAGTTGATGGTAGCCCGACCTTAAGTCGATTTTCGAAAACTAACTCGCACCTTGTAGTTGGTCGAATAAGTCGTCGATTCTCGGAAGCGGTTATCGATTCTTTACCGTAAGTTTGTTAAATTCCCAGTAAACTATACACATGCGCATACTTTCGTCCTTATTCTTTATGAATAATACCGGTGAGCCCCACGGGAAACACTCGGTCGATCCCTGAATTAATGAATTCTTGAAGCTCTGATGGTGCTAGCCTATACGGTGCCTTAGCTATTGGCTTTGCATCAGAACTAACTCGATTCCAAACTCTACCTCATGTTCAGGTAGTATCCCTGGTTAATCGTTCGAGAATACGTCTTCGAATTCTCTCACGACATGCACGTCTTTAATTTTTGGCGACTCTTTTTCTGAATCACATACGTAAGTTAAGTATGCCTTACACCAATATTGGGCTTCCGCCATTGTACATAAGATGGGGTTGCGATCTTTTCCCCGTATATAGTGACATGCCTTCTGCTCGGAGATGTTAATTGTATTTCTTTACGGAAGCATATCATTTTGGCGTGGTAGTAAGACAACCAATCCATTCCGACCACCACTTGAAATTCCCCCATAGACATGGGTATCAAGTCAATCGAGTAATCTCATCGTCAATGTTCAATTTGCAATCCCGACATATTTCACAGACAATAAAACTTTTATTATTACCTATTTCTATTTCCATAGGCATATGTAATTTTATCAATGTAACGAAGGGTGTTAAATAAATCCATGTGAAACAAAAGATTTATTTGCACACGTATCAAATAAAATACATGTGGGAATACAATTAAAAGTAAATATACCTGAAACGACATCGGGTTCCACCTTGGCCTCATCCGCAGTTATGTGGAAGGATCTTGCCATCGATCTTGGAACTTCGATCTTTGTGACGGGCACCTCTTTCTTTCCTTTTAATTCTGGGCACTCAGATTTCTTGTGACCCGGTTGGTAACATTCGTAACACACCGACACTTTACCAGGGCAATTTGAAGCCACATGTCCCGTCTTCCCGCATATAATACACGGTTTGTTTTTGAAATAGCACTCCCCCTTATGGGTACAACCACATGTCTTGTAGCTTTGGTGACCCCCTTTTTATACTCCCTTTCTTTGGAATTTCATTCCCCTCTGCTTTTTAGTAGGGCTTGGATTTACATCCAGCGCCCTCCGTTCGCATATCTCGACCTGTTTTCTTAATTCAATCTCGTGCTCTCGCGCGACATTTATAATCTCTGTGAGCTTTTCGTATTTCGAGGGAGTCATGAACTCCCTATACTCTGTACTCAACATGTTGTAATAGTAGTAAATCTTTTGCTCCTCCGTTTGTACCAACTCGTCGCAAAACCTCAACTTGTCAAGGAACACTCCCTTGATCTTATCAATTGTTTCGCCCTTATCCCTTAATTGAATAAACTCTTCCTTTATTTTATTTATCACGACTTTGGGGCTATGATGTTTAAGGAAGGGCACCTTAAACTCCTCCCATGTCATGGTCCTCGTGGCTTCGACCCTTTGTTCCTTTATGACAGTGTCCCAACAAATCTCTTGCTTGACCCCTCAATTAACCGGTCCCGTAAGCTACGAAGTTGGTCTCGTCACAATGAGTCCGCTCAAAGACTCCTTCCATGTCACTTATCCATTGTTGGCAAACGATAGGATCTACTTCCCCATTATAGATTGGCGGTTTACATGCCATGAACTTGTCGTATGGACACGCTTTCTTCTTTTTAGTCTTGTCTTTTTCTTGTACAAGACTTTAGTTTAACTCATTCATTCTTTCTTCTACAACCGATAGGATTGTAGTTTGTAGCCTATCCATAAATTGGGGTAGACTTGTTTCCAAATCCTTTCCGACTTCCTCGGAAATCTTTTCTCGTATCTCCTCCGTCACGTGAGACACCGTATCATCTCCTGTTGCCCCTGACATCTCTTTAGCTGAAATGTCCATAGTAATTTGGTAAGCAACTTGTTAAATAATTTCCATAGTATTATATGGATATTTACCTTTATTATTTGATATTACACGTAATGTATCTTTCTCTTTTGGTTTGGTCAAGTATATAACTTGTCTTCACCGTTATGTTTAGTGTATTTTTCCGGGTTCAAGTGTATTAATACACCCCCTCCCATACACCTTAAGTCACTTTCTTTTCTTATATATTCTTAATTGAATTTGTTTCATAATTAATTCTTACCGTATGTCTTGATCAAGCCTTGAACCGAACACGTTTACTCTTTAACTTAAGCTCTGATTACCAATTTGTAAAGTCCTAACTTACTTATTTGGAATTAATAAAAGTTTTCACAATTCATAAAGACAATGCGATCAAAATTAATTACAAAAGTATGGGTTTACTTAAAAGTTTTAAGTATATAAAAACATTCATAAACTTATTAACACTATTATGTTCCTTAGACGAAGAAAACAAAAGCGGAAGCTTGAAATTTGGAAGTGTTCGATTTCTTGTCTAGCTTGATCAATCATACGTAACGTTATATTAATCACCTACATCACAAAGTTAATTAAAAAACGTTAGTTCTATAATTTATTTAACATATCAAACATAAACTATCCCCGGAAACATGGTCCAACAATAAAAAAGAAAGTTATGATTCGAACCCGCCGTAAGCTACGGCTAGCCACCGTAGCTTACGGTCTAGGCTTCCTGTTTCAAACAGCAGCAGCCTACTGTAAGCTACGGTAGGCTACCGTAGCCTACGGTGGCTTGCTGCAGGATTTCCCATATTTGTCGTTTTTGACACAAAAATGTCTGTATCTTATAAATCGCTTATCCGTTTAACCTCCCGTTTCTTCCTACATGATTGAAATTTGATCCTCTACCTTATAAACTCGAAATCCAACATCCGAATTATCCATATTTTTAACTTATAAGCCTTCGCTTATTATTTATTTATGAAAGTATTGACCCGTTTAAGTTTTTATTGAATAACTCATTTGATCACCTCTAAATCCTTAATAGCATCATAACTATGAATGTTTCCTAATACTCAGGGTCCTATAAGTGTGATTCAATCATCCATTATCAGGTATGCTTTCTATTTTATCCAACCTCTTTCAAATAAGAATAGTTGCACTTATTTCACGAAATTTCCATATACGAAAATGTTTATCTTTTTGTCAAGAGTCATAATCCGAGTATGTTAACTTTTAAATCCTCGTTTTCATTTCTCGGTTTACGAACATATTTGAATTCCTACCCATTTACCCGGGTATGATGTCGATGTTATTACTCATGCACCTCTTCCGGTATGCATTAAGACTTCGTTGACCCGTTTGGTTATCTTAGTGAAATCCATCGCTTTTGTTCAATCAAACCTTTATTCTCTCTTTTTTTTTTATCATTTTGACCCGTTTGGTTTCTCTCGCGAAATCCATCGCTTTTATTTAACCAAACCTTTAGTTATCATTCGTTTTGACTAGTTTGGTTGTCGTAGCAAAGTCCATCGCTTTTATTTAACCAAACCTTAAGTTATCATTTGTTTTGACCCGTTTGGTTGTCTAGTCCCTCATATTTAGTTTATTCCAAAGTGGACCAGAATTCATTTTTTATTAGCATCCTTCCATTAACTAGGTTAAATGCCTCTAATTATTTATATAATTAAATATTTTTGGGGTGTTACAAGGATAATCATCTCGCTTCGACCGATAATCTGCTGTGGATCAGGGTGTGACATTTACCACCCACTTGCTCCACCCTTACTAGAAGCTTAACTGTTTAGCCAAACCGTAGATCCAAAACCGTCGTTACTTGTTCTAGTTTCGTTTCTCTACGCCGCTATCCCAACACTGTTTCCAGTCATTGCAACCGCCACCGCTTGTCCAAGCACAAAGAGGAAGCCTGGCGTAGTTGCAGTCGGCCTCCTCCGCCACTCTCTTTTCTCTAGTAGCAACCACCACCACAAACCTAGGACATTCATTCATGAGGATGAGTTAAGGAATTATTCTAGGTGATGGATTGTATGAAGAGATGAAATTGGGGTAAGTAGATGTTGGAGGAAGAACAAGGTTGATGAAACGAACAAGTGTACGTGTAGCAAACATTAAGCATATAGCATATAGAGACTTGCACATGACACATAACAAAGTTGTAAACCAAGTACAATAAAATTTTGTGAGAGAAGGCATACTTGCGATTATATATATATATATATATATATATATATGAGAAGATTCATTTAAGAAGAAATTTTATGTGAAAAGAAAAAGAAGAAAAGGCATAATAATAAAACATTAAATAGTTTATAACTTCTCTCATTAATTATGTTATCTCTTAATAATAAAACAAAAACATTATATCCAACACATTTCAAAATTTATCCTACATATATCTTATGCTTATCAGAATTTACCCTACACACATGTAAGTTTACCTACACATTTCAAAATTTATTCTACACATACTAAAATTTATCCTACACATGTCGAAAATTGTCCTTCACCATAAATTATTTTATCTTAAAAAAATATACTAAAAATGAGTTACAAGTTTAATTAATTAGCTAATTAATGACAATTATAGATTTATCTATATGTCATTTTTCATAATATTAAATACACACATTAAATGAAGTAAATGAAGAATTTCTATTGGTTTAAAAGTTAAATGAAGATTTACCTATATATATATATATATATATATATATATAGTGGAGAGTTCAGATAAGAAGAAAAATTTTGTAAGAATAAAAAAAATAACTTTTAAACCAATAAAATTCTTCATTTAGGGTTTAGTTTTAGGGTTTAACTTTTAGGGTTTATAGGTTAGATTTTACGGTTTAGCTTAGGTTTTAGCCTTGTTATTTAGCATTTTTTTTGTATAAGTGAGAATTCAACCGGTAAATATATTCCAAACGAAATGTGTTACAGGTTTTAAGGGGGCATACCCCCAAGACTCCCTAAAGAGGACACCCCAAAACAACATTTGGGAACCTCGCAAATGAGAAAGATTTATACAACCCAACTAGGCTGACAATAATGGATAGCTTAGTAGGATGACATAAAACTATCTACCACTAAAAAAAACACACTACAACACAAAAAAAACCCATTAAAAATACAAGGCTACACCGTTTAAAATTATCAAACCCTACAAAAGTGGGCCTTCAAAAGAAAAACCAAAGCTGACTTAGGCCTTCAACAAGTACAAGCTTCATAGTGGGCCTCGAGATGCATGAGCCTAGTGAAGAGAACTAAGGGTGTTGGCCTAATAACATAAAAGCCCACACAGCGAGACAAAATAAAACAAACCAAGGTGGGCCTTTGGGGATGAGACTCAGCGCTAGAACCAAACAAGTGGGATAACCCACAAAACTTAGCGACCCAACCTAAAACTCCAAAAGCATACAACACCACAGCCGCAAATGTTGACCAGCGTAAAAGACTAGTAAAATAATCCAACGAAAAAGCTGACGTCGGCCCACCAAAACAAAAAACCCAGGCCCATAAACAATAAACCCAAATTCATTAATAAAGGACCCCTCGTTGAAAGCCACCCTTTTAAAAGACCTGGTCCCCATCGTTGAATTAGGCCCACCGCCAAATAACAAAACTTACAGAGCCCACCACCTTAATTAAACAGGCCCTTTACTTGCACTTGAGAAAAATAGTAGAACAGAATACTCAAATACCACAGCAGGTTATGAACAACCAAAAACAAAAACCACCAACTAAAAAGTAAACCAACATCAACAGAAGCCATGAAGATTATCCACCACCAACCTGAACCCATTATCCTCAAAAAAATAACAAGAGATAGACCATAGATTACTTACGAGTGTGAGGTTTCGCAACCACTGGATCTTTGAGAGAAACCGAGCCGAGCCACTAGTATCTTCACCCACATCTTCAATACAAAAATTAGAATTCAAACTCAGCTCCATACACTGGTCCTCAAAGAATTCCCGTTCCTAGGGTTCCAAGTTACTTGACTCTTCGACCAAAACCACCTGAGCTTCAGATTTTAGACGACGAAGGATGGCGTCCTTTTGGGCTTGGGTAATGCCATAGTCATACCCATTGTCTTCGTCTAAATCAACCATATCCTCAACAACCCCTTCTTGATCAGTGAGCGATTTATTAGAGGTCATATTCCAATTTGGCAGCACACGTCCCGACGAAGAGGTGTCGGGATTAAACGAAGTATTATAAGACATGGCTTCTTATTAAACGGGTCAGGAGGATAAAGGTAGCATAATGTTGACTAGAAAGCCATACTTGGCACTTGCTTCAACATAATAGAAAACCGATTTACCGTACACACCGGGGGAGTATCTACATCCATGTTGCTTTTGTTTCGCCGGTCAACTGCGGGTTTACTATGGGACTTTTGATGTGTTCCATTAACTGCTTGGCTAAAATTGAATCACGGGCTACCGTTAAAATTCTTTGTAGCAAATCTTGTGATAGGCCCTTTAGGCAGAACGGTGTTTCTCTAGAGGAACCACAGGTGGCATACTATTTTCCTTCGGGTTACTATGATTTGTGAAGGCACCTCCTTTTTTAGTGTTTTTTGCCTTTGTTATACTACCATGAGGACCCGCAGAAGTATTCTTCTTCACTTGAGCTTGTTGTTTCGAAGTTTCCTTATCCTTGTGGTTGAGTTTCTGATTCTTTTTTCAGATGGAACAAATTCGAATTCCTGGTCAGCCTCCTTTTGGATCGTAGTCTGCTGGGGGACTTTTTCCTGTTCCTTATTAGTCGAAGTTGGGTACGAGTGGTTGTTACCCTCTTCCATTCCTATAACAGCATTCACAGGTTTCTTTTTGCACAAATTTGTCAAATGCCCAAATACTTGACAATGTGCACAAATACTCGGTTTCTATTGGTAAGATACATTCAGACTAGTGACCCGAGATGGTCGATGGTTAACTGGAGGGAAAACTAACTTAACTAGGAAGATCATTAGTGACAGGCACATCAACCAACACCCTTGCATAACCTATTTTTCCAGCCTTGTTTCACACCTTTCTTTTGTGACACGGTCCATGAAGAGGGGATATCCAATGCCACTTAAAATTTTGCTTAACCCTCTCCCCCTCCATAATTCTAACAAGACATGCTGAACCATAACCCATAAGGGAATGATTGAAGGTTCAATTTTTTCCAAACATATACCTGGTTCCCATTTATTGAGGAATATCGGGATGTTATTAACCATCCACGGACCATTTTCGAGCGCCTCATTCATGCCTTTTTCACTCTTAGATTTGAAAAAATAATACCCAACGGAACTTTTAGAAATCGAATCCAAATCATAATTTCGCCATAAATGTTTAAAACACGCATTGACGACTTTAAAGTCCATGGAAGTACCCAAGAAGTATCCACACATATGCAAACAGAAGGATTTAGCTGAATACCTTAGGTCCTCTTGGGAGAGTATGACTTGTTTCTTGCCATCAGAAGAAACCACAGGTGGAATGAATTCCAGTTTCGTTTCCTCCACAGTATTGTTCAACCTGATCTGTTCAACAAAAGTTCTTCTGCCCGAACCATGATTATCCCACACCAAAGTTAACGCCTTTACCTGGTATTGAGCCATAGTCGCCTTAGGGTTGTCCTGGAGGTCATTGATGTTGTTTTTGAGGACCCGAATCAGAAGTAATGGCCCTATTTAGTTCAGATTGAACCTGAGTACCTATTGAAACATCTTCCAAATCCAAATCTACACTAAAAGACTCGACCCCAGGGGAATCAGTCTCCAATAAAGTATAACCCTGAGTTTGACCTCCCTTTGAACATCTCTGGTGGGGAGCCATATTTGTCTTCGCTTGGGTTGCAATGGAGATCCCGATCCAGCCGCGGTGACACATAAACCTTCAAATTCATTGTTTGCATCCGACATTCTCTTTGCCAAAGTTCCAAAGGTTGAAACAAAAGTCGCCCTAGCATTGTGAAGGTCCGAATTTGGGTGAATCGTATCACGCAGATCAACAGGGGTAGGAGTAGAGTCAATGAAATCCTCCAAATTAAGGTTTACAGTGGACTTTCCACCCGATAAACCCTGGTTCCCATCAACAAATTGACCAGAGTTTGGACGCCAACCATTGGATTCCCGTACAGATAAAATTGGCGTCACTTTGGAGTTTGTCTGCTTAAACGCAGAACCACGAACACAGATTCTAATTGGGGGGGGGGGGGGGGGGGGGGGGAATCTACCAAAATTAGTGGAGCAGGAGGATCAGGTGGTTATGAGCAGAGGATCAGGTGGTTTATTGAATTCACAAAAAAGATGGATTCATGACGAAGATTGGGGAAACGGTTGAAAATAGGATATCGGCGGAAAAGAGTTTTTAGAGAGAGAAAGTTTGAGAGAGAGAATTTGTGCAAATGAAAATCATCAAGGTTCAACGAGCCGGTTTCCAACATCTTCTGGGATGAGTCTAATCGGAGTCGGTTCCTCACTGTTCCTAACCTTTTTAGTGTTCCCCAATGAACCATACCCTATATATATATAGGTATAGGTATAGGTTCATGTGAGAAAATTTAAAAGTGTGAGAAGGGTAAGAAAGAATATAGAGATGCCATGTGTCCTATTTTTTTGGTAGATTTAGGGTATAATTGTAATTTATCTAATAAAATCTATTAATGGTATTTATATGTTACAACCGAACAAACAGTTATTTTCGGGATTTTTATCAATTCAATTTGGGTTCAAGATTGTGAGTAATTCGAACTTATATGCTATTGTTGCAGAGAAGTTTTTATTTGTTTTGAAAATTCAGCATGTTTTGAATACATACGTGATTTGCGATTTGAATTCAATTACATCTGCCCTGATAAATTCGATTACATTTGCGATTGAAAATTCAGCATTTTGATGGATAATCATGAACTAGGTATGAATGTAAGGTGTTTGTTTGTATTCGATATCGATTTGTTCCATCCTTTTTGTTTTTCTTGTGATCGAAATGAATAACTTTGTTCTCAATTAGTTTGAATGATTTTTTAGTTTCCAACAGCGTTGTGTTGATATGGTTTTTTCAATTTGTTGTCATGGTGTCTTTTGTTTTTTATGTTTATATACGTGGGAGTGCAGGGTCTTTTTCATGTATCGCACTGGTTTATGTGTTTGTGGTTTTTTAAGGGAGTGGTTTTAATTTTTGTTCGGTATGGTGTCTTATTTAATAGGTGTTCTGTTAGACCGTGACATATAGTGATCAATATGGCTTTCAGTTTTAACCCTTATGTGCATTTATGGTGTTTTTTAAAATGGTGTTATGGTGTCTTTTATTAAAGGATTAACTATATAACTTATTAAATGGTATTTTGTGGTATAACTAATGGAAGATGTGTGTGTTTCTTATGTGGGATTACGTGTGCCTTATGGTGTTATTTCATGGTGTTATGGTGTCTTTTTCATATGGGTGAATTGTCATGGTGTTATATCTAATGGAAGTTATTTATGTGTCTGTTTACATATATGTGGTGTTATTTCTTTATAACCAATCATTCATAGTGTTTTTTATGTGTTCTATGTGTGCTTATATATATGTGTGGTGTTATTTAAGTTATAACAAATGTTCCTTCATAGGGTTATTTACGAGCTATGATGCTGGTTTTAAATATATACATTTGTGTTGTTGTTTCATGGTGTTATTTCTGTTACAACTATTTTTAAGTTCCAAACAATGTTTTTATGAGGTATGGTGTTGTTTTTAAAATATCTATTGTTATGGTGTCTTTTTCTGTGGTGTCATAACTAATGGAAGTTATTTCTGTCTCTGCTTACATATCTGTGGTGTTATTTCTGTTATAACCAATCTTTCATGGTGTTTTTTTATGAATGTCTTATAATTTGTAGGGCCTCAGAATTACCAGCCTGTTGGGCGTCCACGTCTGTCTCCCAAATCTGGTAAGAGGAGTTTTTTACCTGAGGTGGAAGAGTCGCTTAGGCCGAGAGAGAAAATGACTTTCAACACACTGAATAATGCATTCCGTTTTTATCAAAACTACACGATGACTGCAAGCTTTACCTGTCACACCCCAACCGATGGCGGAAACATCGGGATGAGACGAAAACTAGATTGCAAGAGGTTTCATAACGCTAATTGTGTCAAGTGTTTAATAATTACCCTTTTTACATAGTTCAAATCAAATAATACAAACTTTAGATCCCGACATGTAACAAATATAATTTCATTTCATTGATAACGATTTAATACAAGATATTGAAACGAAATACATGTTTGAAAAAAATACAATACAATAAGTATTTAAAGTTTAAATGCGTTTCTAGGCAATTCTACTAGATTCCATGTGTCATCAAAATTCCTGCAACATGTATTAAAAGCATAGATCAATACAAAAGTATTGGCGAGCATACAAGTTTGAAATTAACTATAAGTATAAAAGTTTGTTTTGATTGTGACAAGTATATATTCAAGTTGAATCGCACGAATATGTAGACCACTTTTGCATAACAATAGCATATAATCGAATTCCTTAACTAGCATGCATAGTATTCTAAGCATAACGATATCATGAGAATACAAGTCAAAACTAATAAGCATAAACAAACTCAAGCATAACAAGTAACTAACACATATAACTCACATAAGCGTAACTAATGGCACATTTGGTATTGTGAACACATTTAGTTTTGTTTAAAATAAATTTTGTAATTTATACATGTTGCACCCCAAAATGCATTAAAGTGTAAAAAGGGGGTCGAGTATGCTCACCGTTTTGCAAAGCTTCCTTTGGTGATTCCGTGAAGAGTTGGAGGTTGGGGCTTCAAGCTTCCTTTAAAACACTTAGTGTTTTCTTTTAGAACTCTTAGAGTTCTCTTCCTTGCTTGGAAGATTTGAGAGGAGTAGAGAGGTTGAGAGAATAATGGTTGGAACACTTAGTGTCCTTTTAGAATTCTTGATTTAGAGAGATTGAGATAATTAGAGAGATGGAGAGAAGAATGGTGTAAAGAAAATGATAGAAAGAGTTTGGTATTTATAGGTAGAGAAGGTGGAAAAGGGTGAAATATGATTGGTTAAAAAAGGTGGAAGATGATTGAAAAGATGATTGGTGGAGAAAGGAGGTGGAAAAGGGTGAAGTATGATTGGTTAAAAAAGGTGGAAGAGGATTGAAAAGATGATTGGTGGAGAAAAGATGTGGAAAATGGTGAAATATGATTGGTTAAAGAAGGTGGAAGTGGATTGATGAGGTGGAAAAGATGATTGGTATATTTCTTGGTATTTCTTGAGTATATATTATGTAATTGAGTATATAAAAAGTATAAAAGTATAATTCAAGTATTGAGGATGTGCGTATAAGTATTTATACGTATAATTGTGTCAGTTTGCGTATAAATACGTATTTAAATGATCGGTTGTGTGGATAAAAAAATATGTATAAAATATGAATTTTATTATGATTAATGCCTCGAGTTGTGAGATTGAAATTAAAATACGAATGTAAGGTTTCTAAAATTAGAATACGGATACGAACATTTTTAAAATTGAAATACGAAGATACGAGGCGTTACACGAATAACGAATAACAATTAATAATATATATATATATACACACACACATATATTTTTATTATGTTTTAACGCCCCGAATTATGATACAAATATTTATTTTATAAAATAAGGATGCAAAAAAGCGAGGCGTTACAGTCTCCCATACTTTAGGAAATTTCGTCCCGAAATTTACTTAAGAGGGAGACTTTAGAATAATAGGGCATTTTGTAGCATGTACGGGTATAATCGCGAAATAGGTTGTGAGTGATTAAAGTTTGTATTAAACATAGTAGTGAAAACACCACATTTCTCATGGCACGTTTTACGAAAGTTTGGTAATATGGTAGTAACACTTATATATAGGAAGTACCCGCGGCGTATCCACCATGTTTATACTATATTACTTCCGTTTTGCTAATCGGTGTCATGTTACGTTCCATGTCACGATTAGGGTTTATTAACGTATTACAAGTGAGAATGATAGCATAATAGAGTCTCAAGTATATAAGTATAATTGCATCTAAGTATGAGAGAGTATAATGTATAAGTATGAGTATAAGTGTAAGTGTGCGTATTCGCACATTCGTGTACAATACAGATGGTATATTTTAGTTTAACCAAGATTAACGGATTACTGGCATATGAATAAACAGGTCAAACCATCGTGTACCGCAATGTAGACTACCTATCATCGTTAAAACGAAGAGGGTGTAAAATAGATTACTTAACATGACCTCAAGAATATGGGCGGTCGTCACTCCAATAGCGCTACACAAGCGCTATACATGTTAAGGTGTGGCTTGATCAAAGTTAATGACGAGTCTACCACATAAACATGTGAATAAACAAGTCAAACCATCGTGTACGCAATGTTGACTAGTCAATATTGTTGAATCATAGTGTAAAATAGTTTACTTGGTATGAAATAGTTTACTTAACATGACCCCAAGTCTCAAGGGCGGTGCGCTACTCCTATAGCACTACGCATAGTGCTATACATGTTAAGGTGTGGTTTTATAACGAGTTTATCACATATAATGTTCCAGTAATCCCAAATCAAGTATGATGTTTAGTATGCACCTATAGAATCGTTGCGTAATAGATTTAGTATAAATGCGAAGTTTGTCGTGCATAAATTTGATTTTAGTATAGTGTGACATTAAAAAAATGAAGGAATAAGAATTATATAGCATAAAATGTAAGATAGCATAAAAGAGGGGCTTGTTAAAATGTTGGAGTGTTTCGGTTTTAGAAACTTTGACTATTCCAAAGTGACTCGTAAGTCCTTTCGAATTAGGGAGACATGATTTGGCCTAATATGTATAATACTCTCGTCGCCAAGCGATTAACGGTACTTTCCTTCCAGTTAGTACATGTCCCTAATTTGATCGAAAAATACGAAACTTTGGCGAGATTGAAAATTGAGGAGCGGAACCAGTCATCAAGGTGTGGATGTCAATCCTGGGTTGACAATTTCGTCCCCAAATTGTGGTTTATTGAACGTATAAAGATATAATCTCGAATCGTCAATAAGGATCCACTAGATTATGAAATGAAACTCCCATCAAGATATGGATATCACTCCTGACTTGATGGTGAATTTCGCACAAAATAACATGTAGAGCGGATTGAAACTCGTCACCAATGGCGTGAATCACCCCTGTATTGATGAGTTATTTCTATTGTGGAACAAGAATATACTCAAAAGCGTGTGTTGTGTTTCATGTCTTAGGAAAGACATATTGTAAGTTTTAGGATCAAAAGGGGGAGAAGCATGATAGAAAGAATAACATTTTAGACAAGTATCACAAATGGTCAAGAGTATGGTACTTAAACTATAGACTAGGTCGAACATGGCAATTCTACCTAATTCCCTATAGTTATGGCTCTGATACCAATCTGTCACACCCCAACCGATGGCGGAAACATCAGGATGAGACGAAAACTAGATTGCTAGAGCTTTCATAACGCTAATTGTGTCAAGTGTTTAATAATTACCCTTTTTACATAGTTCAAATCAAATAATACAAAATTTAGATCCCGACACGTAACAAATATAATTTCATTTCATTGATAACGATTTAATACAAGATATTGAAACGAAATACATGTTTGAAACAAATACAATACAATAAGTATTTAAAGTTTAAATGCGTTTCTAGGCAATCCTACTAGATTCCATGTGTCATCAAAATTCCTACAACATGTATTAAAAGCATAGATCAATACAAAAGTATTGGCGAGCATACAAGTTTGAAATTAACTATAAGTATAAAAGTTTGTTTTGAGTGTGACAAGTATATATTAAAGTCGAATCGCACGAATATGTAGACCACTTTCGCATAACAATAGCATATAATCGAATTCCTTAACTAGAATGCATAGTATTCTAAGCATAACGATATCATGAGAATACAAGTCAAAACTAATAAGCATAAACAAACTCAAGCATAACAAGTAGCATGTATAGACGAGTTTAAACTAACACATATAACTCACATAAGCGTAACTGATGGCACATTTGGTATTGTGAACACATTTGATTTTGTTTAAAATAAATTTTGTAATTTATACATGTTGCACCCCAAAATGCATTAAAGTGTAAAAAGGGGGTCGAGTATGCTCACCGTTTTGCAAAGCTCCCTTTGGTGATTCCGTGAAGAGTTGAAGGTTGGAGCTTCAAGCTTCCTTTAAAACACTTAGTGTTTTCTTTTAGAACTCTTAGAGTTCTCTTCCTTGCTTGGAAGATTTGAGAGAAGTAGAGAGGTTGAGAGAATAATGGTTGGAACACTTAGTGTCCTTTTAGAATTCTTGATTTAGAGAGATTGAGAGAACTAGAGAGATGGAGAGAAGAATGGTGTAAAGAAAATGGTAGAAGGAGGTTTGTATTTATAGGTAGAGAAGGTGGAAAAGGGTGAAATATGATTGGTTAAAAAAGGTGGAAGAGGATTGAAAAGATGATTGGTGGAAAAAGGAGGTGGAAAAGGGTGAAATATGATTGGTTAAAAAAGGTGGATGAGGATTGAAAAGATGATTGGTGGAGAAAGGAGGTGGAAAAGGGTGAAATATGATTGGTTAAAAAAGGTGGATGAGGATTGAAAAGATGATTGGTGGAGAAAGGATGTGGAAAATGGTGAAATATGATTGGTTAAAGAAGGTGGAAGTGGATTGATGAGGTGGAAAAGATGATTGGTATATTTCTTGGTATTTCTTGAGTATATATTATGTAATTGAGTATATAAAAAGTATAAAAGTATAATTCAAGTATTGAGGATGTGCGTATAAGTATTTATAAGTATAATTGTGTCGTTTGCGTATAAATACGTATTTAAATGATCGGTTGTGTGAATAAAAAAATATGTATAAAATATGAATTTTATTATGATTAATGCCTCAAGTTGTGAGATTGAAATTAAAATACGAATGTAAGGTTTCTAAAATTAGTATACGGATACGGACATTTTTAAAATAGAAATACGAAGATACGAGGCGTTACACGAATAACGAATAACAATTAATAATATATATACACACACACATATATTTTTATTATGTTTTAACGCCCCGAATTATGATACAAATATTTATTTTCTAAAATAAGGATGCAAAAAAGCGAGGCGTTACATTACCGCCAGGAAGTCTTCACAATACAAGCTGCATGATGTTATTAAATCCAAATATTTTGTTTGATCAAAGGAAGAAACCAAACCTTTTAAGGTGATCGGCTCATCTAAAGTGGTCGACACCTCAAATATAGGTTCGAAAAGAAAATCTACTCGGCGGGTCCCATCTATTAGGATTGGATGCGAAGCACGTATGTGCTTAAAGTTAAATGATTCGAATCTATATGAGGTATACTATTTCAAGGAGGACCATAACCACTCTTTTGTTGCTGACGAGGATAGGTATTTACTCCCCGTTAACCGGGGAATGAACTATACGCAAGTGCAAGCGGTTAATGCTTTGAGTGCGATAAATATTGGACCTGTCAAAGCATTTAATATCATGAGGACACTGCATGGTGGCTTTGACAAGGTTGGGGCAACCAAATCCGATTTCAAGAATTTTAAACGAGATATAATCAGGTACATATCTGAGTTTGATGCTGATATGATGATTAAACGGTTGTTGAGAAAGAAAGAGTATATGCCAAACTTTTCAATGGAATATACAACATCTGAAGATGGTATTTTAAGGGCTTTGTTCTGGGCAGACGAGGGGGCCAAGCGGAATTATTCAGTTTTTGGTGATGTTGTGTCATTTGATGCAACATATCGGCGTAACAAGTTTGTTTACTAAGTATATATGTTGTTTGTTTTTTTAAAACTCTTTTTAGTTATATATAAAAGACATTTATATGGTGTGTTTTTTTTCTTTTTTGTGTTAGGCACAAAATGATGTTCGTACCATTTACTGGTATTGACAATCATAATCGTAACGTTACACTTGGCGCCGCTATAATAGGAAATGAAACCGCTGAAACGTATAGTTGGTTGCTTAAGGTGTTTCGTGAATCTTTTGGTTGTGCTCCTCCGGTTGTCGTGACCGGCCAAGACCCAGCCATTAAGAAGGCTATTGAAGATACATGGCCTGAGAGTAGGCATAGGTTATACATGTGGTATATAATGGACAAGCTTACTATTAAGGTGTTTTTGCTTATTCGATGTATTAAGATTTTTCCATTTGTTGTATGGTCCTTATTTTGTTTACATGTTTTTTTTCAATGGTGTTTTAGGTTGGCCCTACATTTTGTAATAGTACAGATTTCAAGAAGAGGTTGTGTGCTATTGTGTGGACCGATTCTATACTACCCGAGAAGTTTGAAAGCGAATGGGGTACCATAATGAATGATTTTAATCTTTCTGAGCATGAATGGTTACAGTCAGTTTATTAGATCATGGATAGTTGGATACCTGCGTATTATCGTGATGAGTACATGTCTAGGCTCATGCGTGTCACACCCCGACCCGCAGCGGAATAAGAGTCGGGGCATAATTGGGTTATCACCAAAGCTCATGATATTTACTATTATGTTTCATATTTATTAAAATCAAAATTACATTCTCAATAATCCAAAAATGTCCATACAAATACAAAGAAAAATAACCAACTAAACAATTCCAAGCTCTAAATCATTTTATTCTTCTGGCCAATCCTATGTGTTTCTTGTTGCAAGCTGGTTCACCTGTATCATGTGTAAAAATGGGGGTTTTTGGGTCAACATAAGTTGGCGAGTGAACCTTGTTAGATGAACATTTATTATTGATTTTTCTTGTTATTTTATAAAGGAAAAATTGTGCAATAATCATAAGTGAGCAAATGTACAAAATCAAACAGTAGCAATAACAACCACAAACTATAACATACAATAACATACCAACAGCATACCATAACATATCAACTTGCATAAATATATAACATGAATGAAACTGTGCGATCAAGGCTCAATCAAACGGAGCCGATCGTATTGCATGTACTGAAAATGATAAATGTCTGTGCGATCAAGGCTCAATCAAACGGAGCCGATCGTATGTTGGCACGCCAGGTTCACGCTCATAATGTAATAGGGAACATGCTCAATGCTCATTATGTAATGGGGAGCGGCGGCCTATGAAATTGCATGTACTGAAAATAATAAATTAAATCTAAACAATAACCACACCAACAGATGTAACAAGCTGAATACACATTTGTTCATGATATGATGTATGCACAATGATTTAAATATAATAAATGGCAAGACACATGATACACCCCAAAAACGTGATTAAAACGGGGAATTTGTAAAGATTCACTCACATTGGGTGCGTTTGGTTGGAGATGGTGAGATGCGCACGAGTTGGAAGAGTTGAACAACGAGAATTAACTAACCTAAATAATAACGGAAAATATAGTAAATGAGTGGATTTTATTAATGATTTTAATAGAATTTTTAGATATATTTTTGTGAGTTTAAGGCTATTTCCTATCTTTAAAAACATTATTTTTAAGTATTTTTAATTGATTTTTAAATTAAATTAAATAATTAAAAATATAAAAATAAGTTGACTTTTTGGGTTGACCGTTGACTTTTTGACTTTGACTGTTTGACCGGTTTATTGTGTAAATGCATGCGCTGGGTGAGGCTCGAACCCGAGACCTCCCGTACGCGTGCACGCAGCTCTACCAACTCTACGTGTCTAACCCGAAATAATTCTGTTTTTAATTATACTTATATATTAACTCAGCTTATTCAAAATTCTTTTATTTTCAAAAATATTTTAAATCATCGAACCGGTGTCACTAACAGGTCTCGAACCCGGGACCTGTGCTTTAGCGCTACACACAGTCCACCGCTGGACTGTGTGTCTAACTTGGTTAATATACAGATTTTTATTATACTTAACATATAGTAAGTTAATCCGGTTCAGTTAGTAAAACAAAACATTTTTATTACAGAGCATACGTGTGTCAAGGATCGAACTCGCGGCGTGTGATTTGTATGTGCACACAGTCCACCACTGGACTGTGTGTCTAACCCGAGATAATATCCGTTTTTAATTAAACTTATAATCAAACTATCATCATCTTCTTCATTACGAAATTACAGTCTGCGATTACACTATTGTATCTTGTTTAATTCGATTGACAAACATTGAACAGACTAATATGAAATGGCAGAGACGATATTTAGAAGTAAACATACCGGAGAACGATTTATCTCAGAATTCCGGCAAGTCGTCGGCTCTGTGTTTACGGATTTCTACTGAATGAATAAATTGACAGTTTTGATTAGCTACGAGAGGAATTTAAGTATTAAACAAGAGTTATCAGAAGGTTTGAAAGTCTATACCGTTTCACAGCTGAAGATAAGGATTTTCAGAAGTTTTCCGGCGAACTGGAATTATCTGATATTGACGTCTGAAATTGATTTCGATTGAAGGGTCTGAGTTAGCAATAGCTTAACAATTGATAGACCACGAAGGAATTGAAAGACTTACTGTTTTGATGGAGAATACGGTTTTCTGGCGAAAGTCTGGCGAGTCCAATTAGATTCTCCGGCGAACTGAAAATTGTGCGAAAGTGTAATTGAGAGTTTGTAGATTGTGTTTGAGTCGCGAGAGAGAACAAAGATTGAAGTAATTCTGAAATTGAAAGTTTTCGGTTATAAAAACCGATTCACTTCTGGAATTCAAGTTCATTCAAGGAAACTTGATTGGAGACGTCGGTGTAGCGGTTATAATCGGTAACCGCGTATTATCAAACGTTTTTGGACGTTCGGTGACCGATTTCGGTTACAGTTGGCGTACCGGATTAATCTGTGATAGATGATAAAATTTAATTGTTTCCTAATGTTTACAGAAAACAACAAGTGGCGGAGTGGTGATATGTGTGTGTGATAAAGCTTTGAGTTCTCTTCCGGCTGACCCGGGTTCGAGTCCCGGCAGCCTCATTTTATTTTTAATTATTTTATTTTTACTTTTTATCAATTATAACTTTTATAGTTTAGTTTGTTCACTAATTATGTATCATTAAAAATCAAAATAGACGTAGAATACGCAACGAAACATTTATAACTTGATATTCGATTACAAACGGAGCGGGTTTGGAAAACCCGTTTTTGACAAATGTTACAGTAGAATTTCGTCCCGAAATTTAAGTAGTAGTAGGAAAAAAATGTGGGTATTTTTCGCGCATTGAGTCTTCACGTTCCCAAGTAAACTCAGGTCCCCGTTTCGACTCCCAACGTACCCTAACAATTGGAATGCGACTTCGTCGAAGACGTTTTTCTCTGAAGTCCATGACCTCTACAGGTCTTTCAATAAAATGCATAGATTCATCAATCTGAATATCTTCCAGAGGAATGTGGAGGTTTTCATCAGCGAGGCACTTCTTCAAGTTTGATACGTGGAATCCTGTTGAGTTCTTCTGGTAGATCAAGCTTGTATGCTACAGGTCCTACTCTTTCGAGTATCTTGAAAGGTCCTACGTAGTGTGGTGCTAGCTTGCCTTTTTGACCAAAACGAACTACTCCCTTCCACGGTGATACTTTCAAAAGTACATGATCACCAATGTTAAACTCCAAAGGCTTCCGTCGTTTATCTGCATAACTCTTTTGACGACTTTGAGCCGCTAGAAGATTGTTTCGAATTTGATGGATCTTGTCTGTGGTTTCTTGAATCAATTCTGGACCAGTGATTTGAGCTTCCCCAATTTCGTGCCAACATACTGGAGATCGGCACTTACGACCATATAAGGCTTCAAAAGGTGCCATGCCGATGCTTGAATGATAGCTGTTGTTGTACGAAAATTCAACTAATGGTAGATGAGCGTCCCAATTTCCTTTGAAGTCTATGACACATGCTCGAAGCATATCTTCAAGAGTTTGAATGGTGCTTCAGATTGTCCATCAGTTTGAGGATGATAAGCGGTACTGAGATCTAATCATGTACCCAAAGCGGCTTGTACAGTTTGCCTTGCTCGTGAAGTGAAACGACCATCACGATCTGAAATAATGCTTAACGGTACACCATGTCGGCTTACGATTTCGCTGATATAAATACGAGCTAGCTTTTCGTTCTTGAAATCTTCGCGGACAGGAATAAAGTGGGCTGATTTTGTAAGTCGATCAATGATCACCCATATAGTATAGTGTCATACCCACCAGAAGTGCGAGGTAACCCGGTAATGAAGTCCATGGTTATGTTTTCCCACTTTCATACAGGTATTTCGGGTTGGACCAGAAGTCCGAGGGTCTTTGGTGTTCAACTTTCACCTTGGAACATGTAAGGCACTTGGAAACAAAAACAACATTATCCTTTTTCATTCCAGCCACCAATAGGTGTATCGAAGGTCTTGATACATCTTATCGGCTCCTGGGTGTATAGAGTATCGTGTTTTGTGAGCCTCATTCATAAGAATTTCACGAAGATTGTTGTGGTCAGGAATCCATATGCGATCTAGATAGTACAGAATACCGTCAGATTTAGTTTCAATTTTAAGTTCAGCTCCACAGGACAGCTCCTTTCGTACATCATCTTCCGTTACTGAAACATGCTGGGCTTCTCGAATTTGATCTTTAATGCCAGATATGATTTGCGAACATAGAAGACGAATGGAGTTCGTATAACCCTTTCGACTGAGTGCATCAGCCACCACATTTGCCTTGCCAGGTGGTACTGAATTTCACAGTCGTAGTCATTCAGAAGTTCGACCCATCTTCGTTGCCTCATGTTTAACTCCTTTTGATTGAAGATATGTTGAAGACTCTTGTGGTCAGTGTATATTTCACACTTAGTACCGTAGAGATAATGTCTCCATATCTTAAGAGCGAACACAACGGCTCCAAGTTCTAGGTCATGGGTGGTGTAGTTCTTCTCATGAGTCTTGAGTTGTCTCGAAGCATAAGCTATAACCTTTCCTCTTTGCATTAGAACACAGCCTAGTCCTTGCCCTGACGCGTCGCAATAAACCACGAAGTCATCACAACGTTCAGGCAGAGTGAGGATTGGTGCATCACAGAGTTTTTGTTTAAGGGTTTGGAAGGCTTCTTCTTGCTTGGGTCCCCATATGAAAGGTTTTCCCTTATGATTTAAAGCCGTGAGTGGTACAGCAATGCGTGAGAAGTTTGAAATGAAACGACGATAATAACCAGCCAAACCAAGAAAAGATCTTACTTCAGTTGGTGTACGTGGCGCTTGCCATTCTTGTACCGCTTTGATCTTCGAGGGGTCGACATGTATTCCCTTGTCATTGACTACATGCCCAAGGAATTGTACCTCTTTTAACCAGAATTCGCATTTGGAGAATTTAGCATAAAGCTTTTCATTCTCTAGAAGTGTAAGGATGAGTCGAAGATGTCGCTCATGATCAGACTTAGACTTTGAATAAATGAGGATGTCGTCGATGAAGACTATAACAAAACGATCGAGATAAGGTTTGCAGACTTGTTCATTAGATCCATGAAGATAGCTGGAGCGTTGGTTAAACCAAATGGCATGACCATGAATTCATAATGACCATAACGAGTTCGAAAAGCGGTCTTTGGGACGTCTTCTTCATGCACTCTAAGTTGATGATAACCAGATCGAAGGTCGATTTTTGAAAAGCAGCTGGCACCTTGAAGTTGGTCAAGAAGATCATCGATGCGAGGTAATGGGTAGCGATTCTTGATTGTTAACTTGTTGAGTTCTCTATAGTCGATGCACATGCGAAACGATCCATCTTTCTTCTTTACAAAAAGGACAGGTGCACCCCAAGGCGAGGAGCTAGGACGTATGAATCCCTTGTCAGTCAACTCTTGCAATTGACTGGCTAGCTCTTGCATTTCAGAGGGGGCTAACCTATAAGGAGACTTTGCAACTGGTGTAGCACCAGGTATAAGATCAATGCGGAATTCGACTTCTCTTACAGGAGGAAGTCCTGAAATGTCGTCAGGAAAAACTTGCAGGAAATCTTTTACTACTGGGATGTCTTCAAGTTTCTTCTCCATAGTTCCCTTTTTGATGATATGAGCTAAAAACGCGACATAATTCTTGCGAAGATATTTTTGAGCTTGGAGACAGGACATTAAGCTGAGCCTTTTCGACGAGGTTTCTCCAAAGATTCGTAGAGTCTGACCGTTTGAAAGAGGAAGGCGTATAAACTTTTCGCGGCATACAACTTCTGCCTGATGTTGACTGAGCCAGTCCATACCAATTATGATATCAAAACTTCCCAACTTCATAGGAATAAGGTCAACTGGAAAGTCGTGGTCGTTTAAGGTGAGTGTACAGTTGCGTATAATAGAGTTTAATGAGACTGGTTTCCCGTAACTTCTACTGTTATGGATTCCATAAGCTTATCACGATTTTGGTTTAGGATGGGTTCAAACTCTAAAGACACAAAACTTTTATCCCCGCCAGTATCAAACAACATGGATGCATAACTACCATTGATAAGGAACGTACCGTTAACCACATTGCTGTCAGCTCTAGCCTGATTAGCGTTGATGTTGAAAGCTCTTCCTCTTGCAGGTGGAGGAGCTTGGTTCGCTTGATTCACCGGATTGGCTTGGGCCTGAGCATGAATAATGTTCACCAACCTTGGACAGGTGTTTCTAAAATGGCTTGGGTCTCCACAATTGTAGCAAGCCCGCATAGGTTGTACCATAGGATAGTTGGGTTGGTAGTATGTTTGGGCTAAATGTTGGGTAGGTGGTAATAGTAGGGGTTGTTGGGCTTGACCCATTATTTGTTGGTGGGTTTGGGTTGAAGGCTGGTGGCGGTTCGTTCGCTGAGGCATGCAACAGGTTTGAACAGTATGGCCTGCGCGACCACAGCTGGGGCAATGTTGGCAAGGATGTTCAGGAAAATGGTGGTATTGGCAACGGTTGCATTTTGGTAGTGGGCCAGAGTATGGTCTTTTGTATGGTGCAGGTGAAGGGGCAACTTGGGTAATGGGTGCAGCAGGGATAGGGTAATTGGTTTGTGTGACAGCGAAGTTTCTGGTGTTACGCTTCCTCTTGTTAGCAAACTTAGAGGAGGAGGTGGAATGGTTTGAAATTTGACCCTCAACAGGGGCTTTCTTTTTCTCTTCTTTAAACTTACCGTTGCGAATTCGATTCTTGGTCAGTTCAGTGGCTAGTTCCATAGCAGCTTCAAGTGTTGCTGGTGAAGTGCTGAGAACTGAATCTTGAATTTTCGAGGGAAGTCCTCGAATATAATGCTCGATTAAACGATAAGTTGGGGTGAACAAGTTAGGGACCATTTTGTTCAACTCTAAGAACCTCTTGTTGTAGGAAGTATGATCTCCCTCCTTCTGCTTCAAAGAATGAAATTCGTCCTCCAACTTTTTAATCTCACTCCTAGGACAGAACCGCCAAGTCATAATTTCCCTTAACTCCTCCCACGTTAAGGCCATTGCATCATCAATTCCCCACTTCCCCTTTTCAGTATTCCACCAGGTAAGAGCTACCCCAAATAGTCTTCCGGTCGCGTATCAAACCTTGCGATCATCGGGACAATCGCAGTTGAGGAAGGTATTTTCCATTTCCTCAAACCAGTGGAGGAGAGCAGTGACACCTTCGGTCCCTTCAAATTTAGGAGGATCACAAGACTTGAAATGTTTATATGAGCACTTGCTGGTAGGAGGGTTGCCGATGTTCTGGTCGTCTTGCTGAGGAGGATTAGTGGGATTTGTGGCGAGAGCTTGTTGTACTTGAACCACAATGTCAAGAAGCACCGCGGCCATTTGTTTTGCGATTTGTGTGGCCAAGCGTTCGTGAGACCTTCCTGATCTTTTACCCCCTCGTTGTTGTCTAGCCGACATCTACAGGAACATACATAAGAAGATTGTGAGTTTATGGAGTCTTTTTAGGTGTCATGTGTCTTTAAAAAAATGAAAATAACATAAATATCAATAATGCAACTTCATCCATAGGATGTCTTAGGTTTGCTCATGTTGGGCCTCAAATGTCCCCCATACCTTCACCTGTATAGTCATGTGGGCCCCCATGACTATTGGCTTGGTAGGATTCACATTAGTATTGGCGATTTAACACTCGCATCACCCGAATGCAAACCACAAAATATGTTTACGAGATGTATGGTCGGAATGTGTCCAGGCGTAGACACAGTGACAACTCAAAGTGGGGTTAGCTCACACGACGTTTGGTATAGCATGCTTTGGCCTAATAGGTACTTTGTACTCTCATCGTTAGTCCCCAGGTAGGCAAACTGGTCCTTTATTTTGGATTTATACGAATGCCAGCCTAGACAGGACGTTCCGACTACCGGTACTTGTACCCTTCCAGTTACTACATGCCCGTCATGAGAACTCACTTTGATGTGATTTGAAAATACAAAAATCGTTGTAAAAACAATCATGATAATGATGTGATGTGTGCTTTCATTGGTATGATATGTTATGAGAATATGATTCATGATAGGCATTATATACTAATATGTACTTATGAACAAGCTTGCATAATATTGAATGTAACATTAAACATATAAACATCATGAATTTTGCATGTAACACACAAAAATCTTAAAAATTTCTAATCAACTATAGTATAGGCTCTAAGGGTCTAATAACCTATCCTATATCCCTATAGTCATGGCTCTGATACCAATCTCTCACACCCCGACCCGCAGCGGAATAAGAGTCGGGGCATAATTGGGTTATCACCAAAGCTCATGATATTTACTATTATGTTTCATATTTATTAAAATCAAAATTACATTCTCAATAATCCAAAAATGTCCATACAAATACAAAGAAAAATAACCAACTAAACAATTCCAAGCTCTAAATCATTTTATTCTTCTAGGCCAATCCTATGTGTTTCTTGCTGCAACTGGTTCACCTGTATCATGTGTAAAAATGGGGGTTTTTGGGTCAACATAAGTTGGCGAGTGAACCTTGTTAGATGAACATTTATTATTGATTTTTCTTGTTATTTTATAAAGGAAAAATTGTGCAATAATCATAAGTGAGCAAATGTACAAAATCAAACAGTAGCAATAACAACCACAAACTATAACATACAATAAAATACCAACAGCATACCATAACATATCAACTTGCATAAATATATAACATGAATGAAACTGTGCGATCAAGGCTCAATCAAACGGAGCCGATCGTATTGCATGTACTGAAAATGATAAATGTCTGTGCGATCAAGGCTCAATCAAACGGAGCCGATCGTATGTTGGCACGCCAGGTTCACGCTCATAATGTAATGGGGAACATGCTCAACGCTCATTATGTAATGGGGAGCGGCGGCCTATGAAATTGCATGTACTGAAAATAATAAATTAAATCTAAACAATAACCACACCAACAGATGTAACAAGCTGAATACACATTTGTTCATGATATGATGTATGCACAATGATTTAAATATAATAAATGGCAAGACACATGATACACCCCAAAAACGTGATTAAAACGGGGAATTTGTAAAGATTCACTCACATTGGGTGCGTTTGGTTGGAGATGGTGAGATGCGCACGAGTTGGAAGAGTTGAACAACGAGAATTAACTAACCTAAATAATAACGGAAAATATAGTAAATGAGTGGATTTTATTAATGATTTTAATAGAATTTTTAGATATATTTTTGTGAGTTTAAGGCTATTTCCTATCTTTAAAAACATTATTTTTAAGTATTTTTAATTGATTTTTAAATTAAATTAAATAATTAAAAATATAAAAATAAGTTGACTTTTTGGGTTGACCGTTGACTTTTTGACTTTGACTGTTTGACCGGTTTATTGTGTAAATGCATGCGCTGGGTGAGGCTCGAACCCGAGACCTCCCGTACGCGTGCACGCAGCTCTACCAACTGAGCTACGTGTCTAACCCGAAATAATTCTGTTTTTAATTATACTTATATATTAACTCAGCTTATTCAAAATTCTTTTATTTTCAAAAATATTTTAAATCATCGAACCGGTGTCACTAACAGGTCTCGAACCCGGGACCTGTGCTTTAGCGCTACACACAGTCCACCGCTGGACTGTGTGTCTAACTTGGTTAATATACAGATTTTTATTATACTTAACATATAACGTAAGTTAATCCGGTTCAGTTAGTAAAACAAAACATTTTTATTACAGAGCATACGTGTGTCAAGGATCGAACTCGCGGCGTGTGATTTGTATGTGCACACAGTCTACCACTGGACTGTGTGTCTAACCCGAGATAATATCCGTTTTTAATTAAACTTATAATCAAACTATCATCATCTTCTTCATTACGAAATTACAGTCTGCGATTACACTATTGTATCTTGTTTAATTCGATTGACAAACATTGAACAGACTAATATGAAATGGCAGAGACGATATTTAGAAGTAAACATACCGGAGAACGATTTATCTCAGAATTCCGGCAAGTCGTCGGCTCTGTGTTTACGGATTTCTACTGAATGAATAAATTGACAGTTTTGATTAGCTACGAGAGGAATTTAAGTATTAAACAAGAGTTATCAGAAGGTTTGAAAGTCTATACCGTTTCACAGCTGAAGATAAGGATTTTCAGAAGTTTTCCGGCGAACTGGAATTATCTGATATTGACGTCTGAAATTGATTTCGATTGAAGGGTCTGAGTTAGCAATAGCTTAACAATTGATAGACCACGAAGGAATTGAAAGACTTACTGTTTTGATGGAGAATACGGTTTTCTGGCGAAAGTCTGGCGAGTCCAATTAGATTCTCCGGCGAACTGAAAATTGTGCGAAAGTGTAATTGAGAGTTTGTAGATTGTGTTTGAGTCGCGAGAGAGAACAAAGATTGAAGTAATTCTGAAATTGAAAGTTTTTGGTTATAAAAACCGATTCACTTCTGGAATTCAAGTTCATTCAAGGCAAACTTGATTGGAGACGTCAGTGTAGCGGTTATAATCGGTAACCGCGTATTATCAAACGTTTTTGGAAGTTTGGTGACCGATTTCGGTTACAGTTGGCGTAACCGGATTAATTTGTGATAGATGATAAAATTTAATTGTTTCCTAATGTTTACAGAAAACAACAAGTGGCGGAGTGGTGATATGTTTGTGTGATAAAGCTTTGAGTTCTCTTCCGGCTGACCCGGGTTCGAGTCCCGGCAGCCTCATTTTATTTTTAATTATTTTATTTTTACTTTTTATCAATTATAACTTTTATAGTTTAGTTTTTTTACTAATTATGTATCATAAAAAATCAAAATAGACGTAAATACGCAACGAAACATTTATAACTTGATATTCGATTACAAACGGAGCGGGTTTGGAAAACCCGTTTTTGACAAATGTTACAATGCGCACCTCATCTCGTTCAGGGAGTGAGATGTAACATTCGTGTAAAATGGGCTCCAAAACTCGCTTCGTTTAATATTCAAGTATTTTATTTAAGTTTCGTTACACGTTAATTAATCGTTCAAATTTGTATTGGTAGTAATTGTGGTTAATAAAAAAATTAAATAGTTAAAATACTAAATAGATAAAAAATAATAGTAATATTAAATAAGGATTTATATTAAAAAAATAATAATAAATAAATACAAAGGGGCAGCCGGGTTTCGAACCCGGGTCCCCATTGAAAACATACACAACATACACCACTACAACACACACACACATATCTGTTTAAATTCTAAAACAAATAACTCTTATATCAAAACAATTTCCTGAAATCAATTTCAAGAACAACCCACCCAAAAATCAGCGACTTTAACTCTCAAATCTCATTCAATCTCGTTTCAATCGTGAATTAACCACTGAAACTATTTTCCAATCACACATTATGACTCGATCATAACACATTTCAGTTATAAATCATTATGGCAATCAAATTGTTGACCAAAAATGGTTGTAACTGAAATCCGAAATTAAACTCCTATTCGCCTATAAATAGCAGTCCCAACCTATTCAGAAAACTCGCTCACACACTCTTGAACTCTCTAAAACTCTCAGTAGAACTCTCTATGTTCATCATACACTTCGCCGGAGTTGTTTGTCGCCGGAAGAACATCATCGGAAGTATTCGAGTTCATAACGGATCGGTATAATCACTTAATCTATTTCTTTATCATTCCATTGATTATCATGAATGAGTTTATATATATCAGTTTTATGGGGAATCAATCGGGTATGGTTCTGGGTTTAAAATGGGAAGAAGAAGAAGTTTGCATGGTGTATAAATGTAATTAAATCTAAGTTTATACCGGGTTAGACACACAGTCCAGCGGTGGAGTGTGTGCACTTTTATCCAACACGTCCTGAGTTCGAGTCTTGTGAGCGGTGGATTTTCTAAAATAAAAACCATCCTTTTTAAACCTGATTCAGAACACCTCGCAACAAGTGTATAAATATAATATAATCTAGGATTATACTGGGTTAGACACCCAGCCCAGTTGGTAGGGCTGGGTGCAACACAATCGAAGGTCGCGGGTTTGATTCAGGCGATATATACCGGTTCAATATTGGTCTTTTAAAAACCTTTTTAATAAATAGTTTCTGAGATAACCTAACTAGTATATATATGTAATTAAAATTAGAGTTATTTCGGGTTAGACACGTAGCTCAGTTGGTAGAGTTGTGTGCACGTATACGGGAGGTCACGAGTTCGATTCTTACACGAAGCCAATAATTATGCGGTCAACCCGGTTCGAACCGGTCAACCCCTGAAAAAAGGCTATTTTTTTAGTATTCAAATTATTTATTATTTTCATTAAAAATTAATTAAAATACTTAAAAATAAGATTTTTTAAAGTTAAAAATAGCATTAATACCACAAAATAAATCTAAAAAAATCTAATAAAAAGCACTAATTGAGAATGTTAAATTTAAATAATTTTTTTTATTTATCGAATTATTACGTTATTATTTAGGTTAGTTTCACACGTAGTTAAATCCAAAATCGTGCGCGTTCGTCGTCAATCCAAGGAAACGCACCCACTGCGAGTGAATCCTTACAAATTCCCCTTTTTATTCATGTTTTGGGGTGTGTCATGAGTCGTTTACATATTTCGTTTATCTAAACACTTGTGCTATTACTATTATATGATCTAACGTGTTACGTAATGTTATTTATTATAATGTGTGTGTACATTTTTGTCAGTTGCGTGCAATCATTCACATTAGGCCCATCAGTTCCTCGTTGGATACGAGTTGAGCATCGCCTGCCTCATTAGATCGGCTCCGTTTGATTGAGCCATGATCTCATTGTTCATCATTTGTCATGCTTGTGTGTACATTAATTGATATTATGTGGTTTGTGGTTAGATTTACATATGCGTATACTCATATTTGGTTTATTCCAATTTTATTTAAAAAAACCAATATAACTATTTCTTTCAAATGTTAAAATGAGATTCACTCGCCAACTTTTGTTGACCCAAAACTCTATTTTAATACAGGTGAACAGGTCGAAGCAAGGATCTCATAGGAATTTGCCTTAGAAGAAAAATAAAGAATTCATGAATTTTATGTCAGAACATGTTGTGCTTGTATGTTTGTTGTAAATTCTCCTTTAAATTGTAAGTAATAAATATGAAACTTTAATATAGTAAATGTCATGAGCTTTGATGAAAACCCAATCATGCCCCGACTACCATTTCCGTTGCGGGTCAGGGTGTGACATGAGAACCATTTTTTTGGACAGTTTTGCATCCTTGAGTGTACCCTTGTTGAATTTTTGGGGCATTTTGATTCTGCAATTGAAGCTCAAAGACATGAGCATAGGAAGAACGACCATGACACTAGAAACACGATTGCTGACATATGGGCAGTAGACTTTGTTTTGGAGGAGGAGGCCGCGAGGTTATACACGCGCACTATAGTTTTTGATGTCCAATTGGAGATACAAAATGGTATAAATAGATGTGCTATTGGAAAGTGGGAAACTATTGATGACTTCGTTAAATTTTTTTGTGAAGGATTGGGAACAACCATGCACCACTTTCTTCGAGATATACAATAGACTTTATTTTTGTTGGTTTTGTTTACATTTTTTTTGTGGTGTTATATACCAAGATTAAATATAGTTGGTTCCGACATATGAATTAGTATGGTGTCATTTGGTGTTATGTATAAAAAATTTTAGTTTTACGCTTTTTGCTTGAATTTTTCTGTTTTTGTTGTGTCTCACTATATACTGTATATGAAAAAGATTCGAACAGTTTGGGTTGTTGTGCTCACATATATTCTGTGTGCTTAGGATGCTTGACGTCATGGAATTCCCTCAACGATATAAACTTAGACGTTGGATGAGGGAGGCTGTTCCCAGTAGCGCTCCTGGTGCTATTTTAGGTATGGTCATAACAGACGTACTTGTAAACACCCTAAAAGGAAAGAAGAAGACGCTAGTTCTGAGGAAGACGCTAGTTCTGAGGAAGACGGGGGGGGGGGGGGAAGAAGCGGTCGAATCTGACGAGGATGAAGCAGACGAGAATGAAGCAGACGAGGAGGAAGGAGAGGATAAGGGATTGTTGGATAAGTCATTTTTTTGTGTTGTCCGAAGTGGATTTCGGTTGAACGTCTAAACTTCAATTTTTTTTGGAAACGTTATACACTTGTTTAGTTTTTTCTTTTATGAGTTTTTTACATGTCAATTTCAAAAGTGTACATATTGCATGTTGATATAACAATGTATTTTTGTTCATGTATCGAAATGCATTGTGTTTTTATATATCGTATGGTGTCTTGTCAATTGGTTATTATGGTGTTCTTTTTATTTTAAAGAGAGGTTTAGCCAACTGAATAGGTTTATGCCATGAGTTATAACAATTTACATGGTTTGTTATCGTGTCTTTATGTAATAGTGTTTTGTTTTAAGCATATACTCTGTGATATTCGGTAATTCCATCTGTTTTGAACGATATAAAATTAGTTTATTGCAGCAAAATATTTTAGAAAGTAAAAAAAAACACAAAAGAAATGATCAAATGTCACACCATTTTTTAATCGAAAAAACCCCATAAAATGATCATACGTCACACCATTGTTTAGAGCAACCAAATCGAAAATGTACCAACTGGATTAACTTGTTTGAAACCTACATTATACCATCCAACCTGTGACAAATCCTCTGGATTGCATTTTCTTCAAGCTTTACCCTTTCATCCTCGTCTAAACATGCAAACTCTTTAACTTCTTTCTCTACAATCACTCGTTCTGTGTTTACCTCACTAAGAAGCATTTTTTATACATACTTCTTGCGTAGATCGGTGATTTCCTTTCTTTGATTTTATAAGACTTCCCCCTTTGTGTTTCTCTCTGATGATAGCTCACACTTCCACTCTTTCACGCTTGTTCCTATATAAGTCAAAAGACATGTGTTTTCGTAAGCAGATACACTCATGCGCACTTATAGGCATGTTTTTCAATTTACGAGGTAACCTTTAGCTTACCGTTGTAAGTCTCCATATGTCGCATTAAGAAAATACCACAGTCGGTACCGTTAAATAGAGTCTGCCATGGGAATTCCAGTCTTACGGGTTTGGTAACTCTTAGTTTCGCAGCTACTACTGGCTGTATACGGCTAAGGAACCCACAAAATGCACTACCTGAAATAATACATCCGGTAATGTCAAACATTATTGTTTTTTTACAATCTATAAATATAGTTATGTATATATCTGAGTTAAGCGTACCATCTTTTCGACTGTCCCGCCGTATCTTTCTTCTAAACCCGCTTCACCTCTATGTTGTCGATGATCATTATTTGGCTCGATGACAAGTTGAAAAAAAGCAGAAGTAGTGTTCCCCATTCAAGATAGGGATGTACACCATCTGGAAACCTTTAAATGTCTTTTGTTCCGTACCGTCTAGCACATACTTGATGTTCTCAGCAAACTTTGATATCCGGTCTTTTTCAGGTAAGTCGAACTCCTTTTCTAGCTGCATATGTTTTTTTTGTCAAAAACACTGTTAGATGATATGGTATTATTATGTTTTTTTCAAACAACAACAGTTGTAACATCAGAACAGTATTATTACAACACAAAAACAGAATTAACCCGACATCAAGTCATATGTATTCACCATAACTCATAAAAACATAATTTACATAAGTTATAACAGGAAAACACCATGAGAGAACTTTAGTTTAACAGGAATAACACCATAAACAATAAAGAACACATAAAAACACTTCAACAGTTACTGTAGAAAGAACATAGAATCAAACACCAGTTTTAACAGTAGTAGAACACATGAAAGAACTTACATAAGCACATATAGATCACCAGATGGCATACAACTTACATTTAGTTATAACACCATGAAAGAACATCAGTTTTAACAGAACCCACACCACAAGTATATACACAGACATCAAATACCAGAACAGTAAACAATCAACACCATAATCAATAAAGAACACATACCAACATTCCAGCGTTGCAGAACAATTTTGGGGCTGTTCCCATCTTCCTCATTCTCTCCTCGTAGTTCAAGACTACAGCCATGCACTTATGACATCAATATGTACCATGACACCTGGTATCATCGACTCGAATGGTGCCCTCATCACCGATAGTTGACCATTATTGCTGAAAATTACATCCCTATAACACGAGAGACTTATTTTAAATAAATAATGTTAATGAATACTTGTAGATGTTTGATTGATACGTACCACGCGTTACGGACTCCGCAGAATATACACCATGCAACGACTTCTTCTGCCTTCTCTCGTCCGGCCCTCAACGAAACTACACGGCTGACATACGACGACCGTAGCGTAGGCGACAAAATTATTGTCCTTTTTGGCCGTGGTTTTTATCGTGCATCGCAGATCGCGCCACTTCACTACTTTCCTTATGACCCCAAACACTGTCAAGACTTTTTGATAGGTTCACGGCCTCAAACCCTAAAACATTGAACCGTGTTTGGGGTGTCTTTGCAGTATACACCGCGTCTATCGCTGCCTCTACCTCTGCCACAAATGATGACGTCATTGGTGAAAAGGGAGATTTTTTGCGACATACTTTCATGATTTCTCATATTTGAGTAGTGTTATTACTGGTAAATGTTACACTACCTTCATGAGTTTTGACATCAGGCATGCTGGCCTCATCCGAATTTAGATGTTTCAACTTCATTGCATTCCATGTTAATGATTTTTGCACACGATTCCGCAATTGTCTCATTGATGTTGCGTACGCATCCTTCAAAATCTCTGAATAATTTATCCAAAAGGTTGCATTTACCCTTATCAAAATCCAGTTAAACAACATTTTTGGTGAAACAATATATATGGGATCAGTCTATTTACAACCTATTGTTTACTTATCACATCAGATTCCCTTTCAGATGCGGATGGTGGCGATGGTGTGTATCTGTATTGCGATACCATCAGCACACGAAACGCTCCATCTGGACCTACAAGCATGGCACACGTTTGGGTGTCAGTTTGTGTCAGTAAGTACTCCGCACAATGCTTGTATAACCAAGGTGTGCGTCATCATATTCAACTTCTGTAGTACCTTCATTCACATTTTTTTTCCTTTCCACTGATCTTCTCCGATCCACGCTTCCTTTTTCCTCCCTTTCTTTCTGACTCAACATCTCCAGCTGATATGTTTTTACGTTCCATCTCTGAAGCCAGCTCGTCAAACACGTCATCAGTTGCTAGTGCAATCAGAGGCGAACTATGTGTTGAAGGTATCTTTTTCTTCTCGAATGCATAGGCCATCTGTCAAGTTTCATGGAAAAGAGGTTTATTACATTTCTACAAATGTTTAATGCATGAATTCTTTTTGTTTATGTTTTATTGAGTATTAACTTACCATCAGTAAAACCATTGGGCCCCTGAAATGATCCTCGTCACCGTGCCACGATCTTTTCATGCGGTTGAGGCACGCCATCATGTAAGTACACCAATCAAAACTTTTTATTTCAACTTCTGGTTTTATGCACGGAAGATACAGGACATTAACTGAGTTATTACTTGTAGTTTCTCCCAGGAACGAAAAGTAGACAACTAGGAAATTCAGTACGAACAACCGTCCATAGTCGTCTATACCCAATATGTATAGGATCAGCTGTAATGGTGACAGTCTTTTTCTTTGTATATCTTTAAATTGGTCCCTAAACTCATGCATAACTGCATCCCTCCTCTTGCTTGCCTTCGTCTGTTCAACCAGCATAGTTTTCCCACGAGGCAGCTTGAATACGCGGTATACAAGGTCTGCAGTAATGGGTACCAGCCGGTCGTTTCCAACATTCAAGACACACGCATCTGGGTCATAATTTGTGACCAACCATTGTGCGATTGCTGTTGGGACACTAGTAACCTGAAGGTTGAAAATTGAGCCAAATCTGATTTCGTAAACCTTCTGTCGTTGTTTCGCACTCAAACCATGCGTCAGATTTAACAAATTATCGATTGAAACTTTTGGCTTAATTTTTGTTCCAGTATAGGGTTTGTAAGGTTGTGTCTGTATTTGGCATTTTGCATGAATCGGAGATTTTTTTGCTAGTGACTTCTTTCGTTTTCCGGTGGGATGTCAACAAAGTTATCGTCTGGGTCCGACGGCAATGAGATCCCCTGATCAGGCTTCTTAGAGGTTATCTTTGATTCTAATTAAACAAACATACTATTAGTAATCCCACACAGTATAGACATTTAGTTCAATATAATTTTCAACGAAAAATGCATACCATTTGTGTTTGTTCCTGAAACCAACCATCGTGCAGTTGATATGAATTGCTTCCCTGGCGGGAGCACTACTTTTGTTGTTTTTGGTTCAGGTTGTGGTGGCACTTCCTTGTTTTGATTTGTAATATCACTTATACGCTCAGCTATATGAGCATGCACATCTGCACCAACTAAAGTCAAGTCTTATCAGTTAATTTTTATGTTGCAATCGTTACATATGTGCATGACATTTAGTTGCAATGCAAGTACCTTTTTTTCTCATATCCTCTCCATCTGAATCTGAACAGATGACAGCAGTTTCTTTTGTGTTCTTATATTTTGATTGGTACATTTTTGAACGGAGATGCTGGCTTTTCCTAACTATAGAGTACACATGTGCAACAAATGTCTTATAACACCCATGTATATAAACCAAGTTATTACAACAAATGTATTATAACACCAGGTATGAGACCAAAACAGAATTAAAACAGAAATAAAAGAACACATAAACTTGTTTGTAAAAGAACAATGAATACTATTATATATATATATATATAATATAATAACATCATAGCCATTAAATGAACGGCGTAATAGTTATACCCTAACAGAAACCAAAAACCACCCTAACAGATAAACCCTAGGTTTTGGGAATGCAGTTTTTTGTTTGAATGAATACAACTTATTATGATCACCATAAATGATAAATAACACCAAAAAACAGCATAACTCATTGAAAACACCACATCAGTATTTGTTGAATGAATACAACTCATTAAATAACACCCTAACAGAAACCACCACAGAAACCAAAAAACCACCCAAACAGACAAACCCCAAGTCTTAGAATGCAGTTTTGTTTGAACGAATACAAAAAACAGCATAACTCATTGAAGACACCACATCAGTATTTTTTGAATGAATACAACTCATTAAATAACACCCTCATAGATAAATTCTAACAGAAACCACAAAAGAAACCAAAAAACCACCCAAACAGACAAACGCCAAGTCTTAGAATGCAGTTTTGTTTGAATGAATACAAAATACAGCATAACTCATTGAAGACACCACAACAGTTTTTGTTGATTGAATACAACCTATAAACAACAACCTAACAAGAATAACACCATGTTTTCAATGAGTTATGAATACAACCCATAAACCCTAACAGAAACCAAAAAAACACCCTAACAGTTAAACCATAACAGAAACCTAAAAACACCCTATCAACTTATAAAAAACACCACACTAAACAATAATAACACCATGTTTTCAATGAGTTATGAATACAACAGATAAACACTAACAGAAAAACACCCCAACAGATAAATCCCAACAAAAACCAAAAAACACCATAACATTTTATAAAAAAAACACCACAGTAACCAAAAAAACACCCTAACAGATAATACGTTAACAATAACAACACCATATTTTCAGTGGGTGATGAATACAACAGAAATAATACCATAGCCTTTAAATAACACCATAACAGAAACCAAAAAACACCTTAACAACTTAAAAAAACACCAAGAAACTAAAAGACACCCAAACAGAACAACCCTAATTCCTAGAATGCATTTTTTTTGAATGAATACAACTTAAAACGAACACCATAGATAAAAAAAAATACCAAAACCAGCATAACTCATTGAAAACACCATAGCAGTTTTCTTTGGTTGAAATTAAGAACCTATTGAAAACCCTAATCATACCAACTAAAGTAATCAGCAATAACACATAAAACAGACTAAAAAACACCCTGATTTCATAAGACATTACTTACCTCTAGGTGTTTTTGCAGGATTTCCCGGTGGCGTAAATGCCGATTTCGTTACCTTCTTCCGGTCACCAAGAGATTGTTGCTTAATCTTCTTCATTGTGCTGAGAGACTTGCGATTAGAATTCGTATTGAAAATACTTTCCTGAATAACCTCCGAATTTCTCGATGGATTGATTTTGATTGTTGGGGGAGATGATACGGTTTTTGTTTTTGAAAGTGATTGAAAGGTCGAAAATACCCCTAAATGCTCCATTCAGTTATAATTTTTGGAAACTTTCTTTACAAAAATGTCACTATGATCTCAACCATTAGATATTTAATCTAATGGTTGATATTTTTCTTATCCTTCTCACACTTTTAAATTTTCTCACAATAACCTCGCCCTCTCTCTCTCTCTTCTATATATATAATATATATATAGTGGAGAGTTAACTTTTAAACCAATAGAAATTCTCCATTTACTTCATTTAATGTGTGTATTTAATATTATGAAAAAGGGCATATAGGTAAATGTATAATTGTCATTAATTAGCTAATTAATTAAACTTGTAACACACTTTTTAATATACTTTTTAAGATAAAATAATTTATGGTGAAGGACACGACATGTGTAGGATAAATTTTGAAACGTGTAGGGTATTTTTACATGTGTGTAGGGTAAATTTCGATAAGTATAAAATATATGCATGATAAATTTCGAAATGTGTAGGATATAATGTTTTTGTTTTATTAATGAGAGATAACATAATTAATGAGAGCATTATAAATTATTTAATGCTTTACCGTTATGCCCTTTCTTCTTTTTCTTCTTACATTAAATTTCTTCTTAAATGTACCTTCCCCTATATATATAATTATATATATATATATATATATATATATATATACTACATTATAATGCATGAGAGAGAGGTATTTTAAGATACCCAATAAATAAGAACTTCTTCCTTTTTATTTATAAAAACACCCCTAAAATGAGTGTAAAAAAACACTAATTATATTTTAGTTTCTCATATTATTACACCTAAATCTCTTTATTTCAACAAAATTATAGATAGTTAGTTACACTTTTCCCCTTCCACAACAAACTTATAATTCTTTTAGATATTCTTGTCATATCTTATAAACTATAAAGTTTAAAAAAAACCAAAGTTACCGTGATGACCTACTCATTTTTGTCGATGTTTCGATAGTTTCTTGGCCAGTATTGTTGTGCGGACTAAAATGTACAAGTAGAGGATGCATTAGTGTACAAGTGATTAAAGCAGTGTGTCTTATCATATTTCAAATCCTCAAAACTTTCTACGTTGTCATTTTTATCAATTTAATAATATTCCAACCCTTTTTACTCTGATTTTTCTTTGATTAATATTGTTCACCAATTTATTCCGGCGATTAAACTTTCGAAACCTTGCACATACCGGTTTGATGTGAACTTGCTTCGTATGTTGTATGTTTGTGTATTTACTTGGTTGGGTAGTGGGTTAGCAGATACTAAATTTACATAAAAAAAAGCTCACATGTTTTATCTAAGAGGTTATATTAAATAATATTTTATTAGTTTTCTCCATGTAATAATGTTTTATACCTAATGAACTGTGGTCGTAATGAAAAGAAGAAACCTTTAATAGGCTAAAACACACTTGTTTGAATTAAATGATGTCCCACAAATAATGGAATAACCTTTTTATTCATTTTAGCAGGTTATTTGCATTGTGTTTTTTTACTCGAATATACACATGTGTATGCAAAAGATATTGTTATATGTCCATAATATTCTTTTAAAGGACAAGCAGTTGAACAGAAGTAAACACCATAAAATAATATTATACTTATACATATTTAATTGAAACTATAAGTGTTGTGCAAATTAAAATGTACAATGGTACCATGTTCTCGTTTGTCCAGTTTACATGTTTCTTACAAGCATAAAAAAAGCATGTAGCCATTGTCACACCCGCTAAAATCAGAGTTGGGCGTGATCTGACTGGTACCTTCATTGCACAACGGAAGTTTAATGTACTAAGACTTCTAGAAAGGGAACGCCCGGTAAGTACTTGAATCCCCATGGGTTCTCTTATTCCAACCGTGCCATAGTTTGAAAATGTAACGTGAGAAAGAAACATGCGAAAAATCAACATAAAGTTGGCGAGTTCATAATTTGTTCGAAAAGATTTAAAATAAATCTTTTTTGTAACCGGTTTAAATAGTGTGAGAAATCATAGTAAAACCATTTTTCCTTGGCATGTCATTTGAAAACCTTATGTTTGTAAAACTTGTATAACTATCAACATCCACATCATGTTAACATTTGAGAATTCGTATATAATAATGTGGTATGTAAAGCGTCAATGAACTTGATGATCATTAATGTTTTGCAAGGACATTAATATGTGTAACGACATAGGAAGCACTCAACCCTAGACGATTTTACACCGGTCCACCCGGTTGAGACAACAAAAGCACTACATGCGACCACACAAGGACCCATGACTGGGGCTCGCCTACACACCATAGATCTACCACTCTTGTTCTGTGGTCTTATAAAAAGATTAATGGCGCTTAAGAGAGACCCTATTCGCACATGATCTAATATTTAATTCCATAGCTATACCATACCATCGAGACATGTAATTTCCCGCGAGAGTTATAAAACCAAACATTTAAGAGAAAAGAGTGGCATAAATTCACGGAGTCTTTGTGCCTCGCACAAATGAGAATGGGCCTAGCCCATTTGAGTCTGCAACCAGGGCCAACCCATCCCCTTATTTGTATGTAGGACAACCCAGTCCCGTTGTAACTAGTACAATCTCGTCACTAGTCATGAAACTTATGCACGTTTCAAAAATACATGTGTGTTCTGTAAACCGGTATGTTTAGAATAAACCTTTCATAAACCATTTGAGTTAGTTGGAATTCATTTGCAACATGTTTTAGAAATATGTAGTTTTCGTTCATCGAAATATTGTATTTTTTGCAAAACTTGCATGTCTTTCCACCTCCGAAAACATTTATAGAAATGTAAAACCGTAAAAAGTGGGGGTTATGAACTCACCTCGATATCCAATATAAAGCTAGCATAATATGATCGTAAACTCACTAGCATGCAATCTATAACATTCCTATCAAGGAATTAAACTTATAATAATAAAAGCGTAGCAAAACTACGTGTCACCGAGCTCTACCAATTCGTTAACCAAAGATTCGATGGGAATATGTTGACTTAATGGAACGATAATGCTATACTTGTTTAATCCCATTTTTGATTGGTGATGAATACTACGTCTTGGGAATACATAGTGTTTGAGAGATTTAGAATATATATTTATATAAAAACATAAATATTTTTATAAGATCGTGATAGTCGTCTCGGATGGTGGCACGTAAATGTTGCGTAGTCGTAATATTATTCCCGCGTCTCGTGGATAATTATTAAAATAATTACATAGTATATACGCTTGTTATGAATCGACTCTTGTTTGTTACCAAAATGATTCGGAAAATACGGTATGTGGAGATTGTACGGTAATATGTTATATGTCATATGACGTTTAGGCGTTCGAATTAAATATAACTAATTTATTTTATTAAATTTATCGACTTGTAGACGTTGAAGATAAATATAACTAATTATATTTATTTTAAATAATCATCGGATCATAGACGTTTGAATTCAATATAAGAAATTATGTTTATACGAAATAAGTTTCCGCGTTCCGTTATCTTGTAAACCGCTTTTATCGAGACGTTATAAACGCGTTTTTGTGAGTTATAAAGCGTCGCCGAAAATAAATATACACTTATTTTTATTTTTATAGAATACCTTATTTTTGTTTCAAAACTCAATAGTTCAATATATATGTATATATAATATATATAATATATAATATATATATATATATATATATATATATATTCATATATATTATAATATCACTTGTCGGTTTGGTTTGAGCTCGGTTACGCGATAAACTAACATTAATATAACTATAAACGTTTTAGCGTGTGTTAAATTTTACCGTGCCTTGTGTTGACCATAGCTGACCACGTTGACTAGGTTTGATTCGGGTCGACTGAGTTGACCATTGACCGTGACCCGAGCGACAATCTGACCTGAACCTGAACTGAAAACCCAAGGTCAGAACCGAGCCTAAACTAAATCATGTTTACCGAACTCGAAACTAAACCAAACCTGAATCAAATATGACCTGTGTTGACGTGTTAAACCGAACAAAATCTGAGTAAAACTTACATGAATATTTTTATAAGATCGTGTTAGTCGTCTCTAATGGTGGCACGTAAATTCCGTGTGGTCGTAATATTATTCCCGCGTCTCATGGATAATTATTAAAATAATTACGTAGTATATACGCTTGTTATGAATCGACTCTTGTTTGTTACCAAAATGATTCGAGAAAATAAGGTATGTGGAGATTGTACGGTTATATGTCGTATGCCGTTTAGGCGTTCGAATTAAATATAAATAATTATAGTTGTTTTATTAAATTTATCGAGTTGTAGACGTTGAAGATAAATATAACTAATTATATTTATTTAAGATAGTCATCAGATCAAAGACGTTTGAATTCAATATAAGAAATTATGTTTATACGAAATAAGTTTCCGCGTTCCGTTATCTTGTAAACCGCTTTTATCGAAACGTTATAAACACGTTTTTGTGAGTTATAAAGCGTCGCCGAAAATAAATATACACTTGTTTTTATTTTTATATAATACCTTATTTTTGTTTCAAAACTCAATAATTTCAATATATATATGTATATATATATATATATATATATATTCATATATATTATAATATCAGTTATCGATTCGGTTTGAGCTCAGTTACGCGATAAACTAACATTAATATAACTAATAAACGTTTTAGTGTGTCCGTTAAATTTTACCGTGCCTTGTGTTGACCATAGCTGACCATGTTGACTAGGTTTGATCCGGGTCGACTGAGTTGATTATTGACCGTAACCCGAGCGACAATCTGACCCGAACCTGAACTGAAAACCCGAGGTCAGAACCGAGCCTAAACTAAATCATGTTTACCGAACTCGAAACTAAACCGAACCTGAATCAAATCTGACCCGTGTTGACGTGTTAAACCGAACAAAATCTGAGTAAAACTTGAACCGAGTGAACCCAAAGTTGACTTGAAGCACTTGAAGCTAGCCCGATCCTGAACCGCGCACCAAACCACCACCACTACCTTCACCCGGCCACCACCACCACTGTTGCCGCTACAACCGTCGCCATCACCACATCTCACCCGACCTGAGACCAACCCCGTTAACCTTCCTCCGAACCCCTAAGTTCAAAATGAGAACTGAGTTGTAATAGATCTGAGCAAACACTAAAAGGAAACGAAACGGAAATTATTCAGGCCATAAGCCTTTTTCCGGAACCGTGCTTCTACAGCCGTTGGGGTCATCAGAACATTCACACCACCGTACCTCGGGTCAGGCGAGAATCAACGCACCACATCCGGCACCTCCGGTGTTTCTGGTCACCAGAAAGATGGCTCCACCGTCAGTCACCGCCGCCGTTCTCTCTCTCTTTATCCGCCGTCTCTCTATCTTTCTGATTTCTCTCTCTCATCGTTCTCTCTCTCTCTCTCTCTCTAAAACAGGGTATGTATGCGTAATATTATCAAAGGTAGATAGGGTGGTTGTGAGTGTGGGGGTTCGGCCAGAAAGAGGTCCGCCGAAGGTCGCTGAAAATGGGCCACTGCCGCCACCATGTACGGCGGTGCCACCGCCTCGCCGTCGCCGGTTTCGCCATGGCCGCCGATCGCTGACCGGAATCCAGTTGACCGTTATGTGTATGAGAGAGAGAGTGAAGGGTGTGATATAGGGCTAGGGTTTGGAAGTGTGAGATGAATGAGAAATATAGGTATATATACTTAGGGTTTTGGCGGATTGGGCCAAGGCCCATAAGCCCGTTTCTAGTGTTTTGAGTGGCCCATTCGTGTCTACGAAGCCCGTTTTCGAACCCAAACTTCGTAAAATGTCATATAATATTGTTTTAGGGTAAAAAATACGTGAAGTGATGTCAGTATTCCATATTAGTCGTGTACGTTCGTCGGTTGCGTTAAAACGCGTAAATTGCTTCGGTTGTCGTTTCTAGTGCCTTTTTAGATCTGATTTCGACTGTGAATATTAAAATTCGATTATGAAGCTAAATATATCATAATATTTCAGTTTTGAAGGTAATACACGAGTCCGATGCTTCCATTTCGTTATCGGTGCGTCCCTACAGTCGCGTTTTTCGTTCACGTATGCGTTTTGCGACGATTGAAAGCATGATAACTTTTCAAAACCAAATTTATGTGTATAAAATATACATATAAAACTTGTATTTGTCGGCCTTGTCGGTATTTTCTCTGGTGTCAGTTCGTTACCGCTTAACGTTCGATGGTTTTTCCGCAATTCACCATTTGCGTACCGTAAAGCAGGATGGATGTCCCTAGGCATACCAAAGGCCTATTTAATTTAATTTGCGTCTTAAAACACTACTTATAATCATCTTAATATCAGTTTTGCGCGTAATTACAAACCGAAAATTACCGGTTGTCACAACTGGGTCATCAACAAACCCACGAGAAGAAGACTGAGCCTACCCAGCTGCAATGAAGATAATTCGATCTAATCTTATAAGCCTTGAAAAATGTTGTTGTTTATTTACAAAAACAAGACAAAGTCAGTAATTATGAACAACATAATGAAATCCTCCTTTTTATATAAAAAATAGTAGCTCGTAATTAATGATAGCGTAGTACATCCTGCCAAAGACTTCAGACAAAACGAGGTATACACCTCAAATGTTGTCTATCGACAGGTGTTACGTGGCGAATGAACTGCTTGTGAGTGAGAATGTGATGATTTTCTATCCGTTTGGTAGTTTACGCAATTACATTCTAAATATAGTTAAATGATATTATTTTACACACTTTGGTCTCTTTTACTCACTTATTTATTTTTCTCTTTTAATTTGATTAAGAATTTATTATGGATAAGATAGAGAGCAAAATGGAAGATGTGTCAGATATCTACTTTTCTATCCTATATTATATAACTTTTCTATCATATATTATATATAACGATAACATGATAAAAATATGTGACTAAAATTTTTAACATTTCTTTTCAGTTCCCCAAACTGCTCTAGCTACTACTATTACTAGTGTATCAGTTATAGAGGAGAACAAAAAAGAAACTCACAATCCAAAGGATGTAATAATCTAACAGGAAGAGATATAAGAAATTTCGGAGGACGCTGATCTCGATGATGACAAATGGTGGAGTGAAAACATAGATGACATCCATGTTAAAGCCGTATGATTACTAAATTGATCTTATCATGATGGAAAGTACTTGACACTTGAGCTTTTATTTCTCAACTTTTATGTTTAAGACTTATAATTTACTTATTCGTGTACTACTTTATATAGCTTTTATCTATGATTAATTTTTTTTTATATTCGTGTGTTACTTTATTGCGTCAATTTGTTTCTTAAAAAAATTGATAATTTAAATTCTAAATTCAATAATTACTAGACATGTGTAATACTTATGACATATACTTACCACAATAATGCTACCATAAATATTATACGAATAAAAAACTACCAGAAACGAGTGCCACAATCCAAAATATCGTCCCCGCCGCATCACGCATGCACTATACTAGTGTGTTGTATATATATATATATATAATAGCTAGTGTATGAAAGATTAATTTACTCTTATCTTAGGGTTGTACCCTGTTCATTAAATTTAAAAGAAAAACCCTTAAGTTTTTAAATATATTAAAATGTTAGAGTGCATTATAATAAATTATAAGGATAGAGTGTGTTGATTTATGATAACTCTTCTATTTAGGCCCAACAAAACTGAGTTATTACATTATTATGTTCTTTGCATGAACTTCTTTCGGTTGTATTTCTCAGTTTTACCCTCTTTCTGAGTAAATGCTCCTAAACTTTGAAATATTTCAAAGTTGACTTAATAAAACAAAAAAACACATTATAAAACACAAATGAGTCCCAAAACTCTCTTCATGTGTACGTCTTTTGGGTATAACTAGTAAAATTCTTTCATGTGCGACGAAAATTTGAGTTCTCAGAATATTTCATGATACAAAATTTGAATAGTACTCCAATCAAAAAGAAAACCTAAGAAGTATAGTTGTATTTATACCAAAAATGTTGAAAAGAAAAAATAAACAAACTTACGCATTTAGTTTTTTCCAAAAAGTTGACTTACGCAAATTTTCAGAGAAAGTAACTTAAATGAAAACTAAATGAGTTAATAGGCATGTATTATTTAAAGTATAAGACATGAAATTATAACTTTAAAAATGGAACAATTGTATATTTACCGTTAAAAAAGTTCTTAATTGTGTATTTACTCAACTTAAAATTAAAATTGCATATATCCCATTTCTTAACTAATAAAATTGTAAATTTACCCATTTTGATTTATTTCATTAAAAACAAGTTATCTAATGACTTTTTTACCCTTATTTTACTCGAACTTTAAACAATTACATATTTACTCATTTTTTCTAGGTTTTGTGGCTTATTCACAATTCGTTTTGTTTTTTTTACGGTTTGCTTGTTAGTTTTCTTTTGTTGTTTTTTTTACAATCTAAACACTGAAATAAACAGCTAAAGTATGTAGATGCATATTTTTCCATAGAATATAAACAATTTCTGAATAAGTGGGAAATTAATCAGAGGACTACAAACCAAAGAAAAGATATAACTTGCTTTAAACTTATTTTAATGTATATACTTAGAAATTTTCCAAAGACCATTCTAGTTAGTTTTTACTAAGTTATTTGTTTTGTGTTTTTTCTTTTAATCATTAAATGTATTTTATTGTATATATTTATAAATCAACTGAAAATCACAAATACCCCTAGATATATCTTAGTAAAAAGGCCAAAAAAAGTTAACTAGCAAAATGTAAAAAACCTAAAATCAAAAAGAATTGTGAAAAAGCCACAAAAACTAGTAAAAATGAACAATTGTACTTATTTAAAGTTTCAATAAAAAATAAGTGTAAAAAGTCATTATATAAGATGTTTTTAAGGAAATAAATCAAAATGGGTAAATTTGCAATTTTATTAGTAAAGAAATGGGATATATGCAATTTTAATTTTAAATTGGGTACATACGCAATTAACAAGTTTTTTTAAGCAGAAATATACAATTGTCCCTTAAAAGTACACCCTTAGTCTTTATGGTTTCTACAAGTTTCAATGTCGGGTACTAAGAGTTTCTTGTTGCAAAATCAGGTATTAACGACTTCATTTGTCACAATGTTAAGTTTCATCATTTAACACAACGCTAATACCTGATTTTGCAACAAAAAACTCCTAGTATCTAACATTGAAACTTGACAGAAACCACAAGAAACAACGATATAATTTTTTCTAACCTTTACTCATTTTTCTTAAAATTTATACCAAAACATATATAAAAGTAAATATATCACAACAGTATATATGAAATGTATAACAAATAATATTTTAAAAGTTGGAAGAAAAATACATAATGTGTGTAAAATCATTTATGAATATCAGAGTGTACGTGTGTGCTTGTGTGATGAATCTTACATGAGTTAAAAAAATTATCCTAGGTATAAAAAGAGAAGTTTGGGGAATAATGTTAGACAGTTGCTTGACATTAGGGATGAGATTGGTATTGTATCCGTACTTATACGCGTACCGGTATCGAAAATACCGATATCGAATTTGAACAAATCTAGGCACCAAATACCGTACCAAATATATAGGTATGGTATGGGTACATGTACGGATATTTTCAGTATAGTACTCGTTTTGGTACCCTTTTGTTTTCATATAGTTTTTGAGCACTCGTACGGAAACTAGAGAGGTAAAATTGACATGAGTATCAAGATAGTACGAGTACCAAATATGTAAATTTGATACGAGTACCAATATGATACGGGTACCGTATACGTAAAATAAATACAAGTACTACAAAAACCATAATATGAAATAAAACATAATATAAAATAACTTTTAAAGGTCTATATAAAATTCGGTACAAGTACCCGTTTTTACTCGTACTCGTACCAGTACCGAAAGTACCGAATACCAAAATCAATAAAACTGTATACCGATACATGTACCAAATACCTAAAATCGGTGGGAGTACAAGTACGGGTATTTGGGAAAAAAGGCCATCCCTACCTTATGTAGGTCCTCCCGAGGACAGTGTTAAACCTGTTTCTTGTTCAAATGACATACACACAAGTGCGGAATCCAAGTGTGCATGAAACCAAAGCAAAGTAAAGAACACGGGGTAACCAAAGATTCACTATCTTAATTGATGATTGAGAACAAGTACAAACATATACACACAATGCTCGTATGACTCAAACAACTTGTTGTGTTCTTGTGTCTTCGTCTTCAGAGAGAATACTGAGAGGCTCACTTAGACCAACTAGCTCGCTAACTCTCACGCGCAAGTCCATCCTGACTGAGAAGTGCATGTCTGCTTATATAGTGTCCGTCTAGAGTTCGTACGAAACACGAATCCAGACATAAGGAACACATTATTTCACACGAGACACATTCCAGGTATTTGGTACGAGTCAACTATTCCGTACGAAATGCTTGTGTTTCGTATGAAATCTCCTTGATTCGTACGAAACATGTGTTTCGTACGAAATCTCTTGATTCGCACAGAATCCTTCTTCTTGGAAAACGTGTGTAGACTTGATGTTTACAAGACTTATCAGTATGCATACATGCAACTGATCAACACAGACAAGCTAAGATGTCATACTAGATCAAGATAGAAGGATATCTCGATCTATTCGACACGACCAAACCTATACAGACACTTGAGTAAAGACCGTACAATTACAACTGTAATTAAGAACAAGCGACAGACACAAAACTGTATCAACAAACTCCCCCTTGGATGTTGCTTGGTCTTCGGTCTTCATATGTTGGTCTTCATTTTGAATGGTTTGGAGTATCAACAAACTCCCCATGAATATCTGTTATTCATTGATAGATCTGCTATCCAATGATTAGAGCATCAGGTCTTCGAACTTCTAAGAAACTTCAAATCTTTCTTGTTTTCTCTTCTGACTTGTCAGATTTCTTCATTGCTGGTCTTTGTTTATGTTCTTTTGTATCAATTTGTACTCAATAGACAAATATATAATTAGAACACAACTTTCTCAGGGAATACACACGAGAGACTTATCATAAATTCTTCGTATGATTGTATTCCCTGAACAAGATACACACACTCGTATGAATTCCAACAACAGATTTGAGACGAACAAGTGACCAAGTCAAATTAAATGACTAGGTTCATTCGTATGAGATACACACACTCAAACGAACTTCAGATTTTGGATTTCTTTGATGAATTACTTGTTGCAATATCAAACCAATGGTTTTCTGGCGTATCTTGGTAGAAAACTTTCGAGCATCAACTTTGGCTAACTTTCAAAAAGTAATTACATAAGCAACTAAGTGAACTGGACATAAAATCAAAATACACAGATAAACTACAATCTTTTTCGAGTTTCAAGGTAAAGGAATCATACCAGCATTCTAATCTTTGTCAAAGACGGTATAAGGTTTTCAAAATTAAACACATAAGTATTCAACTATGATTATCGGTATTGTTGTCCACGTAAGCTCAGACTTATCAGATGTAATCATGATTAGGAGATATGATTAAGGTATGGATTTATACTTACTAGCCGGTGTTCAACCACATCACGACACATTCCCGTATCAAGATATGCACGAGAGAAAATCTTACTGGTGAGTATACTGCTTTATCATCTGTTTTGACGTATATGAATGATGTGAGATACTCACTTATTTTTTATTGAAAACAAGCCCTTGTGGATTTAATCACTTATTGATGAGGAACTTGATTTTCATATGCATGCAGGGCACATGAGTAAGTCCTTGAACAGGTTAGTACCATCGTACCGACAAAGAGACGAACTTAGCTCCCGCATAAAGCTGTGATATTTTATCACTTATTTTGGGGATGTGATATTTTTATCACTTATTTGATGGTCGTATGCAGTATGTACACGTATGTGTGGTATCATGGAAGTTCTAGACTTGCGTCACCGTTATTTTTCGGCAAAAGATTCAACCATGATACCCAGATGGTAAGCCAGCATAAAGACCGTATATCTCAGAACCTCGGCACTCTATCAAACGAAATTTCGGTACCAAGACCATATGCCAATAAATGGTTCCCACCTGGCGTTCTGTTTGTTAGGTTTATATCAACCTGCACATTTTATTCTGATTGTGAGCCTACCGATACATCATTAGTAAAAGCTACTTATCAATCTTCTTTCTATGCTTTTAACCATATCTGACAGATTTACCGGTGAATTTCATCATCTTCAGTTTATCCAAGAAACTCATTTTTGATTTTTTTAATGTTTTTGTATTTTTCTGAATTTTTCTCCCCCTTAAACAAAGAAGGTAAATAAAAGACATATTTTTGTATTTTCGTAAACTTACTCCCCCTAAAATATAAAACTAAAAATCTTTTTGTAGTTTTAGATTTTTAGAAAAGTATATACAAAAATAGTTAGCCATGGTTGAGTTACTCGGGCTTCACCTTGATACCATTGACCAAAAGTAGATAATCAAAACGTGATTTATCAAAGGCTTTGGTAAAAAGGTCGGCACGTTGGTGATCAGTGTGGATTTTAACAACATCGATAAGTCTCTTTTCATAACAATCTCGTATGAAATGATACTTAATCTCAATGTGTTTTGTTTTTTAATGCTATACAGGATTCCGAGTGATCTGTAAAGCAGCTTCATTATCAACAAAAATAGGAGTAGTAAAAAATTCAAAACCGTAGTCGCGCATTTGCTGTTGAATCCATAGAACTTGAGAGCAGCAACTAGAAGCTGATATATACTCAGCCTCCCATGTTGATGTAGCTACACAAGTCTGCTTTTTGCATTGCCACGTGACTAGACGATTTCCCAAGAACTGACATCCTGCTGTTGTTGATTTAGCATCTATTTTACAGCCGCCATGATCAGAATCACTGAATGCTGACAGATCAAAGTTATCATCCTTAGGGTACCATAGACCAGTGTCAGTACGACCCTTTAGATAACGAAAGATCCTTTTCACAGCCATCAAGTGAGAAACTTTCGGACTAGACTGATAGCGCGCCAGAAGGCATGTTGGGTACATTATGTCGGGTCTTGAAGCAGTAAGATACATGAGAGAGCCGATCATAGCACGGTAGAGAGATGGTTCTACATGTTCACCCATTCCGTCTGGAATAATCCCATGATTTTGAGCTAATGGAGTTCCCAAAGGTTTTGAGTCATCCATCTGAAATCGCTTGAGAATATCTCCGACGTACTTGGTTTGATGGATAAAAATCCCTTCCTTTGATTGTTGAACCTGTAAACCTAAAAAGAAATTCATTTCTCCCATAGCGCTCATCTCAAACTTCTCCTGCATAACCTGTTCGAATTCTTTGCACATTCGAGTGTTAGTAGACCCAAATATAATATCATCAACATAAACCTGTACTAGAAGCAAATCCTCGTCCTGTTCCTTGATGAAGAGAGTACAGTCGATCAGGCCTCGTCAAAAACCATTCTTCAACAGATAGGTAGACAACGTTTCATACCAAGCCCTCGGAGCTTGATGAAGACCATATAACGCCTTGTTGAGAAGCCAAACCTTGTCAGGATGGAGAGGATCTTCAAAACCTGGCGGTTGCTCAATATATACTTCCTCTTCTACCACACCATGAAGAAATGCACTCTTCACATCCATCTGATAAACGGTGAACTTCTTGAAAGACGCATAAGCCAAAAAGATTCTTATAGCCTCAAGTCGTGCAACCAGTGCATAAACTTCATTGTAATCGATCCCTTCGACCTGATTAAAACCTTGAACAACCAATCGCGCTTTGTTTCTCACAACAACACCTCGGTCATCCTTCTTGCACTTGTACACCCATCGTGTACCAATCTTCTTGTAGCCGTCAGGGCTGTCAACCAATTTCCAGACGCCTAACTTCTGAAACTGCTAAAGTTCTTCATGCATGGCTTCAACCCAAGAGTCTTCTTTCATTGCCTCTTTCCAAGATTTTGGTTCTACTTGGCACACATAGCAGGCAAAAGACCAATCATTCATACACCAGATTCCCTAATTTCCGAATACAATCCAGCATTCTGGTTGTTTCGAAGCTGATTACGAGTCTGCACACCACTCTGGACATCTCCAATAATATTCTGCAGAGGATGGATATTATCAATTCGAGTTTCTGGCACATCAGAAACTCGAGAATTTACACCTAAATTGTTGATATTCAGATCAACATTAAATCGAGAGCCGGATTTGATGACGTTGTAGATGCTTGACCTTCAGTCGTTCATTGAGGTTGAGTATTTGACGTACCATTTGAAAATCCAGGAACAACACCAGAGGCATGTCATACCCTGACCCGCAGCGGAATAAGAGTCGGGGCATAATTGGGTTATCACCAAAGCTCATGATGTTTACTAAAATATTTCATATTTATTAAATTCAAATTACAGCTTAAATGTTCAAATCAAATTCATACAAATACAAGGAAATGAAACTAAGTAAAACAATCCAAAGCTTAAACTGATTTATTCTTCTAGGCCCTCTTATGTGTTTCTTGCCTCAACTGGATCACCTGTATCATGTGTAAAATGGGGGAAATTTTGGGTCAACAAAAGTTGACGAGTGAACCTTGTTTAAAAACATTGTTATTGATTTCTTGTTGTATTTAATATTGAAAAGTTGTGCAATATTCATATGTAAGCAAACATATATAAACAAACAATCACAAACCACCATGAATGAGTATATGACATGAATGATAATGTATTGTGAGATCAAGGCTCAATCAAACGGAGCCGATCGTATGAAATGTATGTGAGATCAAGGCTCAATCAAACGGAGCCGATCGAATGAGGCACCTGTACTCAACCCGTCTCCCACGGGGAGCTGTTGGGCCTAATGAAATGCATGTACTGAAAATGGTAACTTTAATCTAAACATAATCCACACAACAATTGATACATATTGAATACACATTTGATCACGGATATGATGGATGCACAAGTGTTTAAATATAGTAAATAATTAAGCGACACATGATACACCCCAAAAATGTGATTAAAACGGGGAATTGGTAGAGATTCACTCACATTGGGTGCGTTCTTTTGATGTTGTTGGATGCGCACGAGTTTTGGGATTTGATCGACGAGGAAGAACTAACCTAAAATATTAACGAAATGGTTCGGTAAATAATTGGATTTTAGTGGAGACTAATACTTTTAATTAACAATTTTAATAGGATTTTTAGATTTATTTTTGTGAGTTTAAGGTCGTTTTCTAACTTTAAAAATATGATTTTTAAGTATTTTTAATTGAAAATTAAATAAATAAATAAATAAAAGAAATAAAATTTTTTGACTTTTTGACTGTTGACCGGTCCATTGACCGGTCGGACTGTGAGTAATGTGTGCGCTGAGTGAGGCTCGAACCCGAGACTTCTCGTATGCGTACACGCAGCTCTACCAACTGAGCTACGTGTCTAACCTGAAATATTCTCTGTTTTAATTATATATATATACTAATTAATTGTTATTTAATTTGAGTTAATATTAAAATGATTTAAAATGGCCGAACCGCTTGCAGGGACCCGGAGTCGAACTCGGGTCCTTCGGTTCGTATGCGCACAGCCCAACCAGTTGGGCTGTGTGTCTAATCTGTTTAAATTACGGTTTATATTATTCTTATACACATGCTGTGACTCGTTCTGATTCGGTTTTAAAAAGGTTGGTTTTAATTCTGAAAGTCGGTACGTTGTAAGATTCGAACTCGTGACGTGCATTGTATGTGTGCACACAGTCCACCGCTGGACTGTGTGTCTAACCCGGTTAAACATTCAATTTATATTAATCTTATACTCATTTCGACTTCGTCTTCTTCATTTATAACGACACAGACAAAGATGTCCGACTGTTCTGCTTAAATCGTTCGTCTAACATATAAATGATTGAAATGTAATGGATAAAGAGAGTTTCGGAAACGAATGTACCGAACAGGATGTTTTTCTCAGAACTCCGGCAAGGGTCGTCGGCTCTGATTTGTGAATTCCGTCTGAGCGGATCAATTAATAGTTTTAATCAATGAGTTGTGAAATTAAGTGACTAAACAAGAGATAACAGAGGGTTTAGATGATTGTACCGATTTACAGTGTGATTTCAGAATTTCCAGAGGTTTTCCGGCGAGTGCAGAATTTCCGGCAACGTCGTCTGGAACCGATTCTGGTTGAAGGACTGAAGTTAGTATATGTCTAACAATGGATTGAAAACGAAAAAGTCAAGAAATTTACCGATTTGGTGTAAGTCTCGGTTTTCCGGTGAAAGTCCGGCGACTGTAAATTATCTCCGGCGAGCGCTAAAGCTTCGAAAGTTTGTGCGATTTTGATCGAAAGGATTACCAGAGGTTGGGGTGGGTATTTATAAGGAAGAATCGATATAAATTGGGTCCGAATTTGGTCTTGATTCGTGGTCAAGTTTTCTCCGGTGGTTACGACTGCAATTGACTGTTAGACGTCGGTTATAACCGATGTCGACGTCGGTTATAACGTTATAGTCAAAAGGAATAATGGCTGAACTCGCGGATTGCCGGATTTTCCGGTGATTGCGAGTTCTGCCGCGCTGGAAGTCCGGTTTGAACTCAAATTTCATCTTAAGTATTATTTGTTTCGATATGCTAACAAAGAAGTCAAGTGGCGGAGTGGTATGATGGGTGTTTGTTGAACCGGCTGACCCGGGTTCGAAACCCGGCAGCCTCCTTTATTTTTTTCTTCGTCCGTTTTTATTGTTTATTAATTATAGTTTATAAATTCTAATATATTTATTAATTATGTATTGTTTAAAATTAAAATGAGCATTTAATAAGCAACAAAAATTGTAACTGATATTCGATTAATAAACGAAGCGGGTTTTGAAACCCGTTTTTCGACGGATGTTACAGTATCCCCTACTTTTAGAAATTTCGTCCCGAAATTTAAGTAGTGGTGGTAACAGGAAAAAGATGTGGGTATTTCTCGCGCATTGAGTCTTCACGTTCCCAAGTAAACTCAGGTCCTCGTTTTGACTCCCAGCGTATCCTGACAATTGGAATACGACTCCGTCTTAAACGTTTTTCTCCGAAGTCCATGATCTCTACTGGTCTTTCAATGAAGTGCATAGATTCATCGATCTGAATATCTTCTAGGGGAATATGGAGGTTTCCATCGGCGAGGCACTTCTTTAAGTTTGATACGTTGAATGTGGGATGAATTCTATTGAGTTCTTCTGGTAGGTCAAGCTTGTATGCTACAGGTCCTACTCTTTCGAGTATCTTGAAAGGTCCTACGTAGCGTGGTGCTAGCTTGCCCTTCTGGCCAAAACGAACTACTCCCTTCCACGGTGATACTTTTAAAAGTACTTGATCACCAATGTTAAACTCCAAGGGCTTTCGTCGTTTATCTGCATAACTCTTTTGACGACTTTGAGCCGCTAGAAGATTGTTTCGAATCTGATGAATCTTGTCTGTGGTTTCTTGAATTAATTCTGGACCAGTGATTTGAGCTTCCCCAATTTCATGCCAACATACTGGAGATCGGCACTTAGACCATATAAAGCTTCAAAAGGTGCCATGCCGATGCTTGAATGATAGCTGTTGTTGTACGAAAATTCAACTAATGGTAGATGAGCGTCCCAATTTCCCTTGAAGTCTATGACACATGCTCGAAGCATATCTTCAAAAATTTGAATGGTGCGTTCAGATTGTCCATCAGTTTGAGGATGGTAGGCGGTACTGAGATCTAATCGCGTACCCAAGGCGGCTTGTACTGCTTGCCATGTTCGTGAAGTGAAACGACCATCACGATCTGAAATAATGCTTAACGGTACACCATGACGGCTTACGATTTCGCTGATATAAATACGAGCTAGCTTTTCGTTCTTGAAATCTTCGCGGATAGGAATAAAGTGAGCTGATTTTGTAAGTCGATCAATCATTACCCATATAGTGTCATACCCACCAGAAGTGCGAGGTAACCCGGTAATGAAGTCCATGGTTATGTTTTCCCACTTCCATACAGGTATTTCAGGTTGGACCAGAAGTCCTGAGGGTCTTTGGTGTTCAGCTTTCACCTTGGAACATGTAAGGCACTTGGAAACAAAAACAGCGATATCCTTTTTCATTCCAGGCCACCAATAGGTGTATCGAAGGTCTTGATACATCTTATCGGCTCCTGGGTGTATAGAGTATCGTGTTTTGTGAGCCTCGTTCATAAGAATTTCACGAAGGTTGTTGTGGTCAGGAATCCATATGCGATCTAGATAGTACTAGAATACCGTCAGATTTAGTTTCAATTTTAAGTTCAGCTCCATAGGACAGCTCCCTTCATACATCATCCTCCGTTACTGAAACATGTTGGGCTTCTCAAATTTGATCTTTAATGTCAGTTATGATTTGCGAACATAGAAGACGAATGGAGTTCGCATAACCCTTTCGACTGAGTGCATGAGCCACCACATTTGCTTTGCCAGGGTGGTACCGAATTTCACAGTCGTAGTCATTTAGAAGTTCGACCCATCTTCGTTGCCTCATGTTTAACTCCTTTTGATTGAAGATATGTTGAAGACTCTTGTGGTCAGTGTATATTTCACACTTAGTACCGTAGAGATAATGTCTCCATATCTTAAGAGCGAACACAACGGCTCCAAGTTCTAGGTCATGGGTGGTGTAGTTCTTCTCATGAGTCTTGATTGTCTCGAAGCATAAGCTATAACCTTTCCTCTTTGCATTAGAACACAGCCTAGTCCTTGCCCTGACGCGTCGCAATAAACCACGAAGTCATCACAACCTTCAGGAAGCGTGAGGATTGGTGCATCACAGAGTTTTTGTTTAAGGGTTTGGAAGGCTTCTTCTTGTTTGGGTCCCCATATGAAAGGTTTTCCCTTATGAGTTAAAGCCGTGAGTGGTACAGCAATGCGTGAGAAGTTTGAAATGAAACGACGATAATAACCAGCCAAACCAAGAAAAGATCTTACTTCAGTTGGTGTACGTGGCGCTTGCCATTCTTGTACCGCTTTGATCTTTGAGGGGTCGACATGTATTCCCTTGTCATTGACTACATGCCAAGGAATTGTACCTCTTTTAACCAGAATTCACATTTGGAGAATTTGGCGTAAAGCTTTTCATTCTCTAGAAGTGTAAGGATGAGTCGAATATGTCGCTCATGATCAGACTTAGACTTTGAATAAATGAGGATGTCGTCGATGAAGACTATAACAAAACGATCGAGATAGGGTTTGCAGACTCTGTTCATTAGATCCATGAAGACAGCTGGAGCATTGGTTAAACCAAATGGCATGACCATGAATTCATAATGACCATAACGAGTTCGGAAAGCAGTCTTTGGGACGTCTTCTTCATGTACTCTAAGTTGATGATAACCAGATCGAAGGTCGATTTTTGAAAAACAGCTGGCGCCTTGAAGTTGGTCAAGAAGATCATCAATGCGAGGTAATGGATAACGATTCTTGATTGTTAACTTGTTGAGTTCTCTGTAGTCGATGCACATGCGAAACGATCCATCTTTCTTCTTCACAAAAAGGACAGGTGCACCCCAAGGCGAGGAGCTAGGACGTATGAATCCCTTGTCAGTCAACTCTTGCAATTGACTGGCTAGCTCTTGCATTTCAGCGGGGGCTAACCTATAAGGAGATTTTGCAACTGGTGTAGCACCATGTATAAGATCAATACGGAATTCGACTTCTCTTACTAGAGGAAGTCCTGAAATGTCGTCTGGAAAAACTTGCGGGAAATCTTTTACTACGGGATGTCTTCAAGTTTCTTCTCCATAGCTCCCTTTTTGACGACATGGGTTAAAAATGCGACATATTTCTTGCGAAGATATTTTTGAGCTTGAAGACAGGACATTAATCTGAGCCCTTTCGACGAGGTTTCTCCAAAGATTCGTAGAGTCTGACCGTTTGGAAGAGGAATGCGTATAAACTTTTCACGGCATACAACTTCTGCCTGATGTTGACTGAGCCAGTCCATACCAATTATAATATCAAAACTTCCCAACTTCATAGGAATAAGGTCAACTGGAAAGTCGTGGTCGTGTAAGGTGAGTGTACAGTTGCGTATAATAGAGTTTAATGAGACCGGTTTCCCGTCAGCAACTTCCACTGTTATGGATTCCATGAGCTTATCACTATTTTGGTTTAGGATGGGTTCAAACTCTAAAGACACAAAACTTTTATCCACGCCAGTATCAAACAACATGGATGCATAACTACCATTGATAAGGAACGTACCGTTAACCACATTGCTGTCAGCTCTAGCCTGATTAGCGTTGATGTTGAAAGTCTTCCTCTTGCAGGTGGAGGAGCTTGGTTAGCTTGATTCACCGGATTGGCTTGGGCTTGAGCATGAATAATGTTCACCAACCTTGGACAAGTGTTTCTAAAGTGCTTGGGTCTCCACAATTGTAGCAAGCCCGCATAGGTTGTACCATGGGATAGTTGGTTGGTAGTATGTTTGGGCTAAATGTTGGGTAGGTGGTAATAGTAGGGGTTGTTGGGCTTGACCCATTAATTGTTGGTGGGTTTGGGTTGAAGGCTGGTGGCGGTTCATTCGCTGAGGTATGCGACAGGTTTGAACAGTATGACCTGCGCGACCACAGCAGGTGCAATGTTGGCAGGGATGATCGGGAAAGTGGTGGTATTGGCAACGGTTGCATTTTGGTAACGGGCCAGAGTATGGCCTTTTGTATGGTGCAGGTGAAGGGGCAACTTGGGTAATGGGTGCAGCAGGAATAGGGAAGTTGGTTTATGTAACAGCGAAGTTTCTGGTGTTACGCTTCCTCTTGTTAGCAAACTTAGAGGAGGAGGTGGAATGGTTTGATGTTTGGCCCTCAACGGGGGCTTTCTTCTTCTCCTCTTTAAACTTACCGTTGCGAATTCGATTCTCGGTCAGTTCAGTCGCTAGTTCCATAGCAGCTTCAAGTGTTGCTGGTGAAGTGCTGAGAACTGAATCTTGAATTTTCGAGGGAAGACCTCGAATATAATGCTCAATTAAATGGTAAACTGGGTAAACAAGTTAGGGACCATTTGGTTCAACTCTAAGAACCTCTTGTTGTAGGAAGTATGATCTCCCTCCTTTTGCTTCAAAGAATGAAATTCGTCCTCTAGCTTCTTAATCTCACTTCTAGGAAGAATCGCCTCGTCATAATTTCCCTTAACTCCTCCCACGTTAAGGCCATTGCATCATCAATTCCCCTCTTCCCCTTTCCAGTATTCCACCAGGTAAGAGCTACCCCAAATAGTCTCCCGGTTGCGTATCGTACCTTGCGATCTTCGGGACAATCGCAGTTGAGGAAGGTGTTTTCTATCTCCTCAAACCAGTGGAGGAGAGCAGTGACACCTTCGGTCCCTTCAAATTTAGGAGGATCGCAAGACTTAAATGTTTATATGAGCACTTGCTGGTAGGAGGGTTGCCGATGTTCTGGTCGTCTTGCTGGGGAGGATTAGTGGGATTTGTGGCGAGAGCTTGTTGTCTTGAACCACAATGTCAGGAAGCACCGCGGCCATTTGTTTCGCAATTTGTGCGGCCAAACGTTCGTGAGACCTTCCTGATCTTTTACCCCCTCGTTGTTGTCTAGCCGACATCTACAGGAACATACATAAGAAGATTGTGAGTTTATGGTGTCTTTTAGGTGTCATGTGTCTTAAAGAAAATGAAAATAACATAAATATCAATAATGCAACTACATCCATAGGATGTCTTGGGTTTGCTCATATTGGGCCTCAAATGTCCCCCATACCTTCACCTGTATAGTCATGTGGGCCCCATGACTATTGGCTTGGTAGGATTCACATTAGTATTGGCGATTTAACACTCGCATCACCCGAATGAAAACCACAAAATATGTTTACAAGATGTATGGTCGGAATATGTCCAGGTGTAGACACAATGACAACTCAAAGTGGGGTTAGCTCACACGACGTTTGGTATAGCATGCTTTGGCCTAATAGGTACTTCGTACTCTCATCGTTAGTCCCCAGGTAGGCAAACTGGTCCTTTATTTTGGATTTATACGAATGCCAACCTAGACAGGACGTTCCGACTACCGGTACTTGTACCCTTCCAGTTACTACATGCCCGTCATGAGAACTCACTTTGATGAGATTTGAAAATACAAAAATCATTGTAAAAACAATCCCTTTGAAGTCTATTGTTGTACGAAAATTCAACTAATGGTAGATGAGCGTCCCAATTCCCTTTGAAGTCTATGACACATGCTCGAAGCATATCTTCAAGAGTTTGGATGGTGCGTTCAGATTGTCCATCAGTTTGAGGATGAAAAGCGGTACTGAGGTCTAATCGTGTACCCAAGGCGGCTTGTACGGCTCGCCATGTTCGTGAAGTGAAACGACCATCACGGTCTGAAATGATGCTTAAAGGTACACCATGACGGCTTACGATCTCGCTGATGTAGATACGAACTAACTTCTCGTTCTTGAAGTACTCGCGAATCGGAATGAAGTGAGCTGATTTTGTAAGACGATCAATGATTACCCATATAGTGTCATACCCACTGGAGGTGCGAGGTAACCCGGTAATGAAGTCCATGGTTATGTTGTCCCACTTCCACACAGGTATTTCAGGTTGGGTTAGAAGTCCTGAAGGTCTTTGATGTTCAGCTTTTACTTTGGAACAGGTAAGGCACTTGGAAACAAAAACAGCAATATCCTTTTTCATGCCAGGCCACCAGTAGGTGTATCGAAGGTCTTGATACATCTTGTCGGCTCCTGGGTGTACAGAGTACCGTGTTTTGTGCGCCCATTCATAAGGAAATCACGAAGGCTATCGCGATCGGGAATCCATATGCGATTTAGATAGTATAGAATGCCGTCGGATTTGGTGTCGATTTTGAGTTCTGCTCCACATGACAGCTCATCTCGTACGTCGTTTTCTGTTACAGAAACATGTTGAGCTTCTCGGATTCGATCCTTGATGTCGGTTATGATTTGCGAACATAGAAGACGAATGGAGTTCGCATAACCTTTTCGACTGAGCGCATCGGCCACCACGTTTGCCTTGCCAGGATGATACCGAATTTCACAGTCGTAGTCGTTAAGAAGTTCGATCCATCTTCGTTGCCTCATATTCAACTCCTTTTGGTTGAAGATATGCTGGAGACTCTTGTGGTCAGTGTATATTTCACACTTGGTACCGTAGAGGTAATGTCTCCATATCTTGAGAGCGAACACAACGGCTCCAAGTTCTAGGTCGTGGGTGGTGTAGTTCTTCTCATGAACTTTGAGTTGCCTAGAAGCATAGGATATCACTTTTCCTCTTTGCATCAGTACACAGCCTAGTCCTTGCCCTGACGCGTCGCAATATACTACAAAGTCATCGCAACCTTCAGGAAGTGTGAGGATAGGTGCATCACAAAGCTTTTGCTTAAGGGTTTGGAAGGCTTCTTCTTGTTTAGGTCCCCATATGAAGGGTTTTCCTTTATGAGTCAAAGCCGTGAGTGGTACAGCAATACGGGAGAAATTGGCAATGAAGCGGCGATAGTAACCAGCCAAACCAAGAAATGATCTTACTTCGGTAGGGGTTCGTGGCGCTTGCCATTCCTGTACTGCCTTGATCTTTGAAGGGTCGACATGTATTCCCTTGTCATTGACGAGTGTCCAAGGAATTGTACTTCCCTTAACCAGAATTCACATTTCGAGAACTTAGCGTACAACTTTTCTGTCCTTAAGAGTGTAAGGATGAGTCGAAGGTGTCGTTCATGATCAGACTTAGACTTTGAATAGATGAGGATGTCGTCGATGAAGACTATGACAAAGCGGTCGAGGTAGGGTTTGCATACCCTATTCATTAAATCCATAAATACTGTTGGGGCGTTGGTTAAACCAAATGGCATGACCATGAATTCGTAATGACCATATCGAGTTCGGAAGGCGGTCTTTGGGACGTCTTCTTCATATACTCTGAGTTGATGATATCCAGAACGAAGGTCGATTTTTGAAAAACAGGTGGCGCCTTGAAGTTGTTCTAGAAGGTCATCGATGCGAGGTAATGGGTAGCGGTTCTTGACTGTTAACTTGTTGAGTTCTCTGTAGTCGATACACATGCGAAACGTTCCATCTTTCTTCTTCACAAAAAGAATAGGTGCACCCCAAGGCGATGAGCTAGGACGTATAAATCCTTTGTCAGTCAGCTCTTGTAGTTGACTGGCCAGCTCTTGCATTTCGGATGGGGCTAACCTATAAGGAGATTTTGCGACTGACGTAGCGCCAGGTATAAGATCAATGCGGAATTCAACTTCTCTCATGGGAGGAAGTCCTGAGATGTCGTGGGAAAGACTTGTGGGAATTCTTTCACTACAGGTATATCATCAAGTTTCTTCTCCTTGTTTCCCTTCTTGACGACGTGAGTTAGGAATGCGACATAGTTCTTGCGGAGGTATTTTCGGGCTTGAAGACAGGACATTAATTTGAGTCCTTTCAAAGGGGTTTCTCCAAAGATTCGTAGGGTCTGACCATCTGCAAGAGGAATGCGAATGAACTTTTCGCGGCATACTACTTCAGCATGATGTTGACTGAGCCAGTCCATACCGATTATAATGTCGAAACTTCCCAACTTCATAGGAATGAGGTCAACTGGAAAATCGTGATCGTTTAGAGTGAGGGTACAATTTCGTATAATAGAGTTTAATGAGACCGGTTTTCCGTCAGCAACTTCCACCGTTAGGGATTCCATGAGATTATCACGAGTTTGGTTGAGGATGGGTTCAAATTCTAAGGACACAAAACTCTTATCCGCGCCAGTTCAAAATAACATGGAGGCATAACTACCATTGATGAGAAACGTACCGTTAACCACGTTGTTATCAGCCCTAGCTTGATTGGCGTTGATGTTGAAAGCTCTTCCTCTAGCAGGTGGAGGAACTTGGTTAGCTTGGTTAACCGGATTTGCTTGAGCCTGGGTATGAATGATGTTCACCAGGCGTGGACAAGTGTTTCTAAAGTGGTTTGGGTCTCCACAGTTGTAACAAGCTCGCATGGGTTGCATCATGGGGTAGTTGGGTTGGTAGTAGGATTGGGCTATATGTTGGGCAGGTGGTAGGAGTAAAGGTTGTTGGGCTTGACCCACTATCTGATGGTGGGTTTGGGTTGAGGGCTGATTGCGGTTCGTTCGCTGAAGTGTGCGACAGGTTTGGATGGTGTGACCTGCACGGCCAGAGCCGGTGCAATGTTGGCAGGGATGTTCGGGAAAGTGATGGTATTGGCAACGGTAGCATTTTGGGTACGGGCCGGAGTATGGCTTTTTATATGGTGCAGCTGAGGGGGCAACTTGGGTGATGGGTGCAGCAGTGATAGGGGGTTTATTTGTGTGACAGCAAAGTTCCTGTTGTTTTGCTTCCTCTTACCAGCAAACTTCGAAGAGAAGACAGAATGGTTTGAAGTTTGAGCCTCAATGGGGGCTTTCTTTTTCTCCTCCTTGAATTTACCGTTTCGGATGCGATTCTCGGTAAGTTCGGTAGCTAGTTCCATTGCGACCTCAAGTGTTGCAGGTGAAGTGCTTAGAACCGAGTCTTGAATTTTCGAGGGGAGGCCTCGAATGTAGTGTTCAACCAAGCGGTACACTGGGGTGAACAAGTTGGGGATCATTTGGTTTAGCTCGAGAAATCTTTTGTTCTAGGAAGTATGATCTCCTTCCTTTTGTTTTAACGAATGGAATTCATCTTCCAACTTCTTGATTTCGCTTCTTGGACAGAAGCGTCTTGTTATTATTTCCCTTAACACTTCCCATGTTAAGGCCATAGCATCTTCGACTCCTCTCTTACCCTTTTCTGTGTTCCACCAGGTAAGGGCTACCCCAAACAGTCTCCCGATTGCGTAACGTACCTTGCGATCCTCGGGACAATCGCAATTGAGGAAGGTGTTCTCCATTTCCTCAAACCAGTGGATGAGAGCAGTGACACCATCGGTCCCTTCATACTTTTGGGGATCGCAAGACTTGAAGTGTTTGTAGGAGCACTTTTTGGAGGGAGGGTTGTCGACGTTCTGGTCTTCTTGATTGGGAGGGTTGATGGGATTCGTGATGAGAGCTTGTTGGACTTGAATTACGATGTCAAGAAGCACCGCGGCCATTTGTTTTGCAATTTGGGTGGCCAAGCTGTAACATACGTCAAAAACCGGGTTAACCAAACCCGCTTCGTTTATTAACCGAACATCCAGTTAAAAATTTCGTTGCGTATTTAATGCTCAAATTAATTTTAAACGATACATAATTAATAAGTATATTAGAATATTAAATTTATAATTGAAAATTTGTTAAAAATAATGAAATAAAAATATTATGCTGATGCCGGGTTTCGAACCCGGGTCAGCCGGGAACTCAAAGACTTAACACACCAACATTCCACCACTCCGCCACTTGATGTTTTTGTGAGTTCTAGGAAACAATTAAATCATATCTACAACCGTGAATCAACCTGTTGCGCTAACTGAAACCGATATCGGCTTCAAACCGTCCAAGACGTTTGAGTGCTCGCGGAATCTTGATCATAACCGATAAACCGACATTTTAAATCAATTCAGTCGGTAATGAACTTGAATTCATGTGATGTTTGGTTTTTATAACCGAAAACATTCATTTCTGGAATTACTTCAACAAAATCCTCATCTCGCGACTCAATTACATTCCCAGAACTTCTAATTTCACGTTTACTCTATTTTCTGGTCGTCGGAATTACTTTTTGAACATCGCCGGAATTCTCTGCAAGTCGCCGGAAAACCGATACTCACCTCAAAACGGTAAATAGCTCGACTCTTTCTGTTTCAATCCGTTGTTAGACTATTACTAACTTCAATCCATCACCTAGAATCAATCCCAGACGACGTTGCCGAATATTCTGCTTTCACGGAAAACTTCTGAAATTTCCAGAATCACGCCGTGAGCCTGTATGATCATTTAAACCTACTGATAATCGTTGCTCAGAAGTTCAATTTCATATCTAATCAATCCAAACTGTTAATTGATCCTAACAGCCGAAGTTCACAAAACAGAGCCGACGAATCATTGCCGGAGTTCTGTGAAAGACACTTGTTCGGTACATCCTTTCCCCAAACCCTCTCCGTTCATTACCTTTCAATTTCTTATAATGTTCTTTAATCGAGTTAAACAAGAAACAGTTTGGTTAACCGTTGTCTGTGTTTTGAGCGAAGAAGACGAAGTCGTTTATGTTTATAAGACTAATTAAAATCAATATTATGAACGGGTTAGACACACAGTCCAGCGGTGGACTGTGTGCAAATAATACACACACGTCGCGAGTTCGATTCCTATCACAATCCTAACCTCAGAAATAAAAATGTTTTTTTTTAAACGAACCGGGTTAACTCACAGTAAGATGTTAAGTATAATAAAAACCGGAATATTTACCAGGTTAGACACATAGTCCAGCGGTGGACTGTGTGCCAAACTAAACCACAGGTCCCGGGTTCGAGACCTATGGAGATCACCGGGTTGCTACAATTAAATCCTTTTTAAATAAATGATTTTCGGATTAAGTTAAATAGTATATAAATATAATAAAAACAGAAATATTTCGGGTTAGACACGTAGCTCAGTTGGTAGAGTGCGTGCACGCGTACGGAGGTCACGGGTTCGAGTCTCACTCAGTGCAATAATATTCACAACCGAACCGGTCAAACGGTCAACATCATGGTCAACGGTCAAAAGTCAACATTTTTTTATTTGTTTTTATTTATTTATTTAAATTAAAAATCAATTAAAAATACTTAAAAATAACGTTTTTAAAGTTAGAAAATAGCCTTAAACTCACAAAAATATATCCAAAAAAATCCTATTTAAATTGTTAATAAAATCCACTTATTTACGTACCTTTTCGTTATTAATTAGGTTAGTTATTCCTCGTCGATCAATCCTCAAAACTCGTGCGAATTCAACATCATCCACCGAACGCACCCAATGTGAGTGAATCTCTACAAATTCCCCGTTTTAATCACGTTTTGGGGTGTATCATGTGTCATATTATTTATCACATTAAACTATTGTGCACCCATCATATCCATGAACAAATGTGTATTCAACATGTATCAACTGTTTGTGTGGTTATTGTTTAGATTAAATTTATCATTTTCAGTACATACATTATCATAGGCCGCCGCTCCCCATTACATATGAGCGTTGAGCTGTTCCCCATTACATTATGAGCGTGAACTAGGCATTGCCAACATACGATCGGCTCCATTTGATTGAGCCTTGATCGCACAGACATTTATCATAGGCCGTCAGTTCCCCATTACACTATGAGCGTGAACGTGACGTTGCCAACATATAAGTTTCATTCATGTTATATATTCATGCAAGTTGGTTTGTTATTGTATGTTATGGTTTGTTATTGTATGCTATTTTGTTTATTATTATATGTTTATTTACGTTTGTTCATATATGAATATTGCACAAGTTTTCCATATTAAATACAATAAGAAATAAATAATAAATGATTTCGAACAAGGTTCACTCGCCAACTTTTGTTGATCCAAAAACCATTTTTACACATGATACAGGTGGACAGGATGAAGCAAGGAAAACATAGAAAAAGTACCTTAGAAGAAAAATAATGAAGGCTAGACAGATAAATTGAACATGATGTACTAGTATGATATGATTGTATGATTTCCTTTAAATTGTAATAATAAATATGAAACATTATATAAATGTCATGAGCTTTGATGAAACCCAATCATGCCGATCACCTTTTCCGCTGCGGGTCGGGGTGTGACAGATTGGTATCAGAGCTTTTGACTATAGGGATATAGGATAGGTTATTAGACCCTTAGAGCCTATACTATAGTTGATTAGATTTTATTGTTTATGTGGTTACATGCAAACTCATGATGTTTATTTCTTTCATATTTATTACATACACAAATGCATGCAAACACTTCCAATATTACATTTTGTGATACATAGTGAATTATACTTACAGTCAAACATACATACTTACATACATATTCATCATACATATTTCAATGTTCACATATTCAAATCATCTTCATACTTCCGTTATTCAAGATTTTTCGCATTTTTCATTTTTCAAATCTCATCAAAGTGAGTTATGCGACGGGCATGTAGTAACTGTAAGGGTACCAGTACCTGTAGTCGGAACGTCCTGTCTAGGTTGGCATTCGTATAAATCCAATATAACGGACCAGTTTGCCTACCTGGGGACTAACGATGAGAGTACGAAGGACCTATTAGGCCAAAGCATGCCACACCAAACGTCGTTCGAACTAACCCCACTTTGAGGTGTCACCGTGTCCACACCTGGATACATTCCGAATATCATACGTTACATACTTATTTCTCGATTTTCTCTGGGTTTTAGTGTACGTAACCAAGCTAACACATGCGAACCATATGAAAAACCCGGTAATCATGGGGGCCCACATGATTACGATGGTGAAGTATGGCGGCATGCAAGGCCCAATTACGAGCAAAGCCCAAGACATCCTATGGATGTAGTAGATTTATTATTTTATATTTATTTTATGAATGTTCATTCCTAAAATACGACACATGATCCCAAAAACATCCAACTCATACTCTTGTTATATATTCCTTGTAGATGTCTTCTAATTCCGCTCGTAGGAAGATGAGAGCAGGAAAAGCCCGCGAGCGCATGGCTGCCCAAATCGCTCAACAAATGGCTGCCGTAATACCCAACATTATAGTTCAAGTTCAACAAGCCCTTACCCTAATCCCGTCAATCAAGAAGATCAAAATGTCGTCAACCCCCCCCCCAATTACCACTAAATGCACCTTCAAGCATTTCAAATCCTGCGACCCTCCAAAATACGAAGGGACTGAAGGTGTCACCGCTCTCCTCCATTGGTTTGAAGAAATGGAAAACACTTTTCTAAATTGCGATTGCCCCGATGATCGCAAAGTGCGATATGCTACTGGTCGTTTACTTGGAATAGCACTTACATGGTGGAATACAGAGAAGGCCAAACGAGGTGTTGAAGATGCTATGACTTTGACATGGGAAGATTTGAAGGAAATCATGACAAGACGGTTTTGCCCAAGAAGCGAAATCAAGAAATTGGAGGATGAGTTCTATTCTTTGAAACAAAAGGAAGGCGACCACACCACATACAACAAGAGATTCCTCGAGTTAAATCAAATGGTCCCCAACTTGTTCACATCCTCTTTACCGTTTGATCGAGCACTACATTCGAGGTCTTCCTTCAAAAATTCAAGACTCTGTAATAAGTACCACACCTGCAACTTTGGAAGCAGCTATGGAGTTAGCTACAGAACTCACCGAGAACCGCATAAGAAATAAGGACTTCAAGGAGGAGAAGAAGAAGGATAAAGCATCAACTGAAACCTCAAACTCCACCCAAACCAAATCCCTTTCTCAACCCATTTCTAAGAGAAAACGAGATGGGCAACTTTTCGCTCACCCAACACAATCAACCAACGTCACAAGCCATACCCCTCCAAGCTATCCCAATCACTCAAGTAGCACCCAACTCAACTTACCCAAATAAGAAACCTTACTTTGGACCTCACCCTCAATGCAATACCTGTTCTTATCACCATCCATTTACCTTACCTTGTCGACTATGTGCGAATTGTGGACGCTATGGTCATTCGAGCAAGGTTTGCCGCACCCCTCAAAACCAAACCTTACCCCCTACTCAAAACATGATCCAAACATATAACAACCTCAATACCCCATGCTCCCAAATGTTCGAGCTTGTTTCAATTGTGGCGACCCTACCCACTTTAGAAACACGTGCCCTCGATTGATTAACATCATAAACGCCCAAGCTCAAGCAAACCCAGTTAACCAAGCAAATCAAGAAAACCTAACCACTAGGCCACCAGCAAGAGGAAGGGTTTACAACATCAACGCCAATCCTGATGAAGATAATGACGGCCCAAACGAACCACCCAACTAGTTTCTTCACCAAAAATCAAGAATTCAACTCCAACCGCTTAGTGTTTATGTTTTATTTATGTTTATCTCAATCTTCACGTATCTCATTTGTAAATTGAAAATTGAATCCAAGAATCTTAATGCGAATTACTATCTCAATTTTGTTTTATACTCATTGTTTTAACATTCATATCATCAGACATCTCGACATACCTCGATCTCATCATTTAAAGAAGTTGGGTTGTGTCTCACTTTTATATAGACTAACCCCTTCATCATAACAAACGAGAGAGGTATCGTCATCATTCAGTCATGTATCCTTTCAGAATTGAGACTCAAGCTTTGGTTGTTGTGTTTACTTATGTTTTAGAGTCACATAGAACTAATCATAATTTACTGACAAAACCAATGAAAATTTGACAAGAATATGGTGGATAAGCCGCTGGTACTTCCTATATATAAGTATTCTTGCCAAAGGATCAGAGGCATTGTCAGGCGGTTATGAAAAGTTCCATATAGGATTTAGTAATGTCTTGGTTGAAGTTTGTTTTATACTCACTGATTTAGCATTCATATCATTTTAATCTCATCATTTAAAGAAGTTGGGCTGTGTCTCACTTCTACATAGACTAACCTCTCCATCATAACAAACGAGAGATGTACTGTCTTTATTCAAGCATGTATACTATCAGAATTAAGACTCAAGCTTTGGTTGTTGTGTTTGTTTATGTTCTAGAGTCACATCATAGAACTAATCATAACTTACTGATAAAACCAATGAAAATTTGAAAAGAATATGTGGATACGCCGCTGGTACTTCCTATATATAAGTATTCTTGCCAAAGGATCAGAGGCATTGTCAGGCGGTTATGAGAAGTTCCATGTAGGTTTTAGTGGTAGAAGTTTTGTTTTAGGGTATAACCTTATCTTTCCAAACATATCAAAACTCTTATGCATAAAATCATACTTAGTCAATCAACTCTGTGTATCCGTGTTCCGTATTCATACACTTTAGGCAACAAAAAGCGATTCCTGTAGCAGGGTATTCAACCCCTACAAGGAACGTTACCGCCTCAAACAAAATTTAAACTCTTACTCCCTTCAAAGTATGTGATTGTCAAATCTAAAACACCATCCTTTTGAGTCAAACATGCCACTACTTAAATTTCGGGATGAAATTTTTATAAGTAGGGGATACTGTAACATCCGTAAAAAACCGGGTTAACCAAACCGCTTCGTTTATTAACCGAACATCCAGTTAAAAATTTCGTTGCGTATTTAATGCTCAAATTAATTTTAAACGATACATAATTAATAAGTATATTAGAATATAAAATTTATAATTGAAAATTTATTAAAAATAATGAAATAAAAATATTATGCTGATGCCGGGTTTCGAACCCGGGTCAGCCGGGAACTCAAAGACTTAACACACCAACATTCCACCACTCCGCCACTTGATGTTTTTGTGAGTTCTAGGAAACAATTAAATCATATCTACAACCGTGAATCAACCTGTTGCGCTAACTGAAACCGATATCGGCTTCAAACCGTCCAAGACGTTTGAGTGCTCGCGGAATCTTGATCATAACCGATAAACCGACATTTTAAATCAATTCAGTCGTTAATGAACTTGAATTCATGTGATGTTTAGTTTTTATAACCGAAAACATTCATTTCTGGAATTACTTCAACAAAATCCACATCTCGCGACTCAATTACGTTCCCAGAACTTCTAATTTCACGTTTACTCTATTTTCTGGTCGTCGGAATTACTTTTTGAACATCGCCGGAATTCTCTGCAAGTCGCCGGAAAACCGAGACTCACCTCAAAACGGTAAATACCTTGACTCTTTCTGTTTCAATCCGTTGTTAGACTATTACTAACTTCAATCCATCACCCAGAATCAATCCCAGACGACGTTGCCGAATATTCTGCTTTCGCCGGAAAACTTCTGAAATTTCCAGAATCACGCCGTGAGCTGATATGATCATTTAAACCTACTGATAATCGTTGCTCAGTACTTCAATTTCATATCTAATCAATCAAAACTGTTAATTGATCCTAACAGCCGAAGTTCACAAAACAGAGCCGACGAATTATTGCCGGAATTCTGTGAAAGACACCTGTTCGGTACATCCTTTCCCCAAACTCTCCTTTCATTACCTTTCATTTTCTTATAATGTTCATTAATCGAGTTAAACAAGAAACAGTTTGGTTAACCGTTGTCTTGTTTTGAGCGAAGAAGACGAAGTCGTTTATGTTTATAAGACTAATTAAAATCAATATTATGAACGGGTTAGACACACAGTCCAGCGGTGGACTGTGTGCAAATAATACACACACGTCGCGAGTTCGATTCTATCACAATCCTAACCTCAGAAATAAAAATGTTTTTTTTTTAAAACCGAACCGGGTTAACTCACAGTAAGATGTTAAGTATAATAAAAACCGGAATATTTACCAGGTTAGACACACAGTCCAGCGATGGACTGTGTGCCAAACTAAACCACAGGTCCCGGGTTCGAGACCTGTGGAGATCACCGGGTTGATACAATTAAATCCTTTTTAAATAAATGATTTTCGGATTAAGTTAAATAGTATATAAATGTAATTAAAAATAGAAATATTTCGGGTTAGACACGTAGCTCAGTTGGTAGAGCTGCGTGCACGCGTACGGGAGGTCACGGGTTCGAGTCTCACTCAGTGCAATAATATTCACAACCGAACCGGTCAACGGTCAACAGTCATGGTCAACGGTCAAAAGTCAACATTTTTTTTATTTATTTATTTAAAATAAAAATCAATTAAAAATACTTAAAAATAACGTTTTTAAAGTTAGAAAATAGCCTTAAACTCAAAATATATCCAAAAAAAATCCTATTTAAATTGTTAATAAAATCCACTTATTTACCGTACCTTTTCGTTATTAATTAGTTAGTTATTCCTCGTCGATCAATCCTCAAAACTCGTGCGCATTCAACATCATCCACCGAACGCACCCAATGTGAGTGAATCTCTACAAATTCCCGTTTTAATCACGTTTTGGGGTGTATCATGTGTCATATTATTTATCACATTTAAACTATTGTGCATCCATCATATCCATGAACAAATGTGTATTCAACATGTATCAACTGTTTGTGTGGTTATTGTTTAGATTAAATTTATCATTTTCAGTACATACATTATCATAGGCCGCCGCTCCCATTACATATGAGCGTTGAGCTGTTCCCCATTACATTATGAGCGTGAACTAGGCGTTGCCAACATACGATCGGCTCCGTTTGATTGAGCCTTGATCGCACAGACATTTATCATAGGCCGTCCGTTCCCCATTACACTATGAGCGTGAACGTGACGTTGCCAACATATACAGTTTCATTCATGTTATATATTCATGCAATTTGGTTTGTTATTGTATGTTATGGTTTGTTATTGTATGCTATTGTTGTTATTGTATGCTATTTGTTTGTTATGTATTTTATTTACGTTTGTTCATATATAAATATTGCACAATTTTTCCATATTAAATACAATAAGAAATAAATAATAAATGTTTTCTAACAAGGTTTACTCACCAACTTTTGTTGATCCAAAAACCATTTTTACACATGATACAGGTGGACAGGATGAAGCAAGGAAAACATAGAAAAAGTACCTTAGAAGAAAAATAATGAAGGCTAGACAGATAAATAGAACATGATGTACTAGTATGATATGATTGTATGATTTCCTTTAAATTGTAATAATAAATATGAAACATTATAATAAATGTCATGAGCTTTGATGAAAACCAATCATGCCCCGATCACCTTTTCCGCTGCGGGTCGGGGTGTGACACAAGCGTTCGTTTGACCTTCCTGACTTTCTACCTCCACGTAGTTGCCTAGCCGACATCTACAGGAACATATATTGGAAAATTGTGAGTTTAAGGAGTCTTTTTAGGTGTCATGTGTCGTAAAAAAAATAACATAATCATCAATAATGCAACTACATCCATAGGATGTCTTGGGTTTGCTCATGTTTGGGCCTCCAATGTCCCCCATACCATCGCCTGTATAGTCATGTGGGCCCCCATAACTATTGGCTTAGTAGGAGTCACATTGGTGTTGGCGGTTTAACACTCGCATCACCCGAATGAAAACCATGAAATATGATTGCGAGATGTATGGTAAGAGGGTGTCCAGGTATAGACACAATGATAACTCAAAGTGGGGTTAGCTCACACGACGTTTGGTATAGCATGCTTTGGCCTAATAGGTCCTTCGTACTCTCATCGTTAGTCCCCAGGTAGGCAAACTGGTCCTTTATTTTGGATTTATACGAATGCCAAGCCTAGACAGGACGTTTCGACTACCGGTACTCGTACCCTTCCAGTTACTACATGCCCGTCATGGGAACTCACTTTGATGTGATTTGAAAATACAAAAATCGTTGCAAAAATCATAGGAATTGTGTGGTGTGTGCTCTCATGGATATGGTATATTATGAGGATATGATTCATGATGAGCATTGTATAATAATATGTACTTATGAACATGCTTGCATAACACTGAATGTAACAATAAACATAAAGCATATAAACATCATGAATTTTGTATGTAACACATAAAAAAAACTTTTAAAATTCTAATCAACTATAGTATAGGCTCTAAGGGTCTAATAACCTATCCTATATCCCTATAGTCATGGCTCTGATACCAATCTGTCACACTCTGACCCGCAGCGGAATAAGAGTCGGGGCATAATTGGGTTATCACCAAAGCTCATGATGTTTACTAAAATATTTCATATTTATTAAATTCAAATTACAGCTTAAATGTTCAAATCAAATTCATACAAATACAAGGAAATGAAACTAAGTAAAACAATCCAAAGCTTAAATGATTTATTCTTCTAGGCCCTCTTATGTGTTTCTTGCCTCAACTGGATCACCTGTATCATGTGTAAAATGGGGGAAATTTTAGGTCAACAAAAGTTGGCGAGTGAACCTTCTTTAAAAACATTGTTATTGATTTCTTGTTGTATTTAGTATTGAAAAGTTGTGCAATATTCATATGTGAGCAAACATATATAAACAAACAATCACAAACCACCATGAATGAGTATATGACATGAATGATAATGTATTGTGAGATCAAGGCTCAATCAAACGAAGCCGATCGTATGAAATGTATGATGATGTATGTGAGATCAAGGCTCAATCAAACGGAGCTGATCGAATGAGGCACCTGTACTCAACCCGTCTCCCACGGAGAGCGTTGGGCCTAATGAAATGCATGTACTGAAAATGGTAACTTTAATCTAAACATAATCCACACAACAATTGATACATATTGAATACACATTTGATCACGGATATGATGGATGCACAAGTGTTTAAATATAGTAAATAATTAAGCGACACATGATACACCCCAAAATGTGATTAAACGGGGAATTGGTAGAGATTCACTCACATTGGGTGCGTTCTTTTGATGTTGTTGGATGCGCACGAGTTTTGGGATTTGATCGACGAGGAAGAACTAACTAAAATATTAAGAAATGGTTCGGTAAATAATTGGATTTTATTGGAGACTAATACTTTGAATTAACAATTTTAATAGGATTTTTAGATTTATTTTTGTGAGTTTAAGGTCGTTTTCCTAACTTTAAAAATATTATTTTTAAGTATTTTTAATTGAAAATTAAATAAATAAATAAATAAAAAGAAATAAAAATTTTTGACTTTTTGACCGTTGACCGTCGTTGAGGCTGTTGACCGGTCGGACTGTGAGTAATGTGTGCGCTGAGTGAGGCTCGAACCCGAGACCTCTCGTATGCGTGCACGCAGCTCTACCAACTGAGCTACGTGTCTAACCCGAAATATTCTATGTTTTAATTATTTATATATACTAATTAATTGTTATTTTATTTGAGTTAATATTAAAATGATTTAAAATGGCCGAACCGCTTGCAGGGACCCGGAGTCGAACTCGGGTCCTTCGGTTCGTATGCGCACAGCCCAACCGTTGGGCTGTGTGTCTAATCTGTTTAAATTACGGTTTATATTATTCTTATACACATGCTGTGACTCGTTCTGATTCGGTTTTAAAAAGGTTGGTTTTAATTCTGAAAGTCGGTACGTTGTAAGATTCGAACTCGTGACGTGCATTGTATGTGTGCACACAGTCCACCGCTGGACTGTGTGTCTAACCCGGTTAAACATTCAATTTATATTAATCTTATACTCATTTCGACTTCGTCTTCTTCATTTATAACGACACAGACAAAGATGTCCGACTGTTCTTGCTTAAATCGTTCGTCTAACATATATGATTGAAATGTAATGGATAAAGAGAGTTTCGGAAACGAATGTACCGAACAGGATGTTTTTCTCAGAACTCCGGCAAGGGTCGTCGGCTCTGATTTGTGAATTCCATCTGAGCGGATCAATTAATAGTTTTGATCAATGAGTTGTGAAATTAAGTGACTAAACAAGAGATAACAGAGGGTTTAGATGATTGTACCGATTTACAGTGTGATTTCAGAATTTCCAGAGGTTTTCCGGCGAGTGCAGAATTTCCGGCAACATCGTCTGGAACCGATTCTGGTTGAAGGACTGAAGTTAGTATATGTCTAACAATGGATTGAAAACGAAAAAGTCAAGAAATTTACCGATTTGGTGTAAGTCTCGGTTTTCCGGTGAAAGTCCGGCGACTGTAAATTATCTTCGGCGAGCGCTAAAGCTTCGAAAGTTTGTGCGATTTTGAGCGAAAGGATTACCAGAGGTTTGGGTGGGTATTTATAAGGAAGAATCGGTATGAATTGGGTCCGAATTTGGTCTTGATTCGTGGTCAAGTTTTCTCCGGTGGTTACGACTGCAATTGACTGTTAGACGTCGGTTATAACCGATGTCGACGTCGGTTATAACGTTATAGTCAAAAGGAATAATGGCTGAACTCGCGGATTGTCGGATTTTCCGGTGATTGCGAGTTCTGCCGAGCTGGTAGTCCGGTTTGAACTCAAATTTCATCTTATGTATTATTTGTTTCGATATGCTAACAAAGAAGTCAAGTGGCGGAGTGGTATGCTGGGTGTTTGTTGAACGGCTGACCCGGGTTCGAAACCCGGCAGCCTCCTTTATTTTTTTCTTCGTCCATTTTTATTGTTTATTAATTATAGTTTATAAATTCTAATATATTTATTAATTATGTATTGTTTAAAATTAAAATGAGCATTTAATAAGCAACAAAAATTGTAACTGACTATTCGATTAATAAACGAAGCGGGTTTTGAAACCCGTTTTTCGACGGATGTTACAAGACAGCTTCATTTGCATCATGAAACTCATCATATTCTGATGAAACATTATAATCCGCAGCGTCCTCGAATTCCTTATTTTGAACAAGATTGTTAACCGAAGTCAACACTTGAGGGTTAACAATAATTGGTCAAACTAATGATGAGTCTACTCAGTATCACTTTCCAATAACATCTGAGCAGCAGCTGTTGCATCATCAAAAGTTGGCAAATTAAAGGAGTCAAACAGCCCATCGTAGTCGAACATCCAAGGAGCACCGGAGCTCTTGTAGCTTCTATATATCTCTGAACCTTGACTTCAGCCCATTCTTCAATCTTCTTCGAAGACAAATTCCACACCAGAAATTCGGAGTAGCATATCCAAGAAAGAAACCTTCGATAGCCTTGGGACCAAACTTTCCATGTGGGTCGATCATAGTGCATGGAGCTCCAAAAGGTTCTATGAAAGAAATATCTGGTTTCCTTTTATGTAACAACTCAAAGCAGGTCTTCCCATGCCTCTTCACCGTCAGAACTCTATTCATCGTATAGCATGCAGTAGCAACAGCTTCTCCACAAAATTGAACGAGAAGTTCTGATTCTACTAACAAGTTCTTGCAGTTTCAATAAGAGTTCGCTTTTTCCTCTCAGCGACGCCATTTTGTTGTGGAGTGTAGCGAGAACTGTACTCATGCAAAATACCCTTTGAGGAACAGTACTCATCCATAACTTGATTCTTGAATTCCGTGCCATTGTCGCTTCTTGATTCTCCTTACCTTCAGATTGTACAAATTTTCTAGCAGAGTCAGGAGATTCTTGAGGATAGTAGGAACTTCACTCTTGTGTGCCAGCATGTTTACCCATGAGAATCTGGAATAGTCATCAGTAACTATCATACAATAAGAATCACCAAAGGTTGTCTTGTGTTTCATAGGTCCAAAGAGGTCCATATGAAGACATTCTAGTGGCATATTCACAGTGTTGATCTTCTTCACGGGATGGGATTTTCTTGCTTGCTTCCCTTTCTGGCATGATACACAAACGTCTTGAAGATGAAAATTCTTCACTGGTACACCATTCACTAGATTGTTCTTTACCAAATAGTTCATTTTCCTTAGGTGAATGTGTCCCATACGTCTATGCCAGGAGAGTGATTCCTTCTCGTGGCTTTGGAGACGTAACATGTGACTTGTGCAGATGTTGTAATAGATTGGCTCATATCACGAATGTACAAATCATTAATTCTTGGAGCTGGTAGGAGAATCCATTCCTTGGGATCTTGAATCCAGGCTTCAGCACATAACATCGGCATCATCAAAATGTACCGTGAACTTCTTGTCACAGATTTGAGAAACGGTAAGAAGATTGTGATCAATTTGCCGCACATAATTGATCTTGTCGAAGCTCACAACACCATTGGAGACCATTCCTTCTCCAGTGATGTATCCACCTTTGTCACCAGCAAAAGCAACATAACCACCCCTTATGCTTTTCACATCATATAGGAGCCGCAAGTCGCCCGCCATGTGCCTTGATGCTCCACTATCAACAATCCAATGACTGTTTACAGTTCCTTCTGGAACACCCTGCACATTGCACAAACAAGATTAGTTTGAGATGGGGACCCAAGCCTTAGTGGTCTTGGGTCGTCCCTTATCATCGAGAAATGTAATCTCAATTTCTTGATGATTAACAAACTGAGAAACTCCTTTTGAACCATTACCGGTCTTCTTTTTCCAAGATCCTTGTTTATTACCAGATTTACTATTATTTAGTTTTAACAGTGTCTGGTTTTATTGACTTTGAAGATCTTTGATCCTTTTTCGAAAAACCGATTTTAAAGCTTTCTCAACTGCTTTTACTTTTTTACGTTTTTGTTTCTCTTTTTGATCTTTAATAACTCGTTTATCTTGTGCCGGAGAAATAGATTTAGTTTGCAAGTTGGTTCATGAGGGGTTTTCTCTATACATCTTGATTTGCTGGATTTTGACAATCCTTTATAATGTGGCCAAATTCTCCACATTTGAAACAAGTTCTCCTTTCAACAAAACTAGGAGATCGTTTTTCTCGGCTTGATGTTGAACTTGTGGATCCTGAGGTACTAGGTTCATTTCATTACATCCATCAGTGTGTTGGGTGTAATTGTTTTGACTATTTCTTTTCAAAATCTTAACTTTCTTTACAAAATCAACATTAGATTTCCTTGAAAAATTTCGACTTTATCGGTACCTTTAGAACTCACAACTTTAACAGTTTTGCCCTTTTTCTTGTAACGAGACCCTTTTGCTTCAACCTTCGGTTGAGAAACTGTAGACTTTTTAACTCGCTTCCATTGTTTTTCTTTCGAAGCGGATAATGGTTGTGTTTTGGTGGGCTTTTTCTTCTCTAAAGGTTTGGTTGTTGACTTTTCAAAAACCTGATCTATAGAGATTGGATTTACGTTTTAATTGGAAAATCTTTGTTTGAATAGATTTTCTTATCTCCAACCAAGGTATACACATATTATCTACTTCTTGTGTAGACACACTTGTCTTCACAGATTTCTTAGGAACAGTCTCTTGATTTTCAACAGATTGAGTACTAGGAGTAGCAGAAGATTCTACTCTTTTCCTTTCATCAAGAGGCTGATCCTGCTCATCATTTCTTGATTCATCATCTGATGTATCATCCTCTTCTTCATCAGACGATGAACTTTCTGGCTTGCTTGGTTGAGAGGAATTGCCTAGTTTGAACCCTAACCCTGCTGCGAATTCCTCAGGATTCAAAGGTACAAAGGGTTCAAAACGAGGCATCTCCTCTTCATCAGGCATTTTGGTATAGTTGTGTTTCATTGGGGTGGACACGAATTATACCCTATGCACTGAGCATCTCCCTTTAGTTTTGAACTTCAATGATATGATCAAGCACATATTGGGAGTTTGAATAACTTTCCAAATTTGTGTTTGATCGAATCATATTCGCATTTGGCGATGGCTAACTCTTTCTTTGTTTCTTCTAGGAGATTAATGTAGTTATTAATTCCTGTCTGTTTATTCAAAACTGTCTTTGTCAATTCAGAAACACTTTTCTTAAGGGTTTCTATTACAGATTTGAATTCTTTTTCATTTCTAGTTAGTGCCAAGTTCACCTCTTTGCATTTTGATAGTTCAAGAACTAAATTTTGATTATGACTGTTGATGGTTTCATACTTTATTTTCAACTCAACAATCATGCAAAGTAGGAGGGCCAGAATTTACCTGTTTTGAAGAACCTTCAACATTTGCCATAAAGGCAGTATGATGAGGAAAAGCTGCACCATCTGTAGAAGTGTCTCTGTCTCTTTTTCCGCAGCTTCTGCATTCCTCGTCATGCCTACCTTTTCAGATTTCAACATCTCAGCTTCACTCAGCAATTCTTCAACCTCAGCATCACTTCCTTTCTTCACATCAGAATCAGATCCATAACCATCTGAACTTGAACATTCTTCATCAGAAAGTTCTTCCGTTGTTCTCAGTTCCCAACTGTACTGACCAATCGCATCCTTCATCAGATTGAACTACCAAAGCTCTATGCGTGTTTGAAGGTCCTGGTTGATTGGTGTTGTTAGAGTTGCCAATAGCTACTATTCTTCTTTCATTGTTGTATTGTGCTGTGTTGGATGGTTGAGACTGATTTCAAAAGGGGTTGTGATTTCCTTCCTTGTTGTGTCTTGTGCATTCCCGCTTAAAGTGACTTCTTTCTCCGCAGTTGAAGCAAGTGACGGCGGTTTTGTCAAAGCCGTATTTTGTATCTTCTTGCTTTCCAAACTGTTCTCCCCGTTCTTCTCATATAATCCTTCGCTCTTCTCATAGCGCTTGCAAATGCCCACTTGATGTCCATCAGCTCCATTTCATCTCAATCAATTTGTTCATAGTCTTCTTTTGTCAAATTGATGTTCCCTATTTGACCTGTAACTAAACCTCAATACGCACGACCATGGTATTTAGAACTTCGCATGTTCCTGTGCAACTTCTACGTTGATTTTGAAGAGATTTGACGTGTCAAGTTTGACAGTGTTGGGATTTGCAGATTGACTGTTGCTCCTATAGAAAGCTTGTTGAGGAGCTTGCTGTGGAGCTTTATGCGCTAAATCCGTTGGCTGTGGAAGGAATGCTTTCGGATCAAAAGCTTGTCCATAGGCTTGATTACTCGAACCTGTAGACTGACTTGATTGAACTGGTTGGGGTAGGAAAGGGTTCACGTTTGACACAAACGTGATTTGCAGCTCCGGTGCTGACTTGAGCTTGTACCTGCATTTATACCTCCAAAATACATTTCAGGGTTTTGTGGAGCAGAGACTCGTTGTGCCTTTCGGAGTTCTTCTTCATTCTTGTTCTCCAGTTTCTGCACAAATTCATAAATACTAATTGAGTCAAAACACCTGTATGTTTTAAAAGATCAATAAATTGACCCCATTTTGGTGGTAAAGCATCAACAAATCGCATCACAATTTCTTGTGGTGCTGCTAACACTTTATACGAGTACATTTCGCTGAGAAGATGATAAAACCGAGTGGTCATATCATTCAAGGTTTCGTTCTCCATGAACATGAAACCTTCAAACTCTTTCTTGAGCAGATCATGCCAAATCTTCCTGTAGCAGCGTTACCTTCACCTCTTGCTTCCAATGTGTCCCACAAATTTTTCGTTGTAGTACAATACAAAAACTGATGATAAATGTCTTTATGCAGAGCTTGTGTTAGGATAGCAAATGCCTTTTTCTCTAGATCGTAAGCTTTCTTGTCACTTTCGACTAGATTGGCCAATGTGGTTGGATTTGATCCAGCTTCTTCAAGTGTTTCATTGTAGGGGTAGTGAAACACGTCCACAATTCTGTGTTCTGTCCAAGAACGTATGCATGAAAATGACTTTTCCAGGAAGGATAATCGTTCATATGATTAAGCTTGGGCGGACGGTTGTTACTCCCTGTTTCACTTTCGCTCATTAACAGAGTTTGGATGCTTTGATTTTGATTCGCAACACACGCCCATTGATTTTCAGAGATTATTGTTGTATGTTGTGGCATCAACGATTTTACCCATGATGTTGCGGAGCTTTGCGAAGACTCCTGATTTGAGCTTGAACAACTCCAATCCCACGGGTTAGAACTCATTATATTTTCTTGTTTTAAGAAAATTTAAAAGTTTAAAGTTTCAAAATTATAATTACCGTTTAAAAATTCACAGATCTGAAAATATGATAAATTTTTAAAATCACAAAGCCTTGAAAACATGAAAAACAAACAACAGCTGTTTCGTGCGAGACACCTGTTTCGTGCGAACGAGACAGCTATTTCGTGTGGGTCAAGTGTTTTCGTGCGGATCAAATGATTCGTACGAATCTCTTCACTCGCACAAAATGTTTTGTTCAGCGTTTTTCAGAGAAATCTTTTTAGAAATGGTTTGGTGAAAAATTTCCTTTCTTGTTCAGACCTGCTTTTCGAAAATACCTGTTGTCTTACCCACTTTTAGTTAAAACACAGATTTTTAACAGTCCATAGTCCAAGTCCAGATCCAAGTCAGAAAATGTCAACCCTACCAAACTAATTAGATTCAAATTTTTACAGATTTCTTCTTCAAGGGTGTTCTACAGAAAAATTTTACCATCAACTTTTCTGCATGCAACAGATTTTAACCAAGTTTTAAGTTAGTTATCTATCCAAAACTTAAGTTTTCTGCTGGAGGCTCAAGAACACTTCAGAAATCTTCAAACTAGCTCAGACACAACTAAGCCCGGTTTTGAACAAGAAAAGAGCCAAAGCTCTGATACCACTTGTAGGTCCACCTGAGGACGGTGTTAAACCTGTTTCTTGTTCAAATGACATACACACAAGTACGGAATCCAAGTGTGCATGCAACCAAAGCAAAGTAAAGAACACGGGGTAACCAAAGATTCACTATCTTGATTGATGATTGAAAACAAGTACAAATATATACACACAATGCTCGTATGACTCAAACAAACTTGTTGTGTTCTTGTGTCTCCGTCTTCAGAGAGAATACTGAGAGGCTCACTTAGACCAACTAGCTCGCTAACTCTCACGCGCAAGTCCACCCTGACTGAGAAGTGCATGTCTGCTTATATAGTGTCCGTCTAGAGTTCGTACGAAACACGAATCCAGACATAAGGAACACACTATTTCACACGAGACACATTCCAGGCATTTGGTACGAGTCAACTGTTTCGTACGAAATGCTTGTGTTTCGTACGAAATCTCCTTGATTCGTATGAAACCTGTGTTTTGTACGAAATCTCTTGATTCGCACAGAATCCTTCTTCTTGGAGAACGTGTGTAGACTTGACGTTTACATGACTTATCAGTATGCATACATGCAACTGATTAACACAGACAAGCTAAGATGTCATACTAGATCAAGATAGAAGGATATCTCGATCTATTCGACACGACCAAACCTATACAGACACTTGAGCAAAGACCGTACAATTACAACTGTAATTAAGAACAAGCGACAGACACAAAACTGTATCAACACCTTACACTCCTCAATTGGTCCAACCAATTTACGATTTTATCCTCGGTTTAAAATTTAGATTTCTCCCACAGTTCAAAATTACGTTTTTGCCCCCGTTTAAAAGAAATTATGCTTTTGCCCTCAAATAAAAATTACGATTTTGCACTCAGCTGTATGGCACTCCCCGATTGGTCTAACCAATGTATGATTTTATCCCAGGTTTAAAATTACTATTTCGCCCTGAGTTCAAAATTACGTTTTTTCCTCCTGTTAAAATAGATTTATGATTTTGCCCTCAGCTAAAAATTACGATTTTGCCCTTGGTTCAAAATTAAAATTTCGCACTCAATTCAAAATTACGTTTTTGCTTCAAGTTCAAAATAAAATTTTACTTTTGCCCCAAGCTAAAAATTACGATTTTGCCAACGTTTCACAACTATGATTTTTCCCCCAGTTCAAAATAAAATTATGGTTTTGCCCCATCTTAAAATTACGATTTTGTCCTTAGTTCAAAAATATGATTTTCCCCGTTTCAAAATTATGATTTCGCTCTTAGTTTAAAATTACGTTTTTGCCCACAGTGCAAACTAAAATTATGATTGTGCCCACAGCCTAAAATTATGATTTTCCCTTAGTTCAAATTCCAGGCTGCTGTCTGGCACTCCCCATTGGTCCTGCTATACTACAATTTTACCCCAAGTTCAAAATTACGAATTTGCCTCTGCACCAATTTACGATTTGCCACTGGTTCAAATTTACAATATTACCGTCACTTGAGCTTTTGGCAAATTATGATCTTACCTCAGTCAAAAAATACAACTTTGCTCTCAGTTTAAAATTACAGGATGGTCATCGTTTTAGTTTTTGTAGCAAAACTATAGAAGTGTTTTGTTTTAATTGGTTGACTCGTTTATTTTTTTTTTCATGTCAAAAAGCTGTCTAACACTCGTTTATTAGTCCTGACAAATTACTATTTTGCCCTGAACTCAAAATTACGGTCTTGCTATCGGTTTAGTTTTTTTCTATTAAAACTATGATAATAATTTATAATTGGTTAAGAATTATTCGGTCTATTGCCCCGTAACGCGGACGGGGCATCAACTAGTTTAAAAAACAAAGTTGATGCATTAAAAGAAAGAAGCAAGTAGACGCTTTTCTAGTTTTGTATATATGGTAATTTCCTTCTTTTCATGCACAGAAAATATCGGTTAAGCGTTGGACTTGTCACCTATGACTTTGTTACATTTGGTCCCTTTCTCATTGTCTGCGTTCCAGATACGTGAATCTTGATACTATTATCCACGATGAGAAAATATTTTTTTTTTACATCAGGTCCTTTTTCTTGTCCGTTTTGCATCAATCGATTGTCCAGCAATTATGCCCGCCGAACGTTATCACACAACAGTAGGTAAGAGCCATTCTATCTATTTAGTTTATGTCGCTTATTTCTCTATTTACACCATCTATGTAGTTATGTACAACTTAATTGGTGGAGTCCATGAAAAGAAAGCTCGCATGCTCTTCTTTCAAACATTTAATTTGAGAAAATTTTGATTTTTTCTTTTACTGCAATAGTTCTTCACAAGATTTAAGAGGATGTGGGAGTTAAAGATAGCCGAAGGCAATGGGCCCTATTTATATAGTACCAATAACTTTGTTGGTAGACAATTTTGGGAATTTAATCCAAATGTTGGAACCTTAGAGGAGAAAGACGAAATCGAAAGGTTGCGCGAGAACTTTAAAGTTAGCAGACGAGATGGAGGATTCCATGCTTGTGGTGATCTACTAATGCGACGACAGGTAAACTAGACCATGATTTTTTGCTAGTGGTTACATCGGTTATATATAGATGCTTTTTATGTGTAAAAACATCATAAAGTTCTTCAAATTTAGTGCTATAGAACATTTGAAACCGATGTAACATTATTATAAATAAAAAGAATTCACTTTGTTTTTGCCATGTTATAATTTCACATAATCATTTTGACAATACAAAACTTTACTCATCCTCAATACACATATTTAGGACAATATTGAGGCACCGGTTATCTCCGAGAATTATTGTGGCAATAAACATCCTTATATAAATATAAGCATGGCAAACCCTGGGCGAGTGGGGCAGGTTCGGATGATAGGTCAAAACATTTGCGACTCAGAATGGGTTTGCGTGCATACAAATTATGAGTAAAATAAGTTCGGGTTAAAACGTGCATTCTTAAAAAGACATCATTTTGGTTTAGGTCACAATAGATTTTAGTGAAACTGAAGTCAGGATGAGATGAATTGAGTGGGAATGTTGGAGGTGCTTGTGACGACAGTGGTGGTGGTAGTGGTGACAAGGTGGTAACGGGGGCGGTGGCGGTCTAGGCAGCGCAGATGCAAAGACATAGGTGATGGCGGTGGTGGAGGTGATGATGGATGTGGCGGTATTAGCATTGGTGACGGAGGCATCGGCAGCGAGTGGTGGGGAAGGCAGTGTCCGTGTAGGTGGCAAGACACGAATAAGTGGTGGAGACAATCACTGGCCATGAAGATGAAAACCGTTGTGGACATTATTTAAGTCGATAAATCTTAATCTGAGTAGAATCAAGAATTTAACGTAATGTAATCATATACAATATATTTTTTAAGAAATCAACCCATCTTTTTAAAGAGTGTGTCATGATTGTCATCTATGTATAATTATAACTTACTAGATCATTAAGAAGTCATCTGAAATAAAAATTCACTAACTATTCCGATGCTTAAATAGAATTTGGTAAATTTGAAGATGACAATGATATGATGTTATGTGTCGCATAGCTTAAAAAGGAAAGTGGAATTGATCTTACAAGCATGCCTCCAATGAGACTAAGTGAAGGCGACCAAGTGGATGTTGAAGTAGTTACAAATGCGGTAAAGAAAGGCGTAAGACTACATCGTGCAATCCAAGCTAAAGACGGACATTGGCCAGCTGAAAATGCTGGCCCCATGTTTTTCACCCCTCCACTTGTAAGTATGATATGTAAATCTGAATCAGTCTGCTAAACTACAAGTGTCCTTGTAAATGTGTATGTACAAAGTTGGAGCTCGGTCAGGGCCGGCCTTGGGTGGGCGGGATGACCATCGATCACAACACATTTTATCTCGAGGCACATTTAAAAAAAATCCTACATAAAGATGTACATAAAAAATCTATCAAACCGAAAATATATTAAAATGTTGATGTAGCTGAGTTGATTTTAGCGCTTAGTATGTATGTTTAGAGCATAGGTTTGACTCTATTAGTCCCCTTTGTTTCTAGCTTTTATACCCATTTACGTTATTCCGCTTTTTTCTCTTTCTATTATATCCCTTTACTTTATACTCTTGTTTTGTATACATAAAACAAAAAGAAAATGGATCTTTGGTAATATGATCTGACATTGAAAAAATGATAGCCATACTCTTTGAACTTTGAAAGAAAAACCAAATACTCTATGGCAAGAGTTTAGCACACAAAGGCCTTCAATATATCAGTATAACAAACAAAGCAACAGATCAAAGTAATATATATTAAGCAAGTGTTTACTATGGTGAATTAATTTTTTAACAGGTTATCATTTTTATTATGTAACTACAAAATTGAGCAATGCTTAGGGTTCCAGATCAGTAGTTTATGTGGAGTAAATTTATTCTTTTAAAAAAAATTTCACAAATCATCGGTTAACTATTTGCCTATTACAACATATTATGCTTCCAGTTGTTAATCACATTAGAACAAAGATAAGCATGACAAAACTCACACCGACTAATCGTACCATGACTTGAAAAGGGTGTTGTAAAAAAAGCAATTGGTTTTACCGCCCAAACTTAAGATATAGTGAATTGGTTTTAGCGCCGCAACTTAAGAAAGGTGTCGGTAAACACATTAGAACAAAGATACACACTGAATTGGTTTTAGCGCCTAAACTTATAAAAGGTGTTGTAAAAAAAGACACGTGGCGCATAGCTGTTTTGTTTTAGTATATGTTACAAATAATCATTCAAGTTCTAATGAAAAGTCATAAATTTTGAAATAATCAAGCTGTATAAAAGTATTAAAATTCTAAGAAGCGTAAAAGAATTCAACACCATTAATAATGACAATCAAAAGTTGGGTCATTACAAATAAGTTTTGACGAATAAAGTCCAGAAAATTATATTTTTTAATTAGGACTCTTTCAATTATATCATGTTTAATTTTAGCTTAATTATTTTAGAAATTTAATGTTGTAAAAAGTTGGTTTATTAAAATTTAAAATTTTAATAAATTAAAGTATTCTAATTTTCAGAGTATCCCCATATTTGTTCAGGGGTATCCTTAATTAAAAAAACTAGGAAAACGGGGTTGAGCGATAGCCGTGATACCGCTCCTTGTAGCGTACCTCCACCACTTTCCCATCCTATCTAAGTTATTGATTATTAGGGTGGAAGGGGCACTCTCTAAATGGGGAGTGATAAATTTTTTAATCAATAATATCATGCTATGTCAACTTCCCTATTCACTCACCAATTTGCATTCAAACACTAGGGATGCTCAAACACATGAAAAGAGGTAAAAATTTAAAAAAAATTGTGATTGGTTGAAAAAGGGTGGGACCCACTATTAACCTCTCACTCTCCTCTATCTCTTCTCTTCTTTTTTCGGTGAGTATTCACCATTTGAGGTAGTCACCGAACACCGATTTATGGGTGGCGGCCCAATGCCGCTCGGTAAAATGAGGTTACTGAGGGGGTCACCGAAGGTGCCCCTTCCACCCTTATGTATTATACCTATATTCACCTCATCTTAAAGATACAAGTTTCTTTTTCTTTGCAGCTAATAGCCTTATACGTCCATACGTCTATGCCAGGAGAGTGATTCCTTCTCGGTGGCTTTAGAGACGAAACATGTGACTTGTGCAGATGTTGTAATAGCTTGGCTCATATCAAGAATGTACAAATCATTAATTCTTGGAGCTGACAGGAGAATCCATTCCTTGGGGATCTTGAATCTAGGCTTCAGCACATTACATCCGGCATCATCAAAATGTACCGTGAACTTCTTGTCACATATTTGAGAAACGGTAAGAAGATTGTGATCAATTTGCCGCACATAATTGATCTTGTCGAAGCTCACAACACCATTGGAGACCATTCCTTCTCCAGTGATGTATCCACCTTTGTCACCAGCAAAAGCAACATAACCACCCCTTATGCTTTTCACATCATATAGGAGCCGCAAGTCGCCCGCCATGTGCCTTGATGCTCCACTATCAACAATCCAATGACTGTTTACAGTTCCTTCTGGAACACCCTGCACATTGCACAAACAAGATTAGTTTGAGATACCCAAGCCTTAGTGGTCTTGGGTCGTCCCTTATCATCGAGAAATGTAATCTCAATTTCTTGATGATTAACAAACTGAGAAACTCCTTTTGAACCATTACCGGTCTTCTTTTTCCAAGATCCTTGTTTATTACCAGATTTACTATTATTTATAGTTTTAACAGTGTCTGGTTTTATTGACTTTGAAAATCTTTGATCCTTTTTCGAAGAAACCGATTTTAAAGCTTTCTCAACTGCTTTTACTTGTTTACGTTTTTGTTTCTCTTTTTGATCTTTAATAACTCGTTTATTTGTGCCGGAGAAATAGATTTATGTTTGCAAGTTGGTTCATGAGGGGTTTTCTCTATACATCTTGATTTGGCTGGATTTTGACAATCCTTTATAATGTGGCCAAATTCTCCACATTTGAAACAAGTTCTCCTTTCAACAAAACTAGGAGATCGTTTCTCGCTTGATGTTGAACTTGTGGATCCTGAGGTACTAGGTTCATTTCATTACATCCATCAGTGTGTTGGGTGTAATTGTTTTGACTATTTCTTTTCAAAATCTTAACTTTCTTTACAAAATCAACATTAGAGTTTCCTTGAAAAATTTCGACTTTATCGGTACCTTTAGAACTCACAACTTTAACAGTTTTGCCCTTTTTCTTGTAACGAGACCCTTTTGCTTCAACCTTCGGTTGAGAAACTGTAGACTTTTTAACTCGCTTCCATTGCTTTTCTTTCGAAGCGGATAATGGTTGTGTTTTGGTGGGCTTTTTCTTCTCTAAAGGTTTGGTTGTTAACTTTTCAAAAACCTGATCTATAGAGATTGGATTTACGTTTTAATTGGAAAATCTTTGTTTGAATAGATTTTCTTATCTCCAACCAAGGTATACAACACATTATCTACTTCTTGTGTAGACACACTTGTCTTCACAGATTTCTTAGGAACAGTCTCTTATTTTCAACAGATTGAGTACTAGGAGTAGCAGAAGATTCTACTCTTTTCCTTTCATCAAGAGGCTGATCCTGCTCATCATTTCTTGATTCATCATCTGATGTATCATCCTCTTCTTCATCAGACGATGAACTTTCTGGCTTGCTTGGTTGAGAGGAATTGCCTAGTTTGAACCCTAACCCTGCTGCGAATTCCTCAGGATTCAAAGGTACAAAGGGTTCAAAACGAGGCATCTCCTCTTCATCAGGCATTTTGGTATAGTTGTGTTTCATTGGGGGTGGACACGAATTATACCCTATGCACTGAGCATCTCCCTTTAGTTTTTGAACTTCAATGATATGATCAAGCACATATTGGGAGTTTGAATAACTTTCCAATTTGTGTTTGATCGAATCATATTCGCATTTGGCGATGGCTAACTCTTTCTTTGCTTCTTCTAGGAGATTAATGTAGTTATTAATTCCTGTCTGTTTATTCAAAACTGTCTTTGTCAATTCAGAAACACTTTTCTTAAGGGTTTCTATTACAGATTTGAATTCTTTTTCATTTCTAGTTAGTGCCAAGTTCGCCTCTTTGCATTTTGATAGTTCAAGAACTAAATTTTGATTATGACTGTTGATGGTTTCATACTTTATTTTCAACTCAACACAGTCATTGCAAACAGTAGGAGGGCCAGAATTTACCTGTTTTGAAGAACCTTCAACATTTGCCATAAAGGCAGTATGATGAGGAAAAGCTGCACCATCTGTAGAGAGTGTCTCTGTCTCTTTTTCCGCAGCTTCTGCATTCCTCGTCATGCCTACCTTTTCAGATTTCAACATCTCAGCTTCACTCAGCAATTCTTCAACCTCAGCATCACTTCCTTTCTTCACATCAGAATCAGATCCATAACCATCTGAACTTGAACATTCTTCATCAGAAAGTTCTTCCGTTGTTCTCAGTTCCCAACTGTACTGACCAATCGCATCCTTCATCAGATTGAACTACCAAAGCTCTATGCGTGTTTGAAGGTCCTGGTTGATTGGTGTTGTTAGAGTTGCCAACAGCTACTATTCTTCTTTCATTGTTGTACTGTGCAGTGTTGGATGGTTGAGACTGATTTCAAAAGGGGTTGTGATTTCCTTCCTTGCTGTGTCTTGTGCATTCCCGCTTAAAGTGACTTCTTTCTCCGCAGTTGAAGCAAGTGACGGCGGTTTTGTCAAAGCCGTATTTTGTATCCTTCTTGCTTTCCAAACTGGTTCTCTCCGTTCTTCTCATATAATCCTTCGCTCTTCTCATAGCGCTTGCAAATGCCCACTTGATGTCCATCAGCTCCATTTCATCTCAATCAATTTGTTCATAGTCTTCTTTTGTCAAATTGATGTTCCCTATTTGACCTGTAACTAAACCTCAATACGCACTGACCATGGTATTTAGAACTTCCGCATGTTCCTGTGCAACTTCTACGTTGATTTTGAAGAGATTTGACGTGTCAAGTTTGACAGTGTTGGGATTTGCAGATTGACTGTTGCTCCTACAGAAAGCTTGTTGAGGAGCTTGCTGTGGAGCTTTATGCGCTAAATCTCTTGGCTGTGGAAGGAATGCTTTCGGATCAAAAGCTTGTCCATAGGCTTGATTACTCGAACCTGTAGACTGACTTGATTGAACTGGTTGGGGTAGGAAAGGGTTCACGTTTGACACAAACGTGATTTGCAGCTCCGAGTGCTGACTTGAGCTTGTACCTGCATTTATACCTCCAAAATACATTTCAGGGTTTTGTGGAGCAGAGACTCGTTGTGCCTTCCGGAGTTCTTCTTCATTCTTGTTCTCCAGTTTCTGCACAAATTCATAAATACTAATTGAGTCTAAAACACCTGTATGTTTTAAAAGATCAATAAATTGACCCCATTTTGGTGGTAAAGCATCAACAAATCGCATCACAATTTCTTGTGGTGCTGCTAACACTTTATACGAGTACATTTCGCTGAGAAGATGATAAAACCGAGTGGTCATATCATTCAAGGTTTCGTTCTCCATGAACATGAAACCTTCAAACTCTTTCTTGAGCAGATCATGCCAAATCTTCCTGGTAGCAGCGTTACCTTCACCTCTTGCTTCCAAAGTGTCCCACAAATTTTTCGTTGTAGTACAATACAAAAACTGATGATAAATGTCTTTATGCAGAGCTTGTGTTAGGATAGCAAATGCCTTTTTCTCTAGATCGTAAGCTTTCTTGTCACTTTCGACTAGATTGGCCAATGTGGTTGGATTTGATCCCGCTTCTTCAAGTGTTTCATTGTAGGGGGTAGTGAAACACGTCCACAATTCTGTGTTCTGTCCAAGAACGTATGCATGAAAATGACTTTTCCAGGAAGGATAATCGTTCATATGATTAAGCTTGGGCGGACGGTTGTTACTCCCTGTTTCACTTTCGCTCATTAACTGAGTTTGGATGCTTTGATTTTGATTCGCAACACACGCCCATTGATTTTCAGAGATTATTGTTGTATGTTGTGGCATCAACGATTTTACCCATGATGTTGCGGAGCTTTGCGAAGACTCCTGATTTGAGCTTGAACAACTCCAATCCCACGGGTTAGAACTCATTATATTTTCTTGTTTTAAGAAAATTTAAAAGTTTAAAGTTTCAAAATTATAATTACCGTTTAAAAATTCACAGATCTGAAAATATGATAAATTCTTAAAATCACAAAGCCTTGAAAACATGAAAAACAAACAACAGCTGTTTCGTGCGAGACACCTGTTTCGTGCGAACGAGACAGCTATTTCGTGTGGGTCAAGTGTTTTCGTGCGGATCAAATGATTCGTACGAATCTCTTCACTCGCACAAAATGTTTTGTTCAGCGTTTTTCAGAGAAATCTTTTTAGAGATGGTTTGGTGAAAAATTTCCTTTCTTGTTCAGACCTGCTTTTCGAAAATACCTGTTGTCTTACCCACTTTTAGTTAAAACACAGATTTTTAACAGTCCATAGTCCAAGTCCAGATCCAAGTCAGAATATGTCAACCCTACCAAACTAATTAGATTCAAATTTTTACAGATTTCTTCTTCAAGGGTGTTCTACAGAAAAATTTTACCATCAACTTTTCTGCATGCAACAGATTTTAACCAAGTTTTAAGTTAGTTACCTATCCAAAACTTAAGTTTTCTGCTGGAGGCTCAAGAACACTTCAGAAATCTTCAAACTAGCTCAGACACAACTAAGCCCGGTTTTGAACAAGAAAAGAGCCAAAGCTCTGATACCACTTGTAGGTCCACCTGAGGACGGTGTTAAACCTGTTTCTTGTTCAAATGACATACACACAAGTACGGAATCAAAGTGTGCATGCAACCAAAGCAAAGTAAAGAACACGGGGTAACCAAAGATTCACTATCTTGATTGATGATTGAAAACAAGTACAAATATATACACACAATGCTCGTATGACTCAAACAAACTTGCTGTGTTCTTGTGTCTCCGTCTTCAGAGAGAATACTGAGAGGCTCACTTAGACCAACTAGCTCGCTAACTCTCACGCGCAAGTCCACCCTGACTGAGAAGTGCATGTCTGCTTATATAGTGTCCGTCTAGAGTTCGTACGAAACACGAATCCAGACATAAGGAACACACTATTTCACACGAGACACATTCCAGGCATTTGGTACGAGTCAACTGTTCCGTACGAAATGCTTGTGTTTCGTACGAAATCTCCTTGATTCGTATGAAACCTGTGTTTTGTACGAAATCTCTTGATTCGCACAGAATCCTTCTTCTTGGAGAACGTGTGTAGACTTGACGTTTACATGACTTATCAGTATGCATACATGCAACTGATTAACACAGACAAGCTAAGATGTCATACTAGATCAAGATAGAAGGATATCTCGATCTATTCGACACGACCAAACCTATACAGACACTTGAGCAAAGACCGTACAATTACAACTGTAATTAAGAACAAGCGACAGACACAAAACTGTATCAACACCTTACACTCCTCAATTGGTCCAACCAATTTACGATTTTATCCTCGGTTTAAAATTTAGATTTCTCCCACAGTTCAAAATTACGTTTTTGCCCCCCGTTTAAAAGAAATTATGCTTTTGCCCTCAAATAAAAATTACGATTTTGCACTCAGCTGTATGGCACTCACCGATTGGTCTAACCAATGTATGATTTTATCCCAGGTTTAAAATTACTATTTCGCCCTGAGTTCAAAATTACGTTTTTTCCTCCTGTTAAAATAGATTTATGATTTTGCCCTCAGCTAAAAATTACGATTTTGCCCTTGGTTCAAAATTAAAATTTCGCACTCAATTCAAAATTACGTTTTTGCTTCAAGTTCAAAATAAAATTTTACTTTTGCCCCAAGCTAAAAATTACGATTTTGCCAACGTTTCACAACTATGATTTTTCCCCACAGTGCAAACTAAAATTATGATTGTGCAAACTAAAATTATGATTGTGCCCACAGCCTAAAATTATGATTTTCCCTTAGTTCAAATTTCAGGCTGCTGTCTGGCACTCCCCATTGGTCCTGCTATACTACAATTTTACCCCAAGTTCAAAATTACAAATTTGCCTCTGCACCAATTTACGATTTGCCACTGGTTCAAATTTACAATATTACCGTCACTTGAGCTTTTGGCAAATTGTGATCTTTCCTCAGTCAAAAAATACAACTTTGCTCTCAGTTTAAAATTACAGGATGGTCATCGTTTTAGTTTTTGTAGCAAAACTATAGAAGTGTTTTGTTTTAATTGGTTGACTCGTTTATTTTTTTTTCATGTCAAAAAGCTGTCTAACACTCGTTTATTAGTCCTGACAAATTACTATTTTGCCCTGAACTCAAAATTACGGTCTTGCTATCGGTTTAGTTTTTTTCTATTAAAACTATGATAATAATTTATAATTGGTTAAGAATTTTCGGTCTATTGCCCCGTAACGCGGACGGGGCATCAACTAGTTTAAAAAACAAAGTTGATGCATTAAAAGAAAGAAGCAAGTAGACGCTTTTCTAGTTTTGTATATATGGTAATTTCCTTCTTTTCATGCACAGAAAATATCGGTTAAGCGTTGGACTTGTCACCTATGACTTTGTTACATTTGGTCCCTTTCTCATTGTCTGCGTTCCAGATACGTGAATCTTGATACTATTATCCACGATGAGAAAATATTTTTTTTTTACATCAGGTCCTTTTTCTTGTCCGTTTTGCATCAATCGATTGTCCAGCAATTATGCCCGCCGAACGTTATCACACAACAGTAGGTAAGAGCCATTCTATCTATTTAGTTTATGTCGCTTATTTCTCTATTTACACCATCTATGTAGTTATGTACAACTTAATTGGTGGAGTCCATGAAAAGAAAGCTCGCATGCTCTTCTTTCAAACATTTAATTTGAGAAAATTTTGATTTTTTCTTTTACTGCAATAGTTCTTCACAAGATTTAAGAGGATGTGGGAGTTAAAGATAGCCGAAGGCAATGGGCCCTATTTATATAGTACCAATAACTTTGTTGGTAGACAATTTTGGGAATTTAATCCAAATGTTGGAACCTTAGAGGAGAAAGACGAAATCGAAAGGTTGCGCGAGAACTTTAAAGTTAGCAGACGAGATGGAGGATTCCATGCTTGTGGTGATCTACTAATGCGACGACAGGTAAACTAGACCATGATTTTTTGCTAGTGGTTACATCGGTTATATATAGATGCTTTTTATGTGTAAAAACATCATAAAGTTCTTCAAATTTAGTGCTATAGAACATTTGAAACCGATGTAACATTATTATAAATAAAAAGAATTCACTTTGTTTTTGCCATGTTATAATTTCACATAATCATTTTGACAATACAAAACTTTACTCATCCTCAATACACATATTTAGGACAATATTGAGGCACCGGTTATCTCCGAGAATTATTGTGGCAATAAACATCCTTATATAAATATAAGCATGGCAAACCCTGGGCGAGTGGGGCAGGTTCGGATGATAGGTCAAAACATTTGCGACTCAGAATGGGTTTGCGTGCATACAAATTATGAGTAAAATAAGTTCGGGTTAAAACGTGCATTCTTAAAAAGACATCATTTTGGTTTAGGTCACAATAGATTTTAGTGAAACTGAAGTCAGGATGAGATGAATTGAGTGGGAATGTTGGAGGTGCTTGTGACGACAGTGGTGGTGGTAGTGGTGACAAGGTAGTAACGGGGGCGGTGGCGGTCTAGGCAGCGCAGATGCAAAGACATAGGTGATGGCGGTGGTGGAGGTGATGATGGATGTGGCGGTATTAGCATTGGTGACGGAGGCATCGGCAGCGAGTGGTGGGGAAGGCAGTGTCCGTGTAGGTGGCAAGACACGAATAAGTGGTGGAGACAATCACTGGCCATGAAGATGAAAACCGTTGTGGACATTATTTAAGTCGATAAATCTTAATCTGAGTAGAATCAAGAATTTAACGTAATGTAATCATATACAATATATTTTTTAAGAAATCAACCCATCTTTTTAAAGAGTGTGTCATGATTGTCATCTATGTATAATTATAACTTACTAGATCATTAAGAAGTCATCTAAAATAAAAATTCACTAACTATTCCGATGCTTAAATAGAATTTGGTAAATTTGAAGATGACAATGATATGATGTTATGTGTCGCATAGCTTAAAAAGGAAAGTGGAATTGATCTTACAAGCATGCCTCCAATGAGACTAAGTGAAGGCGACCAAGTGGATGTTGAAGTAGTTACGAATGCGGTAAAGAAAGGCGTAAGACTACATCGTGCAATCCAAGCTAAAGACGGACATTGGCCAGCTGAAAATGCTGGCCCCATGTTTTTCACCCCTCCACTTGTAAGTATGATATGTAAATCTGAATCAGTCTGCTAAACTACAAGTGTCCTTGTAAATGTGTATGTACAAAGTTGGAGCTCGGTCAGGGCCGGCCTTGGGTGGGCGGGATGACCATCGATCATAGCACATTTTATCTCGAGGCACATTTAAAAAAAATCCTACATAAAGATGTACATAAAAAATCTATCAAACCGAAAATATATTAAAATGTTGATGTAGCTGAGTTGATTTTAGCGCTTAGTATGTATGTTTAGAGCATAGGTTTGACTCTATTAGTCCCCTTTGTTTCTAGCTTTTATACCCATTTACGTTATTCCGCTTTTTTCTCTTTCTATTATATCCCTTTACTTTATACTCTTGTTTTGTATACATAAAACAAAAAGAAAATGGATCTTTGGTAATATGATCTGACATTGAAAAAATGATAGCCATACTCTTTGAACTTTGAAAGAAAAACCAAATACTCTATGGCAAGAGTTTAGCACACAAAGGCCTTCAATATATCAGTATAACAAACAAAGCAACAGATCAAAGTAATATATATTAAGCAAGTGTTTACTATGGTGAATTAATTTTTTAACAGGTTATCATTTTTATTACGTAACTACAAAATTGAGCAATGCTTAGGGTTCCAGATCAGTAGTTTATGTGGAGTAAATTTATTCTTTTAAAAAAAATTTCACAAATCATCGGTTAACTATTTGCCTATTACGACATATTATGCTTGCAGTTGTTAATCACATTAGAACAAAGATAAGCATGACAAAACTCACACCGACTAATCGTACCATGACTTGAAAAAGGTGTTGTAAAAAAAGCAATTGGTTTTACCGCCCAAACTTAAGATATAGTGAATTGGTTTTAGCGCCGCAACTTAAGAAAGGTGTCGGTAAACACATTAGAGCAAAGATACACTGAATTGGTTTTAGCGCCTAAACTTATAAAAGGTGTTGTAAAAAAAGACACGTGGCGCATAGCTGTTTTGTTTTAGTATATGTTACAAATAATCATTCAAGTTCTAATGAAAAGTCATAAATTTTGAAATAATCAAGCTGTATAAAAGTATTAAAATTCTAAGAAGCGTAAAAGAATTCAACACCATTAATAATGACAATCAAAAGTTGGGTCATTACAAATAAGTTTTGACGAATAAAGTCCAGAAAATTATATTTTTTAATTAGGACTCTTTCAATTATATCATGTTTAATTTTAGCTTAATTATTTTAGAAATTTAATGTTGTAAAAAGTTGGTTTATTAAAATTTAAAATTTTAATAAATTAAAGTATTCTAATTTTCAGAGTATCCCCATATTTGTTCAGGGGTATCCTTAATTAAAAAAACTAGGAAAACGGGGTTGAGCGATAGCCGTGATACCGCTCCTTGTAGCGTACCTCCACCACTTTCCCATCCTATCTAAGTTATTGATTATTAGGGTGGAAGGGGCACTCTCTAAATGGGGAGTGATAAATTTTTTAATCAATAATATCATGCTATGTCAACTTCCCTATTCACTCACCAATTTGCATTCAAACACTAGGGATGCTCAAACACATGAAAAGAGGTAAACATTTATAAAAAAAATTATGATTGGTTGAAAAAGGGTGGGACCCACTATTAACCTCTCACTCTCCTCTATCTCTTCTCTTCTTTTTTCGGTGAGTATTCACCATTTGAGGGAGTCACCGAACACTGATTTATGGGTGGCGGCCCAATGCCGCTCGGTAAAATGAGGTTACTGAGGGGGTCACCGAAGGTGCCCCTTCCACCCTTATGTTTTATACCTATATTCACCTCATCTTAAAGATACAAGTTTCTTTTTCTTTGCAGCTAATAGCCTTATACGTTAGTGGTACCATTAATACGGTCTTAACTAAAGAACACAAGAAAGAGATGATACGATACTTGTACAATCATCAGGTTCGTATGTATTCACATCACTCTAAATTCGAATTGCTCATATTTACCCCCATGAGAATGTATATATGTCAGAATTTGGAAAGATAAAGTTTGGCTTATAATAGTACTCTATAGTACTAATTTACTAATTTGTATTGATTATGAGTGTTAATGACCATCCCTTAGTATGGTTTCCTAGAATTATAACCCCCAACGTTTATGCATCTATTTGAAAAAGGATGTTTCAGTTGTGATGGATTTTGTTTGAGCATTTATTGGCCAACTTTGATTGGGTTTGCCTAAGACTCATGAAATTCGACTATAATCAACCATGTTCCATATAATAAGTGGCTTGTTTAAACCCAATTTGAATATGATTGAACACCTTTGATAGATTAATAATGATAAACCAAAAATGATTAATAAATTTATCATGACCCGCTATATTTTGCTAAAAGTAAAACTAAAAAATTGTCCTACTACAATTTGCTAATTTTAGCCAAGCATGAATATAATAAAGTTTTGAGTACGGAAGACTAACATTGAGCTAGATACCAGCTAATTTTGATTACATTTATATCTTTCTATGGCTTATACGTATTGTGTTATTTTACCAAAATAGCGTATAACGAAAATAAAACTTATATCTTTCTATGGCTTACGGGTTAGTGTATGAATGTAAATACATTTGTATTTACTTGTGATTGAAAAAGTTATAATAAAAAAAATTAAAAAAAAACCTTAAGTTATTAATGACACGATTTAAAAATAAAATATAACACTAATTAATGGAGCAACTCTTTTAAAGTTGGAAAGAAAAATGTTTTTTCTCATGGTTTTAGAAATCATTCATACTATCTATCCGTTGCTGAATTTTGTTTTTGTTTTGCGTTAAATTTTGTTGGATATATATACATTTTGCGTCGTCAATTTCTACATGAGGTGAAAAATAAATGTAAAAACTGGGAAAACGTGAAGAATGTGCGTAACGATAATGGATGAATTGCTTGACGTTTATAAAGATCCTCTCAGCATGTACCTACAAGACAAGGTGTTGTATGACTGCAGAATGATGATGGGGGATGGGGATTTTATATCCAAGGCCACAGCACAATGATCGGATCAGCGTTGAGTTACGTAGCCTTACGAATATTAGGAGAGGGAGAAGAAGATGGAGATGGTGCAATCGCTAGAGCTCGTAAGTGGATAGTTGATCACGGAGGTGCATCTTCTATACCCTCTTGGGGAAAGGTTTATCTTTCGGTAATTATTAACTCCATAATCTTATTGTAATTCCAAAAATCTATACAATATGCACTTTGGTCGAACAGGGAACAATTAATTTTTATGCTTGACTATGCACTTCCATCCGAGACGATGGATTTTCTTTAGTTACATAATTCACATTTATTTGCGTATGTAGGTTCTTGGAGTATATGAATGGGAGGGCTGTAATCCGTTGCCACCAGAATTTTGGCTCTTCCCATCTTCATTCCCTTTTCATCCAGGTAATTATTATATATTTCCAAATTAACAGTTTGCGCGCATATGTCATATTGTTTTCGATCGCTCTATTCTTTTGCTTAATGCAGCTGAGATGTGGTGCTACTGTCGAACAACCTACATGCCCATGTCGTATTTATATGGGAAAAGAATCCAAGGACCAATAACACCGCTTGTTTTGGCTTTGCGAAAAGAAATCCACCCCACACCCTTTGAGGATATTAACTGGAATAAACAACGGAATAACTGCTGTAAGGTTGGTGCTGGTATAATTATCTTTAATAGACCCTAGACATCAAGGTGAAATTTTGCTATCTAACTCAACATCTATATCTGTTAGTATGCAATAGATGAAGTACTCAAAAGTAATATACAAAGTAATTGAGCCAGATGTATTTCATTGCATTGACTAAAAACGAAGAAATCTACAATGCTTAAATAGAAAAATTAGTGCTAACATAAAAGAAATATCCATTAGAAACTAGCTTGACTAATGGCTAGTTCCTAAAACTTCTAAAAAGTATCTTACAACCTCTCTGACCCGTTGAAGTTATTCATCTGAATTATTAATGGTTAGAGAGGGTTAAAACATGAGCCATCTTTCGGATGTGAGGGTGTATGTGTTGTGTTTGCAGGAGGATTTCTACTATCCACATTCATTTCTTCAAGATGCTTTATGGCATAGTCTTCACTACCTTATTGAGCCAGTTCTCAAGTATTGGCCGTTTTCTAAACTTAGAGAGAGATCTATTGATAGAGTTGTTGAACTAATGCGATATGAATCAGAAGAGACGAGATACATGACCATAGGATGCGTCGAAAAAGTAAGCTAGCGTTTCTAATAAAAGGAAAGAAAGAAAAGGGAATTGCTATCTTAAAAACCATAACAAAAAATTCTCCTTTTGGACAGAGTCTACAAATGATGTGTTTGTGGGCAGAGAATCCAGATGGGGATGAGTTCAAATATCACCTAGCTAGAGTACCGGATTACTTATGGATTGCAGAAGATGGAATGACAATGCACAGTTTTGGTAGTCAAGTGTGGGATTGTGCTCTTGCAGTTCAAGCGATTACTGCAAGTAATATGGCTGAGGAATATGGAGATTGTCTCAAAAAGGCCCACTTCTACTTGAAAGAATCTCAGGTTGTGTCTTTAAAGTACGCATGATTCAATATCCAAATTCTAATGGAATCCTAACATACTACCTTAACTATATGTAGGTTAAAGAAAATCCTTCCGGAGATTTTACTAAAATGTGTCGACAGTTCACTAAAGGTTCATGGACTTTCGCTGATCAAGATCACGGATGGGCTGTCTCAGACTGTACATCAGAAGCGCTAAGGGTATAACGTGATTCGAATTGAGACATTCTATATACATTTAAAGTTTCTGTTTATATCAAAATGGGCGATAATCTATCTTTGCCTATAGTGTCTACTCTTATTATCACACATGCCAAAAGAAATAGCTGGAGACAAGGATGAGCCTGCCCGACTCTATGAAGCAGTGAACGTGCTTCTTTACCTGCAGGTATGACATATTACTTATATATTTTGAGTGAAAAAAGCTAATAAGCAGTCATGTAACATCAAATTTTAGATGGTTAAACTTATTAACATCAAATACATAATTAAAACATGTCTTTTGTTTGGCTTTATTCATATTCAGAGTCCTATAAGTGGAGGATTCGCTGTTTGGGAGCCACCAATTCCAAAACCATTTCTGCAGCTTCTTAACCCTTCAGAGATTTTTGCAGATATTGTTGTTGAGAAAGAGTAAATCTCCTAACACTTTTTTTATAGTAATCTTCTGGTTAATTAGTGATTTATTTATAACAGGGAAAATCACCTAAATTATAGAGATGACCTTTGACTTTTGTTTTACTAGATTAGTCCCTTGAACCAAAACCCTTGCACTGAGGCAAGATTAGAAATTACCTTTTTGCATATATTTTAACGTTATTATTAGACCATCCACAATAAGGATAAAAAAAACATTTACAAACATGTCTGGTTAGCTGTAACATCAGAAAAACTTTTAGTTCTTTAAAAACACTCAGAGCCTACTAAATAAGGAATCCTAAAAAGAATGTCACGCCATCAACACCTTTTACATTTATTTTTTTAATTGCCAATCTTATAATTTTTAACAACTGTATGAAAATTTAAAAAATACATAACTTAAAATATAAAAATTATTAAAACTTTAATATTATTACACTATTATTTAAAAATTGATTTTTTTACATATATAACTTTAAAATACTATATGAGAGTGATAAAGATTTTTTTAATCGGCCCCACCACCTCCACACTACCCCCAGGAGTGTTCAAAATCAGATATTCGAAATTTTCGGATATCCTAAAATCCAATTCTTTATTTACTTTTTAGTTTTAATTATTTTTAATATTTGGAACCGGATATTTTGGATAGTTTTGGATATCCGAATATAAATTTTCGGGAATTTTGGATATTTTTCGGATATTTTTCGGATATCCGAAAAAAATAAAAATTAAATTTCGGATATCAATCCAAATATCGAATATTTTTGAAATATCCCAAAATTCGATATCCGAAATTCGGATATCGAATTTTCGGAATATTTCGGATCCGGATATCAGATAATTCGGATCGGATTTTCGGATACGGATAGTTTTGAACGCCCCTTGGCCCCACCTTCTCTCATTTTTTTAGTTCTTATACAAATACATGGATGAAAAAATGGATCCTACAAACATCAACCACAATAAAAAAACGAAAAAAGGGGCATGGATAAATGAGAAAAAATGGCTATTGGCCATGCTCTTATAAATATTAAAACTAATTTTTAAAATTAAGTATTTCTAAACGGTTCTAAAAATATAAAGTTTTAACAAATTTAAGTTATTGAAAAATAATTTTATTATGTTTAAGTTTTTAAATATTTAAAAATTATTTTTGTACATAATTCTAAGTGTCCATGCTTTAACAAAGTTCTTTTTTAATAAAAAAATAATTTTTGTATGCTTTCAGAAAGGTTTGGTTCTTATAAGTAATAAAAAATATTAGAAATTAAGCTTTTATACATTTTTGGTTTGTAATTTTTTTTATGTTTTGGTTCTTATAAGTAATAAAAAAGATTAGAAAATTAAGCTTTTATACTTTTTTGGTTTGTAATTTTTTTTATATCTTTGGACTCAAGATACCCATATTTTGGGTTAACTTGGTTCAGGTTGGTCATGATAAACCACATTTTAGCACTGACATGGCGCGAGCTAGACACATGTCATCATTTCAAATTTTAATGGATACATTTTTATAGAAATTTTCAGAAAATGTGTGGGTCAAATGGCTGATTTTTTGTTTCCCCTTAATAATACTAGAGAAAGAAAAATGTTTGCTTGAAAAATAATTAGCAGGAAAGAAACAGATTTCTTTTTATTTAAAAATATTTAACATAAATATTTTGCTGATTTAGGCATGTGGAAACCACAGCATCCATTATTGGAGCTCTGGTAGAATTCAGCCGTGTCCATACAAGACACAGAAAGGAAGAAATAGAACTGTCCATTTCAAGGGGAGTACGATATCTTGAGGAGACACAATGGCATGATGGTTCATGGTAATTAAGCTGATATGATTTCTTGTTTTATTTAGAAAGCTAGTCAAGGTTATAAAACTGTTGAACGGGGTGATAGGGGCAAATCGACTTTCAAAAAAAAATAAGTTAGCTCGGGCCACGTTTAAGGGCCCCAATACTGTTCGATTCCAATTAGATTCTTTGTCTCTGGTCACTTGTTCCTCAAAATCTCACACATTTTCTATCGGAATAATAGGATTTATGCCTTTTCGATGTGTAATCATATTCCCATGTGTTAAGATTCTAAGCGAATACTATTTTACTTTTAAGAAAAGGGTCCCAATTACAGGATCAACTTTTGGCCCTATATACAAATGATCACTTATAATGAGATCATTATACTAAACATGGTATGCCTATCCTCAGCATTTACTCCTAGCTTGTTCAGATTTGACGTGTGGTGGTTTAATACTTGCTTCTATCTTGTTTGACTTGATAGGTATGGTTACTGGGGTGTATGCTTCATATATGGAACATTTTTTGCCTTAAGGGGTTTAAGTTCCACTGGAAATACATATGAAAACAGCGTAGCAGTCCGTAAAGGCGTCAAATTCTTACTTTCTACACAGAATGAAGAAGGGAGTTGGGGAGAAAGTCACATATCTTGCCCTACTGAGGTCTGTTTGGTTACCATCACTCACCAAAAAGTTCAATCAACAACATATATATATAATATATATATATATATATATATATATATATATTTTTTTGACTATATGCACTAACCCAAAGAAAAAGTAAAATACTACTAAATAAATTTTGCTACTTCTCCTTTCTGTTTCTATTAATTATCGAGGTATATACACCGCTGGAAGGAAACCGAACAAATCTAGTGCAAACATCCTGGGCTATGCTTGGTCTTATGTTTGCTGAACAAGTATGTTGGTGTCCATGATATTTCTTCTAAGCATTCACTGATGCACTGATATACTAATTTTTTCTCAAAACCACTAGGTCGAAAGAGATCCAACACCTTTACACAAAGCGGCAAAGCTGTTGATTAACGCTCAAATGGATGATGGAGATTTTCCTCAAGAGGTAACCTCTATTAAATGAATCTAAATAAAATCACCAACCAATTTTTTAAAAAAAAATTATTTTTAGTTTGTCTGAATTATCAGTTTTAAGGTGGTATTTGTTTGTGAGCTTCATGTTAGTTAGAACCAGTGACTTCCAATAGGTCGATGGTGATGACATTAGCTATCTATTTTTTATAACTAGATTCGTTCAGGCATTATTTTTCACGGCTGACCTAATAAGTTTTTATGGCCCGAATTTCCCATTAAGTTATTTTTCCTACGGTGCTTGTTTTGATGAATCTTTTTTCTGTCATTACATCATTTACACAGGAAATTACGGAGTGTACATGAAGAATTGCCTGCTGCTTTATGCACAATACAGAAACATATTTCCCCTTTGGGCCCTCGGGGAGTACCGTAAACGTGTCTGGGGGAATACCATCAACATGTAAACTATTATGGTCGATGGGGGAATAATATCATGTTGAGGTACAACTTTGGCTTCTGTTGTTAAAAAAGTCTCCTGAACATGTATATGTGTATAAAGTTGTTGGTATTGAAATTTATACAGTGCTAGTGTTATCAAGTCATTTTACTTAATTTGGATTTTATTGATACTGAATGACATACATGTAAATATCGACTTGTGGAGTGCATATGAGAAATGTGAAGAACATAATCTGATGTCTGCTCTCGCTTGAGGGACGTTATCATTTCTCTATAGGTATTTTCATTCACATCTACTCCCCCTAGAACCGAGTCCCACAACATTTGCTCAAGCGTATATCTGGTAGCATTCCTAAATTGAGATGTGGTTGTTAATTAATTAGGATAAGAACTAGAAACATATTGTGCCACTTATGACCCCATAGCCCACTTTGCTCGACCCATTTCACATAAAACCCAAATCCAACAAATTAATTTAATTAATTAAATCTATCTATGACATAACTACATTATTATTATTATTATTATTATTATTATTATTATTATTATATTTTATTATTATTATTATTATATTATATTATTATTATTATTTTATTATTATAAAACTAACCTTAAGAATAGTAATTTTATTTTATTATTATAATAAGACGTTTACTTTCATAACACTTTTATTATTTTAATATAATAATAATAATAATTTTAATATAATAATAATAATAAATAGTAATTTTAATATTATAATAATACATATAATATTTTTAATACTTTTATTATTTTAATATTATTATAATAATAATTTCCTATATTATTTTCTTAACTTTAATAATTTTTGTTATCAGATACCATTTACTCATCCCTAATAACGGGTACTATACGAACAACGTTATCGTACAACTTATTTTTTTGTTTTCTTCAACTTATAATGATTTCTTTTTTTTTAAGTTTCAGGGTAGGCATGAGTCGGGTGCCAACCGATACTAAATCGGTATGGGAACCGAAAATACCGGTTACGATACCAGTATGAACATAAAAACCAGTAGCGAACCGTACCACGAACGCCAAAAGTCAGTACCGAATTGGTACTTAAGATCTTTAGGTTCGGGAAATACTAATAAACCAACCTAATGAATAGTTAGTTATTATTATCATAAGACATAGTTTTTTAACACTTTTTTATTTAATATTATAATAATTATTATTTTCTTTATATATTTTTCTTAACTTTAATGATTTTTGCAACCCGGTCCTATTTTCTCATCCCTAATCACGGATACCGTACGAACAACAACGGTATCGTACAACTTTTTTTTCTTCAACTTTTAATGATTTCTTTTTTTAGTTCATGGGTAGGGATGAGCTCGGTGTCAACCGATACCAAATCGGTATTGGTACCGAAAATATCGGTTACGGTACCGATATATGAAGATAAAAACCGGTAGCAAATCGGTACCAAGAACGCCAAAAGTCGGTACCGAATTGGTACTTAAGATCTTTCGGTTCGGAAAATCTTAATAAACCAACATAATTTGTAATTTTATTATTATAATAATACATATAGTTTTTAACACTTTTATTATTTTAATATTATAATAATAATTATTTTAATATAATAATACATATATGATTTATATCCTTCTTAGCTTCATTGTTTTTTTTCCTCTTATTATTTTTGTTTTGTGTGAATTTCTTTTTCTTTTCTAATTTTTGTTATTTTTCTTTTTTAAGTTTCAATCGAACCTAATGTTGTATTGTAATAAAATGAATGGTTTAATACTGACCGAACAATGTTAGTATCGAAATTGATATTCGTTTTTATTGTTTCGATCGATATAAACACATCTAGGTTTTTTTAGTTGTATCATGACCATTTTTTCTTTTTCGGTAAATATCAATATCTTAATGAACCAAACCAATATCAAATGAATTCCTGCCATTAACTTATTTTTATTATTGCGTCTACGTTTCCATTAAAAATTGAGTTTCCCATCGCAGAGCACGGTTATAACCCACTAGTTAATTTAATTAATTAAATTCATCTATGACATAACTATATATTATTATTATTATTATTATCATTATTATTAAAACAGCTTAATGAATAGTAATTTATATTTATTATTATAATAATACATACAATTTTTTTAACATGATTATTATTTTAATATAATAATAATAATAATAATTTTCTTTATTATTTTTTTAACTTTAATGATTTTTTGCTATCCAGTACCATTTGATCGCCTTTGATCACGTGTACCATACGAATAACAACGGTATCGTACAACTTTTTTTCAACTTTTAATGATTTCTTTTTTTTATTTTTATCCCTACCCTCGTTGTCAACTGATACCGAAAATACCAGTTACGATACCGGTATAAGAAGATAAAAATCGGTAGCGAATTAGTACCAGTAACGCCAAAAGTCGGTACCAAATTGATACTTAAGATCTTTCGGTTCTGGTAATATTAATAAACCAACATAATGAATAGTAATTTTATTATTATAATAATACATATATTTATTTTAACACTTTTATTATTTTAATATTATAATAATAATTCTTTTCTTTATTGTTTTTTAACTGTAATGATTGTTTGCTACCCGGTCTTATTTGCTCAACCCTGATCACGGGTATCGTACGAACAACGGTATCGTACAACTTTTTTTCAACTTTTAATGATTTCTTTTTTTTAGTTTTAGGGGTTTGGATGAGCTCAGTGCCAACCGATACCGAATCGATATTGGTATCGAAAATATCGGTTATCGTACTGGTATATGAAGATAAAAACAGGTAGCAAATCGGTACTAGGAACGCTAAAAGGCGGTACCAAATTGGTATTTAAGATCTTCCGGTTCGAGAAATATTAATAAACCAACCTAGTAAATAGTAATTTTATTATTATAATAAAACATATAGTTTTTTTAACACTTTTATTCATGTAATATTATAAAAATAATTATTTTCTTTATTATTTTTCTTCTAACTTTAGTGATTTTTTGTTATCCGGTACATTTTCTTTTTCCTGACCACAGGTACTGTACGAACAACAACGGTATCGTAATATCGTACAATGTTTTTTTTTGTTTTCATCAACCTATAATGATTTCTTTTTTTTAGTTTCAATGGTAGGAATGAGCTCGCTGCCAACGATACTGTATCAGTACATGAAAATAAAAATTGGTAGCGAACCGGTGACAGGAACGCCAAAATTTGGTATCGAATTGTTACTTAAGATCTTTCGATTCAGGAAATATTAATTAACCAACCTAATGACTAGTAATTTTATTATTATAATAATACATATAGTTTTTCTAACACTTTCATTATTTTAATATTATAATAATAATTATTTTTTTAACTTAAATGATTTTTTGCTACTCAGTCCTATTTGCTTATCCTTGATCACGGGTACCGTACGAACAACATCGGTATCGTACAACTTTTTTTTTCAACTTTTAATGATTTCTTTTTTGTTTAATTTTAGAGGGTAGGAATGAGCTCGGTGTCAACCGATACTGAATCAATATTGGTACCAAAAATATCGGTTACAGTACCGGTGTATGAAGATAAAAATCGATAGCAAACCGGTACCGAATTGGTACTTAAGATCTTTCGGTTCGGAAAATATTAATAAACCAACATAATGAATAGTAATTTTATTATTATAATAATTTTAACATTTGTGTAAATCGGTTTCAAAAACCCTCCCCAATTTTATCAGTCAGAGTGTATTTAATTATGTCATTCGATTATTTTTTTATTATTGTTTAAATATTTCTTATATAAATAAAAATAATTAACGTTTAAAATAACCTTAATGAAATAATATAATAAATAATCCATTTAAATAATAAATATTTACTTATTAGATAATTGCAAGGCTTAACAAAAATAATTAAAGAAAATAAAATAAAAAGGTGGAACTGGGGATCGAACCCGAGTTCCTCAGATAGCACACACACCACAAACACCACTGCACCACACATAGCATATGTGTTAGGATTCAGAACTCAACATATATATTTTCATGTTAAGTGAAGCCGGCGACTACAACCAATCTCCTCACCGGAGATTTCGCAACCGACGCGGTTTGCTTGAAAAACGACAACTGGCTCAACTTTAATTCTGGCAACTTCAATCATCGCTGGCGAACCAGTATGTATATGAAGATAAAAACCGATAGCGAACCAGTACCAGGAATGCCAAAAGTCGGTACCGAATTGGTAATTAAGATCTTTCAGTTTGGGAAATTTGGTACCGGTTCCCGTACCATTTGCTCATCATGACCATGGTTTTATTCGAACATCATTACTATACAACTTTTTGTTAATTTTTTCGGTTATATTCTAGTGTTTTTTTTCTACATTTGTTTTATTCTTGTTAGCGGTTCTGTGTATAAGGCACTCATAGTGATTTCAAAACACATGTAAACATAGACTAAATAACAAAAGAAGTTCGTCAGAACGCAAGAACGATGATAAACCTAGTTGATTAGAAAAATCACATATTTATTTGACCAATCCCAATCTCCCTTTATACCAACACCCTACCAACCTTCGACAAAATCCTAAACCCACAACCAAATATAACCCAACATCTTTTCATCCAACAGCACTCTACTTAACCGAACCAACCTTTAGCATTTCTAATAGAGATACTCACTGGCGTAAGGCTATGAATGAGGAATATTTGGTCCTTTTGAGAAATGGAATTTGGTCATTGGTTTCCCGTGTCCCTAACATAAATGTTGTTGCTTGTAAATGGGTGTAAAAACTCAAACATGACCATTGTGTTGCTATTAAGCGTTAAATAATGCATGCGGCTTGTCACTAAAGGATTTAATTAACAGTTAGAGATTAATTATCACAAAACGTTTAGTCCAGTTATCAAAATAACTTCAATAAAAGTTGTTCTATCTTTTGCTCTCATATCTAGAAAATAAGACTAATATAACTTTTTATAAGCAACTTTGTTCAAATGAGTTGCATTTGCCTCTAATGCAACTTTGTTGAATATAAAAGTTGCATTAAAAGATCTAAGGCAACCTTTTTATTTAAAAGCTTAGATTTTTTTTTTAAAAGGTACAAACTTTCTTTCAAAGGTTACAATTTTTAATGAGTTTTGCAACTTTTTGCTTTGTTTGAAGTTGGTGCAACACCAAAATCTCCTATGACTAATAAATCCCCCTCTAATCAATCTAAGACATTATGATTTATTATTTCATATTGTGATCTAGTATAACAACTTGATATAAAGCTCTAATAGCAACTTGACATAAAGACCTAATATAAAATTATAAATAGTATCTTTATATATGTTTTCCAATATTTTTTTTACATTTTACAAACTTAATAATAAATAGTCTCTTTATATATGTTGTTCTACAGTTTTTTTTTTTAAATTTATTGATATAATTATTTATGTTTTAGCTTCCTTCCTAAACGCATACTATTCTCCCAAAATATTTCAAAATTTTGGACTTCCCCCAACCGCAACCCCCAAATTTAATCGGTCTTAAATCCTCTCCCTGCCAATCTCGATCGGTTCCCGAATCTTTTACCAATCACCGCATTGAGATGGCCTTTTGATCCTCCTTTAACAACCCCTACGGATTTCAGGTACAAGAGGATTTATTTATATATTACTATTAATTGGCCATCTTATTCGGTTCCCATACTTTGTGTTTCAAGTTTTCATTTTTTTAAATATGCTGTTCTTGTAACCAAAATGACGCAATTCTTTTTTGCTACTTTTGTTTGATTAGTTTCTCATTATCTCAAGTTATTCAATTTTATGTGATATTAAGTTGGTTTGGGCTTATAATCATTGTACCCGGTCATTGTATTATAAAGTAAAAGGCCTAGACATCTAAGAGAAGATTGTTACCCATTCTAAGAAATTGAACAATTGGTCTACCTGTAAATAGTCGACTTTTCACATTATGTAAGCGAAGTCTTTGATCATTGTGGGTTTGAAATTAATATTTTGAAAACATTGAGATTTTGCCTAATTTTCTTAGTTTAAAATTTAGCAATACTGGAAGGGCGATCACCTCCATTCAGGGTATCTAAAATCGGCTTTTCACACTATGAATGAGTATTTTATTACAAAAAAAAAAAAAAAAAAAAAACTAGTTTTTTACTTAATTTACACGACATTTTTATTTGTATCACCTTTTACCATATAGGATTTTAATTCAATCTCATGTATAAGTTTTCATCACTAATTTAATGTCTGTATTATTCTAATTTTTATGAGTAGGCATTTACTCAAGTTATGAGTGTGCATCTATTTTCTATGGCATTCTCATATTGTTCTTTCAATACTGAAGAAACTTTTTTATAAATACAGGTGGTGCAAATATTTGGGTCCTAAAAGTAGTATTTGGTAAGTAAAGCTTTTTCTTGAGGTTTTTTTACTGGTTGTTAATTCAGGTTATATACAGTTGTCTAAAATGTGTTATGTGTCCTCAAAGTGGCTTACAACCAAAGAGATCCTACTCTTCGTGGTATTGATAAAGTAGATAGGGCTGAAATAGAAATTTTGTTTTTCCAAAAGCAAGTTTGATTAATTGGGTCGGGACGAGAAGGAACGAAGATTGTGATGAAGTTTGAGACCATGGTTAGATTAATGGGACTCTTTTTTATCTTATTTTTGGTATGCAATTATCTTAAGTTTTACCCAAACAATACTATTTGTTTACCTTTTACATATATATTTGGAGGTTATTCTGGTTAATTAGTAGATAATGTAATCTCAATCATATTGGTCTTTTAAGGTTAATGTCGTTTTGGATGCAGGACAGTGGTAAGTTTGGATTCCTTTTGAAATTTTGATCATTTAAGTGTTTTATTTTTTTATTGAACTTGTTTGCATATGATTAGTACAATTTATTAATATAGGGTAGGGATCTTAAGAGAAGTCCACCTTATTTGAGAAGCATTCTCTACCACACATTTCCCTAAGCTTTACGTAATATGTATATATTCAATTTTAAACTATACATATGTGTATATTACATAAAGCTTAGGGGAAATGTGTGGTTCAAAATACTTCTCAAGTTTCTCAATTAGCATAATGCTTCTCATATGATCCTAATTTATATATATATATAAGAAAATATAAAAGTGTGACAAGTGTACGAAAGATTTTGGAGTTGGCACGTTTCCCGTTTTATTTTGGTAGTTTAAGGATATAAGTGTAATTTAACTAATAAAATCTAATTGTGGAATGAATATATGCAATCGTTTTTTGACAGTTATTGTAGGGATTTTCGAATTTAAAGACATACATCTTATAAAGAAATAACACCCTAAGTCATAAAAACACCACAACATGTATATTGAAGGCATACATCTTATAAAGAACAGAATTATAACAGAAAAACACACTAACTCATAAAAACACCACAACATGTATATTGAAGGCACACATCTTATAAAGAACACCCTAACATTGAATATAACAGAAATAACACTCTAATAAATCAATTTCAAAACACAATACTTTAATTAGAATCAAAATATGAATAACACCCTAAATATAACATCAGACAATACTTCTCATTTGAACTCTCCACTATATATATATATACATATATATATATAGGATTAGGATCATTTGTGAACAACTTCTTGAAAATGAACTGAGTGAATTAATCTTGACCATTGATTATTTTTTAGATTAAAAGGGTAAGATTGACATTAGCTCTTTCTCTCTCTCTTAATTAAAATCTCTTAATTTTCTCATCTATTAATTTTCTCTCTCTCTCTCTCTCTCTCTCTCTCTCACACACACACATTTTTAATTACTTCTCTATTATTTTAAACTCGTGTAGAATCAGTTGCTAATAACGTATATGAAATTCTAACATAACTAGATACTGGACACCAATTGTCCCTCCCAGATTCAAACCGTATATGAAACTCCTAACGGAACTAGGTCGTGGACTACAAAATACACAGTAATCCAAACAACCACGTTGTTTAAATGTTTTAGAAAAGACTCACATGCTTGACTAACTAATAATAAGTTGACTCAACGACCTGTTGGTGACTAATTAAGTGACTTTAGGTTTATTCATTTTCATGCAAAGCAAGTAACACTATAGTACACATCACATAACATGTTTGATGACATTTATTTTTAATTTCACACTCCAAAGACACCTTGCATAGCCAAATAGATGCAATCTCTAATGTTAATAAAAAGTTTCAGCAATTACAACACAACACCCGTTTTTGAGTCAGTTTGTGTATTTTATTTAAAATATTAAAAGACGCAAAAAAAATTAAGAATATTTTATGGGATATGCCAAATAGTCCATATGGGTTGTGAAATTTTCTTGAAATCTGAATGTTTATAGAAAATTCATGAAAAATGCTACCTCACATAAGGTAAAAACGTTGTTTTCTATGACAGTTTACCATTTAGTTTATAGAAAACTCTACGTTGATATAATTGACAAAAGTCTAGTTGAAGTGTCTCATAAATTCCACTGGGTATCTACTGTAAAAATTGCAAGTCTTAACTTCTAATATTGATCAAGTTATAGTACTTGTCATGGACCCTATTATCTCAGCTTTACATATCCACACTAAAAATTTGCAAAAACATAGTTAACGTTAATGAAAAATTGTAAAACTTTTTGTTGATCATATTAACACCCAGTAAATGACCCTAGAATCAAGAATGGAGTTATATGGCATCAGTAGGTGCAGGTTATGATCAAAACGAATTCACGACTTTCTGCAATAACATTTCTACAAGTTCATGCAATGTCAATCTTTCAAGTTTTCATCATGCAATGTACCAAAAGATTCCACATTTGGCAAGTTATAAACCACAAGCACAATTAGGCACCTTTCATGCATCATATAACATTTATATAATCCAAAGAGATTAATGGTAACATCCTACAACCTCATGCAAGTCCACAACTCAAGATTCATTAATTAAGTTCAATTCTCGTTTTAGTAAGTCATGAATTATACACCTTTGAGTTTTCATCACAAAATTGATTCCTAAAATCATCATACACCTTTACTAGCATGAATAGATCAATGAACATATTCAAATCATCCTACACAATCATACACAAAAACCGAACAACTACACGTAAAAGCACACAATACACGTAATTTACACATAATACACGTAATCATCAGAAATCATATAATTTCACATAATATATTCATTTAATCGTTCCACACTTATTATTTCACTTAATCACCAACGTTCAGGGACAGATTCGTGTACGATTCGGTAATTCGGTTAATTCACCAAAGTTCCGTTATGTGGGTGTTCGTGTACTATATGAGACAGTTAATTAACCTTAATCAAGTGTAATGCAATAATGAATGTTTATGATAATGTTAAATTTGCCTATCACATCGCCATGGTCAGTGATAGACCTTGTAATCAAAGGCACAAGGCATAAACAGTCAGCTTCGGTTGCGAATGCTTAGTGACATAACATACAGGTTAGCTACCTATAAATATAACAAGAACCTTCTAATCACTACTATAAACTGTAAACAACTGAAAAAAATGAATTGTTTTACACCAGTGAACTCACTCATCATTATGTGTTGACACTTGTTCTTGCATGTCTTTCTCAGGTTGCTAAGGTATCACTCACCAGGACTAGGATGCATTACGGAGTCGCATTGATTTCATCAAATATTTGTACTCAGCTTTAGTTACATTTGTAATTTGATTGTGTAATTATTTATGCTTTCGCAACTCGATTGTATATTGTTTCACTTGACATTGTTTGCTCATTCATGAGAAAATATTGTTTATACAATCGAGTTACGAAAGCATAAATAATTACACAATCAAATTACTAATGTAACTAAAGCTGAGTACAAATATTTGATGAAATCAATGCGACTCCATAATGCATCCTAGTCCTGGTGAGTGATACCTTAGCAACCTGAGAAAGACATGCAAGAACAAGTGTCAACACATAATGATGAGTGAGTTCACTGGTGTAAAACAATTCATTTTTTTCAGTTGTTTACAGTTTATAGTAGTGATTAGAAGGTTCTTGTTATATTTATAGGTAGCTAACCTATATGTTATGTCACTAAGCATTCACAACCGAAGCTGAGTGTTTATGCCTTGTGCCTTTGATTACAAGGTCTATCACTGACCATAGCGATGTGATAGGCAAATTTAACATTATCATAAACATTCATTATTGCATTACACTTAATTAAGGTTAATTAAGTGTCTCATATAGTACACGAACACCCACATAACGGAACTTTGGTGAATTAACCGAATTACCAAATCGTACACGAATATGTCCCCGAACGTTGGTGATTAAGTGAAATAATAAGTGTGGAACGATTAAATGAATATATTATGTGAAATTATATGATTTCTGGTGATTACATGTATTGTGTGTAAATTACGTGTATTGCGTGCTTTTACGTGTAGTTGTTCGGTTTTTGTGTATGATTGTGTAGGATGATTTGAATATGTTCATTGATCTATTCATGCTAGTAAAGTTGTATGATGATTTTAGGAATCAATTTTATTATGAAAACTCAAAGGTGTATAATTCATGACTTACTAAAATGAGAATTGAACTTAATTAAAGAATCTTGAGTTGTGGACTTGCATGAGGTTGTAGGATGTTACCATTAATCTCTTTGGATTATATAAATGTTATATGATGCATGAAAGGTGTCTAATTGTGCTTGTGGTTTATAACTTGCCAAATGTGGAATCTTTTGGTACATTGCATGATGAAAACTTGAAAGATTGACATTGCATGAACTTGTAGAAATGTTATTGCAGAAAGTCCTGAATTTGTTTTGATCATAACCTGCACCTGCTGATGCCATATAACTCCATTCTTGATTCTAGGGTCATTTACTGGGTGTTAATATGATCCACAAAAAGTTTTACAATTTTTCATTAACGTTAACTATGTTTTTGCAAATTTTTAGTGTGGATATGTAAAGCTGAGATAATAGGGTCCATGACAAGTACTATAACTTGATCAATATTAGAAGTTAAGACTTGCAATTTTTACAGTAGATACCAAGTGGAATTTATGAGACACTTCAACTAGACTTTTGTCAATTATATCAACGTAGAGTTTTCTATAAACTAAATGGTAAACTATCATCAGAAAACAACGTTTTTACCTTATGTGAGGTAGCATTTTTCATGAATTTTCTATAAACATTCAGATTTCAAAAAAATTTCACAACCCATATGGACTATTTGGCATATCCCATAAAGTATTCATAATTTTTTTTGCATCTTTTAATATTTTAAATAAAATACACAAACTGACTCAATAATTGGTGTTGTGTTGTAATTGCTGAAACTTTTTATTAACATTAGAGATTGCATCTATTTGGCTATGCAAGGTGTCTTTGGAGTGTGAAACTAAAAATAAATGTCATCAAACATGTTATGTGATGTGTACTATCGTGTTACTTGCTTTGTATGAAAATGAATAAACCTAAAGTCACTTAATTAGTCACCAACAGGTCGTTAGGTCAACTTATTATTAGTTAGTCAAGCATGTGAGTCTTTTCTAAAACATTTAAACAACGTGGTTGTTTGGATTACTTGGGTTTTGTGAACCCACACGTGCATACACTTATAGACATTACATGTAATAATAGGTAGTGGTTAACTAAACACCAACTCTTTAGCTTTTGCATACTCGGATTATCTTCGTAAACTGTGAGTTCACTAATTTTCTAAAAGCATGCCTCCCTGGTTTGGGACTACTTATATTCCTTGGAGGAATATTTTTACTTTGAATACCTTAGTTTAATTTCATATCTACAGTGGACTAAACGACCTCTATCTTGAAAGGCCTTACTCTTATACCGATCAGTTGTTGGGTAGCAAGCAGAGTATTAATTGATAACGATATTTGGTTTGACAAACCTCACACCATGCTGGGAGTCGGAGGGGAACTTTTGACTCTAACTTTGCATCAATGCCAATATGTGGGGCACAAACTTACTCAGTCAGTTTTCGGTACTTCACGTTCAGTTGCTTAACCACGGGTTAGCTATCCATGACATGTCCTTATAAGTTTTGTATTTATATTTACTTCTTGTTGAACTAAACTTGTGAGCTTGCCAACTTTTTGTTGATACACTTAAGCATGCTTTTGAAGGATGCTAGGTACGACACGCTTAGGACATGCATTGGAATCTCATGAATAAAAATTTTAGACATTTTCATTTATATGCTTTTCTAAATTTCACACGAGTTTTTGAGCGCATGTTTAGTGCAAGCCATATTACTTTTACTTAATTTACCTTGATAACTTATGGTTAAACTTTATTTAGCATTTAAAGTTGTTAAGTGTAACTAATGGGTGGATCTTGCTTTGTCATGTGCCTCGTGGTAAAACCACGTAGTGGAATGTGAGGGTGTGACATATGAACCAGAGGTATAAAAGCTAGAAACATATGAAAATATGAATGATTCGGTTCAGTTCAGCTAATTTTGTTAAACGAGAATACAAAAAAATTGATAATTGGTTTTTGGTTAATTTGGTTTCAGTTAATTCAATTTTTGATTGATTTGGTTCGATTTTGTCTGTTTTCAGTTTGGTTTAGGTTGATTATTTAGTTATTGCTCACCGATAACATATTTTAGTTAATAACCGATAGGAGCGCATGTGATGCGACATGAAACACAGACATTGCCATGGTTAGCATTGTTCAGTTAGTTAGATTATTATCCTCAACCAAAATTGAGGTCATCGAGTGGTATATTTTATTAACCAATTCGTTTTTAGTTAATTGGTTTGGTTTATTCAGTTAGATTGACGGTTTTTTGTTTGATTCATTTAATTTCAATCGATCGCCAAAACCAAACTTGGGCAAAAACTTTTGATTAGAAATACATGAAATTTAGATATAAATACATGAAATGGATGTATAGGTACATGAAATGGAGATATAAATAAATAAAATGGGGGTATAAAATATGAAATACATGAACTGAATGTATAAAAAACTAGAAATATATGAAAATATGAATGGTTCGGTTTTGGTTAATTCGGGTTTTTGTAATATGTTTTTAGTTTATTTTTGTTGGGTTTCAGTTAACGATTCAGTTATTACTCACCCTTAAACATTGTTAATTACGTAACATATCAATTTTTTTAATTAAAAAATACTATAACAATACTATACTTAAATACAAGAAAATAAAATACTCGTTTATATGGTGTAATTTAAAAAAAAAATATTAAAGATGAGGGATTAAAGTTATGACCGTTTAAAAATCGTAAGGGAGAGTTATTTTTTATAGGGGATGAAGTGTAACTACTAACTAATTAGATAAATATTTTGTTAAAGATGAGGGATTAAAGTTTAATCTTGATGAGAGGATTAAATTGACCGTATTTAATCACTTGACATTGTGTAATTATTAGACATTCTAGAATAACGACTAAGTACGTTGGGCTTCAATCACTTGTACACTAAGGCATCATCTACCACTACCTTTTAATCCACACGTCAATACTGACCACGAAAACTATCGAGACGTCGACGATGACTATCGTAAGGGTCATGCAAAAACCTAATTAACTAAGTAGATAGCGTGAATTTGTAGTCAGTGTAGAAGACTTTGTGTAACAACCCGAACAATCAGGTCAGTATTATTTCCGACTTCCACGCTAGTTTTGGTCACATGATATTAGAAGGATTTAGTAGATATATATATACATACATATATATATACATATATATATATTTACATATATATATATATATATAGATTAGTAAAAAAATCCAAAACAACAAACTAATCCACACTTACGGCCCACCCCACAACTTGCGGCCGCCCCAATCTTTATGTACATGCATACATATGTATGCATGTAGTAGTTATAAGAAAAAAAAAACCTAGTTCTTCACCATTCTAGGCGACGACAGCAACCCCCCCCCTCCGGCGCGCGACACCCACATTCCGCCACTCTCTCTCGGCTCTCTCGCACCTTCTCTCGGTCTCCTGCTCTGGTTTCGATCGAGTTGTCTAGGTATCTTGTTTAATATTGAATTTTTATGTGATTTTAACTTGAAGATAATTGTGTGTGGAACGGTTGAGGGTGATCTAGGGAGCGGGGTATTACGTTAGGTAAAAAGGGTATGATTGTGAGTGACTACTTGATTGGGTTATGTGTTACATGTCGATACATAATCGTGATACGTGTTCTTATTGCGTAGATGAATAGGTATATTGTGATTGTCATGTGATGATATTGGTAATTTCTTAATGGAATGGTGATCATAACATTTGGTGGTTTCGGGTTATTTGTCGGTTATGCATACGGGGTATTAACACAGGTTTCGGGTTATTTGTCGGTTATTCATACGGGGTATTAACACAGGTTTCGGGTTATTACAGTTCATGTTTTGTTGAAGATTAATTATTACGGGTAGGCACTATAGTAAATACGATCGCGGACTGAAAAAACTTGTGTGGATAGGTTGTGTGATCGCTAAATAGGCTAACGGAACCACTAGAACGTGCATTAAGAGGTTAAGCGCTAAAAACAATAAGCTGTTGGAGGTTTACAGCCGACTTCAGTGGGCTGTAAACGGGTCAAAACGTAACGGAAATACGATTTTCAAAAGCCTAAAATGAACCTCTTCGAAGTACGATTCCTAAACAGGGGGATACTGCGGGACAAAGTTTCCTAAACAGGGGGATACTGTGACAACCCAGGATGTTTACTGTCTATTTACTACTCCGCAAGGCATGACACTATAACAGGAAGCTTATTACTCCACTGTTTGTGAAGTGGCTTACGTTAAATTTTGCTCTTATTCCGATTCTGACATCTTACAAACTTTACTCAAGTCAATTTTCGGGACGAAAATTCTTTCAACATAGGGATAATGTAACAACCCGAACAATTACGTCAGTATTATTTCCGACTTCCACGCTAGTTTTAGTCACGCGATATTTGACGGATTTAGTAGATATATATATATATAGATTAGTAAAAATAATACAAAACCACAAACTAATCCATAACTTACGGCCCAACCCACAACTTGCGGCCACCCCAATCTTTATGTATAACATATGTATGCGTGTAGTATTTATAAGAAAAAAACCTAGTTCTTAACCACTCTAGGCGATGGCAGCAACCCCGCCTCCGGCGCGCGACACCCACATTCCGCCACTCTCTCGCACCTTCTCTCGGTCTCCCGCTCCGGTTTCGATTGACGTTTGTCTAGGTATCTTGTTTAATATTGAATTTTTATGTGATTTTAACTTGAAGATAATTGTGTGTGGAACAGTTGAGGGTGATCTAGGGAGCGGGGTATTACGTTAGGTAAAAAGGGTATGATTGTGAGTGACTACTTGATTGGGTTATGTGTTACATGTCGATACATAATCGTGATACGTGTTCTTATTGCGTAGATGAATAGGTATATTGTGATTGTCATGTGATGATATTGGTAATTTCTTAATGGAATGGTGATCATAACATTTGGTGGTTTCGGGTTATTTGTCGGTTATGCATACGGGGTATTAACACAGGTTTCGGGTTATTTGTCGGTTATTCATACGGGGTATTAACACAGGTTTCGGGTTATTACAGTTCATGTTTTGTTGAAGATTAATTATTACGGGTAGGCACTATAGTAAATACGATCGCGGACTGAAAAAACTTGTGTGGATAGGTTGTGTGATCGCTAAATAGGCTAACGGAACCACTAGAACGTGCATTAAGAGGTTAAGCGCTAAAAACAATAAGCTGTTGGAGGTTTACAGCCGACTTCAGTGGGCTGTAAACGGGTCAAAACGTAACGGAAATACGATTTTCAAAAGCCTAAAATGAACCTCTTCGAAGTACGATTCCTAAACAGGGGGATACTGCGGGACAAAGTTTCCTAAACAGGGGGATACTGTGACAACCCAGGATGTTTACTGTCTATTTACTACTCCGCAAGGCATGACACTATAACAGGAAGCTTATTACTCCACTGTTTGTGAAGTGGCTTACGTTAAATTTTGCTCTTATTCCGATTCTGACATCTTACAAACTTTACTCAAGTCAATTTTCGGGACGAAAATTCTTTCAACATAGGGATAATGTAACAACCCGAACAATTACGTCAGTATTATTTCCGACTTCCACGCTAGTTTTAGTCACGCGATATTTGACGGATTTAGTAGATATATATATATATAGATTAGTAAAAATAATACAAAACCACAAACTAATCCATAACTTACGGCCCAACCCACAACTTGCGGCCACCCCAATCTTTATGTATAACATATGTATGCGTGTAGTATTTATAAGAAAAAAACCTAGTTCTTAACCACTCTAGGCGATGGCAGCAACCCCGCCTCCGGCGCGCGACACCCACATTCCGCCACTCTCTCGCACCTTCTCTCGGTCTCCCGCTCCGGTTTCGATTGACGTTTGTCTAGGTATCTTGTTTAATATTGAATTTTTATGTGATTTTAACTTGAAGATAATTGTGTGTGGAACGGTTGAGGGTGATCTAGGGAGCGGGGTATTACGTTAGGTAAAAAGGGTATGATTGTGAGTGACTACTTGATTGGGTTATGTGTTACATGTCGATACATAATCGTGATACGTGTTCTTATTGCGTAGATGAATAGGTATATTGTGATTGTCATGTGATGATATTGGTAATTTCTTAATGGAATGGTGATCATAACATTTGGTGGTTTCGGGTTATTTGTCGGTTATGCATACGGGGTATTAACACAGGTTTCGGGTTATTTGTCGGTTATTCATACGGGGTATTAACACAGGTTTCGGGTTATTACAGTTCATGTTTTGTTGAAGATTAATTATTACGGGTAGGCACTATAGTAAATACGATCGCGGACTGAAAAAACTTGTGTGGATAGGTTGTGTGATCGCTAAATAGGCTAACGGAACCACTAGAACGTGCATTAAGAGGTTAAGCGCTAAAAACAATAAGCTGTTGGAGGTTTACAGCCGACTTCAGTGGGCTGTAAACGGGTCAAAACGTAACGGAAATACGATTTTCAAAAGCCTAAAATGAACCTCTTCGAAGTACGATTCCTAAACAGGGGGATACTGCGGGACAAAGTTTCCTAAACAGGGGGATACTGTGACAACCCAGGATGTTTACTGTCTATTTACTACTCCGCAAGGCATGACACTATAACAGGAAGCTTATTACTCCACTGTTTGTGAAGTGGCTTACGTTAAATTTTGCTCTTATTCCGATTCTGACATCTTACAAACTTTACTCAAGTCAATTTTCGGGACGAAAATTCTTTCAACATAGGGATAATGTAACAACCCGAACAATTACGTCAGTATTATTTCCGACTTCCACGCTAGTTTTAGTCACGCGATATTTGACGGATTTAGTAGATTATATATATAGATTAGTAAAAATAATACAAAACCACAAACTAATCCATAACTTACGGCCCAACCCACAACTTGCGGCCACCCCAATCTTTATGTATAACATATGTATGCGTGTAGTATTTATAAGAAAAAAACCTAGTTCTTAACCACTCTAGGCGATGGCAGCAACCCCGCCTCCGGCGCGCGACACCCACATTCCGCCACTCTCTCGCACCTTCTCTCGGTCTCCCGCTCCGGTTTCGATTGACGTTTGTCTAGGTATCTTGTTTAATATTGAATTTTTATGTGATTTTAACTTGAAGATAATTGTGTGTGGAATGGTTGAGGGTGATATAGGGAGCGGGGTATTACGTTAGGTAAATAGGGTATGATTGTGAGTGACTACTGGATTGGGTTATGTGTTACATGTCGGTACATGATAGTGATATGTGTTCTTATTGCGTAGATGAATAGGTATATTGTGATTGTCATGTGATGATATTGGTAATTTCTTAATGGAATGGTGATCATAACATTTGGCGGTTTCGGGTTATTTGTCGGTTATGCATACGGGGTATTAACACGGGTTTCGGGTTATTTGTCGGTTATTCATACGGGGTATTAACACAGGTTTCGGGTTATTACAGTTCATGTTTTGTTGAAGATTAATTATTACGGGTAGGCACTATAGTAAATACGATCGCGGACTGAAAAAACTTGTGTGGATAGGTTGTGTGATCGCTAAATAGGCTAACGGAACCACTAGAACGTGCATTAAGAGGTTAAGCGCTAAAAACAATAAGCTGTTGGAGGTTTACAGCCGACTTCAGTGGGCTGTAAACGGGTCAAAACGTAACGGAAATACGATTTTCAAAAGCCTAAAATGAACCTCTTCGAAGTACGATTCCTAAACAGGGGGATACTGCGGGACAAAGTTTCCTAAACAGGGGGATACTGTGACAACCCAGGATGTTTACTGTCTATTTACTACTCCGCAAGGCATGACACTATAACAGGAAGCTTATTACTCCACTGTTTGTGAAGTGGCTTACGTTAAATTTTGCTCTTATTCCGATTCTGACATCTTACAAACTTTACTCAAGTCAATTTTCGGGACGAAAATTCTTTCAACATAGGGATAATGTAACAACCCGAACAATTACGTCAGTATTATTTCCGACTTCCACGCTAGTTTTAGTCACGCGATATTTGACGGATTTAGTAGATATATATATATATAGATTAGTAAAAATAATACAAAACCACAAACTAATCCATAACTTACGGCCCAACCCACAACTTGCGGCCACCCCAATCTTTATGTATAACATATGTATGCGTGTAGTATTTATAAGAAAAAAACCTAGTTCTTAACCACTCTAGGCGATGGCAGCAACCCCGCCTCCGGCGCGCGACACCCACATTCCGCCACTCTCTCGCACCTTCTCTCGGTCTCCCGCTCCGGTTTCGATTGACGTTTGTCTAGGTATCTTGTTTAATATTGAATTTTTATGTGATTTTAACTTGAAGATAATTGTGTGTGGAACGGTTGAGGGTGATCTAGGGAGCGGGGTATTACGTTAGGTAAAAAGGGTATGATTGTGAGTGACTACTTGATTGGGTTATGTGTTACATGTCGATACATAATCGTGATACGTGTTCTTATTGCGTAGATGAATAGGTATATTGTGATTGTCATGTGATGATATTGGTAATTTCTTAATGGAATGGTGATCATAACATTTGGTGGTTTCGGGTTATTTGTCGGTTATGCATACGGGGTATTAACACAGGTTTCGGGTTATTTGTCGGTTATTCATACGGGGTATTAACACAGGTTTCGGGTTATTACAGTTCATGTTTTGTTGAAGATTAATTATTACGGGTAGGCACTATAGTAAATACGATCGCGGACTGAAAAAACTTGTGTGGATAGGTTGTGTGATCGCTAAATAGGCTAACGGAACCACTAGAACGTGCATTAAGAGGTTAAGCGCTAAAAAAATAAGCTGTTGGAGGTTTACAGCCGACTTCAGTGGGCTGTAAACGGGTCAAAACGTAACGGAAATACGATTTTCAAAAGCCTAAAATGAACCTCTTCGAAGTACGATTCCTAAACAGGGGGATACTGCGGGACAAAGTTTCCTAAACAGGGGGATACTGTGACAACCCAGGATGTTTACTGTCTATTTACTACTCCGCAAGGCATGACACTATAACAGGAAGCTTATTACTCCACTGTTTGTGAAGTGGCTTACGTTAAATTTTGCTCTTATTCCGATTCTGACATCTTACAAACTTTACTCAAGTCAATTTTCGGGACGAAAATTCTTTCAACATAGGGATAATGTAACAACCCGAACAATTACGTCAGTATTATTTCCGACTTCCACGCTAGTTTTAGTCACGCGATATTTGACGGATTTAGTAGATATATATATATAGATTAGTAAAAATAATACAAAACCACAAACTAATCCATAACTTACGGCCCAACCCACAACTTGCGGCCACCCCAATCTTTATGTATAACATATGTATGCGTGTAGTATTTATAAGAAAAAAACCTAGTTCTTAACCACTCTAGGCGATGGCAGCAACCCCGCCTCCGGCGCGCGACACCCACATTCCGCCACTCTCTCGCACCTTCTCTCGGTCTCCCGCTCCGGTTTCGATTGACGTTTGTCTAGGTATCTTGTTTAATATTGAATTTTTATGTGATTTTAACTTGAAGATAATTGTGTGTGGAATGGTTGAGGGTGATATAGGGAGCGGGGTATTACGTTAGGTAAATAGGGTATGATTGTGAGTGACTACTGGATTGGGTTATGTGTTACATGTCGGTACATGATAGTGATATGTGTTCTTATTGCGTAGATGAATAGGTATATTGTGATTGTCATGTGATGATATTGGTAATTTCTTAATGGAATGGTGATCATAACATTTGGCGGTTTCGGGTTATTTGTCGGTTATGCATACGGGGTATTAACACGGGTTTCGGGTTATTACAGTTCATGTTTTGTTGAAGATTAATTATTACGGGTAGGCGTTATGGTAAAAACGATTGCGGACTGTTAGAAACTCGTGTGGGTAGGTTGTGTGATCGCTAAATAAGCTAACAGAACCACTAGAACGTGCATTAAGAGGTTAAGCGCTAAAAACAGTAGCTGTTGGAGGTTTACAACCGACTTCAGTGGGCTGTAAACGGGTCAAAACGTAATGAAAACACGATTTTCAAAAGCCGAAAATGAATCTCTTCGAAGTACGATTCAAACTGCATTGGTTTCATAGTTTTTGGACCTTGTTTGGTCAGTGAAAACATTTAATTCATTTCAGTGGTCACAGCTGCGAATTTTCTGTAGAAATTGTGTTGTATGTTCTTTGTCATATCTTGGTGAATAGTTGTAGTTAGCTTATGAAATTTATATAGTAGCAGGTCTTAAGTGTCTTTATGAATCTCCAACTAGAATCGACTCGTTTTGATACTCTGAGATTTTTAAGTAAAATATTTAGTGGACAGGGGGCAGAATCATCAAAATTCAGACCACTGTCTATTGTGTGATTTTTTATGCAAAATCTGTAAGGAATTAGGCTTTGCAAATTTTACACAAGCACACAGCTGAAAATATGCAAAACATGTAAATTTTTACGAACTTTTAGTGACCTGTAACTATTTTATAAAAATCCCTAAACACAGCTGAAAATATGGAAAAGCTAACTGTGTGTGTAAAAGATGAACTTGTACATGAAATCAACTTATTTCCTTGTGGCATGTGGATGTTTGCTTGTTATGTGTTTTCAACTTGTATGACATGTCATGAATATTTGCTTAACTGAGAAAATGTGCTAAGCGTTATTGTGTGCAATAAACTTGCGTCAACATTAAAACTAATCAAAAGGATAATCGTTCTAGGAAGCGATTGACCGGACACGACACTTGTTTTTGAATTCTTACCGAGCAAACTAAAGTGAGTTCACGACCCCTACATTTTTATACGGTTTTAAATACACAACGGAGAAAACATGTACCGTTATGGTAATGTAACGCCTTTACTATTACGCATTAACGAACTATATTGGGAAGGGTTATGTTATACGGCTATGGTCACGAGGAAGCATTATATCACATGTCAGTCCCCTTAAAACTTACGATGTCGTTAGTATTGGATTATAACGAGGGAATTTTAGTAGTAGTACTGGGCCCGAAAAGTCCCACTCGTGCTAATCGCGCCAGCTTGACCGAAGGTCAAAGGTCACGGGTGTAGAACTTGCCTAACTCTTAGCCATGGTTGGTGATAAACCTGGTACAACAGGGGCAACAACGTCAGCTTTGGATCGAACACTTTGTTGACATGACCTAGGCTAGCTACCTAAACATATAACATATACCGCTAAACAATATAACAACGTGATTCGGGAATTGAATCGGGAAACTTAGGATAATTTGATTCGAGTGGGATCAGGAAAACTTTATAATACACTGGTTCGGGGCTGAACCAGTGGAAACAACTTATCTTTAAAAACTATGATCTAAAACCTGTGAACTCACTCTTCATTAAATGTTGACACTTGATCCTACATGTTTTCTTAGGTTGTTAAGGTATCTTCAAGAGTAGAAGCACTTCACAAGCATGGAAACTATTTTGTTAAACGTTTGCATCTTTACTTTTAAATTCTTTGGTTTGGGCGTTTGTTTTGACGCACACTTTACTTACGTTTACTTACGCTTCCGCATTTCTTTAACTGCATGGTTAAACTTGTTCAAACGTATCTTTACATATAGAGTCATTTTATGTGACTAGTGTCTTGGATCCTGGTTTGTCACGCGCCTCGCGGTAAAACCCCGCAAGTGGATTTTGAGGGTGTGATAATTTAATTAAAAACTAAATCTATCTAATTGGGGGTTTGTTTGATTAATTTCAAAAACACGAAAACTTATTAATAAAATTGTTATCAGAATGAGAAATAGTAACCTCCATCCAGAAGATTGCTCGTTTTAACACAAAAACCCGTTTACAGATTCATTACACCATATAGATATGACCCTGGAATTAATGATTTTGATTAATTATTAGGGATAGTTTTAAGATTCTCCATACAACCTAATAACCCGTTTGATTATACCAATTACCAACCCGCTAGCGATGCAAGAAAATGGCCAATATGCTTGATAAACGATAAACAATTCAAATATAACAAACGTTTCGCAAAATCCGAAAAAACAAAGTCTAATGCAAAACAAAGCAATCGTTCATCTGGACGGAAGCGACAAAGAGATTAGCTGCACATAATTGTCATCTTGTTGCCTTGAAGTCTTTGCTCCGCCATAAAAATTTTGTAGTGGGTCGTCTAAAAACTCTTGTACGATGTCTCCTCCAAAATTCAGCCGTTAAAAGAATTATTCTCCAAAAATTTTCGTGACATCCCTTTTATATTAATTCATCTCCACCGACCTTGCTTTGTAATTCCATGTTGTCACTATAATTTCTAAGCCCAAGGATCAATCAAAATAAGTAGTTCGTCATCATACTTTTGAATTTTTTTAAACATTATAGTTTATAAGATAAGACAAGAATACGTTAAAGAATTATAAATTTGTTATGGAGGTAAAAAAGTGTAACTAATTACCCGTTATTAGGTTAAAACTCAGGTATTTAAGTGTAATAAGAAGTGGATAAAAATATAATTATTGTTTAAAAGATCAATTTTACTCTTAGAGGTGTATTTATAAATTAAAAGAAAAAAAGTTCTTAGTTTTTGACTATCTTAAAATGCCCTTTCTTCATGCATTATATTATAGTATATATATATATATATATATATATATATATATAACACGGTTTAACAGATAAAATACTCTGAATTTGTTCAGATTCAATCAAAAGTAAATGTAAATAAAATAAACTTTAAATTACATAAGTTTGGTAAAATATACAACAATTAATTCAAATTTCAATAAACAATTTCTGGTACACCACGTTACACACGATTTAACAAAGTATCATACCTACACACAAGACCTTAAGAAAGCTACTTTCACAGAGAAAGAAAGATACCTTACATACATCACCAACAATTGAAACCATTATCAATTTACTAATAATAAATTTAGTGTTTTCTAAGCTTGCCAAATCTCTTGAAGTTATTTGACCTGCAAAAGTCAATGAAACGTGTGAGACAGTCAGACCGCAAGAACAAAATAGCATAAGAAGCTGGCATGCTTAGCTTACTGTTCCATTATCTTGAGTGCCAATAGACTCTACACCAGTCTCTCCAATAATATTGTCTCTCCAATATTCAGTTCATCCTTTTTGACACCTATGAATTAAGAATAAAGCTTCCATATGCAGTGTTAGCACTTGAGTATCAATTATAGAGATTACAAAACATACTTTAAAATTAAATAAGACATGCTAATATACCTTCTGGAATATCCCAAAAAGAAAATGTTAAGATGCTTGTTCAACCCACCCATCTCCATCTTTGGCTAGATGAAAGTCTTCGCAGTCCTTAAAAAACAAAAAGGAAAAAAAGTTATGTACTGATCGCACATAGATGAAAGGTTAGTCCAACCTGAACCGGACAATTTCAACTTGTACTAAAGTGACTTGTTTCTACCTTCGTTACGTGACCTCTATCTAAAATATACTAATCTCTAGCTTGAAAAGTGTATATATATCTTAAAGTTGTTTCTCTGCACCCATAAGAAATATAGTTCCCCTGCTTTTGAATCAAGACAACCTGCAATGAAATTTTATGTGGATTATTTTTATTTCTTAAAGTTGTTGTTATGTGTTACAATCATGTGAATACACTCTTCTGTCTAACAGTAGAGGTATGTAATAACTCGATAGTATATCAAATAGTAAGAACTTAATATGGCGAGTGAGACATTATTTTCATATGTTTAAAATGTCGTTAAATATATGGAATTATTCCTTTATTTTTCTTAAAATTAAAAGGTTTATCATGTAAATTTGTCAACTATCTATTGTGTGCTTGTCATTTTATCTATTAGTTTCTTTGTAATCAGATTTGCCAAACATTGATTATCCAACTATTAAAACTTCACCAGCATAAGCATGCCCAAGCACTAAATTCAACAACCCATTTTACTCACTTTAAAAACACGCATCCAAACACCCACGTTTTGAAAAGCTGCAGCTTTAAGTAATCTTAAAGATTTAGAAATTAATGAGTGAATGCATCACCATACCTTGCACCAACCAAAGTAGCATCCATCTGGTTCATGATCCAAAGAAATCCATTTATAAAACACACCCTTTTAACTTGTCACCATTGGTTCAGCTGCGCCGTTGCCGTGTTTATGTTTCACCGGATTACATATATAGCATGAGCCTACTGAAAACAACTAATTTCACTGATGCGTGTAGTCTTGAGATGATGAACTTACCAAGAACAATGAGTTTGAAGTAAGCGATCTAAATCTGCTTATCAACTTAAATTGGGTTCAATCGTAAACTAATATCTATAACTTATACCAATTTCGTACCAGAAACAATAGTATTCGCTGAAACCCCTAAATTGATTCGAGAAATTTAACTTAAATCAAGCCTAATGGAACATAAACTGACGATGCAAAAATCGGTTTTACAGGATATAAATTGAAATTGATTATTAGTAATTGATCCTAATAATCATCTTAGAGATATATTTAATGGAGTTTACAACAGGAGAATGAGAAAGATTGATGAACAACTAACTAAGAAAATAGCTAAGAAAACAAAATATAACAAATCGAAACGTACCAATAGCTGTAGATTAAGCCCCCTCCCCCCAGATGTAAATCGTTACCAAAGCTAAACGAAATACTCAAATCCGCATTAGGGTTTCAGATGAAGAAAAGGAATGGATCAGACGGTTTCGACATACCTGTATCAATTGGATAACACATGGCTGTGGATATCACAAATTATGCCCATTTTGGTGCTTCTTAAAAGAGAATAGTGGAGATTTGAACAAAGATGTGTCAATCCTGACGTAGGTTGAGAGGAGATGAAGAAGAATTAGAGTTTCCGATCAAATAATGATGGGTCAGAAAATCGAACCATAAGATCCATGTGAACCAAAATAGGACCCGCTTGTTATGTTATTCGGGTTAAAAGGGATGGTCAGGAAAATAAATGTTGTGATGACATCGGTTACTTTACAGCTATTTAACTTCTTTTTCTTGTATAAGTTGAAAAATATGGCCTTTTATAGAATACAAATATATAGTCGGGACGAGCGTAAGTATCTTTATCATATGACCTAAGTTTTATAAAAATCGAAGTAGGGTCAATTATAATATATTTTATTTATAATGGTTTGAACCGTTTTACAAATGGTTCGAATCCGATTTTTAAAACGGTTCGGTTTTTCTAAAATCCATTTTTGACGGATGTTTTCATTTGTTGGGTTTCTCCTGAATTGATGTATAAGCATTATGCCTAGTGGAGATGGATATGATCGGGTGGTTCCGTTGGTGGTACGATAATCCTCTAGTGGTCCGTCTGTGATTCAAATTTGCCGTTAAGAAAAAAACATACATACATAAACTAGAATAATGCAGAAAAACAAATGAGTTATTGTTTACAAAAGCATAAGGCTCGGACTACTACTAATTACAAACTGGCCAACGGCCTTAATGAATTCAAATAAGCTTTAGACCCGCTTGCTGACTCATTCCTCAATCTACTTTACTTAACAACACCTTCAACGAGAAACAAAAATAAGTCAATAGCCGAGATGCACACATTAAGAGACTGGAGCTAGAACTCCACAAGCAAGGATCCAACAAACAGTCTTACAAACAAAACTATAACTTTGAGTTCATTACACAATACTTTTGGTTAACATCTATGATCCGCTGCAACACCATTCATGACAAATGGAAACCTTGAGTTGCAAACAATAGTATTGTGAAAGTACTGATCCAGATTTTTGTTTCAGTTATGATTCCTCCATGGCATCTTTGAGCTCCTGATTATGGCAGCCATATAAGTTCAAATTGTGACAACAATAATTCTGGAGTTTACTTGTGTTGAAATACACAGTAAACTTAGGCAAATGGGTCTAAACAGGTCATAAATTAAAATTGGGTCACAAGTTAGGCAAACGGGTCATCTTATCTGTCATGCTCTATGTCGGTTTAGAATTAGTATACATACACACAGACATATGTAATTAATACCCTTGTCGACGATTGTTTTGTCTCAATAAAAAATCCCTTCTCAATTTCTAACAAATTTGTTCTTCAATATTATGTGTTTAGGATATGATTTACAATTATGATGACGATTTGCAATCTGCTGTCAACTACTTGAGCAGGCATTAATTAAATCAAGAGATCAGGATGTTCTCCATCTCATGGATTCTCGAGGAACTGTAAAGGTGTAACATTGGGAACAAAAAGTTTAATGCCACAGATCGCCCAAGACTTCACTACAATTTTTTTCTTATTTAATCAATTCTGACAAACAATTTCAAACTGATTATAATTACCACTGCACTACCCAGCCCCACCACTCTCTCAGTTTTCCTCATGTGTATTCTCGGCCAAATAACTGCTAGGCGACACACGAGCTTTTTCCAACACAGACAAATTACCAACGCTCGCCATGTAAGACATGTATGGTCTCATTCGTCGTGCATTTGAGATGCTTCAAGTAAGCTTGTCAGAACTAAACTATACCTACATTAATTATTCCCTAGCTAGATAGAAAAGCTCCAAGGATCTAATCCCAGAACAAAATTTTCAAAGCAGCTCCACATCAGATTATACTTAGGCCTTTCAAGCTATACTTGGAATTTTACGCATAATGAGGTTTTCTTCTACACAACATATACAATATACTTGCTATTTTTGTCTTAGTGCTTAATCAAATTTTGCGTTTTTCCCTCATATTACTATCTTATCGTATTTTAAGTAATTGAAAAACCTATGAATTAACCATAAAAATATATAGGAGGAACTTACCTGATGTAACACTAGCTGTTCCAGGTGGAACTTGACCGTCGGAAGGCAAAATCGAAGGGGCGATCACGACCAAACTTACGTTTAGAGTCTTATAAGTATCTGAAACATTAGAATACCACATGCTGCAACTGCTCCCAAGAATCTCCCATCCTGTTCTGTTCTCAACATAAGATCTAAATCCCTGTAATCTATCCTCCAAGCAATTTTGACAATTCAACCTACTCAAATCTCTTCCGCACTGAGCCAAACCATACCTTTTTCCATCGACCCCGACATCTATTACAGCTGCTTGATACATTACTGGTTGATAAGGGGCATTGCTTGCTAAATCTTCCATCATGGCAAACCCTTTAGAAAAGACTAATGGGTCTTCCAATCCTTGGTTTCCATATGTAGCAGTTGAGGAGTTGCTCCAAACTCCAAATATATTCTTGTTGGTGATCTTTGTAATGCACTAACTGTGGACACTTTCTATTTCCGGGGATTCTGAGCATCCACCAACCAAAGTTATGGATGAGTTTAAAAAATTGGCACAAACATTTGAGATATATTAGCTTTACATTGAGCGACACCATAGACTTGATCTGAGTTACTCCCGACACTTGAGTTATAGAATCCATCATGGAGAGGAGTATTTTTGATAAGCAAATCAAGAAGGTTTCTCTTGTTTTTTTGCGAAGGTAAGCATTGGCCATGGCCAGAACCTGGCATAATTAAAAACAGTAAAATCAATAGCATCATCTTCATTTTTGAAATCTTTTATTGTGTTTCGAAGATGGTTTATCAAATGAATACTCGTTAAAATCATTCTCTCTAGTTTTTGAATAAATATAAAAATTAGTCAATGGTATTACAAAATTACATCATGTGTACATGACCAGTTCTGTGTACTACCTAATCATAAAGAATTTAGTCAATGACATTAAAGAATTATATCATGTGCATAATGATCCATTCCAAGTTGTACCAGAGTATAAAAAATACTACAACGTATTTACACGATGGTGTTACATTGTTTTATGTAAGACTAATGATATTCTTTTACATTCTTTTCCTAGAACATGCTTATTATGTGCAGGGACAAAAAGATGATGGATAATGACGGTATCATCAGAACTAAGGGTGGAAGGGGCATCATCGGTGATCCCTTAGGTAAGTGTGGCTTACCGAGCTGTAAGGTGATGCCGGCACAAATTCGGTGATCGGTGAAGGAGGTAAACGGCGAATACTCACCGAATGGGGAAGAGGAGAGAGAAGGGAGAGAGAGAGAGGAGGTTAATGGTGGGCCCCACCCTCTTTTAACCAATCACAAATTTATGTGTTTACTACTTTTTATGTGTTTGAGCACCCCTAGTATTTGAGTGTAAAATGGGGAGTGAAGGAGAAAGTTGACATGACATGATATTATTGGTTAAGGGAAAAGTTTACCACTCTCCATTTGGGGAGCACCCCTTCCACCCTTACCTAAAATACCGAGTATTCTCATTAGATTATATAATAATGTTTAAATAGGATCTCTAGTATATATAATAATGACTAGCACGTATTCTATAATGAGGATTAGAAAGTACATAACACTGCTCAAATTAGAGAGTTACGTTGCCTCATCTGGCCAGACTATGTTGTATTAACTGGGCCTACACTGACTTTAGAGTTTGGCTTGGGCGTTCCTCCAGAAAACCATACCGTCGGCTGCCACTTAACAGTCGTTGTGCCACCACAAGAGAAGAACTCTCTGGCACAAGACAAGATGGAACGAAACCCGGGTGGGCTCGAGATTTGAACTGACAAACTCGCACAAGGTTTAGCTTAACTCCTCCATTGCCTTAATATACCAAAACTGATACAAATGGGGATCGAACTTTAATCTCCACTAGATTATCCAAATCTTCTACCATTAGGCCACAAGTGGTGGATCATAACCATGGATCATAATTAATGATATGTAATATTATAAATAAAAAAACTGAAAGAATATACATATCATAACTAATGGTATGTAATATTATAAATAAATAAAACAAAAACTGAAATTATACATAAGAAATAAATATGTTTAATAATTAAAAAATTAAAGAAGTATACGAGATCGATCTACATCTTTCAGTACTACAAATTGACTTTTAGCGGGAAATCCCTTGTGATCATACCGATTGATCACCCACATATATGTAAACAAGAAAAGAAAAAGAAATTCATTTTTTTATAACAATTGCCAGTGACGTAGAAACGTTCCAAGAGGAAATATCGATTCTAATGGTGGTTTTGGATCGCGCTACGGGTTACATGTGGTTTCGTATACGTGTAGCATTGCCTAAAGGATAAATGTTCCCCTTTAAGCATGGGCGTACAATTTTAACAAACTATGAAGTATATTTCGTAATTGGGAATATTGGGTTCTAAGTGGTTGTGTAGCGATCAAACATCCCACGATTGTTGAAGTTCTTCCGATTCACATGGCTCATCAAGACAGTTTATGATTGAACACAAATCACACAATCACTTATGATTGAATAACACAACAATAGAATCAAGAGTGTAATCGAAACATGTTTTATAATTATGTCTTGAATTAGAAAACAAATAGAATCAAGAGTAATAGAAACATGTTTTATGATTATGTCTTGAATTAAAAAACATACATACATACGATTACTTGATAGTTTTGGTGTGTTTGTATAAGAACAAAACATCGCATCTCTTCCATACACTTCGATAAATGCTACCACACTCCGATTGCTAATTGACCCACTTCTAACTTAAAACAATGTATGGTTATTCACAGCGCATGGATAACAAGTAATAGAGATGTTTTGACCCATATTAATACATAAATCGTCTTGACCCATAAACAATTAACAGAAGTGTAAATGCACCCCGATTAAAATGATTAAAGGATTAAACTTTCAATACCCCCCCCCCCCCCCTAATCGTTTAATTTGCTGCATGCTTGCTTCTTGTCTTCAAACATCAATGAACTCAAATGAATCGGTGTCATTCGAGTGCCGAACACTTGCCACTTCCGTAAGTTCTTCCTCGTCTTCTACGCTTTCAATGATCCACCCATTTCCATCCTTGCTTCTACTCGGTCTGCATTCATTAGGTGTATATTTGAGAGCAAATTCATTGAAAATGGGTATACAACCAAAGGGTAATCCTGAATGTGATTTGTCTTCTTGATTGGTAATGGCTTGACCCTTTCTTCATCGTCACTAATTCCCGGCATGGTTGCAAAAGTCGTTAGGCGCTCCCATGTTGGTTGATTTGGGAGTTGCGAGTACTCGGACATGTTAAGTTATAAAGAAATTAGTTTACGGTAAATTATATATACGTAAAATATCATAAGTTTACTATGTACTATTTATAACAAAATAAGTGAATATCAATTTAAAAAAAAAAATTCAAATGGTAAAGTATTTTAAATGATACTTAATTATTCCTAGAAAAATGATATTCACTCTTTAATATGATAGACATAAGAATTATGTTTTATTTGTTTTAAAGTCGAACTCGGCCCCGAGTTGACTAACTCAATCTGATTCCTACTAAGGTAGACCGCGCTTGATCGGTTCCGAGTAATTAGGCGGAGTTGAAGAAAATTGTCTTGACAACCTACCTTTTTGCGATTACTTAGCGAGTACCAGACCTTCTTGCATGTCCTCTTCTTCATGGAAACTTCTAATAGTGATCGTCTTGTAATACCATTCTATCTTATCAAGATTCTTAAAGTATATGAATTGAGGATTACTACCCTTGTCGATATTGAAACCCATTGAGATAGAAATTTATGTGCATTTTTGTTGTTGTGTCACCTTTCTAAAGCCACTAACACTTTGAGTATAAAGATATAACTCTAATAGATCAACTTTCTGCTCATCATCATTCTTGGGAGGGAATTCCTTAACTTTGGAGTTTAAAAACTTCTTTTATGAACCATTCAACCACAACCGAAAAGTCAGTCCTAATACTATCCTTATGTTTCACAACCAAGTTGTAAACGTTTAGGATGTTCAAAATTAGCACAACTTTCCTAGTTAGTGAAAGTTGTGGACTTACCCACTTTCTTATCCATAAGATAGTCTTGCCTACCTCAGTTTCATCTTGTTTATGGTTTAGGGCTTCTGAAGTAAAGTTATTAACATTTTCTTCGTTAAGTGCTTGTTTTTCAACATCTTCTTTTCCTTCTCAGATCCTCTTCCCATTTGACTCATTGAGGGTTAGGAACTTGCATCGGTTTTAAACACCTTTGTAATTATGCAAGTTTCCCCTTCAAGCTTAACTTCAAATCCTTGACATAAGAATTGTTCCATGCTTAAAACATTCTTTGTAAACTTAGGAACATATTGTATGCTAGGGATTGTTCTCTACTTCCCACTTATAAAGATCTTTGTTGTTCCCACACTATGAGAAAACAAAAGTTCTTTGTCACTATATGATGTTTCAATTGCATAAGTATTTTTATGGTTATGAAACAATCCTTTGTTTCACGTCATATGTTTTTTTTAAATTATTCTAAGATACCATATATCATCCTAATGACCACAATCGGTTGTCCCCTTTACAACATAGTCATTCAAATTTTTGATAACAGATTTAATGGGGGATGGTGGTGGTCTTGTTTGGGCAAGAAAAGGCATAGTTGTCTAATAACTTACAGTTGTAACACTTGATTCCTGAAGAATTTCTCTCAAAACTTGAGATTGGTTCTTCATTTTCATTGACATATGAATCCTTGTGTAGCACATTGCTACTTCTTATTCTTCTTTCGCAGATTCCAACCCTTGCACTTTCAACGATTCTCTTGGCAATCACAGCTTGAACTTCCTTCCCATTAGGCCTTCTCCCAACATCATATTCGTCATGGCAGAAGATAATTCCACCTTAAAGAATTCTTGCCTCTGGCTTTAATACCACTGTAGCGATCAAGAATTCTTACTCAGGCTCTTATACCATTGTCGCGATCAAGAATTCCATGATTGTTGAAGTTCTTCCAATTCACTCGCCTCATCAAGATAGTTTACGGTTTTACACAAATCACACAATCACTTATGATTGAATAACAATCAAGAGTAACAGAAACAAATTTTTTGATTATGTCTTAAATTAGAATACATACATACAATTACTTCATTCGATAGTTTTTGGTGAGTTTATATATGGAACGAAACATCCTGTCTCTTCCATACCAATCTATCTAGATAACTGCTACAACACATTGTTTTCTAATTGACCCACTTCTAACCTACAATGATGCATAGGTTGGTTATTCACGACCCATGCATAACAACTAATACAAGTACTAAACATTTTTTACCCACATAAATACATATTGTCTTGAGTCATAAACAATACATAAGTTTAAATGCAACCTAAATTAAAATGATTAAAGGAATAATAAACTTTCAATAGTTGTCGGTTAAGAATCCGACACCGGTTTTTGTGGATCAAAATTATGGCACATGCATATAAATGAGTGGATTGTGTTGCATATACTAGATGAGATTACGTATAAAACTAAGTGGTGACAACCTGATATGAGATTTAATCTCAGGTTGTACAACCGAACCATGGTGTGATCTTGAGACCCGTTAGTTTGCTTAGAACCTTTGTTAGTGGTCGTGTAGAGTAGTTGAGCTATGATATTTTTATAATATAAGATGATCTCATATGTCACAGGTTTGAGTCAATGTGATATATAATGATATCAATTAGAGTCATAAGATTATGCCCGTTATATGCAAAACATGTGAGTCTGGTGAAATAAGTTCTTCTTTTATATATGTCTTTGGGCGGTTAATATATGCAAATCATTTTTGTATCGTGTATTATTTGTAATAGTGGTGAAACATTTCAATCTTTATTGTGACATGGGGTACATGCGTCAGTTGAATTCAATCTTTATTTCTATGGTGAGCATTTGTTTCGATTATTATTGGCTGTAATGGAGGAGTAGCATGTACATCACATTGATTTATCTATGAACTAAAATCGAAATAAGTATTAGCTTGCTTCACTTACATGTGATAATATATCTGAACTATTTTATGCATGTATTTTTAGGTCTTTTGGTTAGTTAAACTTAATGTAGCCTTTGATAAGTTCTTGTAGTTTTGTTCCTCAGGACTTAAGACTTCCGACACGAGGAGATATGAAATAAATTAAAAGTTGTTAATCTCTTTAAATTAAATGTCGGTCATGGCCTGACTGGGGTGTGACATATTGATATTTTATATTTTAGACTCTGATAAAATTTTATAAATATATAAGAAAACTATAAAAGATTAAGAAAATTAACTAATGTTGAGACATGACCTCAAATACTAGCTAATATCCTTTTATTACTAAAAGATATGGGCTTTATACAAATATTACTCTCAGCCCAACTTTTATTACTAACTACCCCCTAATCTAATTGAAGTTATAGTTAGTCTGATACAAACTACAATTACTAGATATACTCATCCACATACAAGTAATACAAGTAAACCTATACAACCATTATGGTCTAGTATGATGTCTTCAACCCAACAACTTTGTATAATCTTTGAAATTTACTCTTTCCCTACACACAAACTCATCTCGGTTTTGTGAATAGTGAACCGGACGAATCCCATATCCTCCTTCTTAATACTAGTAGGGAAGCCCACGTTTCGTAGTGGGTGTGAAATAGGATCACATTACTCTTTGGTTTAGTATTTTACAGTCTCAATGTCTCACTAAAATCAAGATGATTTAGTTGATATCAGGTTGACAGATTGATCCCGACCATCTAAATCTTATATTCAAAACTTTAACGTTTTAGCTAGGTTTGGTTGGCTAACCATTAAAATCACGATAGTGATTTAGCTTGGACCTCCCTTTATAAGACCTAGGATGCTCAAAATTTTGTTTAACTTGGTGATGTGAGATAGATCCCAAACATAACATGAGCAATTTTGATCATGTATTGAGTATATTAAGGTAAGCATGCAATCTATTTTTATAACTCATCCTTTTTTTTCATTTTCTTTTCTCGACTGATATTGGATAAATACATATGTTATGTACTTTGTGTTACCATATGGGCCAATGAGACGATTAAGCAACAAAAATAAGTTAACTAAAAGCGTGCGAGTGTTCTCCTTTTATACCACATTTCCCTTGCAAATTTTCTTAACTAGGCGATGTGTGATAGAGAAATAACAGGTTTATGAACTTTCCTGAACCTCGTTCAACTCAGCGACTACTCGACGATCGATCTTGTAGCTTTCTGTACAAATAGATGAAATAAGCAAAACATTGCTTTACTATATGTGCCAATGGATCAATTAAACATCAAACTAAATTAACTGAAAGCCTAATGGGTGTTCTCCTTTTATAACGAAAAATGGGTTGAGATTGAACATTTGTAATACGTAATTTAAGGTTATTAGAGCATTCAAAGTAGTTTTCTATCTCTATCACTATAACTTAAATAAAATAGACATTTTCTCTAAACTTCGTTTGTTTTTTAAAAACCTCTCATATCAAATTTGTTATCTCTATTTTTATCTTACTCACAAACAATTATTTTATTGTTTTTCTCTGTTTTATACACTCACAAAATTATATTTAGAGATGAATAGTGAATCTCAATACTCAGAGAACTGATGTAGGTTCTCTAAACCTTAATTCTTTTTTGGAGATGCTGACAGAGAGTACAAATAGAAGAAGAAAAAGTATTTTTTTCTATAATTTGAGAAAATGACTAAATAGTGAAGAATGCTATTATAGAGTGATATTGATTTGGTTGCATATGATTGTGGGCTTGTGGCTCTCACTATGCCGCCCCTTGCGAGATCTTGTTGTGTGCTTTGAAACGTCATGGATGATATAGTCACTCACAAGGTATACCCAACGCAGTATCTTAGCAATGCTAAGATGTGATTTTTGTGCTATTCCAATACCACTTGAAAAGCCCCCATCAAAAACTTTAGATGTTACTAATTTAGTTTCAAGTGCAATGTCATCCTAATTTATCTCACTATTACAAATTTTGGAGGAGCAAGAGAAAATGCATGTCGTCTCTTGCATTCAATGCAACATGAAGAAATATGATGTCATTGAGCAATATGTAAAGCTAGCAAGAAATCAATATAGAGTCCTTACGGTGTAAAGATGTTGTAATTATGAGGGTCATGTCACATCCTCAGACTTTACATGCGGAGTTTTACCACGAGGCATGCGACTGACCAGAATCCAGCCACTAATCATGTTGAACAAATTATTTAAGTTATAAAATCAACACAATCAACATGATTAGTGATCAATGTTTAAAAGTTCAAAACACAGTTTATGTTGGAGTGAAAAATAAAGTAAAATCCATCAAACCTTAAAACCACAAGTTTAATAAATATACAAAACATAAGGATTTACGAACCACACACTTCAGCCGATTGCAACGCTCGTCCAAAGCTATACCTACTGACCTGCAAAGCATGCAATAGCGTGTAAACATAAAGTTGGTGAGTTCAATGTTTTCAGTGTTGTTACAAAAATAAGTTCGTTTAAATACCTTAGTTTATAAGACATGTAATGGGTAGCTAACCCATCGTTAAGCTACTAAACTGTGTGGAACCGAAACTTGACTATTGTAGTTGTTTGTGCCCCGTGTCAATGTCTATCATCATTGACCAGTTGCCAAGGCATAAACGTTCACACCCGTCCTCCCAGGTATGGTGTGAGGTTTGTCAAACCTAATGATGCTATCAACTAATATCCTGTTCGCCAGGCCCCGACGATTAATCGATATAATGTGTGGGGACTTTCAGACAAAGTTCGTTTAGTCCACTAAAGACATGAAGTATAAATTGTAGTATTTAACAGTAGTCCAAACCAGGAATACTAGGTGCTCCCAATCCAAGGAGAGTGTGGTTCCCAATACCCGGGAATGCGCGTGTAGCCCCAAACCTGGGGTATCGTATGTATTTCCCAAACCAGGGAAATAAGTATGTTGTCCCAAACCAGTGATGCATGCTTTTAGTAAAGAGTTGTGAACTCACCTTAGATTAGCTCGACAACTTAAGTTATACGAGCTAGAATAGTCAACCACGTCCTATTATAATTACCAAGAATTTAGAGGTTGTTTACATAATTCACGTAAGTCATACACGTATCTAGCAAATAGCATGCGTACAAGTTGTCACAAATTTGAGATCATAATTCACATAATTCACGTAAGTCCTACAGTAAAAATTTGAGATCATAACTCAATTCCTACATTGAGTTATGACATTCGTAATGGGCTGCAAATTCTGCTAGAAAACGCAGCCTAAACCTTCAATACGGAAAAATTCATAAGACATTCATTTTTCGTTGAAAAATGCCATTCTAGTGGGGTTTGAAAGGTTTTTCCTGGAAGTTCATCTTAGACTCAAGAAACACTCGTTTTTGTTCAGTTTTGCCCATGTTACAGACAATACAAGTCAGTTGTAAATTTTGATCAGGTTCTGTTTGGATTCACCTTTCAATTATAACATGTTTATGAAACTATAAATCCTATTTTCAGCAATCAAATCCCCAACAACACCACATACTCGAATTTAGTGTCAAGTTTCATCATCAATATCAAACATAATCAAAACCCTAGCATGCATACATGAACATAGAGTTACTAACTAACAAGTATCATCATCAACACATTATTTTACATGATTCTAGCAAACCCTAACACATAAATTCCATGTCATCATACATCAAGAATCACAAGAAATCAATCAAAATGCAGCCATGAAGAACAAGTTATGAGTATGTTTTAGAGGGCTTACCTAGAGAGATAGAGATGAAGATTAAGAACCCGAAAAGAATGAGTTTTCCTTACTTCTTCTTGAGTTTTCTAGAGAGAGGGAGAGAGGTCGATGTCTGGGGAATGGGGACGATCTAGGGTTGGGTTTGGTTTTATTATATTTTAAACAAAACTTTAGCAAATGCATAAAAGGTCCTCCAAGTTTTCCAATTCTCAAACTTGGACAAGAAGTTATCAACATAACTTTATAAAATGACACACAGGTCCTTCGTTTTACAAAGTTAATCAAATTAACTCCATATGTTTGCTCGTGTGTTACTAACTTGTGCGATTAGAAATTGTAATTAATAGAAAAGTGTTAACGACGTTAACCTGGAAGTACAGGATGTCACATTATCCCCATGTTGAAAAAAATTGTGTCCTGAAAATTGAGTAAGCATGAATTGTGTTGCTAAGTTTGATTGAGATTTTTCCTAGGTTGTCACATCATCCCCCCATTGAATGAATTTCGTCCCGAAATTTAGTCTGTGCTATCTGCAACCTGTGCTTTGGTTGTAAAGAGGTGAGGGTACTTGTCTTTCATCTGGTCCTCTCTTTCCCACGTGAACTCCGATCCACGCTTAGAGTTCCAACAAACCTTAACAATCAGTATCTTGCCGCGTCTCTGAGTCTTAACCTACCTGTCCATTATTTCGATTGGTTCTTCAATGAACCATAGCTGTTCGTCCACTTAGATCTCGTTCAATGGAATGACTAGTGTTTCATCAGCCAAACATTTTTTTTTCAGATTTGAAATGTGGAAAACCTGGTAAACTCCACTGAATTCCTCAGGTAGATTCAGTCTATAGGCCATCAGGCCTATTCTTTTTACGATTATGAACAGTCCAGCGTATCGCATATTTAATTTGCTTCGTTTCCCGAAGTGAATCACACCTTTCCATGGTGAGACTTTCAACAAAACCATATCACCCACTTGAAGTTCCAGTGGTTTTCTACGTTTATCGGCATAACTTTTCTGACGGTCACGAGCTGCCGCCATTCAGTTTCTTATCTAAACGATCTTCTCCGATGTTTCAAGCACAAGTTCAGGGCCAGTGATTTGACTATCTCCAACTTCGGCCTAGCAAAGAGGTGATCGGCATTTCCATCTGTATAACGCTTCAAACGGTGCAGCCTGAATGCTAGTGTGGTAACTATTGTTATAAAAGAATTCCATGAGAGGTAGGTGTCTTTCCTAACTGTTACCAAAATTAATGACAATGCTCGCAGCATGTCTTCTTGGGTTTGAATGGTGCGCTCAGTTTGACCACCGGTTTGTGGGTGAAAGGCTATGCTCATGTCTAGACGTGAGCCGAATGATTTGTGCATAGCTTGCCACAGATCAGACGTGAAAAGTGGGTCACGATCAGAGACGATGGAGATTGGCACTCCGTGCCTAGAGACTACTTCCTTCAAGTATATACTGGCAAGCTTGGAAAGTTGATCGGTTTCTTTGATCACGAGGAAGGGAGCTGACTTGGTTAGGCAGTCCACGATCACCCATATGGTGTCGTTCCCACTTTGAGTTCTGGGTAGACCGGTAATGAAATCCATGGAAATTTTCTCCTATTTCCACATTGGTAGTTCCGGTTGTTGCAGTAACTCTAATGGCTTTTGATATTCTATCTTGACTCTAGCACAGGTCAAGCATTTGCTCACATAGGTGGTTATGTTAGCTTTCATATTCGGCCACCAGTACAGGGTTTTCAGGTCATGATACATCTTATTAGAACTAGGGTGAATAGAGTAGCGAGATTTGTGAGCTTCATCCATAATGAGGTCCCTCAAATTCCCGAGTAATAGGACCTATATCCACTCCATGAATTAGTGAATACCATCCGATTTAGTTTCAAGTTGTTTTTCCATTTCCCGTATGGCCTAAGCTTGAAGGTTTTCCTCCTTTAATGCTTTGGTTTAGGCAACAGGATCTGATCAGGAAGGTTAGAATGAATGGTGAGTTGCAAGGCTCGAACCCGCTTGGGTCGTGCTTCTTTTCGACTAAGGGCGTCGGCTACCACATTAGCTTTACCTGGATGATACTTGATCACACAGTCGTAGTCATTCCGGAGTTTAACCCAACAACGCTGTCGCATATTGAGCTCCTTTTGAATGAGCATATGCTGAAGACTCTTGTGGTCGGTGTCAATCATACACTTAGTGACATATAAGTAGTGTCTCCAGATTTTGAGGGCAAAGACTGCGGCTCCCAATTCCAAGTCGTGGGTAGTGTAGTTCTTTTCATGAACCTTGAGCTGGCGAGATGCGTAGGCGATTACCTTCTTACGTTGCATCAGGATGCAACCAAGACCTTGGATAGATGCGTCACAATACACAACAAAATTATGGTGACTTCTGGTAAGGATAAGATCGGTGCACTGTAGAGTTTCTATTTTAACAATTGGAAAGCAGACTCCTAGATATCACCCCACTTGTAAGTGGTACCCTATTGTGTCAGAGTAGTGAGGGGTTGGGCAATCTTGGAGAATCCCTCGATGAATCTACGGTAGTAACCTGCCAGGCCAAGGAATTGGCGGATTTCAGTTGGAGTTTTAGGTGCAAGCTAATTCTTGATAGAGTCAATCTTGGCTGGATCAACATGAATCACAACTTCATTGACCACGTGACCGAGGAAATGGATTTCACCAAGCCAAAAGTTGCATTTCGAGAATTTAGCATAAAGTTGTTCATTCCGTAAGAGTTTAAAAATAAGGCGTAGATCTCGCTCGTGTTCCTCCTGGCTTCTAAAGTAGATTAGGATATCATCAAAAAAACAGTAACGAACTTGTCAAGGTAGGGCTTGTCCGGTTCATAAGATCCATAAAACCGTTGATGCATTTGTTAGCCCAAAAGGCATAACAAGGAACTCGTAATGGCTATATCGAGTCCTGAATGCTGTTTTAGAGATGTCTTCATTTCGGACTCTCAACTGATGATAGCCTAATCTCAGATCGATCTTTGAATAATAGCTCGACCCTTGCAGCTGGTCGAATGGATCGTCCATGCGTGGGCATGGATAGCGGTTCTTGTCAGTCACCTTGTTTAGCTCTAGTCAGGCATCATGCCTCTTTAGCTCAGAATGGTAGTGTCTGGCCGCATTCATGCAGAGGGAAATGAGATTTTTGGTAGGTATCAATCATGGTATTTTAGTTGTAGTTGGTTGCAGTAGACGAGATGACCATCTCCCGGTCTAAGAGGAAATAAGTACAAAAACAAAGAGGTCGATGAAGACGAAGTTATACATAAGTAAGGTGCTTTCACAAGGAAAAGGTGTTGACCTCGGCATAGCTCATGGAAGTAGAAAATTTACTTTGTGCTCCTGCACTTGATGAACTTAAGTATGGCTCGTTGCTCGTCGAGTAACGTTTGTAGAGAGTGATTTAACTAAGCGAAGATTTGGGTATGACAGGCTTAGATAAGAACTATGGTATTCATTTAAGCGCAACATGATAAAATGCAAAGAACATAACAAAGTGTGGCTATAATCGATGTGTTCAACTTGATGCAATACATAAATGTTTTAGGATCAGTAGTAAGGATTTATCCAATGTTTAGAATGTAGTTGGTTGTATGCAAGTGGTATAAAATAGTAATAAAGAGCGTTATTCATTGATAAAAGTGTTACGTCAATGGTGCTGGCATAACAAGAGTTAACCAAAGAGAAATGGTTGTTCCGGGTTTGTAATGTCGAGGTTCAACTGAAACATCCATCAAGGATGTCGTGCTTGCCCGTGTGCGAGTAAAGATATATTCGCTATGACCCATGAACTTAAACGAGTTTACGATTTGTTAAGCCGGTAAGCAACCAAACTCGAAAGGGTTGAATTATGTTGTGCGGATGAATTAGAAATAGCACATATGTCGTCAAGAGGTTTCAATGCGAGGACGCGAAAACATGTTCAAAATGGTATGGTCGTATCAACAACACATCACCATCTTCGGGGTTCAAAAAGTGATCACCAAGGATCGGAAGTCGAGCTTACTAAATTCTCTAAGCTAGAGCGAAATCTTATTAGAGTTTTTGCATGGAGAAGCGAAGATGTAGTGTCACCGCAATAAAGGAATGATAGATTTGTCCAAGCTGATAATAGTAAGTAGATGTCGCATTAGATGGTAAGCATCGGCCAATGCACATGCTAGTAAAGAGATTCACATAAAAAGAAAAACTCTCATGGAATAACAACCCATGCAATATAAGGGGGTAAGGTAAATGTCTAAATCATCGTGTTCATCTGTGGGTTGACTTATCCGCATCTCCGTTTTCCAATGTCCCTAAGACCACCGAATCATTAGGAGACATCCATTTGCTGAGTTGGGTATGCTAAGGTGTAAATCAAGTTATACTAACAATTAACCACATAACAGGGTAATGGGGGTAGCCTTGTGATCAATGGGGATTGTGATATGGTTGTTAGCGTTACACTATTTCGGTTGTGGATCGAAGGAGCAGGAGGTTGATTATGCTCAGGCGAGGAATTAAGTGGAAAACAAAGAATCCGACAAATAACCAAAGAATTCCGACAACTAATCTGGTCACTGGTGGCAGCTCCAGTAGTGGTCAGCAAAGAAAATGGCACGAGATGAAATTTCGTTACATCATGGTCAAGTGGATATATCGTTTATCTGTAACGGAGTTCGGATGATAAGGTTTCGAGCTGCGCAATGACAATAGCGCAAAACTATGACTTCCAGCCACTGTTTCAATTTCCAGGGACTATAGTGGCGGTTTCCGGCAATGGCGACAGGTGGAGATGATGCGATTCGTCGACAGGAACACGTGGACATATTATTTGCCTAAATTCGAGTTCGTTTGGGTTGGTTCTGGTCTACTAGAATATTGACACACAAAACCGAACGAACGGAGAGTCGGATCTGTGCTATGCCAGCAGTGGCGGCATCAGCGGATGACACCGATATTTTTAGATGTCGGGAATGTCGAGACGATCGCGTGGATAGGTAGAGCACATGAAACAGAAGTCGTATGGTTAAGTTATGGGTAGAACAAGATTCTACTCGCATTTTGTGTCGGGAGTGTAGAGTAAAATAGACGTGCCAAGGATGTCACGTACACAAAGGTATGACTCTGTAGAAGCTTAAATTCTTTGTTAGGGGTTATTTTGGAATGTGGAAAAATGTCAAGGATGACTTTTGGGAACGTTTTCCGTTAATGTTAAATCATTGGTATCGTACGTGAATGGACGCATTGGTTGTATGATTTGGAATGGTTTTAAGCCAAGCTTGTAACTTTTTGATATGGAGTAAATAGGTTGGGTATTGTGATTAGGTCGGTGGTTCAGGAACGACCGGTTCCTAAGGTATATCATGTTTACATATTTAGTTCGCATATAAGTCACGGTGTTGTAAATAAATAATGCACGTGTAGATGCCAAGTAATATAATTACCATGTATGTATCTAAGTATGACGAACCTTGCAATCTGGAGTGTGGTGTCATTGTGGTTTTTCAACAAAGAACGATTATAGTCTGGTTTTAAAAAGTTTTTAAACCTAGTTCACTATAACCAATGGCTCTGATACCAATCTGTCACACTCTCAGAATCCACATGCGGAGTTTTACCGCGAGGAGTGCGACTGACCACGATCCAGCCACTAATCATGTTGAACCAATTATTAAAGTTGTAAAATCATCATAATAAACACGATTAGTGATCAATGTTTAAAAATCCAAAACACAGTTTATGTTGCAGTGGAAAAATAAAGTAAAATCCATCAAACCTTAAAACCACAAGTTTTTATAAATATACAAAACATAAGGCTTTACGAACCACACACTCCAGTCGATTGCAACGAACGTCCAAAGCTATACCTACTGACCTGCAAAGCATGCAATAGCGTGTCAACATAAAGTTAGCGAGTTCACAGTTTTCAGTGTTATTACAAAAATAAGTTCGTTTAAATACTTTAGTTTATAAGACATGTAATGGGTAGCTAACCCATCGTTAAGCTACTAAACTGTGTGGTACCGAAACTTGACTGTTGTAGTTGTTTGTGCTCCGTGTCAATGTCTATCATCATTGACCAGTTGCCAAGGCATAAAAGTTCACACCCGTCCTCCCAGATACGGTGTGAGGTTTGTCAAACCTAATGGCGCTATCAACTAATATACTGTTCGCCAGGCCCCGATGATTAATCAGTATAATGTGTGGGGACTTTTAGACAGAGTTCGTTTAGTCCGCTAAAGACATGAAGTATAAATTATAGTATTTAACAGTATTCTAAACCAGGAATACTAGGTGGTCCCAATCCAGGGAGAGTGTGGTTCCCAATACCCGGGAATGCGCGTGTAGCCCCAAACCTGGGGTATCGTATGTATTTCCCAAACCAGGGAAATAAGTGTGTTGTCCCAAACAAGTGACGCATGCTTTTAGTAAAGAGTTGTGAACTCACCTTAGATTAGTTCGACAGATTAGGTTATACGAGCTAGAATAGTCAACCACGTCCTATTATGGTTACCAAGAATATTAGGGGTTGTTTACATAATTCACGCAAGTCCTACATGTATCTAGCGAATAACATGCGTACAAGTTGTCACAAATATATTACCGAGTAGCTTTTTAGCACATGTTCACAATATAACCTACAACATTTAATTACACTATTTATACAATCATTAAGCATGTGCGGATATTAAACGTAGCAAGTTCGACAATCATACATAACAAAATTCACTGAAATTAGGCTGTTTTAGGATGCTCGTTTTCCGTACTTACGAGGTTGCAAAAATTATGATCTTATTGTGTGATGTGCCTCTTAGAGGGGTTGGCCTTGTGTTAAATTTTTAGAGTCTAACTCTTTACCAAAAATAAAAAAAAATCATTTACTATACAATGGCTAGATTCGTCATTTTCTTACTGCAACTTACAGAAAAATTTATTTAAAAATTCTTAGTTATCCGATTGAAATAATTCCAATTGGAGATTTTCATGACCTCCTGAAGGTACCTACAGTAAAAATTGAGATCATAACTCAATTCCTACATTGACTTATGACATTCGTAATGGGCTATAAATTCTGCCAGAAAACGCAGCCTGAACCTTCAATACAGAAAAAATTCATAAGACATTCATTTTTGTCGAAAAATGCCATTCCAGTGGGGTTTGAAAGGTTTTTCCTGGAAGTTCATCTTAGACTCAAGAAACACTCGTTTTTGTTCAGTTTTGCCCATGTTACAGACAATACAAGTCGGCTGTAAATTTTGATCAGGTTCTTTTTGGATAACCTTTCAATTATAACATGTTTATGACACTATAAATCCTATTTTCAGCAATCAAATCCCCAACAACACCACATACTCGAATTTAGCGTCAAGTTTCATCATCAACATCAAACCTAATCAAAACCCTAGCATGCATACATGAACGTAGAGTTACTAACTAACAATTATCATCATCAACACATTAAAATACATGATTCTAGCAAACTCTAACACATAAAATCCATGTTATCATACATTAAGAATCACAAGAAATCAATCAGATGCAGCCATGAATAACAAGTTATGAGTGTGTTTTATAGTGATTACCTAGAGTGATAGAGATGAAAATTAAGAACCCGAAAAGAATGTGTTTTCCTTACTTCTTTTTGAGTTTTCTAGAGAGAGAAGAGAGAAGAGAGAGAGAGTAGTGAAAGAGGGAGAGAGGTCGATGTCTAGGGAATGGGGGCGATCTATGGTTAGGTTTGGTTTTATTATATATATATATATTAAACAACACTTTAGCAAATGCACAAAAGGTCTTCCAAGCTTTCCGATTCTCAAACTTGGATATGAAGTTATCAACATAACTTTATAAAATGACACATAGGTTCTTCGTTTTACAAAGTTAATTAAATTAACTCCATATGTTTGTTCGTGTATTACTAACTTGTGCGATTATAAATTGTAATTAACAGAAAAGGGTTAACGGCATTAACCTGGAAGTACGGAATGTCACATGTCATCTATTTTGGGACGTGTTATGGATGTCCTCTATAAGATTAAGGACCATTTCACACACGTTGATGAAGAACTCATAAATCATATCAAGTCCCCTGTTCTTGTTGATATTGTTATATAAAGCATTTATCCTTAGTTAATGAGCCATCGTTCATTATATGTTCCATATGGTTGGAAGTTGTGTATGTTGGAAGATGGTAGATTACAACAACAAGAACTCGAATAAGAAGTTAAGTTCTTTGGGATAGGATAGCTAATTATCAATCCATGTGTATCTAAGGTTTTTGTTTAAATACCCATGTGGAGTGCATGTTGTTATTTTTGTTATTTAAGTCATAACAACTAATACAAGTATTAAACATGTTTTGACCCACATAAATACATAAATTTTTTGACTCATAAAAATAACATAACTTAATATGCAGCCCAAATTAAAATGATTAAAGGAATAAACTTTCAATAATTGTTGGTTAAGAATCCAACATCGGTTTGTGTGGATCAAAAGTACGGCACATTCATATAAATGAGTGGATCGTAATGCATATATGAGCCGAGATTTCGTATAAAACTAAATGTTAACAATTTCATATGAGATTTAATCTCAGGTTGTATAACCATTATCATGGTGTGATCTTTTGACCCAAAGTAGTTGAGCTTGGATACTTTTATAATATAAGACGATTTCATATTTCATAGGCTTGACACAAGGTGATATATAATGCTAAAAATTAGTATCATATGATTATGCCCGTTAAAGCTGAACAGGTGAATCGCGTGAACTAAATTCTCAGTTTTATATGTCTTTTGAGGGGTTAATATATGCAAATGGTTTTTGCAATGTGTATTATTTGCAATTGTGGTGAAACATTTCATTAAGCCCCTATTGTTACATGGGTACATGCATCAATCGAATTGAGTCTGTATTTCCATAGTGAGCATTAATTTTGATTATTACTACCCGTAATGGTGTAGTGGCTTGTATATCACGTTGATTTACCTGTGGATTAAAATCGGAAAGTTGTAATAGGCATCTTAAAAGTTTTTGAGAGATTATCATGTTGTACACCTAAAATGCTTTATAATGTAATAATATATTATAGATAACATTCCTTCCAAAAAGGTGAGCATGCCCATTTATAAATTCCAAACCATGTTCAGATAAGGACTTTTAAGAAAGACTAGGCTTTTAAGTTCGGCCCCGCTTCTTCCAAAACTCCAATTAACACAATAGTCCAGGCTCTATATACTCTCAATCATCTTAACACTTCTCATGAAGCCTAATGCTTATTTCCAGACTTCAAATTGGACATGATATAATACCCCCACTTGTAATGTAACACTATGATTTTTACATTACAAGCCTACATGATAGGACTAGACTTTCCATACAACAATTTCATAGCGCAATTGTATCCATGTTTTATTTGGGGTACTTAATATGCTTTAAAGCCTAAACATACCATTCCGTGAATTGTATATCACGAGCTTTAAAACTAATCCAAAGCTTTAGGTTGCGTTTGTTTCACAGAATTGAATGGATTCTAAATGAATTAGACTGTAGATTCCATTCTTTATGTTGTTCTTTTTAACAAAAGGAGTGGGTTTGAATCTAAATTCTCGGTTTACTGTCCTTTTTTCTGGATATAAGGTTGTTATGTCATTTTACATATTTTGCATTCGAATTCCATTAATAATTATACCAATCAAACACATTATGAGATTACAAAGAAATTCTTTAAAATCTATTTTCAGTTCTATTACATTCCATGAAGCAACCATTCATCCATGTAGCTTCCTCTAGAATTCCCAGCCCAATCAGACTTGTAACCCTCACAACCGAAACTAATCAAGGCACAATTGGATTACATTTTATCACAAGGAAAAACAAATTCCGAACAACTAAAATCATAATCAGCCCAGTCATTTATTCGGATTAAAAATTGGCAGACTCTATTTTAAAAAAAACCATCGTCATCTCATGTCTTTTGCAATGTTTCAAGCCCCGTACACATTAAATTCCTGAGGCCCAATTGTGATACCAGCCTCTGTATAAATCCCACCATGCTAACCAAATTTGCTAGCAACACTAGGCCCAAATAAAAAACCAATATCTTGCCTCCCTACTAGGCCTGTTCAAATAGTTCGACACTTAAGACTTGTCGATCCTCGAACGAAAAATGTGCAGAATTTGCTTTTTCGATTTTGCTCGATTGAAAAAGGCGCTCCGTTCGACTTAGTTGGCTCGAATTATTTTTTATATATATATATATATATATATATTAATAAAATAACTAGAGACATATATTAACAATGTTTGGTCCAAGATCGAACTAGAGTCCATTTAATTATAGAATTGAAGGCTCATACTAATAGTTCATTGTCTAATAATGCAGAGTAATTGAGTCTAAATGTTAAAATACCAAAATGTGAAGCGTCGATCTATACTCAAGTGTCGACCCGCCACTCAAATCAGAAGTACATAATCCTAATTAAAACCCCGCATCAACCTTCATTATTCAAATTTCCGTTGGCAAGACGCCAATTCCCGAAGGTTTTGTTTCAATCGGTTCATATGATTTCAAACTTCTCATAGATCAATAGTCTGCTTCAATCAATCGACGATATCTTTCCGCTCAGATGCTATCGGTAGAACCAGTTGAGTGTTTTTTCTATTCCTTGCTATTTCGTAAATTTATACTTGTGTTCTAATTGGACGAAACCTTAGGGACGAAAATTGCACTCTGCTCTAAAAACTAACAACCCCATCGTCACTTTTCTATTTGTTATGTGACTCTCGATACTCGCTCAACGTTCGTTCGAAAAATACTCGGATTGAAAGGTGCTCGTTCAACTTTAGCTCGGTTGAAAAAGCGCTCGGTTCAGTTCGATTCGGTTAGTAAACGAACCGATCACGAGGAAAGACCTTATCGGTTCAGTTGATGAACAGCGCTACTCCCGACTAAAAATGATCCAATCCCCAATACGTTTATCATATTCCGTATGTGGTCGATTATTTTCCATTCATGTATATTGGGCTTATTAAGGGCCCACCATTTATTAGTTTGCCTTTAGTCTCCAATAACAAGACCCTATAGACTAACGTATTTCCCTGATAAACAAACCACTTTACCTATAATTCTCACAGGTTGACTTTCATTGACTTTTTGAATTTTGACCAAACATTCACCATTCTACAAACTCAAGCTTGATGAGATTGTGACAACAATTCCTACCATTGGTATGTCCTTTCTTTCATAGATCAGTTAGAAATGCATGTGACGTTTTAACAGATCTTGGTAATAATCATATCATCTTTATTTGTTGAGTTCATTCCAATTATAAAACAGTATGGGATGTTTGAAGTTATTGCAAAGCTTATTCAAAGAGATTGAAGTTACCGCTTATCTTATTCACAAGCCTGGTTTCATTCGAGAGGGGGTAAATGCGGATCCAATATTTAGAGACTTGTGATTTATTTATAAGTTTGTGAATTATAATTGTAATTTAATTTATGAACTATGTACTTTCATTTATCATTCTTTTATATATAGAGTTACTTAACTCGTGTATTACATGGGTAGCTAACCTGATAACATGCATATATGAAATTGGTCTTGACTAGTGCTAATGCATGTAAACATTTATAAACGCATACTTGATTATCATTGTTCGGTGTGTGAATAGCAAAAACAGTCAACAAGAAACACAAGTAAATCAATAACCGAATGCACAATTTAAGAGAGTGAAGCTAAAACTCCACAAGCTAGGATTCAACAAATAGTCTGACAAACAAAACTATAATCTTGATCTCAGCACATGATACTTTTGGTTAACATCAGTGATCCACTGCAGCACCATTCATGACAAATGGAAAACTTAACATTAGTATAGTGCAAGTACTGATCCAGATGCTGGTTTCAATCACGATTCCTCCATGGCATCTTTGAGCTCCTAAATATTATATGGCAGCAATATAAGTACAACTTGTTACCACAGTATTTAGTAATTATGGCAGGCATTATTATATCAAGAGACCACCATTCTCTCAGTTTTCCTCATCCATATTCTAGGCCATAATCTTTTGCATTACTAGTGCTTAATCAAAATTTTGTTTTTCCCCTCAACTTGCTATATTATCGTACTTTCAGTAAATAAGAACCCTATGAACAAACTACTAAAATCAATAAAGGAGCAACTTACCTGACGAAACAGTAGTTGCTCCATTCAGTACTGTCCGGAGGCTGAGGCGGATTTGAAGTGGTGACCCCAATCACACCCACGTCTTGATGTTTATAAGCATCTGAAACGTTAGAATACCACATGCTGCAACTGCTCCCAAGAATCTCCCATCCTGTTCTGTTCTCGACATACGATCTAAATCCCTCTAATCTATCCTCTGAAGCAATTTTCACAATCCAACTTACTCAAATCTCTTCCGCACTGAGCCAATCCATACCTTTCCCATCAACCCCAACGTCTATTACGGCAGATTGATACATTAGTGGTTGATAGGGAACAGTGCTTGCTAAATCTTGCATCATCGAAAACCCTTTAGAAAACACTAACGGGTCGTCCAATCCTTGGTTTCCATATCTAGCGAGAGATTTGTTGGTCAAAGCGCCGATTATATTCTTGTTTGAGACCTTTGTTGTGCAGAACATGGACATAGTTCCTGTTTCCGGGGACTCAGGGCATCCGTCAAACGGACCCATGGATGAATTTAGACAGTTGGCACAAAGAGTTGAAAGATATATTAGCTTTACATTGAGAGACACAGTAAACTTGATATGAGTTATTCCCAACACTTGAGTTATAGATTCCATCATGAAGAGGGGCAGTTTTGGTAAGCAAATCCAAAAGGATTCTCTTGTTTTTTGCGAAGGTCGTATTTGTGCTTGAGCATTGGCCATTTCCAGAACCTGGCATGATCAAGAACAGTAAAGTCAACAATATGATCCTCATTTTCAATATCTTTGATTATGTTTTGAAAATGGACTAGCAAAGGATACTACCAAAAATCATTTTCCATTTTATATATACACAATATCTAGTCAACGCTTATTACCTAACTACATAAATAATTTAGTGAATTGGATTAAAGAATAATGTCATGCGCTTAATGATCCATTCCAAGTTGTACCAATTATAAAATAGTTATAAAGATACAAGTATGTATCTAAACGCTCGTGATACATTGTTTTATGCAAACACTTGATTAACCCAAAAGCAGTGGCGGATGCACACCAGGTGGGCACAGGCCACCGTCAATGCGACCCATAATTCTATAATGTTATCATTCTGTACACCATCAGCTTGACCATTAATCCACCAAAAGCGAATGTAGGGTGTGCAGGTGCTGACATGCTTTCCACTAATCAACCAAACGCTCTTTGGGGCAAAATGCATTAAATAATTACTTTTTTTTAACGGTGACTTTTTTTCTGAGTGATCTAATGTCACACTGCCTAAACGGCGGCCCTAGCCAAGATCTGCTTAGACTACGTTGTCTTAACCGGGCCCACGCTGGGTTGGTCGGATTTGGTTACGGCGTTCTCCCGGAAACCGTACTGCTTCCACACGAGTTGCCTCGCTGAAGTAACAGCCGGATGAAAACCGGGGTACGGCTCAGGATCTAACCCCCTCGTGGGTTTGTCACCATCATTACCACTGAGCATAAACCTAGGGTTATATCCACTCCAATATAATACAAGTGGGACAATTTTTTGCTAATCGACTTTTTGGTTTTACTACCAAATTAATTTGCTTTGGTTTAATTTAATTATATATATAATATATATATATATATATATATATATATTTATATTTATTGGGAATT